>DF938593.1:0-600000 GCA_000836255.1 Dothideomycetidae sp. 11243 | reverse complement strand
GGACTGGAATGCTGGGCCTTCGAATTCGCCAAACGATCTCGACAGGGGATATTTCTCTGGAAATGATTTGGATAAGCGCAACCGTAGAAGCGTCTTGCAAAAGAAGTCCGCAAGCGCGAGCCACTCTCGCAATCCGAGTGAAGCGACTGACGCTGGTCGAGGGGCCAATCCTGCGCAAGCCAAAGTCGACTCCCCTCATTCGACCTTGGCCGCCAGTAGTGGTGTCTTCAGCAAGGTCATGGGCTTGAGATCGGCTAGCAGCCCGAAACCGCTTTCACAGCCTCAAGACAACGGCATCACGTCTCCCGTTGTGACGCGCCTCGACTACGATAATCCTAGGTCCCCTACTTTTAGCAGCGAGACCTCCTCCACGGGTCACTCCCCAGCTGCTGGGGCCTTCTCGTTCTTCACCAAGGCTAGGAATACCGGTCTTCGCGTGGCATCGGAACCCGTTGCCCAAAGTGAAACATCAATAAGTATTTCCAAGCCATCACCATTGCACTCTCCCGCCAGAACTGGCTCGACTACTCCCTCGACCGATACCCGGTCGATTGACCAGCAGAAATCGGAACACTCCAACAGACTTTCGATCGGATCTTCTCAGGGGACGACCCCGGCCACAAGTACACCTCTCATGCCTGCTCCTCGATCTCGCCCCCACGCTCGCTCGAAAAAGTCGACTTCTGCCTACACTCGGGGTCTGGAAAAGAAGTCGCCCCGCGAGCAGATTGGTCAAGCCGATTACAGCGGCTGGATGAAGAAGAAGTCCGCTTCCCTGGTTGGCTCCTGGAAACCTCGCCTATTTGTGTTGCGCGGCCGTCGATTGTCCTATTACTACTCTGAGAACGACACGGAAGAAAAGGGTCTGATAGACATCAGTGGCCATCGCGTCTTGCCTGCCTCTAATGATCGAGTCACCGGCCTTCACGCACAGCTCACAGGTGCCAAATCACCGCAGACGCTAGACTCGCTCAGCTCAAGCGCGGTGCAGACCAGCGCCGCGGCCGACATGGCTCTGAACCCTAGTCCCTTCCCGGATGATGAGGGACTTTTTATCTTCAAGCTTGTCCCACCACGTCAAGGGCTCAGCAAGGCCGTCAATTTCACCAAGCCCACCATCCATTACTTTGCCGTCAACAGCCGGCAGGAGGGTCGGTTATGGATGGCGGCACTGATGAAGGCCACGATCGACTATGACTCCAGCGGCAAGGTGACGACCAGCTACAACCAGCCGACCATCAGCCTTGCCAAAGCCAGGGCACGGCGCGAACGTCCGCCCGCTTTACGAGAAATGGGAGACGCCCTGGCGGACTCGGACAAGCGCACAGACTCCGGGCAAGGTCTAGGCATAGACGGTCTAGACGGCACGGCCGACACTCGAGTGCAGCAGCAGCAGCAGCAGCAGGATACCGTTTCAGGCGCGGAGGAGGACATGTCCACCGCGTCATCGACGCTCCCGCCTGACGACGAGCACGTCGGAGTGGACAGTCTGACGGGGAGTCTGAGACGGAAAGCAGACGGGGCTGCTGCTATGATAACGTGATGATTGCTCTAAGAAAGAACGACAGAATGGAAAGACGGAGGGGAATTAATTGTAGTTTTAGCAATATGTATGACACACGCGCGCGCGCGAATGGTGCTGCGAGATCCTGCTTGCCTCGCTTTGATTGTTAATTGTCATGAGTGGTCTGAGAAGTGACTGTGATTGAACGATCAATGGTGATTGATGCGTGAACTTGTGCTTATGAAATACATCGCTCATATGTTGACTCAATTGCCAGACACCATGACTCTATGCTCGATGCGGAGTGAAATCACGTCCACGACTACAGCACTCTTGGAGGCTAGAACTGGAGTCGTGTTGCTTGTCCTATCTCGTCCTCTCTCTAGCCCCTCGACTGCTTTCTCCCCATTCACCGTGGCAACAATCTCGGGCACTACCCTGCCCTCCCAGAAAAAACCCTCCCCGCCACCATCTTCTACGTCTACCTCCACGACTGCTTCTCCTCATCCCGATCGTCGGACGTACGTCCCAAATGATCCAAAGACAAGACGCCCCAAGTCTCCATCTTACCCCGGCTGCGGCACGTTCGCGACATGGTTCCCGGCGACATACTCCAATGCGAGCTGCCTCATCATATTATGCTTGGCATTCATCTGATTCCTTTTCTTCTGCGTCTTGATCGCCATCTTCTGGAGTTTCTTATGCGTCTTGTCGCGCTTCATTCTTGCCTTCTTGACCAGGGCTTTGATTTTCCGCTCGAGGCGCTCGATTTTCTGCACCGTCTTCTTGTGCAGCCATTGCTCCGAGGGCTTGAGCGGGTCGTAGCGGGCTTTGTCGGCGATGGCCTCGGTCATTTCGCGGCGGTAGCGCTTGGCCGTGTTGGCCATGTTGCCTACGTGCTTGTTCGACTGGTCGCGCGTCCAGATGGCGAATTTGCGCATGATGCCCCGGTGCCAGGGATGGTCCGTGATCGCCATCGAGTGCCCGTGTACTTCGCCTATCATCTCGGACCAGTCGGTTTTGCCGGTGAAGGCTTGCCATACGGCGCGCGCTTCCCAGTTGCAGACGGATTTGTGCGGTTCGACGAGGCGGCGGCCGCAGACGTCCCCGAGGTTCTTGCACGGGTGGTTCTTGTGGCAGTTGTAGTCGTGGTACTTGTGGTGGTGCTTGCTGTAGACCATGCAGGACTGCTTTTCGGGAAGGCAGAAGCCGTGTCTGTAGGGAGCCCAGTCGACGTTGAGGGCTATGGTCTGCGCGATGAAGACGCCTATCGTAATGGGGAGCTTCATCTTGTTGAGAAAGTTTGTGAGGGTGTTCAGCACGGCTACCTCAGCCAAGCCTACTCCTACGATACCTGCAGCGAGCGCTGAAGTGATGGCTGGGAGCACGTGCTGGAGATTACCTGGCGCTTGGGAGATGATCAAGACCGCGATGGCTTGTTCTGCTGGAGTGATGAGGGCTTCGAGCTGCGGCGGGGTTGGTGGATATGGCTTCGAGAAGTCGGGAGCGGACTCATTGTTGGCGTATCCACCGTTGAGGTACCATTCAATAGTATTGTAACTGGCTGTTGCGTTCATACCCCAATCCTCGATAGTGAAGGACGGCACAGGGTCATGGAGTGCGGGCCATTGAAACGTCTTGGTAGTCCCGGTCGTGGCAGAGGGATTGACAGCGCTGACAGGACTGGCAGCAATCGAGACATTGGCTGGAAGGGCAGGAGTCGAATTGTACGAAGGAAGGACAGAATTGGAACCATTCAAAGGTAGGACAGGAGTAGCAGGGTCAGATGGAGCAGCAAGTGCTTGAACGATCAGAGCAGAGGCTCCGAGGAGAGGCTTGAGACGCACCATCGTGCTTGCTCGATCGCAGAGAGGGAGAAGTTACAAGACGAAAATGAGTATGGAGAAAACAAGACCTTATATATCCTACCGTGACCATAATCGAGATGGATGAAGCATTGCCCTTTGTGGTCCACAAATGCGGCAGTGGGGTGAAGAGGAGAGCGTTCCAATATGGACCACTGGCACGATCAATGTACTCCACCAACACAGGACCCATGGGCATCAACGGCCTGTCGGGTGACTATTTCGGGGCCGTGAGGACCTTCGAGTCACATATTGATGTGTTGGAAGGACAGTGCAGAGAATGTCGAGCGGATAGAGACGAGATTAGAAGAGGGGAAGTCGAGGTTAAGATTTCGGATTTCACCCCCACGTCCGGATTTGGACAGACACAGCCACGCACACCACAGGGGAATGAAAACCTCACACGTATCCATTCTGATGCTATTCTTGTCCCGTGCCGCACCTGGGCCGCACCTGTGCCGCTAAGAAAAGCAGATCGCAGCACACCCATGCCGCCATAACTTCCTCAAACCTTTTGCTCAGCCCGTCCCTGTCAGGCAAAACCGACTCATCCAGCCCGCTCTGTCAACGCAATCTAGTGCCGCATGCCCCCCAATCTGTGAACCGGGTGAACTATCCATTGTGTTGGTGAGGTGGCTTTCTCGGTGGAGGCGGTGTCGGGACTGGCGGGGACACTCCGATCATGCTGCCCATTGGGCCCAGCTTGACCAAGCCTTTGGCAAATGCTCGGTCGAGATAACGCTCGCGGATCCTGCGCCGCTCCTCGAGCCAATAGCAGTGCTCCTTGATGTGACGCTCATCACGGTGCATCTTGGCCAGGTACTTCTTGACCTGTCTGGGCCGTCCGAGCAGAGTGTATTGGGTCATTGTCTGCTTGTGTCTGACCGCCCGCATGCGGTAGAACCAGATTTTCCGATAGTGCTGATCCATGTGGAATTCGTTGCCTCTCACGTAGTAGCGCATCCACGGCTTGGTGATGAGCTTCAGCACCTCTACAGATGACTTGCAGCTAGGACTCCCTAGCCAGAATGGGGGTGTCTCGCCGTGGATCTTGCCGTACAGATTGACGAGGCCGCAAGGAGGTGTATCGGGTGGCAAGTTGGGAGCCTCGCCCCATCTTGCGCGGGCAAACAGCTTTGTGTAAGTTGTGTTGTCGTGCTGAGAGTCCGAATGAAGGGTGGTCGCATTACTAGTGTTGCCGTAATGGAATTCGTGGTGAGGGATGGGAAGAAGGTGGCCAGCAGCGGTGTGGCAGATAGCCAATGCTGCCAGGATGAGACGCCCGAGCAGCAGCTGCATGGTGAGTATGCCGACGACCAGGTCGGAGGTAGAAGTGATCGTACAGACGTCCTGTGCTATACTTTTTATATTTTCGCTGAGCATTCCCTGCCACCGTGGCAAGTCATGATTGACATCAGTGTCCGCTTATCAAAATAACGCAATACTTGACAAGATTCCAGATAAGACACTTTTCGGGGCTTATCTTCGTAGACACACCAGTCTACTGGATCCCGCCGATAACCCGTGTTGCTCGGGACAGAATGAGAACGAGGTAAGGAGCAGATTTTGAGAAAGAAAAGACACGTCTCACAAAGCACCACCAACAAGCAAGTCGATACTCGAGAGCGAGCGTCTTCACATGCGCAAGAGCGAATTCCTCAATGTTTTCATTGTTCTTCACGACATGGTGGACCACCCGTGCCGGCCTTGGTGGTATCGGAGTCGCCAGCATAATTACAGCTCACTCATCCCCGTCCACTTCGCTGCCCACGATTTTGAGCCAGATTATCCCAAACGCCCAAGTCAAGCGTCGATTTCTGCCGCAGCGCTTCTGCGATTCCGAGCGCCTTCTATCGTAGAGACACGTTCGACCTGGTAGTGAAGAGGCGCACCGCCAGGTTCATCGCTCCAAGCTCCTGGAACAACAGCTTTGCTGCATAGGGCAGGATGATCTGTGCGATCTCGGTTTTGTTCTTGCACGGTCGGCATTCGAATTGGTTCTTCTTCAGAGATCTACAACAAAGAGTCAGCATGCACGGGTCAAGTCCAGGACTATATGCACTTACGCGATGGGTGTCATGAGCCCGCAAATCTCGCAAATGTGCACTCTGAAGGCGTCCGAAACGTCAAGCAGCCTCTCCTTCAAGAAGGCGCTCGCACCGTGCGTGATCATGCAATCGCGCTCCATCTCTCCGAAGCGGAGACCGCCATCCCTTGCCCTACCTTCCACTGGCTGTCTCGTGAGGATCTGTGTCGGTCCCCTTGCGCGGGCATGGATTTTGTCGTCCACCATATGACGCAGCCGCTGGTAATATGTAGGACCCAAGAATACCTGACCTACTTGCTTCCGTCCCGTGTGTCCGTTGTACATGATCTCAAATCCACGCTGCTGATATCCGGCGCTACTTAAGATTTCGGAAACCGCGGTGATTGTTACGTCCGTGAATGGGGTTGCGTCACCTTCTTGACCACCTAGTGCGCCAACTTTGGACAGTAAACATTCAATCAAATGTGCAATCGTCATGCGCGACGGGATAGCGTGCGGGTTGATGATGATATCTGGTGTCAGACCGTCGGCGGTAAATGGCATGTCCTCATGGCGATAAGTAATACCAATTGTGCCCTTTTGTCCGTGGCGAGAAGCAAATTTGTCTCCAATCTGAGGTACTTTCGTTGTCCTTGTCCGTACTTTTACGAATCGCAAGCCCTCTACATTGGTCGTGACCAAGACTTGGTCGATCAAGCCGCTCTCCGTAGATCTGAGAGGCGTAGAAACGTCCCGTTTCACGTGAAGCTTGGTTCTTTGCCCCAATTCCTCCGCATCAGGTGCCATAGGAGCCGTCTTGCCAATGATGATGTCGTCACCAGATACGCGTGTTCCAGGAGCGATGATTCCGTCGTCATCGAGCTTGTCGTATGTGCCGTGCTTCATCCGGAGCGTGTCTGCTCTGGTGGGCTTCTCAAACTGCTCCACGACGGACATGCCGATCCGCTTCTCCTGGTCGAGGTAAGCGCGGAAGTAAAGGGATCGGAAAAGCCCTCGGTCAATAGACGACTGATTCATGATGACTGAATCTTCTTGGTTGTAACCGCTGTAACACATGATCGCGACGATGGCGTTCTGCCCAGCTGGAAGCTCACGGAACTTGAGGAATTCCATCGAACGGGTCGTTGCTAAAGGCTTTTGTGGATAATAGAGCACGTTGGCCATGGTATCCATTCGTACTCCATAATTAGTCATTGTAACTCCCATTGCTTGTTTGCCCATAGCACTTTGATAAGTGTTACGAGGAGATTGATTGTGGTCGGGAAAGGGAATGATAGAGGCACAGATGCCAAGTATCATGGCTGGGTGGATTTCGCAGTGCGTGTACTTCCGAATGGCAGGATTCGGTTTCGATTTGAAGCGTCGATGTGGATCCCCGGTATTGTCGTCGACAATTTGTTTGCCTGCCTTCATCTGTCTGTGCTCCTCCAGATCCTCAGGAGACATTGCAATCATTGTGGTTTCTTCTTCTTCCGCATCAAGGTACTCCACAATACCGTCCTTAACTAGGCCCTTCCAGCCGTAGACGAGTTCGTCTCGTTCTTCGTCATTCATCCCAGTGGTGTCTAGCTCGTTGTCATGCTGCAGTCTGTCACAGTGATCTTTTTTCAATGCCAAAACCCCACCTTGACCATCTTCGGCATCTCCGACGATCAGCAACGGCCTCATGACACGACCAGCATCCGTGAATATCTTGAACTCTCGATCACGGACATCCCGAACAAGACTGATTTCGAATGAAAGAGTGTTGTTCCGCCTCAGATTAGTCACAGTGGTGACCAACTGTGATGGATCCCTGTGAACTCCTACCCACACACCATTAACGAAGATCTTGGTAGCGTTAGGATTATTCTTCGGGTCGTATTCCTCCAGGAGCTCCATATTGCGCTGATTCATGAACTCGATGATAGGACCTGCCGGAGTTCCTACGGAAACGTAGCACATGAGCGAGAGATTCTTTACAAGACCACATGCTTGCCCTTCTGGAGTTTCGGCCGGGCACACCAGGCCCCAATGGCTGTTGTGCAATTGTCGCGGCTTCGCGATTTTGCCGTCACGTCCAATCGGCGTATTCGTCCTTCGCAAATGAGATAAGCAGGCCGCATATGTGTAGCGATTCAACACTTGAGACACGCCGGCTTTCGCCGAGGATGCTTTCTTTTGGTCACCCCAATTCCCTGTGGCCAAGCAGTACCTCAATCCTCCAGTGATGATATTGGATTTGACCGCGAGGGTCAGGTTAAAGTCCTTTCCTTGTTCAACGCATCTTGACAAGTACAGTCTGATGTCCCTGACGAGCTGCGCAAACTTGAGCCGGAAGACCTGTGCCATGAGAGGACCTGCGAGATCGAGACGTTTCTTGCCGAAATGATCGCGATCATCCTCATCGGTACGTCCCAGAGCGCACTGGCACAGGCGATTGATCATATATCCGAGGAAGTAGGCTTTGCGGGTTTCACTTCCTTCCTTTTGAGAAATGTGAGGCAAGAATTCCTTCTGCAGCACATCGCGGGCATATCGAATACGCTTCTCCCGCGTGCCGACTTGCTGCCCTCGCTTGCCAATATAGTCAAGAGCCACTTCTTGGTCCTGAATCACAAAAGCTTCTTCCAAGCAAGGCTTGATCATCTCTTTCAGCTGAGTGTCATTCTGATCATAGCAGATACACTTCAGGATCTCCATATCCGAGACGATACCCAGAGCCCGAAAGACGATTCCTATGGGTATATCACTCTTGATGTACGGGAGAGTTGCCTTGATGGTACCGCCCTGACCAGCGCCTATCTGTGAGCCTCGTGCGTACAGCTTCAGTGACATGGAAGAGATGAGCCGTGAGCCTTTTTCTATCGCCGACCTGATCTCTGCGACAACGGGGGTGGGGCTGCCCTTCTTCTTGAAAACTTGCACAATATTGGCGGCGCTTCTCTCCTGTGCAATCAAAACCTTTTCGCTGCCGTTGATGATGAAATATCCGCCCTGATCGTAGGGACATTCCTGGAATGCGTAAAGCTCTTGTTCTGATCGATTTCGTAGCGTACAAATTTTGGACTTCAGCATGACCGGTAGCTTGCCGATGAAGACTCGTGTCTCTTCTTCTGACTCGTCAGGATTTTCCTTCTCCCACACGAGTTCGGTCTCTGGCTCCTCGCCCTCATCGTAAGGTATGACGTTGCCATCTTCATCGTACTTATCGACCGGCCGTTCACGCGCCAGAAGTACAGAGTTCTTCATACCCAAGTAGATCGGGCTGGAATATGTGAGATTCCGCAGGCGAGCTTCGTGAGGGAATAACGGTCTTGTAGAGCCATCACCTTCGGTGATGGCAGCCTGTGAAATGGTAATATTGCCAAACTCGATCTGGTATCGTCTTTTGATGATCGGGTCTGAATCGTCGTCCGAAGCCGGCGCGTTCTGGTCCAAGATTATGCGTCCTGTCTCTGACACAATCTCTTGCATAGTGCTACCAGCAAATTCGTCGAAGGAGTCCAGCTGTTGCGACACAAGTCCTTTCGCGTCAAAGAAGGACTGAATGGCGGTCCAACAATCCTCCGAGGTGATGCCCTTCTCTTCCTTACCGCCGACTCCATCTTCGGATCCCTCGTCCCAGTCTGGCATGATGTCTGCGTTGAATCTGCAGGCCGTACTTGACCGAGCGCGCTTTCAGAGGAATCTTCGCCGCAGGACTGCTCAGCGCCAGCTCAACAGCGCGTCTGGGCGCGAAGGAGGTGACCAAGAGACGACCAAGGACAGGGGTGCGAAGTCTGGGACTAGACACTCGCAGTCCTAGGCAGCGTCCACGTGGAAGTCGATGGATAGGTGAACCCGTTAGTTGATGATAAATTTACAGAAAGCGGCGCTTGTCCTTGAGGAAGCTCACGTTCCGCGGAACGTGCACGGACCACCTCACGCCAAGGTGAACTATTCGGGCGCGGCTTGAATGCTTGATCTCACTTTACGCTTTCTCACCACGGCAAAATCATTGCTGCGGGCAGCGGATAAAGATGGCAAGCATGGACGAAGAGGAGATAGACTATATCGAATCGGAAGACGAAGATTTCAACCCGGAAGCACAGAATGCGGAGGAGAACCTATCTTCATCCTCGGACGATGAAGAACTAATAGCGAAGAAGACTACTAAAGCCCCCCACAAACGGAAGGTCAATGGCGATGACGAACTGGACTCTGGCGATGAGGTGACCATACAGGAAGCGAAGCGCAAAAAGAGGCGCAAGCAAAACGCGGGTGAAGAAGAAGATGATAGCTCTGGCGAAGGTGGCCTGATCAAGACTCGCGCGCAGAGAGCGGCTGAGAAGGAAGAGAGACAGGAGTACCACAAAGCGCATAAGGGCGAGGTCACTGTCGACGTCGATGCATTGTGGACGAAGCTCACATCCGCGCCCCTGGGAAGACGGCAGAAGGACTCGCGCCTGTCAAACGATCACGATGCAACAGATGGCATTGATGGCACCTCTAAGCAGGCTGATGAACACAGTCTTTCGGAGGACCCCGTTCCCACGGAGAACGGAAATGACGAAGAATTTGTGGTTATCAAACGTACTTACGAGTTTGCGGGCCAGACGATCAGCGAGGAGAAACGTGTCCATCGCGACAGTGCAGAGGCAAAGCTGTACCTTACTAAGGCCAGCGATGATCCGGCTGGCACTATGACTGCAAAAGTCGGCGACGACGGTCTCACGCTACGTCGACCGCTCAAACGAGCTTCAATGTTCGAACCGAATCCGATCGGAGAAGTCAAAGGTCTCCCCGTTCACAAACAGAGGCTACGCACACCCTCGAGAGCAGATGTACTAGCGCAACAAAAGAGGAAAGAGGAAGAGGACAAGATCAGCGGTGGCAAGGCGCAGAGACTCAACACTGTGCAGAAGTCTGCTATCGATTGGGCTTCGCACGTGGACTCCGAAGGATTGAAGGACGAGCTTGCGGAATATGACAGGAGCAAGCAAGGCTACATGAGCAAAATGGACTTTTTGCAGGGAGTCCAAGGAAGGAGAGACGAGGACGAGCGCAAAGCTCGACTTCAGAAAGTCTGAAGGTCATCTATCATTTGAGTCGTTCTATCGTACTATACCCGGAACCATATGTTTCCATGCAATGCATCATACGTCGTTATCTGAGCTCCGGCTCTAGCATCCAGGATGCTTTCCTGATCGGATTCGATTTGCTTTTCTTAGGTTTGACTGCTTGCATTGATCTAGTTGACACCGATTGTGTAGTCTTCCCTTGCGTGGCGGTAGGATCGACCGAGAATATCTGCAAGCCTCGGAGATGGGTGTCCTTGCCGTTCTGGTGATTTTCCACAATGCGTACCTGCAATAGAAAAGCCCTCAAGATAGGCTGACTAACCCAATCGATGTCGCCATCAGTGCCGTCCATGGAAGCGTCGGGAAGTGGACCGACTTTGGAGAAGTCCACATCAATCCAGCCTTTGGGCTGCTCGAAAGTCATTTCGGCAAATTCTTGTAGATCATGAATGCCCATTCCAGCCCAGAATTGCATCTTCGTAGGTGTGTATGACTCATCGTTCTCAAAGTCCAAGAAAATGCGCATGTGTACGATCGAGACCAACTTGAAAAAGTGGATAGTCAGATAATGAGGCTGAGGTCCATCAGACTGCCAAAACTGTGTTGTGTCTGGTGACCTGAGAGCTGTGACTCCACAGCCAGGTTTTGAAGATGACACGGTCCATGAGGCTAGCGATGAGATCTCTTTCAGGCCGTGGGGAGGCAAACTTGACGCGAGAAAGTTGGCGTCAAGATCAGTCTCGTCTCCATGCTCCGTAAATCCATGCTCATCTTCAATTTCGCCTTGTATTGGTGAAGTCATAGTGAGATCTTTGTGTAAAGCATTGCGGGTTCCGACGGTACTCGATCAATTTACGATTTTCACCAAGTAACAGGCAGAGAACCGAGACTCGGAATTTTTGTGTTGCATCTTAGAGCAATTCGAGGCAGCAATGGCCTTTGTGAGTCGAATAGTTGAGTAATTATGGCAGCGAAGGCCCCATTACAGCTGTGAGTCAAGGCTGAGGTCGCGATGCGCCTTGGCATAGTGCTTAGTCACTCAGGGTTAACCTCAACTTCTTCCGCCACCCGCCAACTCACCCATCGACACCTACATCTGGAGCATCGCAAGTCGACTATCAAGTGTCCACACTGATTCTTTATCCCGATAGGACGCATTCTGTAAAATTACAACTCGCCGCAGGCTCATACTACCGTGAAGAATCCCTCGCAACATTGCGCGATCGAATAAAGGAGGCCTTCACTGGCTCTTCTTACGAAGCTCGCTCGGACCCCGCCCTCGACTACAACCACTTCACACTCAATCTTCTGCTTGTGACTGATCAAAAACTCGTTCCCAAGGCACCTTACATCAAACATGTCAAACACTAATGCTGTGAGTTGGAGTATGGACGCATCACGTTGCACGAGTAAGCTGACTATTCCCTCAGGGCGATATCTTTGAGAAGATTATCGAAGAAGTCGTTCAAGCATCTCAGACGGATTTTGAAGAAAATGGTGTGAATCAGCAAACTCTGCTTGAGCTTAAGCAGGTAAGTATCATTCTTCTCATCATGGGACTCTGCGTTCTGCAATCTCGTGACTTTCACCCACATATGTTGTATTCCCATGATCGGTCTCGATCTCGAACTCATCTGTGTCATCCATCTTCCAGTAAGCAATGCTAATTCACGTAACAGACATGGCAACAGAAGCTCTCCGCTCGCAATGTGGCTCAGATGCCATGGGACCCCAAGCGAGAGCCAACACCGCCAACAACAAATTCCCAAGCAAACAATGCTTCCAAAAACGCAAGCCAGTCGTATAATTCATCTCAAACACAATCGCAGGCTGCCAACGGAGCGCGAATGAAGGTTGAACCTGGAACTGAACAGAATTACGCAGGTGGCAATTACATGCCGCAGCCCATGAATCCGGAATTGGCTCAACAACGCGCGGCCAGTCTGCTGCAACAGCAATTTGGGAGTCAGGCAACCGCGTCTCTAGGTGCAATGCAGCAGAGGGGCATAGCCCTGCCCGGCCAGCAACAACCAAAGCCCGGTCTACAATTACCGGGTCAGCCTCAACCGGTCCAGCAATATGCACAGCAGCTCAAGCAGCAGCAAGCTGGGCAGCAGACGCGCATCAAGGCCGAAACTGACGGCGCTTCGGATGACTTCCAGACAGCGAAACGCCAAAGACTGGAATATGCGCAGACCGATGGTACAGATGATGGATTGGCAGAGTGGAATGCAATGATGCGAGCGCGCCATGATCTCTCGGACGAGGAACGAACACTAAATGACCTGACCATGCGTGAGCACGTGATGGCTATGGCGAAACAGCTAGAGAGTGGACTTATGCGTCCTCTCGACGAGCACAAGCCTATAAAGTCTGTTAAAGGACGAAAGGGCAAACAGCCCCGGTTGCAGGGAATTCCGCAGCTTGACGGCGATTTTTCCGATGATGAGAAGGCGGATATCAAAGACGATGAGGATGAAAATGCCATCAACTCGGACCTCGATGATTCCGGCGATGAACTCAACAACGCAGAGGAGGACGACGATGATATCGATTCGATGCTCTGTACTTACGATAAGGTACAGCGGGTAAAGAACAAGTGGAAGTGTACTCTTAAGGATGGAGTGCTCTCTGCCAATGGCAAAGAGTAAGAGACACCATGGGCATGTTTGTGTCCAATTTGCTGACATTTGCTCAGGTATCTTTTCCACAAGGCACAAGGAGAGTTTGAGTGGTGAAGCGGTAGTGCTTTCGTAACTTATTATCATCTATCTCGGTGATAGAGAGCCATCACCTGCCAGGGCACATGGAAAGCAAACTCGCGTTTCAAGCTTATTCATGGCGTCAAGATCTGGGGCGTTCTATTGAGTTTGCTGCGGGAAGCGACATACCCGAGCCAGTGGGGGCCATTCATGGCACTGGAAGCTCGCCGATGACACAGACTGTACTTTATGATCACACATCTGCCTTCGATGGGCTGGTGCTGATTGAATGAAAATGCATGAGAAATGAATATCTTATCGCTATAGCACGTGCTGCTGAACGCTGTGCAATAGTGCATGTGCGACCAAATGGCAGATATGGTCACGTGCCCCTGTAGATTGTGAGTTTACCGCCCGCATCAAGTAGTGCGAAATACACCTCCGTCAGCGACACGACTCAATTCCTCATGCATCTCTTCTCTTCACATCTATTTCCTCATCCAGCTTCACAGAAAGTATCAATCAACGACGCAGCAATCGCAGATCGAAGTCCAGCACTGCCAATGTCCCAGACTTAACCGCCACCATTTCCACCGAACGGACCCAGCGCCTTCCCGCCGCCCCCGCAACCACACTTTCACGACCCGTACAATGACTTCTCCCAGCCCAGCAGCAACCGCAACCCTACTAATCGCAGCCCTAAACCCAGATCCAACAAGCACACCGAGCCTAAAATCCGCGCTACGCAACGCCCTCCTCACCCGCCCCTCATTATCACAAGTCCACATCCTCGCCACCTCGCCAGAGCAAGTCAAATCGCTACGTCTAGAAGCATACACCGTCGCCGGACAGGCAGGACGAGACGTGAGCGTCACGACCTCGGACGTCGGCGCCGATGCCGAGGGCCCCGTACCGCACGGCGTAGCGGGCGTATTACTCGCTCTACCGGAGCCTGCTTCGGGGGCGTTTCTGGATCTGGACGAAGTGCCCCTGCGCGGGGCGTTTGAGGTCAATGTCGGGCTTGTGCAGAAGCTTGCTCGGGCGACGATGCCGGAGTTACTTGCTGTGGAGCAGGGGGGAGGTGCATTTTTTGCGCTGATGGAGGGTGAGTCTGGGTCTGCGGGGGCGTCGTTGAGGGTGTGGGCTATGGATGAGGTGAGGAGGTCTGTTGAGCCGGAGGGAAAGGTGCTCGTGGGCTTTGTGGATGATGTGCTGCCTCCTCCTGTTGTTGAGGAGGTTGACAGTGCTTCTCGGAAGAGTAGCGCTGTTAGTGAACGGCGGAAGGGCATGGTGGGCGCTATGGCGGGGATGAGGATCGATGTCCCGCCTCTTAATGGGGGGTTTGACGCGAATGAGCCCGATGCTGGCGAGAGTCCGACCAAGCTGTGGGCGGAGTGGGCGCTGCAGGAAGAGATGATTTGATGATTGCTACTGACTTGGTCACCATCACGTCAATGAGACAGATTGCAATAGCGAAAGATATCCAGGTCCAAAACGGCGGATATTGTACATAGGACTGAGCATACAGCCTCAACTTGAGACTTTGAAGAAGGCTAAGCGAAGAAACTTAATAAGATCGTCCTCGTACAATGTCACGAATGCGCTCCGTCGTCAGTGGCAAATGTCCGGGCCGTGATGCATGTCACGTGAACTCCTTCCGCGATGCAATCGATAGTATACAGACATGGCCATCAGTTGTCCTCACCGTCAACCAGGTCGCGATGCCTGGCTAGAACCTGTCTCTTGAACTCCTCCATGTCAGTGTCCCAAAGCTCGGCTGCCTGACCGTTGAGCGGACTCGAGCTGTGTATCGTTAGCTAGTTGTAGCACCTCCAAGTGTAGCGAAGACTCCTACTTGTTCGGCTCGTCCAGCAAGCTCTGCAGACTGATCAGGACCGTGCCCACGTTGAGCACCGCGCTCCACTTGTCCTTCAGGATATCCAAGCAGATACGGCCCTTGAAGTCGACGTTGGGGTGGTAGATTGGAGTGCGGAAGAAGACCTCGGGAGGCACGAAGGGGTATGTGGCGGGAAATTCGAAGCGCAGCTTCAGCGTCAGGCCGGCGTAGGGAGTGCCCTCTGGTCCCAGCATCGTGGCATCCCAGTTCAGCATGTCGCCGTTACGAGGGAAGGCTGAGCAGTTGGGAGGAGGTGAGGTCATAAGGGTCATTAGTTCGGACTGAAGGCTGAGGTTGCTGTCAGTCTCTGTAGTCGTCAAGCTGTCGTGGGTTCGTCCTTACCGCTTCATGATGCTGCCGCTGTCTTTGGCACCAGTGCGCTGGGGGCTGGCGGGGTTGGTGGCGGTCATGACTGCTGTAGCGTTTGCCATCTTTGCCGATAGAAAGGAGAATGTAGGCGAGTCCGTTGTGTGGTGGCAGATGGACTCGGAAGCGAGCAGGGTAAAGAATATGTATATGAAAGTGAAGTGAAGAGCGACACTTGGAATGTCGGCAGTAGCAAGCAAGCTTCGGCGGGAGAGGCTCCGGATTGTTTGCTGGTTGCTGTTCTCCAGGAAACGGGAAGCACGCCAGGCGCCTAACGGAGACTCCCGCGGGTCCAATTGCGACGCGTTCACCACGCGTTTCTGATGCAAAGTGGCAGCACGAACTCTCAGTCTGGTGTAATCACCCTCTCATTATCATCCCGTCTCATCATCTCTATGGCTGTCCATCCTGCATGGTTCCGCACTTCTGCTCTCGTGGAATCTTGCCACAAAAACGGACGAGGATTGCACAGCGCTTCTTCGCCTTCCAGTTTTCAGGCTGCCAACCAATATGCCCCATAAATTCGTAAGCTCCAGGGCGAGGCCGCATTTGTTCTGTCGATTCAAGGGTGCATGAATAAGAATCTCAACAATACCGTCCAAGAATTTTTCGTGGCTTCTCATAGCAGTCAATGCAGGGCCCTGTTCCCAATCCTAAAGAGGTATTGATACAATCCAACAGATACATCACTTAGTATAAACAAAGAAAGGATTATGCAAATCACTCTCGTCCCTCCAAGCCCACTCTTCCCTCTTCGTCCTCCGTTCCTCCTCACTCATCCCCTCGAGCGTCTTCCGATTTCGCACATTCAGCCGATGATTACAATACCTCAACGTCAACACCACGGGAATAAGCACCGTCAAACATGCGACGATACTGGCTTTTCCCCCAATATACCCGGGCGCCTGCTTCGCCTGGAAAGTCTGAGTGCCGAGAATATTTCCCACGGCAAAGGCCACCAGGGTGAGTGCATTGGCCGTCACTTTCTTCGTGTGTCCTGAGATATTACTGGCGTTGTACGCGAGGAGGAGCATGAACGCCGCGCCAAACGTGCCGGTGAGGAAACTGGCCGCCAGGAGGCCGGCGCGGTTATGTGGTGTCCCGTTGGGGTCGAGACCGATCATCAGCGCTGCGCCGAGGATCGTGGGCGTGATGCAGATCAGCATCACCGAGGTGCGGTCGTGGAGTTTGTCGGAGAGCCAGCCTGTGAAAAGCACGGTGATCACTCCAACTGCCCCGGCGGGCATGCTCATGATCAGGGAGAATTGGGACGAGTAGCCGAAGGTTGTTAAAAGGATGGAGGAGAAGTTTGAGATGCCGCCGTTTGGAATGGAGGAGAGCATTGTGCACAGAGCTACGAGCCAGACGCGCACATCCTTCAGTGTTTCGATGATCTGGTCTTTCTTGAGTGTCTGGTTCTGGGTTCCAGACTGGTTGTCCCGTGTGCGTAGCAGCATGGCCACCTTTTCCGCGTCGGTGAACCGCTTGGCTTTAACCGGCGAGTCTGGCAAGAGTACGCCGACCAAGGCACCGATCACTATTGTCATCGCACCGATGGCCAGAAAGGAGATCCGCCAGGATGCGATTTTGCCATGAGCGAAGCTTGCACCATAGGCGATTGCTCCGCCAATGATCTGAGTGAGCGAATTCATGACGTAGAAGAAGGAAACTCGGCGACCCTGTTCGGCTTTGCGATAGAACATTGCTATCAACAAGACCAAGATGGGAGCCACACAAGCCTCGAAGACGCCAAGTAGAGTACGGCAAATTGCGAGCTCGGCATAAGTATTGCAGGCGGCGTGACACATGAGCACCGCTCCCCAGAGCATGATATTGACTGAAAGGTAGAGCGAGTACTTGGCCACTCGTTGAGCCAGGTATTGAGTAGGGAATTCGGTTGCGAGGAAGCCTGCCGAGAAGTCAGCGAACCACGCTTTCAAGTCCCACACATGAGGCTTTCGCTTTGTATCATAAGGATATTGGTCCGCCAAAATCACTCACCAATGTAGAACAACATGGACAGGTTACTGTAGTCCTGCCCCACAAGATGGGCGTCTTTCCTGATGCCCATCACACTGGCGTAAGAAATCGTGGTCTTATCAAGGAATTGCAGGAAGTAACAGCAAGCCAGCAGTGGGCAGACGGTCCAGTCGATCTTCCTCAAGAGTCTATCGTGGGACGTTTTGTCGTCGAGGAGTGCCTGTCCTTGAGCCAAGACCTCTTCGGCATGTGGATGGGTAGTCAGGAAGACATATGCCTCGTCCGCCTCGCTGAGAGTAAGGTCGGAAACCTGACCAGCAATGACGCTGTCCTTGCGTGGATCGGAGGTGGACACTTTGTCCGAGTACTTTTCGTCCATGGTAGCCATTTCTGCGGATTCGACAGGCGATGATGACGCAAGGAAACAGTGAACGGAAATGGGATAGACTTAGCATTAAATAAAAGGGACTACAAGCTCTACATGTACAGCACGCAACCTTAGATAGTGTCGGGTGGGTGTAGGGATCAAGATCAACGGTATCGGCAATCCGATTGCCACGAGAAAAGTGGACCGGCATCAGACGACCGTCTTGGCTATGACTGAGAGAAAAGTGGCTGTGGCAGCATGGGATCGCAGATTGTAAAAGTGTCACGTAAAGCCGCCCTTGTGGATAGAGGGGCATAGGCATAGGCAAGGGCCAAGACGAAAGAGGGGGAGATGTACTGTAAGTTGGTCGTCGGAGGTGGAGGCCGAAGTGGCGATTCCTGCCTGATGCGGAAGGTGGCAACTGCGGAGTATCAACGCCGCCACATCACCAAACAGAACGGCGAGAGCAGGTGTTTCCTTCATTCAAGTATTGGAAAGTCATGCCCTAGCCTACGATAACAGGATCGCATTGAGCATGACTCGGTATTGGAATGTCGGATTACATACCGGCAATTCTGCAATGAACCTATATTCGGGAGCGATTGTGGATCGGATCGACCGCCAATGCCTTATGGCTGGGACCCATGTGGCCCCCAATCTGATTTGACCACCGGTTGTCTCTCTCTTTCTACCATGTTGTTTATCCACCATCTCGACTACTTGGCAGCGACTCAAGGCACGGATGCCTGATGCTGTGCCGTAGCAGACAAAGACATAATTGATACCCAAGGTCAGTAATTTGACGTGGAGCATCAACGGATGGGTGATGATGGGCCGGGGTTGGGGCCTGAGGGGCAAACCATGCGGAGAGAAAATGCGAAAATTTGGTTTTGGCGAACGCACGAGTGCCGACAAACAACCACGCATGAACAGCATCAGCACATTCAGCGGGGGGTCTTGGAGAGCAAGAAAATTGACAAACATTGAAATCAATTAGGCCTATAGTCATTTACTCTTATTCTTCTGTGCAATCTTGTCTGCATACCACCCGATCCTCACCAAATACTCATCCGGCCCATTGAGGCTGAATTCGACCATACCCCATGGTTTGACTTCGGCTGTCTTCGCCGCCTCGATGATCTCGGAGGCAAATTCCTTCGCCAGAGCTTCCACGTCCTCGGAGTAGATATAGAGGCCAAACGGATTCTTGCCGGGAACTAGCCAACCTTCTTCATCGCCGCCTAGCTGAGTAAGATGGAGATCCGAGCCATTCGGGTGCGCTAACATGACATAGCCATCCCAGCGGCTAATATCCTCTTGCGAAGGCTCAATGAAACCAAGTCGAACAAAGAAGCGAATCGCCGACAACAGATTCGTGCAGGGCAAAATGGCAGTCACCCGCGGCTGGGAAGCCATGTTTGGAAACCAGGCCGATGCAAAGACTTGCGTTGTTCTCAAATCGACAATGAATAATGATGTAGAGGGCAGTGGACTGTTAGCTGCGGCCAATGCTTGGTACAAGCTTTTGCGGGGAGAAAGCCGAAAAAGGGATCTGGAATCCGATGGAAAAGGCAAAAATCGGGCGGAAGACCGGGGGAACCGCAGGGAAGCGCCGCCAAACAACCCGTCAACACCCTTGAATGGGCCTCAGCACATCAGCTGCTCCTTGCCCGAAATAGAAGCCGCAGTGAAAAGTTCGGAAAACTTCGTCAACCATCAATAATCCCGCCGTCTGCCACAACTCCGCTCAACACTCAGCTTTTGCTCTCATTTGCTGCTCGTCTCACCCTTCACCTCGCACCTCGCTGGCCTGCTGTTATTCTGCGCAGTCTCGTGTCCACCACAGGTCGCATCGCTCTCGCCTTCTTGTCCATTCTTCTCTCGCCAATCGTTCGCTCTCCACGCTCTCTGCCGCCCGCACTTCACTTCCGATCCGCATTCGCGCTGACCGCTAGACGCCGTCTTTCGTTTCTTGCTACGAAATCTTCTGCAAACAATACTCCGTGCTTCTTTCCTAACACTCCGGTCTTTCTTTATCTTTGACATCCGCCGACCTTGGTCGCACTTCCTTCTTTTACGAGGCTCTTCCTCGGAGACTGCCCCTCATTTCCACTCCAGCAAATCCAGTCCGACACTACCACATAACACACACGCGCCGCGATGCATCGGAAGATCCCCGTTCCCACTCTTCTCTACAATTGCCTCTACCCGAGACCAGCATCCGGGGACCCGGCTAACTTCTCTGCTCACTTGTCACGCTTCCTCATACCCGAAATTCGCGTGGAGACCGCCCTCTACTATGGAGATCTATCTACTGTTGAATCTAGGTATCCAGGCCTGGACTACACGTTTGGTCCTCACATCCGCCGCTTGTCCCGCTTCCCACACCACGCTCGCTTATTCCGCGCAGTCAGAGCATTAGGAATCACTAATACTGAGCTCCTTGACTTGGCCCGCTGGGAGGGCACTCTGTGGGCACGACAGCGATATGAGAAAGACGAAGGAATAAAGGTCCTTGATACTACAGGGGATGACATTCCCCAATGGTCAGATCCTCGTAAAACCAATAAGCCTTCCTCCAAGATTGTGGCTACAACCACTACCACTTTGGTCTCTTCCCCCGCTACCTTGTTTGCCGACACTCCGGCGCCACGAACCTCAACGCCCTGCGAACTAGAGGTTCGCGAGGTCAGCGCTGGTGTTCCTGCCGACGCGGTGCTTCCAGAAGACGACGACCCTTCTTCATCCGAGGACGACATGCCCGATACACAGTCTGAGAATGGCCTTGCAGCTTCGAACATCTATGTTTCATCCGATGCTGAAGCTTCTGCTGGAGCAAGTGATCCTCGTGCAGTGACAAGCACGACCCAGACGGGACCATCCGAGCTATCACGTCTGCTACTCAACGCTACTCTGCAGTCTCAGTCCGAAGACCGGCCACAGATGCCATTGGAACAACGCGTTGTCATGCTCCTCGCGGAAATTCTGCGTCTGAACCGGGCTCTTTCTGCCGAGGAGTTTGCGAGCATTCGCCAGTACATCTTGCGTCATGTGGATGAGCTACAGTCGCATGTTTCGCCAACTTCATCTGTCAATATAGCCACTGCCGTCACAGTGATGCTCGAGCAGCAAGGGCAGATACCGGCTCGGGCCTCGGAGGCTCTTTCCCAGACACAAGCTGCTCAGGCGGTCCCGCAGCCTGCGGCATAGGCTGAGAATCGATAGAGACGATCTCTTCTTACGAATTTCTTTTCCCCGACATGGATCTGGTTGTAATTTTGGGCGTGTACTCGTTCGCAAAGGAAGGAAAACAAGGCACGATATGACGCACAGGTTTACGAGGCACAGCACTAGTTGGTGGAAGAATACGACAGCTACCAAGCGGGGATGAAAAGTCTAGCATCATGGCTTCTTAGGCTTGCTCAATTTTAGCGTTGCTAACGACATATGACTGTCATATCTTTTACTCTCGTCAATCTCTTCTCAGTGCTCGTGACTTTACCGCTTTTTGCCGTTCGTACCGGCTCCGTTAGTCTCACGTTCGTCGCCGTCTTCAATATCTCCTCCATGACTCTTGCGCCTGTACTGCCCGGCTCCTATAGCGACCATATCGTCCTCGCTATCACTCGCATCAATATCCAACAAGACCGGCATACGAAATGCCTCAGTCTTCTGTTTATGAGTGTGATCACCCTCCTTGACATCGACAGTAAGCACATCAAGCGTGTCATTCTCCCCTCCCTCTCTGCGCCGCTCCACCTCCCCAGCCTCAAGGATGTCAAACTCGTCCTCCTCCTCTTCATACTCCTCATTCTCCTCGACCTCTGCGAAATCCGGCGCCAGCGCCGACCAGCGCTGCGGCGTATTCACGCTCCACAGGTATATCCGGCCGGACTCGACGCCCGTCGCCGCGACGCAGGGGCGGCCGGGATGCCAGTCTATGCTGCCCAGCTCTTCCCTCGGGCCTTCGAGGATTTTCACTAGCGAGCCGTGGCCCCGCTCCCAGATATAGATGTCGTGGTTCATTAGTGTGGAGGCCATTACGTAGTCGCTGCTGGGCGAGAAGGCAATCGCGTTCCAGCTTAGTCTGTTGACTACGTCTTGGAATTTGTGCTCGACTGATAGGCCCAGGGTGTCGGGGGTGAAGTTGGGGGAGCTCAGGTCTGGAAGGCGGATCGTGCGGATGATGGTGTCGGCGCTGTTGGTCAGGAGGGATTCGCCTGAGTCGCTTATGCGAAGCTGGACGATTGGTTTGGGGGACAGGCGGAGTGAGTAGACCGTCTCGCCATCGGTTGTTGATATTATGTTCAGCCAGCCTTTGGTCGTGCCGCTTATTATGTATTTCCCGGAAGGATGGTATAGAGCTGTTGAGGTAAAGTGCTTTGCGTCTTTCGCGGTGGTCTTGTCGGATGGTCCGTCGTCGTCGTAGGAAGAGCGCTTCGGTAAGGACGTGAGAGGCATTGTCTTCAAGCCGCCTGATGTCATGTCAGCTATCACCGGCTGCTCTTCGTACAGCGCAGCAATGCACTGCGAGTGGTTCTCAGGATGCAGCTCGGCGCAAAACACTGGCGCCCCGAGGTTGATGGTTCGTAGTCGCGATCCATCGTGAAGGTCCCACAGTATACAGCGCCAATCTACAGCCGCGCTCAACAGGTATCTGCCACTTGCTGACCAGCTCAGCGAGGATATTTGCCGTCCTGGTGTATGTCCTCGAAGCTTGCGCGCAACGCCGTTTGTCTCCAAGTCGAAAATGGCGATTCCACCTTTTGATGTGCCAGAAGCGAGCAAATCACCTTGTCGGTTGAAGCGAATACAGACGGCATTTCCAGAGCTTCGCAGCTTAGCGACCAGCGCTTCCGGTATATCCTGAGCAAGAATAAATGGGTCCACGAGGGACAAGTTCATGGTGGGCGGTCAAGCCAGTCAGGATGGGAATTTCACCCTGCGGCGCTCCGAATACGGTGCCGCGTCAGTGATCTCCGATCGGTCGTGACTGTGAGCATGATTTGCTGTCAGCGCTGCGTGTGAGTCATCTCAGAAGCCGTCACCGAGATGAGTCTGAAGTCGTAAATCAAGCGAAGTTGAGCGTGAACGCGGCTCAAATTATCTGAGCTCGTTAGTTCACGGCAATTTTTCGCGAGTGGCGTTGCGGCTGCAGCAGCCAGGCAGCAACTCTGGCGCCAAGATCACGTGACACTGTAGCCGCTCCCGACGACGGACGAGACCCAAGAACGCCCAAATTCTCCGTCGACGGCTTCATCGTTCTCTCACACGACCACTATTCTTCACGACGCCATTTGCGTTGCGACCGGTCGCATCGCATCACTGGCCGTCAGTCCAGGGCACATTCTGCTTGTTTCGACTCCCTTCAGCACCGCGGTCGCTGTCGGTCACTCTTTCTAAGGGGTCGTCGCATTCCGCCTTCACGCTTCCCTACACGCGTGTCGGCTTTCCCACGTCTTTCATCAGCGGCCATCACCACTTCCGAAAAGGTCATCAGAAACGATTGCAACGACTATCGAGAGCGTGTCACTTGCGGAGGAGCGAACGCGCTCGCCTCTGAGCGCGCGGTGCGGGCAGCAGAATCGCCATAGGAGGCGATTGCAGAAGGAGGTCATCCATCGAAAGGACATCCACGCCATCGCAACGATAGTTCAACATGGCGAACGTTCACGCTTTCCCGTATTCCAGCGCTCCGCTGAAGACGATTCAGGAGATTCAGTTCGGTCTCCTGTCGCCTGAGGAGATCAAGAATATGAGCGTCTGCCACATCGAGTATCCCGAGACGATGGACGAGCAGCGTCACAGACCGCGCGAAAAGGGCTTGAACGATCCTAAATTAGGCACGATCGACCGCTCATTTGCTTGTGGAACCTGCGGCGAAGACATGCTCGAATGCCCGGGTCATTTTGGTCACATCGAACTCGCTACTCCTGTCTTCCACGTCGGCTTCATCACCAAAGTCAAGAAAATTCTCGAGACTGTCTGTCATAATTGCGGGAAAATCTTGCTTGATGAAGTGAGTATCGCTTCCTGTAACACGGGAGCTTATGTGTGCTAATGCGTGCCTTAATCAGTCCGTCCCAGCGTTTGCCCAGTCTTTGCGAATCAGAGATCCGAAAAGGCGGTTTGATGCAATCCACAGGCTTTGCAAGCCTAAATTGACATGCGATGTCTCTGAGGCGCCGGATGACAACGGTTTCGAGGATCCTAAGGATGCCCTAAAGAAAGCTCGTCCTTCGCATGGTGGATGTGGCAATCTGCAGCCGTCGATTCGTAAGGATGGTTTAAAGTTGACCGGGACTTGGACATGGCCAAAAGATGCAGACACCGAGCAGAAGATTGAGAAGAGGCTGATCACCCCTCAAATGGCTTTGAATGTGTTCAGGACCATCACTCCAGAAGATATGGCAAAGATGGGCCTCAACAGCGACTACGCTCGTCCAGAGTGGATGATTCTGACTGTCTTGCCAGTGCCTCCTCCAGCGGTCCGACCTAGCGTTTCTGTCGACGGCACCAGTACCGGCATGCGATCAGAAGACGACCTTACCTATAAACTCAGCGACATCATCCGGGCAAATAGCAATGTTCGACGATGTGAGCAAGAAGGTTCTCCACAACACGTCATAGCAGACTTCGAGGCTCTCCTTCAATTTCACGTTGCGACGTACATGGATAACGATAGTGCTGGCTACCCGAAGGCTTTGCAAAAGTCTGGTCGTCCTATCAAGTCAATTCGTGCCCGTCTGAAATCCAAAGAGGGTCGTCTCCGTGGCAATCTCATGGGCAAGCGTGTGGACTTCTCCGCCCGCACGGTCATCACTGGCGATCCCAATCTCTCACTCGATGAAGTTGGCGTACCTCGTAGTACTGCCAGGATTCTTACTTTTCCCGAGACTGTCAATGCATTCAACATTGACAGGCTGCAGCAGCTGGTTCGAAATGGGCCTAATGAGCATCCCGGCGCTAAGTACGTAATTCGGGATACTGGCGAGCGCATCGATCTGCGTCATCACAAACGAGCTGGAGAGATCCAGTTGCAATACGGATACAAAGTCGAAAGACATATCATCGATGGTGATGTGGTCATCTTCAATCGGCAACCCTCGCTTCACAAGGAGTCCATGATGGGTCATCGCGTCAGAGTCATGCCTTATTCTACCTTTCGTCTCAATCTCTCGGTCACGTCGCCATACAACGCCGATTTCGATGGTGACGAGATGAACTTGCACGTACCGCAGAGCCACGAAACGAGAGCAGAGGTTATGAACTTGTGCATGGTTCCGCTCAACATCGTTTCCCCGCAAAGGAACGGTCCTCTTATGGGTATCGTCCAAGATACTCTGTGTGGTGTCTACAAAATGTGCAGAAGAGATGTTTTCCTCGATTACGCTCAAGTCATGAATATTCTGCTTTGGGTACCCGAATGGGACGGTGTTATACCTCACCCAGCCATTGTCAAGCCTCGGCCGCGCTGGACTGGCAAGCAGATCATCTCATTGGTCGTGCCCCATGGTCTCAATCTTGTCCGTGGCGACGATGAAGGGCCAAATACTCTCAATGACGCTGGATTGCTCGTCCATGGCGGTGATTTGATGTATGGTCTGTTCAGTAAGAAGAGCGTCGGCGCTAGCGGAGGTGGTATCATTCACATCATCTACAACTCTCTAGGTTGGGAAGCGGCCGTGGCCTTCTTCAATGGTACTCAGCGAGTCGTCAACTACTGGTTGCTGCACAATGGTTTCAGTATTGGCATTGGCGATACTGTGCCTGATGAGAAGACAGCTGCCACTATCACCGAGGCGGTCAGCACCCAGAAGGCCATGGTCGATGAGATTGTCCAGAAGGCAACGGATAACACACTCGACCCACTGCCAGGTATGAACGTGCGTGAGACTTTCGAATCACTGGTGTCGAAGGCGCTCAATGACGCTCGAGACATTGCTGGTAACAGGACCGAGGATTCACTGAAAGATCTCAATAATGCAATTCAGATGGCACGTTCTGGTTCCAAAGGTTCTGCTATCAACATTGCGCAAATGACAGCTGTGGTAGGCCAACAGTCAGTCGAGGGAAAGCGCATTCCATTCGGCTTCAAATACCGCTCTCTGCCTCACTTCACCAAGGACGACTACTCGCCCGAGTCTCGTGGATTTGTGGAGAACTCCTATCTTCGTGGGCTGACCCCAGCCGAGTTCTTCTTCCACGCCATGGCCGGGCGTGAAGGTCTCATCGATACTGCTGTCAAGACTGCTGAGACTGGATACATTCAACGCCGTTTGGTCAAAGCTCTTGAAGAGGTCATGGCCAAATACGATGGCACGATTCGAAACTCCATGGGAGATATTGTGCAATTCATCTACGGAGAGGATGGTCTTGATGCCGTCCATATTGAAGGGCAAAAGCTTGATATCATCAAATGCTCCGATGAGGCGCTCGAGCGGAAGTTCCGCATCGACGTTATGGATGATAAACTCTCTCTCTCGCCAGAGGTCCTCGAACAAGCAAACGAGATCAAGGGCGATGTTGAGGTTCAGAGGTATTTCGATGAAGAGTGGGAAGCAATTCTTGCCGATCGTGCGTTCTTGCGCGATGATCGCGCGGACGATGACGAGACTCATCAACTACCGCTCAACATTCTCCGCCTCATCGAAACTGCGAAGACCAAGTTCCGTATCAAGGATGGTGCTCGCAGCGACCTGGACCCGAAGTATGTGATCACGACCGTCAGAGACATGCTCGAGAATTTGGTCGTCGTGCGAGGCGAAGATCCTCTGTCCAAGGAGGCGCAGGAAAATGCGACCATTTTGTTCAAGGCCCTTCTGCGGTCTCGTCTCGCTTTCAAGCGACTCGTGCAGGAATACTCTCTCAACAAATTGGCGTTTGACAATGTTATTGGAGACATTAGCAACAGATTCGCGCGCTCTCTGGTCTCTCCTGGCGAAATGGTGGGCGTGCTCGCAGCACAATCCATTGGTGAACCCGCAACCCAGATGACACTGAACACCTTCCACTTCACAGGTATTTCGAGCAAGAACGTTACATTGGGTGTGCCTCGTCTCAAAGAAATTCTGAACGTGGCAACCAACATCAAGACCCCTTCAATGACGGTATATCAAATTCCTGAGAATCGTCTCAACCAAGAGAGTGCCAAGTCACTTCGCAGCTTAGTGGAATATACGAGTTTGAGGTCTGTGACCGAAGAGACAGAAATCTGGTATGATCCGGACGTTCGCTCCACGGTCATCGAAGCAGACAGCGATATGGTCGAGTCTTACTTTATCATTCCGGAAGAAGACGCCGAGTCCCCCGAGAACTACAGCAAATGGCTCCTTCGCATCGTGCTCGGCCGCAGACAACTTCTCGACAAGGGTCTCACCGTGTCGGACGTCGCCGCAACAATCAAGCGAGAGTACCGGTCTGAGATGTCCATCATCTTCAGCGATGACAACGCAGATGTGCCAGTCATTCGAATCCGACCCTCGCTCAATGTGCTCGAAGACAAAGATGATGAGTCGCAAGCACTGGAACCGGATCTCGTCTTGCAACGGTTGCAAGAGCACTTGCTGGAGCACACGACTCTTCGCGGTATCCAAGGCGTCAGCCGTGCTTTCGTGAACAGGAAAGAACGCCTCCGCGTCAAAGAAGATGGTTCGCTCACGATGAAGAAGGATGACCCGGAGTGCATTGAGTGGTTCTTGGATACATCAGGTATTGCTCTCAAGGAGATTCTTACCATCGAAGGTGTTGATGCTCATCGGACGTACTGCAATCACTTCATTGAGATCTTTAACTGCTTGGGAATCGAGGCTACGCGATCAGCGCTTATGCGCGAGCTCAAACAGGTCTTGTCATTTGACGGCTCGTATGTCAACCATCGTCATCTAGCATTGCTCGTCGATGTCATGACGGCGCGAGGTACTCTCATGGCGGTCACGAGACACGGCATCAATCGTGCGGATACGGGTGCTTTGATGCGATGCTCATTCGAAGAGACTGTTGAGATTCTCTTCGATGCTGCCTCATCTGGAGAGCTCGACGACTGCCGCGGTGTTTCCGAGAACATTATCCTCGGCCAGTTGGCACCGTCTGGAACGGGAGAATTCGACATTCTTCTTGACCGGGGTATGCTCGGTACTGTCGTCTCGCGCCATCACGGCATGGGCGCCGGTGCCCAAGCTGGTGCGTCTTCCCCTATGGACGGCGGCATGACACCTTACGAGATGGGTTCTCCTGTTGCGGAAGGCTACGCTGGCGGTCCGGACTATGGTGCTTCGTTCTCTCCGATGATCCAGGCCGGAGGCGACGAGACTGGTGGTATTACTGCTTATGGTGGCCTTGGTGGTTTGTCTCCGTACAGCGGAGGTGCAAGCCCCAGCTACGCCCCAACCAGCCCTTTCAGCGGTGGCATGAGCCCGGCTTCTCCTGGATACTCTCCAGCATCGCCGTCCTACTCGCCTACATCGCCGGGTGCCTTCACCAGCCCTGGCTATGCAGCGACCTCTCCGCGCTACGGCTCGCCCGCAAGTCCAGCTTATAACCCGACTTCGCCTACCTACTCGCCAACGTCGCCGTCTTTTGGAAAAAGCACTTCTCCGACCTCTCCATCGTACTCCCCTGTGTCGCCGAGCTACTCGCCAACTTCACCCAGCTACTCCCCGACGTCACCCAATTACAGCCCGACTTCTCCCGCGTACAAGGGCGCCACGTCTCCCAATTACTCCCCCACGTCCCCCAGCTATAGCCCGACATCGCCGGCGTATTCGCCGACTTCTCCGGCCTACAGCCCGACAAGCCCAGCCTTTGGACCGGGCACAGCGAAGAGCACTTCGCCCACGTCCCCCAGCTACAGTCCGACATCTCCCGTCTACAGTCCTACAAGCCCGGCGCAGGGAGGCAGGACAAGCTACTCGCCAACATCCCCGCAATTCAGTCCAACATCACCGGGCGCGACGTCTCCAAAGTACTCGCCGGCGAGCCCGCAGTACTCTCCGACGTGAGTTGCTCCCTGTTTGCTTCGATTGATATGTACTGACTGTCATCCAGGTCGCCCCGCCAGTGATAGATTCAGTTCTATGGAGCTACGGCAGAGATCGACGTTCCCTTCATTGGGCTCACGTTGCACTCGTGTCTCTTTTTGCTCGCACCCTTTTTGGTTTCTGGCAATATTTCCGAGGAGATGGCATACTTGGCGTCGAAAACTCCGACTCAGGGTCGTCTTTCAGAAAACATCAAAAAAGCGTTTGTTTCTAGTTTTTGGAGGTCAGCGTTTTCGGTTCAGCGCGGGCCAGAGATGTAAGAGGAACCAGATTGCACTCGGGGTCGGTGGATTGGAGGAGCACACACGGGAAGGCAGAGATACCCTGGGGAGTAGGAGGAGTGGGTGCTCGTTGACAGGAAAGAATAATAGACCGGACGCGAAGTCAGAGATGAAGTCGAAGTCGAGGAAGATCCAGACTGTGAACTATCGAATCCAGCCTAGGTTCAGATGCACGAACATGAAAAGAATTGGCAAATCTTGTTTGGGTGTGAATGCGTATGTGACATGAAGAAGATGATGTTGTCCAGTGGTTACCCTCTTAACATCGCGCATCGCCGCTTGTCGGGCGATTCAAGGCGCGGAGCAGTCAACCCCGCCATGACTCTCTCGATATACATAAATCACGGACGTCACTTTTCGTTTCTCTGAGTATCGAGAACTGACTATATGGACCTTTAATTACACATGAACGCCAGTAGACTCTCAATCCGCATAAGATCCAGATCGCTCTGCTCCGCCCTCAGTCCTCGTCCTCCCCGGAGGCCAACCAGCACAATGAACTACACATCGAGCTCCCAGCCCACCCACGTAAACACCCACACATCCACCTCCTCACCCGCAACCGACCCCTCCGCCCCCGCCGCCGCTCCGAGCAAGAAAATCTTCGCCCCCTCGTCAGTCCCCGGCTCCCAGCAAGCAGAACAGTACCTAAAAGGCGCCTTATCCCGGTCCTCCCTCTCCGCAGACCCATTAGCCCAATTCGACACGTGGTTCAAATCCGCCTCCGAGAGCGGCGTCTACCAACCCGAAACAGTCTGTCTCTCCACCGCCTCTTTACCCTCGGGGAACGTCTCGAGCCGCTTCGTCTACCTCAAGGAATTGGACGACACGGGGTTCGTGGTGTACAGCAACTTCGCCACGTCGCGCAAGGCGGCGGATCTGGAGTCTAACCCGCGGGCTGCGCTGGCATTCTGGTGGCGCGAGGTGGAGAGGCAGGTGCGGGTTGAAGGGTGGACGGAGAGGCTGAGTAGTGCCGAGAGTCAGGTTTATTACTCTACCCGGGCGAGGGAGAGTAGGATCGGCGCGCACGCTAGTCGGCAGTCGGAGGTCATTCCTGGTCGGGAGAAGTTGGACGGTTGGGTCGAGGAGGAGACGAAGAGGTTTAAGGGGCAGGAGGAAATTCCTGTCCCGGAGTTTTGGGGCGGGTTGAGGGTTGTGCCGGATGTCATTGAGTTTTGGCAGGGGAGGCAGAGTAGGTTGCATGATCGGTTTCGATATACGAAGGAGGGGCAGGGGTGGAAGATTGAGAGGCTGAGTCCGTGAGTACAATCACATTCGGACATAAGAACTTATCAATGGATCCGTGCTAAGTGGAAATACTACCATCGTTGTCTTTTGAACAGTGATTCGGAATCAAACTTGGGTTTCAATATCGTGTTAATCAATATCGTAGTAAAACTATATGCTCTATCATGCTATTCATCTTTGACCTCAGTAGCACTCCGTGTGCTCTGATCTAGCAATCATCACAAGTAAGTCATGTTATCGTCGTCAGGTATAGCCACAGCTTCCCTGTCGCGAACTCTAGTTCGCGCCGCCCCTCTCCACCACGACCCATGGCCAGGGCCTGTGCGTCGTCCCTTCGTCCTTCCTGATCTTGATTTGCTCCATCATTTCGTCCCATTTAGTTTTCCTGGGCCTCAGTGTCCCAGTAACTCCCGCGAGCGCACGTCTTCTACGTCCCGCCTCGTTCATGATGATCGACCAATATGCCTTTCTCATCGAGTCGTCCATCTTCATCAGAAAGCCAGGTTCAGGCCTGTACAGGTCTTGACCGAAAGCCCACAATGTATTGACCACAATTTCGATCTCTGCTAACGAGAACCCACTCCCTTTCCGCGTTCGGGTTGAGTCTTTCAGATCGTTTCCAAGACAAATTGCCAGCTCCGCATACAGTAGTACAGGCGCGGTTTCAATCACGGGACTGCCGATCTGGAACCAACGAGCAATTGCTTTTCCTGCTAATCCTAAGGCTTGTTGTACTAGCGTCTTCGCAGGATGATTCGGTATCTCCAGCGTCAGCCTTACTTCGATCGTCTCCGATGACTCGGTCTCGTGAGCATTGTCCAACTGCACTTGCTCGATATAGATACGCAGAGCATTCTCGTCATGGCCTTCCAGGTGCAGCGCCGGGAACTCCACATCCGTAGCTCGCAGTATCTCCAGCACCTCCGCCTGCACAAAATCTTCCAACTTGCCCGTTCCTCTGACATTGAACACACTGACCAGCAGCGACACATCAACGTAATGCCTCAGAAGAGCAAACGCATCAGCCGTCATAGCGAATGAAAGACCCGGCAGCGCGGTAGGCGAAGTCGTGCATCGCAGTTTCGTGCCCAAGACGCCGGCTCCGAGGAGGAATTCGTTCTTGCGGTCGTTGCAGAGGTGCACGAAGTGGCGGTAGATTATTGCTCGTACCTCAACGGGGAGATCCATCACGGCGGCGTTCAAGCGTTGGCGAGCTGCAGCTGGCGAAGGCGTTTCGGACATCGTGATGAGACCGCTCGAAGGACTTTGCTTGTAGTGACAATAGACTGGGACAGATCCGCCGAGTTGGGGTCGTGTGGACAAAGGTGCAGTGACAATGTGTTGGGACAGAGTAGTGGTCGTGATCTTTGGCGTCACATGTCATGTGAAGCGGGTGAAAAGAGCGACATGAGGTGGAGCAAAGTGAGATTGAGTAAGTTGAAGTAAAGGACTCGAGTGGAGAATTGAAGTGAGCTGGAGTGAAGTAAACAGTAGAGCTGCAAGCGAAAAGGCAGGAAGATGAGGTGAAGACAAGCCGAAGTGAAAGAGGGGTGGTACATTCACATAGTGGCCCCAATTTGGCAAGTACGAGTAAGGAACGTCGGATTGAGGCCCTCGTGCGATGTGTGGTCGTCGATCGGAAAGGGCAAAAGCTTTTGTCGACTGCACTGCCCAGATCTTTCTCGGCCATCAAGCTCGACGAGGTCCTCTAGACCTATATAGCAATGATAAGCGAGTGATTCCAACAAGACTACAACAGAGATAGGTAGACGCACATTACTCAAGAATATTCGCACTGGAGAATGGGGAGTACTCACCTTCTGCCTTTCCCATTCCTCCCCCGAGCAGGAGGTCACCCATATTCTCGACCAAGGGCCTGACACAAATCACCAGCGAAAGAGAGACCCACACCTAGGTACACAGTTACTGTATTCTTTTGATTCACTATCACTCTACCATCGTCCCTCTTTCCCAGAACCCGACATGCTCTCAACAACAGCATCTCGCCTCGTAGTCAAGTATCATCCAGCATCGCTTCCATTGCAAAGCCGCGCCCGGCTTCCTAGTCCAAGCGCAAAAGGTCAATGCCATTCCTGCAAGCCAGAAGGCGATGCACCTGGACACCCCCTCCTCCAGCCACAACCATGAATATTTGTTGAGAAAGGGAAAGGGAAAAGAAAGTTGTACAATGATATCACAACTGAATAGCATCGCTAAGCGAGGATAAAAGAGCCATTTCGACGCCGTGTGCTGCAACATTTCTATGAGTCGTTACGTTGAGAAAAGGGAAAATTGCCGTCAAGTCTTCGGCAGAACAGAAGTTGGAAAAGAATCCGCTCATGCGAGTCTTGAACCTCCAAAACTGCAAGATCCTTCCGATTTTTACACCGGTGGACATCGCCTGAACGCCTTGCAGAAGAGCCGAAGACATGTCAAATGGATGCCCACCGGAAGGAGAGGTGAGAATAGTGATTAGAAGATTAACAACGCCATAATGTCGTCAATCTTTGGCCACGCGAAAGAGTCCGGGCAGGATCGGCGACGCGCTGAAGCCACTCGGCTTGTTCATCCATCTCCCGGTCGTGTCAGTGACGTGGAGCGGGAATGTTAAAAAATTTCCCGATAAGTAGTCTCCCGACTAAAACTTTTGTTCGTCAAGTTTGAGTTTTGCCAATTTGGACTTTGGCGGCCGGCCATGCAGTCAGCCCTGAATCGCTGTTGGCGTCGGTGAGTTGGTAAGAAAGCCATCGCGTTCATTGTAGGGATAGCCAAACTTGGCTGGTGACAGTGGCCGCGATGAGTGGCCCGTCTTGCTCGTGCGGCCTGGCGACGCGGCTCTGGACGTGAACGGGCTGACCGCGGGGGAGAAGAAATTTCGCTCGCTCGCACCATCCAGCTGTGGAGACATCCCACGAGTCGGTGACGGGCTTTGCGAACCCATATCAAAGTATTCGTTATGTTCCGCCGATCCATCCGTTGCCGTATTCGACTTCTTAGTCTGGACCTGAGGGGACATCTTAGCGCCAGGCGGTGTGAACTATCGGGACGTATTAGTATCATGCGGAGGCGAGGCTACCGGTTGCTGACTGGGAACCTACGTAGCAGAATTTGGACACCAGATCCTTGTACTGAGCCGAGCCAATGGCCGGACGGTCAACACTCATGGTCTCGGGGCGCGGCGCTGGCTCAGGAGCTTTCTTTGGAGCTACTTCGGGCGCCTTGGACTCCGAAGTGAAATACCCTTGCGACTCGTTCGAGCAAGATTTGTTAGACATCAGGCCGCTCTGCTTTCCAAGCTTATCTTGGGCATTGGAAAGAGCAGCCGACAAAGAGGCACCAAAGTCATACCGTCCTCCAAGTCCCTGTCCAGACTGGCTGGCGCTTGGGAACATGGGTCCACGCTTTGACTTCGGCTTGAGTTTAATAGCAGCCCGTGTATCGTCATCCGATGCGCCGAAGTGGTACGAATTATCGAGCTGGGAGGTCATGTCGTCGTCTATAGACGGTGCACGCGGGCGGCCGCGCGAGGCCGGGGGCGAGTGCCGACTGCGCGGAATCGCGTTGAGTGGCCGCGCGCCGAGAGGGGTCGTGTATGTGTGCGATGCTGCGCGAGTGACCTTCTTCACGAAATCGATCTGGTAGTTTGTGTCGTTGTTGTTGTCCCAGTGCTCTTGGCCAATGACATTGTACCGCACGCAGAGCAGCAGTGTCTTGGTCTCGAGGTTGGCCTGATCCGCAAGTCTTATGCTAAAGGTAAAACGGTCGTAGCCATCTGGCTGAGACTGTTTGCGCACGTCGTCACTGTAATCAGCCGAAACTTCGGATGTCGTCTTCCAGTAGTCGAGAGTGAAACGGGCAACGACTGATTTGTGGAAAGAAATGTTGGCAACAGCAACCTGCCCGACCAGACTTTTGTTGTCGGCAGAAAGAAAGAACCGCTCGATCCAGATCGGCCTCATCTTCCTCTCGTGATTGTCTTCGGACGGGAAATTCGCCAGCTTGAAATCCCACTCGATACGAGACTTTTTGTTGCCTTCAAATGGAAATTCTGCATCGCTCTCGTAGGTTTCGACAGGCGATGACCCAGCACTCACAGCTGAAGGCTTGTCGACCTGCAAGAAATGACGCGTTTGATTGCCATCGTCGTTGAAATGCACCGATTTGTGATACGTTGGCGTGCCCGGCATGCTGGAGTATCTTCTCCGAGACGAAGGTCTCAAGGCAGGCTTGACAAGCTCACCAGATTTCTTCCGAACAAGGGGTGGCTTTCCGTGGCGGAATTCGTCGTCACTGTCGTCTTCGCCAGACGTTTGATCACAAGAGGAGGTGGGCAAGTTGGGAATGGCGGTCTCGGTGGATGACCTCGAATGAGAGATCTTCCTGGCTTCGGGACTCAGCTTCGTAGGAGACGTCATCGAGGTTGTTGGCTCTGATGTTGTCGTCTGTCCGGCTGCGCCAGCCTTGACTGGCGAGGGATCCCTCTTTATGCTCATGGAGCGCACGGCCTGCTGTAGCTCGTTCCAGGAAGTCTCTACCTCCCTCCTCCTGCCAGTGCGCGAATTCCCGTCGTCACCATCGGAGTTCTCTGATGAATCAGGCGGAGATATTATGGCTCCACTAGGGATCGTGAGGTCGTTGAGGGGAGGGGGAGACTGTCGAACGCTGCCATTGAATAATATGGATTCTGCGTCCTTAGAGCCACTGAACTTGTACATATTCGACGTTTCTTGGCCAGTTGCCGCGGCCGCCGAGGGGCTTCGGCGATGCTTGTTCAAGTACGTCGTCGAAGATATGGACCTTGGCAGCGTCGGACGGTTGTGTGAAGGGGAGAGAGCGTGGATGTCCTGGCTGTAAGACGCATTGCGGGAGATGTTGGGGGTGGAGCTCTTCGACGACGCGGGCGACTGCTGCGACGGCGGTGTGTACGGCATACCGACCGGAGGTATCGGAGGTCGCTGGGATCGAGAGCGTTGGCGGTGCTAGGTCAGCACATGGATGTCTAGGGCGATATCAAATCGTGCGGAAGCGGCGTAGATTGTAGGTCGGGTTGGAACTTGGCAGGGCAGAGCTAGTCAAAGCCGCCTGGTAGCACAGAGAATCGCGGCCGCAGTAGTTGTTTTCGCGAAATAGCGACGTCGAAAAGGCTGGTCACTGTAAGTCGAGGGAAGGCGTGGCCCTGCAGTGGACTGGAAATAGCAAGGGATTTCGGCGAGCAGAAACCGTGTGCAGCCGGCGTCAAGCAGATAAATGTATCCTAGTGGGGAGCGCGCTGCACGACAAACGCACAGAAGCTGGGGCGAGGACGGTGAGAAATGACACGAGCTCGTCGAGGTCGACAATCGAGACGAGAAAAAGACAGACCGCTCAACACGCCAGGTATCGAGCGAGAAAGCCGAGCAACAGGTTGCGAAATGAGGTGGTGCAAGAGAACAAGAGTGCCGGACTTTTTTTGTTGGAGAGAATGGGGAAGGGGCGTGCGAGGCGAGCGAAAGGTGTTGAGGAAGGTTAGGTGGTTGAACAAGGCCAGCGCGCGGCCTGAGGGCCTTGGGGTTTTGGGGGGGGTGGGCCGCTATGCTTTGGGGGGGCGGATGTACCGGTGCGCGGCGGGCGCTGGCGTGCGGCCACGGAAACTCAATAATATCCAGACAAGCCAGACGCTGATGCAGCAACGCAAGACGACTGTACCGCCAGGGCCAGGGTCTTGATCCTTTCGCTTCAGCAGGGGAGGGACTCGGTGAGCGATGCAGATGCCACGTCAAGAGTCGAGTGGCGAAATGCTGTGGAGAGGGGCCCACCGTAGTGCAGTAGTAGCAGCAGCAGGAAGAGCAGCAGCAGATGTGGAGGGGTGAGTGGGTGAGGCGGAGGAGTGAGGAGAAGAGGGAGAGAAACGAGGGCAGCTGCGGGCGAAGAAATGCAGAAACACAGGATGCCAACTGCAGAAGCCAACTGCAAGAATGCGCACTGCAGCCGGGAGGGTAATGCGCAAGCAAAGGTAATATCATCCAGCGCGAGGCTGCGTGCAGCTTTCGCGGGAGAGCGGACGCCGTTGAGTACAGAATGATAGGCGCGGGCGAGTCTCACGGCCACGGCAGACACGGCGTTGTTGCGATATCAGGGCAGGTCTAAGCACAGGCGGAAGCAGGACAAGAGAAGGCAGACCAGACGGGTCAGTGGGATGAGCCGGAAAGGGGCGAACATGGCATCTGGACGAGGGATGCACGCCGGTGGCTAGACGGTGGTACAGCGAGCTAAGGTTGGGGGCTTGGGGGTCGCGGCGAAGGCGCACAGAAGAGCACCGTCCGATATAGAGGAAGGGAGGGATGAAAAGCGCCGCGATACCAATGACAAAACAACCAACCAACCAACTAACTCCACTTGCGCACGCCGCGAACGCGACGACGCAGCAAGTATCGAGTGCGCCGCTTCACCGCTCGCTCTGTAAAAGGCATCGAAACCCATCGCAACGCAACGCGAAACGCGGGCCCGCGAAAAAACGCAACCGTAAGGGCAACGGAACCCGGCACAGCGGCTACACCGGTTCTACCACTAGAGTCAGAGCGAGTGTGGGTTCTGCTGTCGCGGCGTCTGTGAGGCTGCTGAGAGGCTGTCGCTGGGCTGCGGGCTGCGGCGCTGCGGAGAGAACACAAGAAACGTCAGCCCGCCGCCTTCCGTAGTCGCTGCTGTCATTAGAATGTGCTTGACAAAGCGCGGAGCAGGACGGCACAGAGATATGTATGTGGGTTGACGTATCGGGAGCAGGGATGGGTGTTTGCCGGCCGTTGCGGCAACACAAGCTCGCCTCGTGCGCTGCTATGTATGCTTTGGTCGGACTCGCGATACTAGACCCGACATGGAACGCACGGTAGACCATAGAGTATCGGAGATTGTAACGGGAGTGAAAAGTCTGCAGAGGTCGCTATGCGGCGAAACTCCCGCAATCGAGATATCGCGATTGAAATTGGGCAGCAGGCAAATAATGAACCGGCACTAAGATGATAACCTGGCTGATACGAGTATAGGTTGAGATGCCAAAACTTGACTTGGCCAAAGATTGGACGCCCAAACGCCAGAAACGGGGGGCCTGACCGCAACTTTGGCCGATCGCTCATCGAAGGGCGCGATCAACTCCCCACCACTTCAACGTTGGTCCGCGCTGGCGCCCGTCGTTCCCGCGCCTCAGCCGCGCTGGCGTGCGTGCTGTTTTGGCCGCGCTTGAGCCTCTGTGGCCTAGTGCTCCCACTGCCCTTTTTTTCTCCTTTTTGCACCTGGCGATCCAGCACCCACGGGGCGATGCCCATTTCAACAAAACTTACAGTCCCGCGTGTAGCGCGCCTAAAGCATGTATAAGGAAGAGCGAACGCGGCTGATTGGATCGAAACACCGGAATAATAGGCAAGGCAGTGCTCCAGGACACAGCGAGTCGCAGCCACTCGTCACAACCCTGTCGTCATCGACTGGCCTGACCGAGTTTGTCGCGGATAAGCGAGGGTGGCTCCCAAGGTTGTCAGACCAGAGCTCTGGCCACTCGGGCTGCGCGGACGCGGACGAGAGCACACGCGCCACAACCCCAGTGGTGTGGCTTGGAGCTTCGACCAAGCCACATGCGATTAGCTTTGGCGCTTGTCCAAGAGCCGCAGGTCGGACCAAGCGGAGGTTGGCCGCATGAAAAAGTCAAATGATGCATGAGGGGGGAGAAAGGAATGGACCAAGAAATTCCACAGAAACACACGTGGTGAGCTTCCCCGGACGACACACGGCTCTGTCGCAGGCGGTGAGCCACTGCTGATGACTGCTGAGGGCTGCTGGTAAGTGCAGTCATGGCAGACGCAGGATTCTTTGCCGGGCCAATTTAGTCAGTCGCAGGGGCGGATATGACGAGACGTGACTTACCATGCATGGACGAATATGCAGCCGCCGTACTTTACAACACTGTAGTCAAAGGCCGCTCCTCCAAGCCGCACGCCTTGACAATCCCCGCAAGCCATCCAAATTCACGCCGCCCGAGAGCCCCCAGTGCCACCATTCAGCAAAAGGATCTGCAGCTTCAGTGCCATGGCGAGATGAGCATGGCACACCATCAGCAGCGATTTTAAGATAGGTACCAACGGGAAGATCCTATATCCAAGATCACTGCAATTCTGGCGGTATCTCACACCCAGGCATGACGATGCTCCGTGCTTGCAGTATGACCACGCGTTGAATGACAGTATATTATCGATGCAATAATTATGACGGCATCTGTGCGTGTGCGCAGAGCAGGAGAAGCAAGGAATGATCGAGCACAGAAAACGCCATTATGGCATTTCCACTACCACCGACACAAAGGCTGCGAGATTCGTCTGGCATTTAGTATCCGCGGATGCTGTTCGACAGTATTCACCATTATGGACGAAAGCCCGTTTTTCACACCCGCACGAGGTTCGCGCGGTCTGACCTGCATCTACTAGACCGAGATTAGCGATGCGGAATGCGGCAATAATCGACGATGAATCTGCACAATTTCGAGCTTGTTCTGGGCGCACATCCGGCTTCGGCGTTGGGGGCTCTCTGAACAGTTCGATCGACAGAGAGAGCGACACACCCACCTCGGCATCTATTGCGCACACCCTCGCCTTTTCCCTGCATTTCCTGACACCTTTCCACTCTGGTGTTTGGTGTCAGAAACAATGCTCGCGGAAAGGTCTCGAAATGGACGCCTGGGAACATTTCTTGTGAGTTCCCGACTTGTGCCCAGTTGTCGACCTGCTGTAACACCGGCAAAATTTGATCGCTCGATCATCCCAGTCTGGCCTGCCCGAGGTGACAGCCTGGCTCAGGTCACGCGAGGTGCTTCCTCCTGCAAGTCTGTCATGTACCCCGCGACCCGGGTGAGCAACGCATTCTATGCAGGCAGCGCCGAGAAGCAAGGGAGAAGGGGTTACAGTACAACGCTCTTCACCTCGAGAAAAGGGTGTGTGGCGTGTGTGTTACCCCACGCACTTGCTCGTCCTTTGCAGTGTTCGACGGTTGGTAGCGCTCAGGGTGTCGCAGATGGGTCCGACCGCGGTTCGGTCAGATCAACATGGCGCCGATACTTAACCTACCTCCTTTATTCCTGATGCGGCCCAAACTATCGCCATCGTTGTATACCGCACCATTGGACTTCAGCAGAGGATTGATTGCTTGCAAGACAGCCAGCGAGGTGCCCTGGACCGCGCAATCATCTTCTGACCAGCTCCGACTACAAATCAGTGGAAGAAGCCGCGAAAAGCAACGACGGGTGCCGAGTATCTCCACAAATGGGATGCTCGGGACAGTTGACGGCCGTTGCGACCCCTGTGGCAGAATCTGTGGGGTGAGAAACAGCGAAGATTGCGGGGGGGTTGTCTCCCTGCATGCGTGTATGCAGCAACAAGCTGTTATGGTTTGGACGCGACCCCTCCTTGTGGCTTACAACGGTCTGATTATTTCAGCCCAGTCTGGATTGCGCCGACGAGACGGTCTTCCAAGTACTGGAATACGGTCGCTTGGACGGGTTTGCCATTTCTGTCCAGGCATACACTGTTGTGGTACTTGAGTACCAACCACAATTTGTGACATCTAAGCAGTAACATACCCTTTTACACTATCCGCACATCGACAGCTATGGAGCTCTTGTAGGACGTATGCGGCAACACTTTGATCTTCTTGCCAACTCATCAGCTAAGTCAAGTGGATTGTCCTCGAACACTCCGTACAAATCGTCACTTCCGTCCATCTCCCCTACCTGTGAGATCTCCTCTGTCACGGTGGGTGGACCCTCTCTTCGGCAGCGCCGCAGCGCAGAACTTTCTTTGGCCAGGGCATTGCTTCTCGGTGGCCTGGAACGAAAAAAAAGCCCTTGCCCCACTGATGCGCACCTGCTTTTCAGCCATTCTGGACCTTTCTGCATTAGCCTTGTTTGGCACACGCTGATCTCGGAGTCTCCCCGCCGCGGAAATATGTATCTCACAGGACGACAAACTTCGTCTTCGTATCCTGAGCCTGTTCGCGAATTCACACCTACATATAGACACTTGATCGGCGGAGTCGACAAGTCAGAGCAACGATTAGGGATGCCCGCATTACAAAGGGCATCTTCCATGCATCTTCTTGTAATCATTCTTGTCTGGACCTTGTTTCTGCAAATGACCCTGGGTGCGCGATTAGACAACGAGATGTCGCTTCATCCGAAGATGGATGACGAACGATGGTCGTCTACGCATGAATTGATATGGTGCAAAAGTAAGGCTGTACTGTGCTGTGCTGACTGAAAGCTGTCAATCGCTTATCTTTCGCACGTTATTCGCCGGCTACAAATTTGGTACAAATCAAGGCAGTGGCTTATCAGTCTTGCGTGTGGCTCGCCTTGATGGCAAGTTCGACGGCGACACTTCGGTCACTCCGGTGCATATATTATTGACGCTGGTAGTCAACAAAATCCAGATAGAGATCATGATAAGGCTCCTGTATTTCATTGATGGGTGTATTGCTCAAGTCGTCTACCCCGTCGACGCTGACGGAAGAACAATGCAATCACGATTATTACGGTGGATACGACATGGACCGCTGCATGAAACGCCAATGCTTCACGGACGCTGCAGATAGTACGGGGCTGATGAGTCTCTAAAGCCACAGCGGCTGTCATGGCAATCGCCTCATACCGTCAATTCTGCAATGATCGGAGGAAGCGGTCGTATTGATCCTACTCGCTCGAACTGGGTATGTGCTTTGCGCTTGGACCAGATCTACAAGAGGCAGCGTCGTGCGCAGCAATAAGCAGGCCTGCCACATCCCAACAAAAAAACAACGCGGAGTGATTATTGTGGATGGTGTTTTGAGTTTTTGAACACGGAAAAGATGGGCGAGATGTGGATGAGATGTGCAAAGCCCCAGACCCTCAGACCCTGTGGCGTTGCTCGCTGGGGCACACCAGGCCATCCCACTCCTTTTTCTCTCGTCTTCACTTCTCCACACGCCAATCAAACATCCAAAGGGTCCATCGGCGTCTCCATCTCAACCCCATGGGCTCTTCTGGAGCGATGGCTTTTGTGGTTGTTGACGATGCACAATTACATACCAACAACCACTGACCACCTCTTTCCCGAGGCCACCTTCCCACCACAGGCTTCGGGCTCGGAACGCGGCATCTTTCTCACACATGCGGAACGCAGCGGAGCAACCCTCGATGCAGGGAAACGAGGCTGGTATCTGTACATACTGCAGGCCCTGCGTCTATCTATCTGGCTGACGAGACAACCACTCGTTTCTCTGCAGCATCAGTCACTGCCCCATTCCCCCATACTCGCGTGCCGGGACACATGCTGTCTGCGCAAGCCCATGACGACGACGACGCACGCTCTCCTCCTTCCACCCACCACTTCGCCAGGACCGTACCTGCACGCCATTGCGCTGACGTCTCGCCGTGAGACAAACGTACAACCAGCACGGCGTGATCCGAGGAACCGATGGGGAAGGGCCAGACATCTCGGTATCGCGTGATGGATCGGTATAAGACGCCTGCCTGACCTTCCTGCTCTTCTGTCGCCGTCCGAGCTTCCACTGCACTTTTTCAATAGTCGCAGTCGGTGGAGCAGTGATAGACACGTAAGTACCGCGCCTCGCTCCTCGCCCCTCGGCTCGAGAGAAATGCTCGCGTGCCGTTGCTGCCGCGGATAAATCATCTCTTGTGGAGCACTGTGGACTGTGCTTGCCCCAGCGAAACACTGGGGTATGCGGAGTGGTCTGTATGTACTCATGTACATTCAACTGCTGCTCGGCGATGTCGGCTTGCCTGAACTGACCATGCGGACGATTTCGGGCTTCGGCTCCAGCAAGCGGTCGTATGTCTGTGAAGATGTTGCGTTGAGCTCCGTCGCTGTGTGGTGCTTATCATTTCACGGGAATACTAGGATCGCCTTCTGGATGTGTGTCGATAGAATCTTAGGTCGCGTACCGCTTGAGACGGCTGGCTGCCACGCCTCGACTCAGAACACCGTCTGCAGCGTAGGTGTCTTAGGTCTGTCCTCCCTGGTCTATATGATTCTTCTGCGCATCATGCCACGCTCGCTACCAGTAGCATCGACTACTTCTTATTAGCATCCACGACGTCCGATGAGTAGCTCTGCGCCTCGCACGCGCATCCATGTCGTGTCCTCATCGCGCTCTCGTAGAGTGACCACAATCATGCAGCGAAGAGCTTCAACATGAAGGGGTGGTTACCATAGGACGGGTGACTATGCTGTATGATCTCGACCTGGTTCAGAGTGAGCGCGGACTAGCTGGCGCCGTGTGAAAGCAAAGTCGTGCAAGTCGAAGCATCTTGTGACTTTATATATAAATGGAAGAGGTTCGCACTAGCGCAACTTCTCGCAGATCATGAAATTGTAAGTCACTGCACTTGTCTGTTCGACTGCATACATACTGTCCAGTCGTTATTGTCTTGTATGATGACTTGGAGGATGAGACCGCTGAGAGTTCACTCCCTCTATCGTCTCAGATCAGAGTGCAGGCTGTCTACGCTGCTTGAGGGCGGATATGCCTTCTTTGCTAGCAGACAGGTGAAGTCGGGACAGCTCAAGAGATCTGAAGTCGATCAGCGGCGCTAGAGTTGAGGCCGACAAGCGCTTTCGACTTGCAGTACCTTAGTCTTGCTTCGCCGTAGGGGACAGACATCTTTACAGCAGGGAGTCTAAATAAAGGTTGCAAATGGAAATTAGCCTCAATTCAGGTCGTATAAAATACTCAAGCTACTTCAGATGCCATTATTGATGTCGCAAACGGAAAATGGAGTAACGAATACCATCAAAGTGAAAAGAACGAGCAAACTCTAGCCATGAGCAGAAAATGATTACTTATGCTTCAAATATGCAATGATACAAGCTTTGGCGTTCGCTCCAGCTACATGCGGTGTTTGAGCTTGACTTGCCTTTTGGAAATTTTCGCACTAGCTTTCTGATCGCTTCCCAAGTCTCAGCGTCAAACACGGAGGGAGAGAGAGAGACGAGAAAGTCGTGATTCTGCAAACGCCATATACCGAAGCTGATAAAGTATGCTCACGTGACCTTGACGTCCGCAAACTATGCCATCTGATTGGTCACCTAGTCGTTCACCTACAACTTCACTCCAAGCTATTCTTCTCCCATTCCAATCCACGACCACCTCACTCCAGCCATGGCCTCAATCACAGCACGCAGCATGCGCCTGCTCTCTCGCCGCGCCGTTCTCCTCCGCGCCGCACCACGACCCTCCCTCCCTCGCCCGGTCACGGCGCTCCAAATCCACCACCACTACTCCAGCACTCCCTCCGCCACCCCAAACTCCCCTCCCCAGTCCTCCGCCCTCCAACCACCAGAGCACCTCAACTCCGCAGAAGCAGACATTTTCGCCACGCTGTCCTCCGGGCTGACGCCCACCGCTCTCGAAGTGCAGGACATATCCGGCGGATGCGGGAGCATGTACGCCCTCAGCGTGACGAGCGAGAAGTTCCGCGGTCTGAGCACGGTCAAGAGGCATAGACTCGTCAACGAGGTGCTCAAGGGACGGGTGGAGAAGTGGCATGGACTGCAGGTTAGGTGTTATTTGCCGGAGGGGAAATGAGCTGGATACACTTCTTTGAGTGGGGCACCTGGGTTGGAGTTGTTGGCCAAAAGGACTTTGGGAAAGACTCTCGATTGGGGGAGAGCCAGGATGAGCTGCGGGTCTTGTTCATATACCCTGCTTCAAGTGTATGTCGACGAGCAAGGAGACGAGGAAACTAAGCATACAAGCACCCATATAGACAGCACTGTAATCACATGATAAACGAGCGTACCATCGTTCACTACGAAGCAAGACCTACTACCTCTACCCCTCCTCTCACTCACTCCTGAAGCAAAACCCACCACCTCCGTCCACCCTCTCACCTACCTCCTCCGCCCATCCAGGCTCAATTCAACGGCCCCTCGATCCCCCTGCAAACCACCTCGACCGTCCAGAGCCTGTCCTCCCAGACTCCATCCTCCCGCTTCACCTTGACCGGTCTGACCTCGCTCAACCCCTCCTGAAGCTCGTCGCACGTCTTCTGCAGACGCCTCACCTTCTCCGTCTGCTGCTGCACCCATAGATCCCTCTGGTCGAGGTTGTTATAGCGGGGCATCTGCAGCTTGAACACCTGATCGATCACGTACCGCGCCGCCACGGCATTGGCCTGCTGCACAGAGGTGTACAGCGCCGCGGCGGCCGGTCGATCGATCAGCACTGTAGTCGTGCCGGTAGACCCCTGCTCCATGGCCTGATCAGTGGCCAGCGACGAGCGCTGCTTCTTGTCCTCCTCCGTGGCCTCCTTGGAGTCAGGCTCTGAGCCCACCGACGCGGCCAACGAGGTGCCCTGCGACGACTTGGGCCCAGCGGGAGAAGATGTGCGGGCCTCGTCGCGGGGCGCCGTGCGGACCTTCTCCCACACCTCGTACACGCGCAAGGGGAAGCGCTGAGCGGCGCGCCGAGGGCGGGGCAGATATGGCTCCCGCTCAACTCGCTTTTCGATCCATGACTTGATCGTGTATAGGACGGACGAGTGCTCGTATGTCATACGGTGGTCTTCCTCGGTGGTCCAGCTGAATGATCCCACGAGCGAGGTGGAGGACATGATTGTCTGGTAGGCGGCGCTGTTGGCCTCTCTGAGGTCAAGATAGTCTCCGACGCGGAATGTAGTCTGGTCCGTGTGGTCGCCGTCACCATCGTCTTCCTCGTCTTCCTGCACAATCTTTGTCTTGGCTTTCCAGACGGTGTAGACGATGAAAGGACGCGAGAGGCCGTCATCTTCTTCTACTGATTCACCCTCGGACATCTCATCTTCCACCAGAACATCTTCTTCGTCGTCTGTATCATCTGGATTGTTGTGGAGGTGCCGGGATCCCTGCTCGCTCAGGATTCGTGCCTTCCAGCCGGCCACCGGTACCTTGAATCCATGCTGAGGACGGCACGATTCCACAGCATCTTGCTGGGCCCCAATTGTGACTGCAGGTGAAATGTTGTTCCGTTGTGTGACTCGTCTTTGGTGATCATCCGAGAGAAACCCTAGCATCAGGTCTTTGGATGATTTCTCCTCCTGAGAGCCCTTGGACTTCTTGGACGATTCTCTATATTGAGGCATATCCTTGCCCGTGACGTCCTTGACATAATCTCGTATCGCTTTGCAGCTCCAGAGATGTCTTTTTCCTTTTCTTTGCAGCAGTTTTCTCAGGCTATCGGCAATGTTCACAGCGTGCCTGTTCGATGCGGCCGCCTGCAGCACGTATTCACCGATGGTCATTGTTGATCCTTTGGTTTTGATGAAGGCATCCCAATCATATACTGCCTCCTTTGCGACTGAAGACGTTATCTGTTTTTCTGGCTTGGTATTATTATCCTTTGGTCCCTTGTTGCTGATTTGAGCCAAGCGACTAAGGGAGATTGGCCCATGAGTGTCTTCTGCAATAGCTGATGGATCGGGCGGAGTCATAGTCGAGCTCTGTCTGTTCTCGTCGAAGACATCCTTTTCATCATCCTCTTCTGCTTCATCAAAGGAAAATCCCAATCTGTTTGCATGTCCTGCGATGTTTCGAGACGCTCCAGCGTGGCTGTGCTTGTCGAGCGACTCTTCGGAAACGCCCTGTCTGTCACGTCGCAGGCTTTCCGGAATTCTTACCGTGGCCGAGTCTGGAAAGTCATCGGCGGTATTCAGGTGTTGCGTGGCTTGCATCTGTGAAATGAGGGACAGGGAGCGTGGTCGACTCGCGAAGGTCTCTGGAAAAAGCTGTCCTGCAGCGACAGACTGATCATCGTCAGGTGCTTTCGCTGACCAAAAACTACTGGGAAGTATCCCTTGCGACGGTCCAACATATCCAGGGGAAGCAATATCGACAAGAGTTTTCGAAGGCATTGTCGGCTGTTGTGGTCGTGGCAGCCCCAAGTGATGGGCATTCTGGAGGTCTTCCGGATGAGCGAGGAGTCGATTGCAACCATGTTCTTGTGGCTCCGTCCACGTTCCCGACCCGCTTCGCACCCTAGACGATGTGGTCGAAGAGGATGCGAAAGTTTCGTGGCGGCTGGAACTTATATGAGCTTGCTGGTCTGTCGGTACTTCTTTCTTGACTTCAAGCGTAGATATAGGCCTCTTCGGCAAGTCTTCCAATAGTGAAGCTCCAAATGGGGAATGTTCGGGCCTTTGTGGGTATTCTTCCTGATTCCTCGTTTCATCTGGTAGCGTGTGGGCAGCTGCTATATCGATCAGTCGTGTCCTCGCATTGTGACTCCTATTAGTGGACGTGGAGATATCATCGGCGGGACTTCTGGGCTCGAATAAAGGCGATGGAGCTTTTTGCGGGACTCTTGGAGGTACTGCTGGCGAATCTCCGTCAGTGCTCGTGCCCCCCTCGAGCAAATCCTCCTGTGTTTGTCGTTTCGCTCGATGCGTTTTGGCAAGACTCACGTTTCCCGCATCGAACGAGCTCTCTTTTGAGCTTGCAGTCATTCGTGACAGTGGCGGGATATCATCGTCCGAACCAGAACTGGCGTCTTCCACAAACGGCCCGAACTGCTTCGTAGTCGATTTCGACGCTGTTCCTGATTCAAGGCTATCGTTTACTGTTCGTGTTCCTGACGGCGCACGTGTCTTCCTGTCAACAGCGGTAGCTGGGAAGCCATGCGTATACAAAGTGCTAGGGTAAGAAGAGCGATGGACTTTCGATGATACTCCGGTCGATGGAACATTCCGCGATGTACCACCAGCAGATTTGATGTTGTTCCCGGGACTCTGATCTGAGATATATCTGGATCCTGTCGGACTGCTGTGTGCGGAAGGTGAGGCGGCATCGGCGTGTTGCCATGCCGGACGCTTTCGAGAAGGAGATACATCAACGTCATCTGTCAAATCGACGAATGCGTCATGATTATGTCTTCCGCCATGATTCGTGTCTGCCGATTGGGTACGCGGACGCTTTCCCTCATTTCCGTTCTGTGAAGCAGCCCGCTCTCTCTTCTTGGGAGTGGACTGACTGGAGCTCTCTTGACTGCGCTGTGAGCCGGTGGAGGTAGTCTTTGATTTCTCTACCCTTTTCCCAAACTTGAACGTGGCTGGCGGCCGACGAATAGGTTTGCGTGTCCATGTACCTCCGACGGGATCATAGACCCTCGGCCCCAATTCTGGAGACATGCCGACGCGCGTCTGCGTTGTGCCCATCAAATCCTGCGGCTGGTTGTGATGTAGGCTGAGTTCAGTCCTTTGTCCTTCCGTCACTCTGATGCCCCTGCGCGCAGCGTCTGAAAGCCCGTTACTGCTGACGTACGGCATGGTCAGCTCCAGTCCGATGTTGCAATCCATAGACGCCATAACAGACTAACCGAGGCAGAATGTACTGATGTACGACTGGCAATAGAGGCTGTAAAGCATACCGCGAATTGCGATTGTGAGCCCAAGGACGTAACTCTAATTCATGAGAGTAGCGCCTCGAAGGATAGAGCCTGTCAAGCCGAAGTATGTGTATCGAAAGTTTTGTCTGCTCAGGTTGCGTATTTAGCTCCGCATGCGAAGTCTCTATAGTTTTCTTGGGGAGATCTGCAGGAGTACGAGTTGCAAGAAGCGCGGTATTCGAAGATTATCTGACAGCATAGGTGAGTTCTGGATTGCGTACACCACATAAAAAGAGATGCACCATCTCACTCACATGCAAATGCTGATTCGTGGTTCACACTTGGGAGATGGGACTGTTGTGAGACCAACGCTTTGCATAATATGGCTGCTCAATCCGAGACGCGACTCTTCGAAGTGAGAACTATTATAGAGGAGATAGCAAGACGCAGGGGAAAACGTAAGGTAGAATAATCTTGAAAACAAATGCGTGGTCGACCCACCAACCAAAGTATACAAACCTGAATCACGCTCAGGTCGATTCACGATGACAACCACTTCGATCACATGCTTTTCTCCACCTCTGATACGCTCGCCATCGTCGCAAAAAGTCCTGCCTCTTCCATGGTCGACCTACAAATATGGGAAGCCCGCACGATCATCGTGGTGACCGTTCTATGTTTGTGGCCGAATAAGCGTCTGTGTTGATTTAGTCAAGATCAGAGAACAAGCTTGCCTCGTTGCAACGATGATGTGGTACCACCACTTTGTCTTTGCAAAGCTCCGGTGTCGCCGACGGGCCATGACACGCAAAGAGAGACACTTTGTATCGCCAATACCAGGCATCATCAGTCTGCACTGATCTTATGTGCATTGGTGATGGCCTTAGTCTGCCACATTCTTACACAAGATATCACCACTTACTTAAATACGCATGATTCTGCTTGATTAGTCCTGATCACCGAGAAGTATGCTGATAGGCGGCCAAGAAGTCTTTATCGTTCTTCTTCTTGTCGTCTAGATTTCGATTCATCCATTCGAAGGCACCAGGCTTGTACAACGGCATCACGTTAATGGAAAAGGTGTGATCGCCTTCGTTGAGTTTCATGTAACCCGGCAGCAGCCTCTTGTAGAGTACGGCACAGAGAGCTGTGGGTTTAGTCAAAGCCAAGGAAAACCAGAAAGTCTTCCTTCTCAATCCGTCTTCCAGTATTGAGTGAATCATGGTATCCCGATCTTCGCTTTTGTGGAATTCCAATTCTGTCTCTTTGAAGATTTGTACAAATTCAGTGTGTAGAATCTCGTATTTGTCCGGACTTATGAAGTCAGCAGGCTCGCCGGTCGTCCAGCTTGGAGGATGTATCATCTCGACCGGAGGAGAACAAGACCATTCGAGATCCACGATAGCTGTAATGTTCCAGTACTGTCGACAAAGATGTTGCTCGGACTCAAATGTGAAAGTGAGAAAAAAGGGTCCTCGCCCTAGACTCAAGAAGTGGCTCCAGATGCTTCTCATGACGACAATCGCGGGCGCCTGATAGGCAGCATCTTCGGGATCAGATCCTCCATTTGGTTGGACCGCAAGTCGCCTGTCGTGGAGAAGCAGTAAATCGTGTACGTAGGAGTCGACAATAGGATGGGTGGACTTTCTGTGCGGGATTGACATCATTGGGGAGCTGTCCGAGTGCTCTGGGTCTTTCGGTGAACCGAGTTCGCTCTCCAGCTGTTGCACCTCCATTGTAAGCGGTCGGTTCGTCAAATCGACGCTGCCCTCGTCATCGCACCTCCATTGTAAGCGGTCGGTTCGTCAAATCGACGCTGCCCTCGTCATCGATAGACAGCGAGCCGATCCGAGGTATTGGATACTTGGCAAGACTGAGCATGATCCTTGAAAGGCCCCGGAAAAGGTTCGAACGTCGTTTGTGATCAAGACAACCGTCTTGCCACATGGTTGAAAGCATTGTGGCTTGCGCTGGCGGGATTTTTTCGATTAATATGTACGGCAGATCAAGTCCGGTGTGATGGGTCTTGACGTATTTCGAGCGAAAATGTAAGCCTTTGCTCCGCAAAGACTTTCGTCGAAGGAGTTGAGCGCTTTGAGCGAGAGGATGCAGAAGGTCGATGTGGGTGAAGCCCTACCAGAAGATTGTCCGAAGCCATAAAAAGTCGGTATAGATGCGTCGGAAGCATTCTCTTCCAGCCATGCGTATATGCCGACTTCACAACGTATCTTCTCATCAGTGTTACCAGGATACGACTTCTTCCCTTGGCGGTTAGGCAGGGGAAATCGGATCAACACGTCGAACATATAGTCGACTTGCACCTCTATGCACACGTTGAAACTGCCGTGATACCAGTCTTCTCTGTTGTCAACCCTGCAAGCATGGACTGGTTCATGAATATGTCGGGCCACGGTGACTTAATCAGACGCCGATTCCGTTCCAGATGGTCAAAGAACTCTTCTTGTTCTTCGACATAGCTGAGCTCGTGCAGGACGTCGGTTTCTAGACGGGTGGTTGACCGATATGTGATTGGACCACGAAGAAGGGTCCGAGTGCGAAGAGACTCATTATCGCCCGCGTCGGTCATGGCAGCAGACCAGCGCAGAATGCGAGATCAATGACGATGCATTGGAAGTGTGGAATTCGACGCACTTGGAGAAAGAGAGCGAGCTGCACGAGGGCCCGGATGCGAGCACTTGGGCGCGACGCGCTCGGCAAGAGCGCTCAGCAGGTGCCACGGCACACTTGTAAGATTCTGGTAGATGAGTAAAAGGATTGAGTGGAATCGTCAATATTCAATCCAATCACTCCCAACTGTCTGCGGATTCGAGCGGCAAGGGGTGACGATGGCTTTGCATTGGATGTGGATCCGCAAATCCGCCTTCGTACGGGCCAGCTTCCACAACTGATCGGGGATTCGACATTACGCCACGAGCAGAGACTTTGCATCACCTCAGGCCAAAAGCCCGTGTCTGATACCCATTCACGGAATGCATATCTACCCTTAGTTCCCGATACAACGCCATGCTTTCCCACCAGGTGCAGCTATACAAAAGCAATCGAACCCTGAAAAACAGCAACATCACACAAGTTTTCTCCCGCTCGCCATCTCGCCATACCTTCCTCTTTCTCTCGTGGTATCATATGCTTGCAGTACCCGCGCTTGTGACTCGTCCGTCTGCGAAAAGGCATATCCGCGCTGTTTGCGCATCCGCTGCACCTGCCTGACTTTTCGTATCGCTTTTTGGAATTGCTCCATCCTAGCGACAGGTTAGTAAAGTGGATGAGAAGTGATAGTTGGACACAGTAAACAAACCTTGGTCGGTAGTCCTGGATATTGTACTTCTGAATCTCCTGGACGTGATGGTAACTCTGCGGATAGTACATCCGCTTGGCGTATTTCCAAGCAAAGTCCCGTGACAAACAAAGCGCCGGCACAACCACCATCATGATATAGAATACAGGGCTGCCGAGGACGACGGGAAGGATGTTTTTGTACTCGGTGCTGAAGTTGAGCTTAGGTGCGACCGTTCCGTATATTGGCAGGAAAATGAACCACACCGCAAGCGAGCCTGGAATCGCGATAACGGTGTACTTGGTCCAGATATTGGTAATGAGTGCGGCCTTTCCGAGGGTGGTCACCAGTGCAGCTGTATATAGCGACGTACCCCAAACCCAGTGCCCGGCCACGGTACCATTCTTCAGCGGCAGATCCCATAGGAATATCAATTCGGAAGCAACGTATAGGATCAGCGAGTGGTAGAAGCCGTTAGCAACCCAGCTGACGAAAGAGTGCATCCGGAAAAATGTGCCCTTCTGACTGAGCTGGTATAGTTGCGGGTAACGATCGAGCAGACGAGCTGAAACATATTGGTCGAAAATACCGAGAACAAACGGCGGTAATGCTGTGAACAAGACGTTGTAGAATGACAAAGTCCAGGATTCGTAAATCGTCGCGCCAGAGAACATGTTTTGAAACGAGTACCAGAATTGTGTCATGTAGAATGCCGTATTCTTGTAGTAGAAGTACAAGATGACCTTGCACACCCGTTGGTACGCCCAAGAGCCGTGTACCAACAAGAGTTTTCGGAGAAATCGGAATTGGGCGATAGCCACATCGGCAGATCGAGCAGCTTGGAGACCCTCCACGCCAGATATACCGATGCCGATGTGCGCCGCCTGAATCATGGATACATCATTGGCGCCATCGCCAATTGCCAGTAGGATTGCCTTGAGATGCCGCTTGACCAGCTTCACAACAAGGGCTTTCTGAAGCGGAGAAACGCGACAGCAGATGACGGCCTTGCAAGCGACCGCCAGGTCGAGAAACATCTTTTCAAGATCTCGTTCCAAGGCAAAGGTCAGACTTTTTCCATCTATGACAAGCGCCAGGGTCTCCATTGCAACTCCCGCGTTTGCTTGTGACTGAATTGCTTTTAGCTTCTTGTCGATGTTGTCTCTCGTAGAAGCAGCATCCGCCTCATTGATGATGAGTAAGGTCATATCCTCGCTGATCAGCTTGCACGACATGCCGATATTGATAGCTGTCTCTTGTCTGTCGCCGGTCAAGACCCAGACTTTGATACCAGCAGACTGAAGTGTGTGTATCGTTTCAGGAACCCCTTCTTGTAGCTTGTCCTCGATAGCGGTAGCACCCAACAGAGTGAAGTCATGCTCGATCAACTCTGCAGCCTTGTCCAGCTCTTCCGCGCGATTGCCAGAAACCGTCGTTGCAGCTTCTTGGAAAACTGCATGCCATTCTCTGAACTCGTGCTCCGGAACCTCGCGCATAGCCAGGCACAGCGTCCGAAGTCCTTCGGCGGCATACTCCTCGAGATGCTGCAATGTCGCCTCGACGAACGAATTGTTATTGCCAAGACGTTCGAGAATCACTGTGTCGGCGCCCTTGCAGTAACATCGGATCTTCCCGTCCGGACAACGATAGATGGTGGACATGCGCTTCCTGGTCGAGTTGAACTCACAGACGGCTAGCAGCTCAAACTCCTGTTGCTGTCCTTCTGCTTCGATCATGACCATGCGGGGTTTACGCGCCACAAATTTGTACCCTAGTAAGACTGCCCCCTCAACAAGAGCACCCTCATCCGGAGATGCGGCCTGGTACTTGATGTGCCCAGGGTTTTCGGATTTTGTCTCTGGAATGACCGTATGACATGTTGACAGTAGCGACAAAAATTGTCGGATGATCTCCCCACTGGCATGGTTGTGCATGTTGTTTCGCAATCTGTTGAAGTCGTATATTCCGCCTTCGTCCATATCTTTAGCTCGCCTGTCCTCCGGGACCTCGTCCGCGTATTGGATTCCCCCAATTGAACACTGCCGAAAATCCATCTGATTGCATGTTAGAGTTCCAGTCTTGTCGGAAAACACGTATTCGACCTGTCCGAGCTCTTCGACCAGCGAAGAGGTCCGGCATGTCGAAGGCGTATCGGTCTTGTCGTGATATATGTCGAGATCAGAACTGATCAAGATTGCGATCCAATATTTTATAATTTCGACCGTCACGAACAATGATATTGGCACGAGGTTGGAGTATAAAATCCAGTAGGTGAAGAAATCGCCGAAGAATTGTAGCGCTATTGGTTGGAAGTCGTAGTAGAGATAGTAGTGTTTCTCAGCGAATTTGACCCGCACTATCAGGTTTCCTATGGTGCTAGTGACTGAAAGGACGACGAGGATGGCACAGAGCCACAAGATTTGCCTGTTGACTGAATGCTCAACATTGGTCCTTTTGATCGGCGTAGCAGTAGCATTCCTCATCAATTTCGTCTCATGCCCGGTGAAAACAACCACGCCGTGGATCCAGGGTGTATTCCGCAGTGTAGCACCTCGGAGTAGAAGCTGTTCCGGATTGAGCGGGAGCTCTTTTTCACCCCCTCCACTCTGCATAGTCATTGTCGCCTCGTATGTATAAAGACTACTGTTCGGCTGCTCTGACCTCAGACGCCCTCCCAGCCTGGCAAGATCAGACTGACCGACAATTGTGGCGGTCTCGGGAATGGCTTGTTTGATTTTAAGATTCGTTTCGCCGTCAAGGTTGGCGGTTTCGATGTAGCACAAGCCTTCAGGTTCTGAGCTGGCAAGTAATACTATGTCTGCAGGAAAAGGCTCCTCGGACTCGACGCGGATGATATCGCCAACAGCCACGCTCTGCCACTTTGTTTCTTGGAAATTGGAGCCTCGCAGGACCCTTGCTGCCGCTGTGTTGAGCTGTCTGTCCTGCGACTTCCGCCTCGAGTCTTCGATCGCCTCTTTGATGGCCGAAACAGCCAAGACAATCGTCAGTGGGACGACAGTTGTCCACCTATTGGTAGGAGAAATATTGGGGATCTGCTGCAGGATGGCGGTGAATAAGAAGAACAAGTTGGCGTATTTTGAGAATTCCTGGAATAGGAATTTTGGTAGGAAAGTGAAGGCGTTATACTTTGCAGTCGAGACATGATTGTTGCAGAACTTCGAAGTCGCATTAGCGGGGGCATTGTTCAGGTGTATGATCCTAGGACCAAGGGTGGAAGGATCCGTTTTCGATCTTCCAATGCCAAACTTGAAGTTGCCGCCGGATGATCTCTTTCGCGATCTCGGAGTTGTCCCACTCTGTGCGTTTGCGGTACCTCGCCCGTTCTCAGTAAGCGGAAGGTCCATCTCCGAATATTCTGGACCCATTCCGAGTGTGTTTTTAACCCTTCCCATGATCCCACCTCCCATGCTGAGGATACTGTTGCGATTACCAGCTCGTCGGCTAGTCCCATGAAGCCCTGGAAGCTGGTCGTCGTCCACATCTCCCGAACCATAATATGCTTGGGTGCCGCGCTCATCTTGAAAGTCCAGGTCGTCAGAGTATCGTCTGTAGTTGCCCAGTCCCGATGTCTGTGAGAATGCACGCTCGTGCCCGCCGAGGTAGGGAGGATGAGCTGGAAGAGCACTAGAACCGCCAGGTAGACCGGCAGAGGGACGGGAGCCGACAAAGTCGTCGTAAGAGGTCGAAGCACGCGGTTGATCAGAGGAGTCTATGTCATAGCGGTGCAGCAGGTCAGCATCTGTGGCAGGAGGAGGCGCTCCGCTGTGGGTCTGGTGAGGCGTCTCGTAGTCGAACAAAATGCCATTGTCGTCACCCGGGTGGGACCCAGGTGGTCGATTGGCGGCCATGGTGTTGGAGCTGCGCAGGCGCGGCGGGGCCCCGGAACCACCAGCAAGCGATGGTAGAGTGGCTTTGGACGGTGTAGCACCTCCGCGAAGGTCTATTCAATCAACGTCTCCATGCGACGTGGTCGAGCGCAGGTGTGCTGCGAAATGGTGGGAGCAGTGGTCGTGAGGCTCTGGCGCGCGTGGTGGTTAACAATTGGCCGCGTGGAGGACAGCTCGGGGCGACGGGCGGCCGTAGTGGTTTGACGTTTGGCGGCGGAGAGTGGAGCAGACTCCTGCTCAGCCCACCGCAATGCGACGGCTGATACGAGGGCACGATGTCTTGTAAAGCTTTGAGATTATGTGCAGAATTGTGTGAAGTATGACAGCAGAAATGTAGGATAATCGTACTGTTTAGGAGTCGAACACTGGCTAAGGCTGACGCCTCAATAGCATCTCCAGCTGTTCGACAGATGTCATGGTCCCTTTCGTCCTCTGCCACGCCGCCTATTCCTCCGCCGCTGTTGGCTCCAGCTCCAGCTCTTTTTATCCGCTAGTCGCGGCTACGCCCGTCGCGTCAGAGCCCTGGCCGCTGTATCTTGACATAACCTCTCATTAATCTTTCCCTAGTATCAGGAACGTTAGCCTCCATCATTTTCAGAATCCTCAAATCAATTCCCTCTTCGGCACGCATATCAAAGGATAATGCTACATAGGCCTGCTCTTCGACCTCACCTCTCACGTGTCTCTCTCACATCCGCCCGTCGCCACTTCTGGACGCCTTCTCGCGTTTCCAATCCGCCACCTCATCTCGCCGGGCCACTAGTATTGCAAGGCCTATTCATCGTGCTCGCAGCAGACCAAATCGCCGCACTGGCATTATCTCAACAATCAATTGTCGGCTCTGTGATCGACGCTGCGACTGGGAACGAGGCATCGGACTTTGCCACTTCACATCAACATGGTATGCGCCAAGTGCCAGCGGCTGGAGAAGCGGACGCAGCTCGCCACACCCGACGTGAAGAAGAAAGGTGACCTGTTGTCTGTGAGCGCTGCCGCAGCGAATGCGAAGAAGGGCCCTTCTAGCGCAGGCGTTCCGAAGGTCGGGGCTTTCCTCTTCACCTCATGACAATTGGCTAAACATGTCACAGAGCAAACTACTCAGCAAAACCGCAAAGAATCCCTATGCAGCCTACTCCAGCAGTTGCGACGGATGCAAAACAAAGATTGACAGCGGCAAGAAATATTGTCAACGGTGCTCTTACTCAAAGCAACGCAAGTCATTCGCTATGGATTTTCCTCAACATAAGCTAATGCTCTCTCTAGTTTGCGCCATGTGCGGGAAATCCCTCACCAGCCAGAGCGGTACCTCGAAGGCACCCGTGGTGTCAGGGCAAAAATTCAATGCAAAGTGAGGCCCTGCCGTTCTCGATGCTAGCTATTCGGAGAATCTTGCTCCACCAGCGAGGAGTCGTACGTCCTGTATAACGAGGACTTGACACATAAACGCTATAATTAGCAGAACTGTCGCCATCATGCTCAAACCCTGACGTAACCTATCCGAGTCAGCGATTGCTACATGTGTGCCCCGAGGTATATACTTACTGGCATCAATTTTGGTCACCTTGGGTAACGCCAGCCTGACCTTATTGCGGTAAAGCACCTCGTTGCTCTTCTGCAAAGGATTGCCTTCAAAGTAGACTTCGGACAGCTTCTCCTTATCTCCCAGCACCTTCTCAATTTCCGGAAAGCTAGCCAGCTGGCAATGGCTGGCCCAGAAGTTCTCCAATTCTGACAATCCCTCAATGCCCTCGAGCGTCTTGATGGGATTATTCTGCACGTCGAGAATTTCGATTTTGGGGTTGTGCCGGAGCGGGATCAGCGATTCAACCATGTTATCTGATATGAACAACTCCTCGAGCTGGGGAAGTTCTTCGAGTCCGTCAAGGGTGGTCAGTCGATTCGCCTGTATCGACAGAGTACGTAAATTCTTTAGATGCGATACGCCGGTCAGGGAGGAGATTTTGTTCTGACCCAGCCACAGCTGCGTTAGTGAAGTGAGCGTATCCAAACCAGCAATCTCACGGATGCGATTTGCACCAAGCTCGAGATACTCCAGATTGGCGAGACCGTCAAGATTCTCGATGCGGGTAATTTTGTTCTGCACCAGGTAGAGATGGGTCAGCTTGGAGAGATGCGCGAGGTGCTTGATGTGCTTGATCTTGTTATACGACAGATCAAGCGATTTGAGTTCCGTAAAGGCATCGAGGTTGCGAATGTGGGAGATGAGATTGTCGTATAACTCTAGCTCGCGCAGTGTTGGCGCAAGGGACTCGGGCAGCTCGATAGCCTGGATGAGGTTCTGTCGTAGCCCGAGACGTTGAAGACGTGCAAATCGCTCTAGGCGTAAAGCCGGTATGGAAGCTATGCGCAAGTGCTGTGCGTCAATCTCCTGCATAGACCGGTCAGCCTCGTCTCTCTCTCGATCTCAAATAGAGTAATACATACCTCTGTCTCCGGATCCTCATCGTTAAGCAAATCTATTCACTCGTCAGCCTAATCCCTCGCCCAGACCAACAAACCAACCTTCATCAGCATTAATGCTCTCGCCTGGCAATTCATCCTCGCTATCAAGCTCCTCCTCCCCATCAGACTCCACTGCTCCCGCATTCCGCACAACGACAGCTTTCTTCTCCACCCTCAGCTTCCCATCCCATCCAGTGCGATTACTATGCGGTGCGGTAGAGCTGCTCTTCTCCTCGTCCGACAAAGGCTGCGACGAGACGTGTCTCGCCACCGCATTGCCGTCGCCGGAGGGCGAAGCCATATGTGTTGTGCTAGGACCTGGGCCGGTGGTGGCGGGGCATGCGGCTGCTTCTGATAATCGTTCAATAAGCGCTCGAGTCTGGGCTGGTAATCCTTATTGCACCTCGCTGGACATATGCCTCTGTGGCTGTGAATCGCTGGAGAGAGTTACGGTCGTGCGCTGATGAGGTGCTGCCTGCTGCACCAATTGATGTCGCGTGGCTGCCTGGGCTCTTGGTCCTTGCTTGCCCTGGCGGCGACGGCGGCGGCGGCGGTTGGTTGCAGCGTAGCAGGGCGCTAGCGCGGGCGCTCGCCTCCCCGCGTCAGCGGCGGTACGGAACGAGCAGCCGTCGAACCTTTTTGCTCTGCGGCTCCGGTGGGCAAGATATTCTTGTCTGCCAGCTTCAGTCTCGACTTCATCGCATCGCCATCTAACTCTCTCACGATCTCAACCCTTACGCTTCTGTCCCACGTGCCAATCCGGCATTTACCGCCCTCACATCAACCAATATGGTCAGTCTATCAAGTCTCCGCAGTCGGTCCAGACTAACATAATCTAGGCGCGCAACTCCGAAAAAGCGCAATCGATGCTCTTCCGTTTCCGGGCGTATCAAGCCTCCTCCCTGGGCATACTGGACACATCCCGCACGCGCCGCCCAAAAGCGATAAGCGCACAAGAGCACATCCCGACCTGCGAGCGCTGGCGCGGCCAAGTGCTGAAGGAAATCAGCCGCAAGATAACCAAGATCCAAGACGCGGCGCTGTCGGATTTCCAGATCCGGGACCTGAACGACGAATTGAACCGACTTTTCAAGGAGAAGTGGCAGTGGGAACTTAGGATTAGGGAGTTGGGGGGACCGAATTATATGCGTGGTGCAGCGCGGGTTGTGGATGATGAAGGACGAGAAGTGCCGGGTGCGAGTGGGAAGGGGTATAGATACTTTGGTCGCGCGAGGGAGTTGCCTGGTGTTAAGGAATTGTTTGAGGCGGCGACGAAGAGGCCAAGAGATGAGGAGGCGGAGGAGAAGAGGCAGGTGCGTGCCAGGGTGGACGCGGCGTACTATGGCTACGGGCTGGATGGAGAAGAAGAAGCTACGCTCGAGTGGGAGGCTTTGCGCGAAGAGCAGAGTCGCGCGGCCATGGAGGAGCAGGGTGACTTGGACTCGGACAACGAGTGGGAGCCGCTGCCTGGTGATGCTGGCGATGGGGTACAGTGGAAGCTGCCGACCGCACAGGAGGTGGAAGAGGAGCTATTGGAGCGGCGGCGGAGAAAACTCCTCGACAAGCTGTAAAGACAGGACAGAGACGCAAGAGTGTGTCAAAAGTTTCATAGCGTTCATGGATATACCCTGCCCGGCAATGCGGGCGATATGATGATGACGATGCAGTCCCCTCCCGCTAGACTAATTACTCCCATTCGATGACCGTCGCCGACCCATGCGTCGAAGTTCTTGTGCATTGCGTTCCATGAACGACTCTCCCAAACTCCCCGTGCGGTCGAGGAAAGAATGACTTCCAGTCAGCGACCCAAAGTCCACATTGTGCTCAATTTCCGGCGTCACGTCGTCAAGTGGAAACGCTATCATAGGATCGCGTGTGACGCTCGGCTTAGAAAAGCCAGGAGAAACGGGCTGCGAAGACGACGAAGACAATGTTCTTATCTGTGTGTTCGGACGTTCGGGGAGCGTCGATGGCTTTGGGACAGCTATCCCGCGCGGTATGTCCTCCCCCGGGGCCGGAGAGGGTACGGGGGAGATGTCGTTTCCCTCATCTGTGTCAAGAACATTTTCAATGTGCTCCCCACTGACTTGATCGTCCTTGTCGCCCAGGTCGTCAAAGCCGAACATGTCTTGGCCGGTTTCTTTTGCAGGTGCGTCAATGTCGTTAATGGCACCGAGCTCTGTAGTACTCAACTCGGGTGAGACTCGTATCGGGGTGCCAATCGAATGAGCCAGGGCGGACACTGTTCCTGTTTTGGACCGGCCGCCCAATCCATCGATGTGCGCCTCGTCTCCCGCCTGATCCCGGCGTGCCTGTGCAGCTTGTTCGTCAGGATCGACTGGTTGGCCCTCCGCATCGTATTCCTGGTAATGGACAGAGTCTCGGTCCAGGTCACTATTCGCCTTTCGACTGCCGTTCTCTCCGGAAGAATAGGGATGGCCGAGGTCGCGGGCCAATTCATTTGCAGACGCGAATGCCGAAACATTATCGCTTGGTGCTACCACCTCGTCGCCTACGACCAGTGAGACCCGCTTTCTTTTCGGACCTCGAGGTTGAGTGGCGGTCGATTTCAGGGCCGACACGAGACTGCGACTTTCTGAACCGGATGAAGACGTGCGCGACTCAAGCTTGATGCGTGCACGGTGCTGCCCATCTTTGTCGTCGACAGGATCGGAGTTGGCGCGGTGCAAACTGGCAGGCTCAGGTAGAGCAAGATTTTCTATAGGAGCTGCTGCGCTCGGCGCGGAGGACGATGGAGCAATTGCGCTTGCTGACACTAATGGCTCGCGTTTGCCATTGTTCAGAAGCGGCAGATATGAAGGAGTAAAGACGCCCAAAAGATCAGCCTCGCGATCTCGGGCGGTGCGAGGAGGCGCAGGAGCACCGTTGTCGCTGTGATTGGATATTTGAGGCGCCTTGGCAGACAATTGAGGTGATTGAGCGGCGGACATGACGCTGCTCATCGAAGAGACCGAGCCAGAGCGTGGTGAGCCCGGCTTTGCGACCAGGTCGGACACGGCAGAGCTCGCGCAAGGGCGACTGCTTGCGGCTGCGGATCTGTACTTGATGCGAGCGTCACGCTCGAATAGCTTAAACTCTCGCTCTTTCTGTTTGACGTAGCGATGTATCTGATCGTCGAGTTGGCGTCTCTTGGTCTCTACTTCTTCGAGAAACGCTTCAACATCGCCATTGGCTTCTTGGATAGCGCGAATGCTTTGAGCTCGGTACGCGCCGCGGACTTCGTCGCGACTATGGCTTTTGGGCGGGCTGGATCGCAGACTATCTGGAGGTGCTTTCTCGGACGCAAATGTTGGAGTAGCAGAGGCTCTTGCAGGCAGGTCAATTGGAGGTGGCTCGGGTGGGCGGCTGTCGAAAGCGATAGTGTGTGGGGGCGTCATAGTTGCTACCAGCGCGGCGGCGCTCATTGAGAATGCGAAGGGTGCGATTGAGGATTGACGAAGACGATGGTCGGCAGTCAATTACTACTGCGCGTCGACCGGCGTTGCATCTTGGGCGTATCGTGTCGTGTGCTACGTGGACAGACGTGTCTATGCAGTGACCATGGGGGATGTTTCAACCATTCGTGACTCGAGTTCCGATTGCGGACCGTCGCGAGATAGATTGCAGCTCCAATGGATTAGCCGCGTTTGTTGGAAGGGTACAGAAAGGCGTATGAAGCAGGATTGGATGCTTGAGGACGTCGAATAGAGTTGCGCGGGTGAAGGGAAAGATTAAAACTGCGATAGGGATGAGGAAGGAAGTCGGACGTTCGACTAGCGGTGGGCGGCCACGAGCGCGGGATGGCTGGTCGGGGATCGCGGGTGTGCGGCGGTGGTGGGCGGGCGGTGGGCGGCGGAGGCGGCGACAGCGGCGGCGGGGTCCTTTTTTTTCTGTGCACGACACAACACAGCACACAGCAGCAACCTCAGGGCGATGCCAGCGAATCGCATGCAAGTCACACGAACACAAGCGCTTCGAATGACCATCGCCAACGCTCCCTTTACCAGCATTGCAACACGCTCGTCTCTAATCATCAAGCATTCATTGACGAATTCCAATTACAATCGCAAATCCCAAGTGTTGCGATGCTGACCCGGCCCCACGTCGCCTGCGTCCCTCGATATCTCGTCCCCCACTACTGCCCTCCAACTCCTCCCCGTCCCGTCGTCGTTCCCTCGCCTCCCATCACACCCTCACGCCCTACCTGCACCTTCGGCCCGCAGACCTTTCCCGTTGGTCCACCTACGCCCCGAAATGCAGGGCACCAGCTGTGCAAGCGATATATTCACATGTCACGCGGTTTGCTCCTTCCCGCGATATCAGGAGCGCATTTGGGGCCGCCGTCCTCTGCCTCAGCGTGCGGTATTGCAACAAGCATTTGCTCGCAAGCGATATCGGAAACACGACTCAGTCAACGTAGGGTGGATCAGCCCTTTTACCCCGATCACCCGCGACCGTGAGAGGGGAAACCTTGCAAGCAGGAATAGCGCAGGACGCGCACGTGGTGCGGGACTTTTCTCGGTTGCTCGGCGATCGACGGTCTAGAGCTTGCCCTCCATAGCTGGCTGGCCATGGGCTGACAAAGAGGTGCCACGCCCAAACACTGCCAAAACCACAGCACCGTTTCGTTTCGACGCCCACTGAAGCAAAGAAGTTCGGTTACCTTGTGCCGGGTCTGATAACCTCATCGCTCAATGCAGTCGGATGCATCCAAATCTGGAAGCAGACAAGTGCCGGAAAGGGCCACTTCTTATCAACGGGGCGGAGCCCCACGTCTGTGCTTGCGAGAGCAACCAAGCTCAAGCATTTTGATGACCATCGTGGGGGCAGTAATAAGATCTCAGCACAACGAAGTCCCAACAGCATCAAAGTAATAATGAGTGTTTGGCAGTCACGCGGATGCCTTCATGCCGCGGCACAATCGCCAGACCCGACTGGACGGTCGACTCAGGCACTCGCCGCACGTTCGCTGACTCGTTCGTCCCGCCCCCGATCTCGACGGGGCAAGCCATCCTCGTCTCTGCCTCCGCCTGCCCCCGCCTGCCCCCAAGTCGTTCCGACAGGCCGCGACGCCCTATGGACAGTAGTGCGGCCTTCCGAAGGATCCTGACCATCCTTCGCCTTACCATTGCAATCCTCCCAAACGGGTTAACGCAGGAACTGTGCCTTGCGTGCCAACTAACTCTACCTCGTCCAGCGGGCCATATTGAATGGGATACTTCACCTTTGGCAATGATTAGGGGGGGTTCTACTTGACCTTTGCTGCTTTTCGGACGGTGCGTACTTACGGCGCCCGTGTTATCGCTATAAAAGTACATAAGGACGCATTCCCACCTCAGGCGTCCCTCGCGGTGACCCTGGCGTCCTCTGTGGCATATCGAAGCTCAAAAAGAACCTGCATGTATCCAGTCTCGACGGTCTGGACGCGCCATAGCCTTACCCATGCCTTTGCATTCCCGTTACCTTCAATAATCGCCTTCCACTACTGGACAGATCGTGCTCTGGCACTATCATGCTATGATGCCAGTCTGGTGAAGGACGTGAGGCGCTAAAAGTCAAGTCCGGGCCTTGCAAGAACCCAGCATTCGCCTGTCCGGTGATATGGGATGGCGGCCGGTTTCCCTGTCTTGAATCATTCGCATACCATGGGGTGAAAGCGATTCTCAGTAGCGGCGTCGCTGTCGTGATTCGTCGTACCCACCACTGCCCTCGTATGGACGCTTGCGGTCGTTCTCCCTGTCACGGTCTCTGTAGCCACCTCCACCACCTCCACCTCCGCCGCCGCCACCGCCACCAAGAGGTTCGCGATTGCCGCCGCTCCCGTAGCCCCGATGACGGTCCCGATCGCGCTCGCGGTCATCGTAGCGTCCGCCCCCGCCACCTGAGTAGCCGTTGGACGCCCCATACCCACCTCCAGGATAGCCTCCGCCCCCTCGAGGTCCGCGTGGTCCAGATGGTGCTCCCTCAGGTGCCCTACCGCCACCAAAGCCAGGACGGCCGCCAAATCCGCGATCGTTATAGCCGCCTCGACCTCCAAAGCCGCCGCCGCCACCACGGCCGCGGAAGCCAAATCCACCACGGCCACCGGCGGGTGGCCCTTGGCCATATGGCGCCATTTGCCGGGTTGCCTGCTCTCTGGCAGCCCCTCGTCCGCCAAGGCCACCTCCAAAACGGGTCGGACGCCAGTCTTTCATCGTTCTGCCGCGCTCAACATCAACTACGATGCGTCGACCACCGAGTACTATGTGGGAAGCATCCTTGTACGCATCTTCAAGCGAGTCAAATCGTCAGTCCGGCTGTTCAATTAATCATACTTTACCAGCACTTACTCTTCATATCTGATTCCCGCTCAAACTCGATGAATGCATAGCCTTGGTGTGGCTTTTTCTTTTTCTCTTCCATACTAGCATATTCGTTCTCAGGAATGCGTACCTATGATTCAGTTAGTGTGACTTATTTGGTATGAGGTTTGCCTTTGTCCGTACCCTAACGATCGGTCCGAATTGACGAAATGTGTTCTTCAGTTGTGACTCTGTCGTCTTGTAGTCCAGCCTGCCGACGAAAAGCGTCTTGAAAGGATCGCCTTTGACATTTGGGTCGTCTTTAGGATTGACTATGCCAGACGAGTCAGATGATACGTCCACAACTAAACAGCCTGGCCACTCACAATTCTTCACATCTTCCTTGATCAGCTTCTCTACCGCTTCTTGCTTCTCGAGCCGTTCGCGATCTTTCTTCTGGAGCCAGCTCTCGGTCGCATCGTATGGCGCGGGTTCTTCATTCAGAGCCGAAAGATAGCCCCCTAAGCCTTCGATTCGCCCGGTCGTGCGATTTTCCGGAGCATAGTCGACTGGCGGTAAGTAACGGACCAGCGGGCGCGCTTGAAACAGCACCAGAAGCTCCTGAGGTAGTTTGTCTGTCATATTCGTCGCGTTAGACGCAACAGCCTATTGATGACCTTGGGAGGACCCGCAGAAACAGCAGCAGAAGCAGGAGCAGGCCCAGCAATGGCAACAGGCGGTAGATCGTGTATGTAGACGGTTGTCCGCTTCAACTATGCATTTTTGAGAAGAGAGTGGCGGTCCATAAATGAGGGTGCGAAGAGAAGTGAGCTGGTGAAAGAAATAAAGAAGCCAGGAGCTTCGTCCGCATGCGACACTTCGCCGCGCACGGACCACATCCGGGGCGGAACCTCTCTATCAAGGACAATTTCGATGGAGTGCTCATAAACTTCCAGACAACACACTCTGGGTATTCTCAACAGGCAGTCATGCCCTTACAAGGCGTCCGTGCCGTCGCACAGAGCCAGGTATGTTCCCTTTGTCGAGATCTGGACAACGTACGCGCAACTGACACCGAGTAGAATGGCTTGGGCGCCTTCATACTCCAATGCAAATCTCTTAATTTCCACTACTGCAACTGGGGCGGTAGTTCGGTCGGAATGCAGTATGTTCACTATGCTTTCAGACCTCTTTCTTCGATTGTTGACCCAGTTGAAGCTCGTTCCTGAAGCACCAACTTCCGCAATTCGCAAAGTCAAATCCCGGCATCGAGATCAGTGTGTCGCCACGGCCGAACAAACATCCCGTCATAATCGGGCGCTACATGAACGGGCGTGAAAAGGCCATTTGTGTTCGGAATTTGGAGAAGGATCAGATATTACAAAAGGCTCTGCTGCTGAGGGACGCCAGCGGAGAGAAACTCAAGCGGGTCATCAAGCCAGTCAAGAGTTTGAATGAGAGTGTTAGAGGCATTTGGGATCCATTTCATGCCCCTTCGCACAAGGTGTGACGAAGCTCAAAGTTGCGTACATGGCCGAGGGACTATCTGGCACTAGGCGGCGTTATCATGACTCAAGAAGGTCACGATCGAGACCGTGTAAATATATATACCAAGGTCTCTGTGGCCACAATATTCGAAACAGATTTTATTTACCGTCATCAGCTCGACTTGGCATTGATGATCTGCACGAAAGCTGGCTTCAGACTGGCACCACCAACAAGAAAGCCGTCAATGTCCTTCTCCTTGGCCAACTCTTTGCAGTTGGCGTCAGTGACGCTGCCACCGTAAATGATCCTGGTGCTTTCGGCTGCTTCTTTGCTGACGTCCTTGGTCAGCCATTCGCGAATGGCAGCATGAACCTCTTGAGCCTGCTCCGTCGTGGCAACCTTGCCGGTGCCGATAGCCCAGATGGGCTCGTAAGCTATGACGATCTTGCTCCAATCCTTGACCTTGCTGGCGACTGCGCTCAATTGCGTTGTCACCACCTCGATAGTCTTGCTGGCTTCGCGCTGCTCCAAGCTCTCACCACAGCAAAGGATGACGCCAAGTCCGCCATCGATAGCGACCTTGGTCTTGGAAGCGACAAAGTCGTCTTTTTCGCAGAGAATGGTTCGACGTTCGGAGTGGCCGAGGATAGTCCAGTTGATCTTGGAATCCTTCAACTGGGCCACGGAGATCTCGCCGGTGAAAGCACCATTGGGCTTGTCAAACACGTTCTGAGCGGCCACTTCGAATTCGGACTTGAGGTGTTCTCTCGCGAGAAGCAGGTACAGGAAAGGCGGGGCAATGACAACCTCTGTGCAAATGATCAGGGATCTTCTACGAACTCGAATAACTGTGAGCGCGTACCGGTGTTCGAGTCGGTTTTTGCGCCATTGAGGTTGTCGATGATGCTCTTGATGCTGTCCACCGAGCCGTTCCTTGACAGCTGTTAGATAGCTGCCCTACTGTCTATTGGGCTATTTGGCAGTCTCACATCTTGAAGTTGCCTCCGACGAAGAATTTGCGCGCCATGGTGAGTGTGTTTAGGAGTAAAAAGTACTTTAGATTTTGTAGTGAGGTGTAGGGTAACGATTTGTGCTGCAGTTGAGGAAGGACGAAGACGGTGGGAGTGCTTTGTGTGCTTTGGCGGGGCAATTTTGTGGGCGGGGCGAGTCGGGACGGGCAGGGTCGCTGGTCCGGAAAGACGCGGTGAGCAAGCTCATGTACAGCAGAGTCAATAGATACCACGAAATGGTCAATTATTAGTCCGGCCTACGCAGAGGCCTGTAGCTTTCTGGCTCGATCTGCCGCTATTTCGCACATGGCCTGGAAACGTATGAGAGTTGCGTTCACGCCGTGACAGATGTCTAAGGCAAAACTCACCCGAATAGCTGCCAATCGCTCGCCTTGAATATCGTTGAGGCCAATTCGACGCTTCATGTCGTCCATAATGACAGCTCTCTCGCGACCATTGACAAAGACCACATAACGCAGACCAGGGTACTTGGCTTCGTATTGTTCGTTGAGCTGGCGGAGATGTTCGGCTTCTTCGTTGCTACCTTTATGCAGCTGAGCTTGTTCGGCCTGACTCTGCGCGCTGTCCACCTTCTTGGCTCCCAGCCGAGGATGCGATCCCAAGATGGACTCGAGCCATTCGCGGTCGCTTTTTGACGTCGAGTCGGCGAGGTCCGTCAGCTGTACGCCGACCGCAGCAATCAAGTCCTGATAGGAGGCGAATGCCTGCGTCTTCAGTATTTCGACGGACAGCGTGTGAAGCTGTTGGCTAGGCTCAAACAGCAGATCCAGCACTTGGGCCCTCTGCTCGGTGGAGAGAGACGGCACCTGATCGATGTCTGGGAGAGCTGTCATGGCGCCCAAGAGATAGCCGGAGTGGAGTCTGTGAGACGTATGGCAATCCACGACTCTGCGTAATGCAATATGTCGAGGGTATTGTGGTTTGACCGGTTCACCGAGACACGGGCTTGCTGAGTAGCGGTACGACTTAGATTTCCTGACTAGGGTGCGGCTCTAGAATGATCGACAGCCCGACAAGAACCATTCTCTCGAGTAGCCCCACAGGTTTTGTCACTCATAAATACTGCTTCACAAGTGCTGATAATTGCTGGGCCATTAAGCCGGAAGGCGAGGGGTCACGATTTTTGTCGCGGCACAGTGATGCGGTGTTTTTATGAAAGGCTTATTAGATTAACCAGGGGTTTCTGCAGGCTCAGGATCCGGTGGTGTGCCCGACCATGACATGCCGGCGTGCCCCACAGAACATTCAAAGGCGCGCCGTTTGGCATAAAACGAGAATTACTACTGTACTCTGTAGACGGTATATACCCCAATTCTGCCCTGCGGATCTCATGCTTCGTCTGGCCTATCGACTCATCCAGACGCTCACATTTAGAGCTCGATGTTCAGCTCCTCTTGATCTGGAATGCACTTTCGTAGACCCAATGATCTTTAGCAGCCCGTCCTCGCGCAGGAATTGCCTGAAATGAGAGGCGCGGTACGCTAGAGCTTGCGGCTTCAGGCATTCCGAAGTTGCGTCCCCTCATCCCTCGCGTCTTCCAACCCTCAAGGTTTAGTCATTTCTTGCCGCCTCTCCTCGCGCCCCTCGAGCCTCACTGATTGACTTCTCGTCGCCCATTCGTAAGCTCGAGCGCACTTGAACGGTCCAAGCGTAGCAACTCATGGCATTGCTCTGAGTCCTGCACCTACCCGCTCGGACTCGTGGCCCGGATTTGCTACTTTCCCTCACTCTCGTTGACGGCACGGCAAAAGGCGCTCCTCATCCTGTACTTGCCGGCTTGCAATAAGCTCGACATGATATCACGGATCTGCAATTTCACTTCGCGCCCGATCACGTCGCTGCAGAGCCTGACGCAGGCTGCTCACTCTTTCACAAGCAGGGCCTTGGCTGCACGAATTTGACCTCATCTTGATAAGATCGCTGGATCTGTTCCGCTCTCGCGGTCCGCGGCCGGTGACTGGCGCGTGTAAGCGCCTGGATCAAGTCCAAAATGTCGCTAAACGGACTCGAGAGTCCAGAGATCACCGAGGCTTTCAACTCGGCCATCGCAGAGCCCGCAGGATGGTTTGTCATGCCAATTGTTCTTACATACGACTCGTTCTAACATCGTTTAGGCTCCTCCTTAAATATGTGACTCGCGATACTGTGGATCTTCTGGGCAGCGGTGCTGGAGGTGTGTCGGATGCTCGATCATGTCTAGCGGCGTATCCTGACGCATCGCCTCTATACGGACTGATAATGTTTCGAAGAAAGAGGGTGCTTATCAAACATATACCTGAGGGAACTTCACGATTGCTGCAAGCCCGGACAGCCGTTCATTTTCAGGGTGTGATCGAGACTTTCACCCCCCATGACGCGTTATTGGACATTAGCAATGCGGACGGATTGAGTGATACCGCTCTTGCCGCTACATTCCCACTGCACGCCGGAACTGCTGCTACCAATAATCTAGACGAAATCGCTGAAGATGGCGAAGAGCCTGTTGCGGGATCCAGGGACAGACAGCAAAGTGTTTCTTCGATTACATCTCGATTGAGCAGGAAAGCCGCTCTGGACAGGGTCGCAGCACTGAAGCGCACTGCAATGACAACTCAAGTGCCATCCCTTCCTAGCATGCCCGATATTCACACAGCCTCAACAGACTCGGAGTTGGACGATTTGTTAAGTAGATCATTCACGGAGCAAATGAATGACGTGCGATCAGATTCAACTTCCGTGGCTGAATCATCCGTCATCCACGGCCCAGAAGAACTGTCTGAACAAGTACCTTTAGGTCCGACATCCCGGCTCGACAGTGACACCGCGCTGGAAAGAATATCTTCCCAACTGTCCAACTCCGAGATAAGAGACGAGCCTCCTACCACCGAGAACGGGGGTCATTCATCTGATCGCCGCCCGTCATTGGCGGCGCTCCATCAGGATCACCTGAGCTTCTCCTCTGAAGTCTCAAGATTTTCTTCCGATACAGCCTATCGGGAAAGTCTTCGTGACATGGGTGTCTTCGAATTCAAGCCGAAAATCAAACTTGCCCCGAGGCAAGTGCAAATCAAGCAGAGTAAGAGAGCGAGTCAAATGCCTGCAGCCATTAAGCGCACTTCGACCATGCAATCCAATTTCCAACCTCGTGGCGAAGGCAACAGCACGTCAGATGTGTCGAGAGATTCCAGGAAACTCTCCAGAGAAGACTCGGAGAATTCCTTGACCCCCGCAGATTCGCCAATGGTTCCGGATGGCCACTTCGGCACCCTATCCGGTCAAGGGCAGAGTGAAGTTTCTTCGCAGCCAAGCCACTCGATACCCCCGCGCCCTCAGTCGTCTGCAAGCTTCAGATCTGTACGCAACTCCCAGTACAAAGCTCCGCTTACTCCGGAAAAGCAGCGCCTGATGAAGGCCATGGAGATGAGGAAACGTCAGCAACGAAGGTCGCAACAGCCTACAAGCCTCCTCGACTCGAAAGTAACAGACGACGATACCGCTGAACCAGCCACTCTGGTGATGCCCGAAATTCCCGAGTCAACAGTGGAAGTGGACCAAAATGCAACAGTGTCCGAGGGGATCGTTGCCATTGCTGCCGTTTCCGTTCCCCTTCAGAACGAAAAGGATTCAGACTCTGGCATAGAAATGGGTCCTGAGACTGAAAACACTGAGGCAACTCCCGAGGATCCAGCCCTCACGAGGCCTCAACCAGGCGTTACTAGTATCATCGATAACACAAATGCTGATCCTAGCATCGTGCAGAACATTTCTGTCATGGAGGAAGCGCAGCGGGAGCTACTAACGCCAGTACCTCCAGAAATGACCATGACGGAGCACAACGGCTACAATACATCTCACTCGCCAACAACGCCGATAGAGCAACCAGAGATGGTTCCGGATCTGTCAGGAGATGGCGACGATCACAACCATTTTCAGAGGCTAGAAAGGGCTGTCGATTCATCCCCACAAAGTCAAGATGCAAGGCACCCGTCGGAATCACACCCGCCGACGACGGTCAAGGATTCAGATGATATCGATTCAATCCTTGATCATTTCCCCATCGCTGACACAACTTTGGAGCGCAGCGATGCTCCTATGAGTGTGCTTCCCACAAAGTCAATCGCAGATACAGAAGCAGCTCCTGAGCCCGATGTGCGCCCTACAACACCGCTCGATCATTTTCCAGGTCACACAACGTTCTTCAGGGAGTCGATATCAAGTCAGGGTGTACCTCCGAGTAGAGACGGGACTGAGGATGATATCTCAGGCATTTCGGAACCTGGAAAGACGTGGCTCTCCGATGGCAGTGGCACAAGGACCAGAAGCTCTTCCGTGGATGTAAACGCGAACACCAGCATAACGGATAGCCAGAAACGGAAACGAAGAGGTATCGTTGTCGAACACATGGCCCCAATAGTCACGCCGACGCCTTTGGGTGTGCCTAGCACCGAAAAGGCCGGCAGCATCGACGATGATGACTTCGAGTATTTTAGCAACGCAACCGTCCATGAAGCCCTGCGAACACCGGTTCTAAAGTCTCGACCAAGTGTCATAGAGATGAGCTCTTCACCTCCCTCTCAACAACGAATCTCTGATAACGGTGTGTCCCCTACCCGAAGGTCAAGAGCCAGCCCGATGGCTTCGACTCTGATGCCACATGGCACGACGACATCCGAATCCAACTCGCGATCAAGCTTCTTCCGTAGCTACAGCTCGCACTCGCCGGTCTCACAGTCAGCAAGCCCAGAGGACCTAATTGTTGCCTCGAGGAAAAGTCAAATCGGCTCTGGAATCTCTCAACGCATTGCCAAGCTGGCTCAATCGAGATCAAGGGAAGTGAGCCCGCTCACATCCCCTGGATCGCTCCCAAACCTCGCAGCTTCTTCGGCAAGGAGACCGAGTCAACGACTATTCGAGTCAAGGCCAGAGTCATCGAGGAGTGATATGGAGGTATCGGGAATGGCCAAAAATCAGCTCAGAGCGTTTGGCGCGCTACCTCCGGTAATGGCACCTCCCGCTACACAGCCACCATCTCATCCAAAGAGGCAAAGTCATGCATATTACACGATTCACAAAGACCCCGACACTCGTAGAGAATCAGTTTCTGTGACCGCACGAATAGTGCGTCCGAGTGCCCGTCAGGAATTCAGGGAAACTCCGACCTTGATCCATCCTGAGCTGAATGTAGAATCTTCTGCTTCATCGTCGAAAGCAAGGGAGAGTTCTGCAACAGCTGCAAGTAGACGCGATCCCTCTGTCGGCTCAACACTATCTCGCAGATCGATGGAATCGAGTAAACGCAAAAGATTCTCATTTGCTCGCAATCGGTCGCACGACTCGCGACCAGAAAGCGGTAGGTCTGGCACTACGTCTTTGCGGCCGCCTTCGCCTATCACAGAGCCGGTTCCGCCACTACCAGCAAGCCCAACGAAGGCGAATCGTACGTCCCGGTTCCTGAAGCGCATGTCTGGTCTCTCCGCCGTTACGCGTAAGCTGTCCACCAAACCAGGCACCTCGCTCAACGGAACCATCATGCCAGAGACCGAGACTCTTGAGGGTGCTGGCGATTCTTTTTATCTGAGTTCTGGCTTCGAACCTTCGCTTTCAGAGGCAATGCTCGACCCGACGGCCCCTTCGCCGGTCCGTATAGGAGATGTCAATGTACAGTTTCCCCGAACAGGTCTCTGGAAGAGGCGTTTCGTTGAGATCGACGCGGCAGGCAGATTAGTCTTCAGCACTAACGAGCAGTCGAGCTTACCAGTGCGGCACCGTGGCCCAATAAGCTTGTATCATGCCTCCTCTTCGTCAAAGGCGGGTACGAGGATGTTTGACATGAGAAAGATCGCAGGCGTGTATGTGCCTCATCCGGACGACATGGAGCTTGCGAATAGTATTGTTCTCGGGCTCGTTGGGGACGAAGGCGACATCACTGTGGCATGTGAGGATGGGCGGGGACAAGTGGCGTTGCTGAGGTGTAAGCATTATTTCCAGTTCTTGTCAAAGTGAAACGAGACTAATTTGTGTGGCAGTGCTTCAACGACAGCTCGAGATATGGACCGCGAGAGACTAGGCCGCATGTGCAGCCATACTTGGATGGCATTGACGAAGATTTCTTGCAGAGATGGACGACAGATTCTGATTTCACCGACAAACTCTATTATCCGCTTTCGGGATGTAAATTACTCTTTTCTTTTTTATCTGTAAAATAGTTGCATCTACACTTCTAGATAATCCTCGGCCTTTTCATGGCCAGCTTCCTGATGAGAAGTGGAGGAATTTAAGTTTTCAGATCACGGACGATGAATTCAAGACAGCATTTCTAGATCCTGCACAGCTTTCTTTCGAGTTGATGTGGTGAAGAACAGCCTTTCCGTATCGCACAAGAGACACAGTGCGTGCTTTGGCGGATCGCTTTGTCGTAGACCATAACCGGATGGTATGTGACATTTAGAAGGCTTCAAACGATAGTCAGCAGACGCTCTCTGTTCAAAATCGACGACAGAAAGAACTCACAGTGCTCAGTGTTGCCCTCGCCCATACTCCTTGTACCCGCGCTACCAGACTGGATACTCCCCAGTATGCCGTCGATATACGAAGCGCCAGACCACTTCTGGTGTGTGAGGACGTCGCAGTTCTCCTCCCTCTCCTTGCGCTGGACGAGCTCGACATAAGCCTTCATGCCGTCCGTCTTGAATCCTCGTGACAGCGCATTCGTCGCCGCGGCGTTGCTGTGCAATCCGGCGAGAGACACGAGTTGCAGGACGAAGCCTTCCTTCGCCAAGTCCCAGATGAAGCTCTTCAATGACTCCGGAGTGAAACCTGCGCCCAGCCAATTGAAGCTCGGGCTGAGGTTGTATACGAGTTTCTTCCCGGGGAGGACTTCGCGGATCTTGCGCGCGAAGGAGGAGGCGGCTTCGACGGAGGCGGTCGACGTCTCGAGCCAGAGAAGGTCGGCTGAGGGGCCGTAGGCGATGGCGCGTTTTGTCGCGGCCGCGGGGCCGGCGCGGTAGTGGTAGAAGCCTTCGCGGGTGCGTGGGGCGTCCCAGTCGAATGCCACGGGGGAGCCGGCGAGGGAAGCGGCGAGCTTGCGGCGGCCGTGGAGGGGGGTGTCGCGGTTGGCGGAGACGTGCTTCTCGTACTCTGATACTTTGTTGGAGTCTGATGAAGAGGCTTTGATGTGCGCTATCGCGGCTTCGTCGAACGTGACGAGCTTGTGCTGCTTGACCCACTGCGCCTCAAAGGCATCGATCTCTGGGCCGCTGGCGCCTTCGTGCTCCATCCTGTGCAGCGTCTCGGCAAGTGGCTCCACGTCGCTCTCCGCCAGACCGAGAATGAATTCGTGATCGCGCGCGTCAATGGCCGAGGAGATCAACTTGCCGCTCTCAGCATCTGTGCGGGCAATGACCAGGTTCTCACAGCCCATCATATCCCACTGGAAGCGTGCCGCATTGAGGCGATTGATGTGCTCCCCCATCGGCACGAGGACTTTGCCGGCCAAGTGACCACACTTCTTACCGCCGTGCAACTGGTCCTCAAAGTGCACTGCCGCAGCGCCGTTCTCGGCGAAGAGCTTGGCTAGCTTCAATACAGCTGATAGGCCTCCGTGACTGCGGTCCTCGTCAGTCAAACTTTTCCAGATTACACTTCACCACTGAAAATTACGAACCCGGTGTCACCGTCAGCGATGATCGGCCGAAGGTAATCTGTGTACGGCGTCTGGGCGCGATCTTCGGCACCCAGCTTGCGTCGAGCATCAAACTGCTTGCGGTCATGTAGTTGCTGCGCCTTGAACATGCGCTGCACCTGGTTTGGCACTGTGTTATATGGATAGTCGCCAAAATCGGCCGAGACTTCGTTGGTCGTCGTCAGGACCGACGAGCAGGCCCAGCCGGATATGTACAACACTTCTTGGTTGGCGGCCTGCTGCGTCATCTGCACGGGGTCAATAGCACCCACTGTTGCCAATACGGTCAGCGCTGCTCTTCATCGGCAGGTGTACGACATATGCTTACTCGTATGTACCGGCTCTCCCTTCGCAGCCCGCGTCTCAAACAAATCAAATAGCTTCCGTGCCATCAATGACGAAGGGTAGACTTGTTGCAGTGTGCCTCGTTTGCTGACGACCGCTTCGGCGGAGTATGGCCGCTTTATGCCCTCATATCTCGGTGAGGCCCACCATTCCTGGACTTGCTGAACTTGCGCATCGAAAATGGCGTCCTCAGACTCGCCGGTCTTCTCTTTCTCCGGCAGCAGCTGGTATGAGTCCGTGGGCTGAGTTCCCGGTAGTGGCGGCTGGACGGGAGAGAGCGAGCCTGCCATGTTTCTTGCGCCGTAAGAGATAGGCCTCAATTGAACCAGGCGAGAGCGTCTGAGTTGGTGAGTAGGGAGGCGCCGTGCAAGGCAGCTCACTGCCGCTCTGCGCATAGCGTCGAATCGGGTGTTAGTATAGCCAAGCTTGGAGAAGCAACCCGCGGAATGGTGGTCGACAGCCGGGAGATATAGACGCTGTCAATGCAGCGATGCTCGGAGTCTCGGACAAGCGAGGGGTGGTTCTAGGAATACTCGCAGGCCGGTGTCGGGCGGAGATGCGTTTCTGTGCTCTCTGCTTATGAATTAGAATATGTTTGGATATAATTTTATTTCCTATTCCCAGACATGAGCTCGGTTTGTCTGCTGGGTCCCGACGCCAAGCGGGGCCGGGGTTCCCTCTGGCCGGGCAGCCGACGTTTGCCGCGGCGCAGGGCAAAGCGGGCAAAGCGGGCAAAGCGCAGTGGGCTGCAATTATTTGCGTTTGGCTGGTGCTGTCCATCGTCATAATTCTAGCTCCCACATCATCAATTGAAGCATTCATAACATCAACAAAGGTCGGTCGAGCTGAATTGTACTGTCGCGCACGTTCTGACGACGGCACAGATGGCATTGTCCACTCGCGGTGCTGCGCGCGCTCTCCGAGCTTCAAAGGTGAGGGGCCAGCCAGCTCAATTCACACAAAGTGCATCAATTGCTAATTCGCCGCGCAGCTCAACATCGGAAGATTCGCTGTTTCTCGTCAGTCTCCAGCTTTCAATGCGCCAGCTACCTGCTGACTCCGCCGGACAGAGTACGAAGCCAAGAGGAACTATGCCTCGGCTGAGCCTACCCTCAAGGAAACGCTCGCCAGCGTCATCCCCGAGAAGAGAGAGCTCTTCAAGCAGGTCAAAGCTCACGGCGGCAAGAAGATCGGCGATGTCAAGGTCGAGAACACGATCGGCGGCATGAGGTGAGCATGAATTGGTCGACAGTGACATGGCATGGTTTTGTAACACTTGCGGCAGAGGCCTGAAGGCCATGGTTTGGGAGGGCTCCGTCCTCGACGCCAACGAGGGTATCCGCTTCCACGGCAAGACGATCAAGGAGTGCCAGGATGTGCTCCCCAAGGGCAAGACTGGCACTGAGATGCTGCCGGAGGCCATGTTCTGGTTGCTCTTGACCGGCCAGGTGCCTTCAGAAAGCCAGGTGCGCACTTTCTCAAAGGAGCTTGCTTCCAAGGGTCAGCTTCCTCAGTACGTCAACACCCTGCTCGACAACTTCCCCAAGGACATGCATCCCATGACTCAATTCGCTTGCGCTGTCTCCGCCCTCAACCACGAATCCATCTTCGCCAAGGCGTACGAGAAGGGTCTTAACAAGGCCGACTACTGGGAGCCGACCTACGATGATTCCATCAACCTCATCGCAAAGCTACCCACGATCGCTGCCAAGATCTACCAGAACGCCTATTCCGGTGGTGGTGCGCTGCCTGCCGAGATCGATCCGGAGCAGGATTGGTGCTACAACTACGCCGCTATGCTCGGCAAGGGTGGCAAGGAGAATGAGGGTTTCCAGGACCTGCTCAGGCTGTACTGTGCCCTGCACGGCGACCACGAGGGTGGTAATGTCAGCGCTCACGCCACTCACCTGGTCGGGTCTGCTCTGAGCGACGCGTATCTGTCCTACTCTGCTGGTCTGCAGGGTCTGGCCGGTCCTCTCCACGGTCTTGCTGCACAAGAAGTGCTCCGCTGGATCTTACAGATGCAGGAGCACATCGGCACCAAATTCACCGAGAAGGACATCAAGGAGTATCTCTGGAGCACCCTCAAGAGCGGTCGTGTCATCCCCGGCTATGGTCACGCCGTACTGCGCAAGCCTGACCCCAGATTCGAGGCCATGATTGCCTTCGGTACTGCGAGAAAGGAGATCTCGGCCGATCCCGTTTTCCAGCTGGTCAAGCAAAACTCTGAGATCGCACCAGGTGTCCTGACGGAGCACGGCAAGACCAAGAACCCCTTCCCGAACGTCGACAGCGGCTCGGGTGTGCTGTTCCACCACTACGGCTTCAAGGAGACGCTCTACTACACCGCTATCTTCGGTGTCAGCCGTGGTCTCGGCCCGCTCGCCCAGCTCATTTGGGACCGCGCGCTGGGTCTGCCCATTGAGCGGCCCAAGAGCATCGACCTAAAGGGTCTGCTGAAGGCTGCCGAGAGCGCATAATTGCGCCAGTACCCGAAAGATTGAAATTGCGTTTGGTCTTGTAGACGGGAATATATGGTTGACACAAAATGGAATATACATCAAATCAAATTTACCTGAAAAACGTTTCTCTCATCTTCACGTGCCCGTCAATGGTAGAAGTCCCATGAGCTGATTCTCGCACCGACACGCCTCAGTCAGAGCGAAGCACTGCACGCGCAACAGGCAAAGTGGACAGCAGAAGAGTAATAATAGCAGGGATCGACATTGAATTTGGTAAGATAAACGCTCTACACGCCCTCCTCCACATATGCCCTCCGTCTCAATATCCTCGACCGCACCGGCGGAGTACACATATCCCTTACCCAACTCCTCAGCTTGATCAGCTCATCCGCCCTCTCCGTGCTCGGCACGCCCGTATCATCCATGACCTCGATGACGTCCCCGATATCGGACTGGCGGATCGAGTACTCCGATGGCATTCTGGAGGACTGCCGTGCCGTCTTGACGTTCTGAAGTAGGGTTTCGCCGGTGGCTTTTGGGACGACGTCGTAGCCTGTGTAGGTTGTGCCGTCGTTGACAGAGAGTTTGTAGGTTATTGTGAAAGAGTCTGGCATGGCGGAGATTTGGGAGATGAGCATCATGAGTGCGAGAAGAGTGAGGGTGGTGAAGGTGGTCATGCTGTGAGCCGGCAAATGTGGATTCTCCGCTAGGGAAAGGTGTAAAGTTGTGACAAAGAAATCAAAGGGCTAGAATCAGTTGCTATGCTTGTTTCGGTCCGCAAGGTATTGTTCAGTGAATGTGAATAGGAAAATGCTCTTTATACCAAGAATACCCGTCTCAACGGCGCAGCAGCCCTGCAGGCTGGGTTCGATCTACTATGGCCCGCCTTTTCTTGTAGCCTTACAGATGCGGCAGTGCGGCCAGACCAGAAAGCATGTCTAGGTGCCAGAGTTTAAACGTCATTGACAGACAGCACTAAAAGTCAACAGCGACCCGCAGCGGCATGAACAGCCGCAAGGCACTGAAACCAGCCTTAGGAACAAGGAACCCGGCGATCAGAAGGCGAAGCAGCTAGTGAACCAGCCGGAGAAATGGACAAGCAGCCACGAGGCAGAAGTATTGGGCCTCCGGTAGACACTATCGTAGCCGGAAAGGCGTCACGGATATGGAAGCCTGAGGCTGACAGAAGGTTGCCAGCGGATACTGGTCGCCGCTCCCTACAGGAATGGACTAGGGGAGAGACCGGACATACTCTTACGCTGGATTTGTTCGTCGGAGTGGAGCAGAGTCTCACAGGGAGATACATTATCTGCGGTTACAAATGGTGTGATGTGCATACGCGAGTAGAGACGTAAAGGATGGGAGATTCGAGCTCGGGAGAAGTCATGTGACCAAGCGTTGCAGCCTAGCCTTTGACCGCCTAACAACCCCTCTCTCTTCTAACATCGGCATCTCTACGGGTACTGACACAACTACCGATTCTGTCGGAAGCTGTTGCCTAGCGTCCTCGTCGAGAGCATCGCTGGGACTGACCTGGTGTGGTGGCCTCGCGTGTCCAAATTTAAAACGCGCCCTGTCGATCAGGCCGCCGAAAAAAACGATCCTTGATGATATATCTTTGTCCAGCCTTGTTCGTGTATCCAAACGCCACGAACCACTATTCCGGTATCCTGGCACGCGACTCTGGAGCTGAGATTGAGTTCTTGACTGACTTGGCAATGGGAATCTTGAAGCTCTCTTGATGGTATGTTCAGATCTGACAACCTCCAACCGGTAGACCTAGCAAAGCTCTGCTGTTCTGCTGTTCTTCGATTTACAATATTCACATCTTAGACTCCTTCTTCGCCCACTTCTTCATCTCCTCGAACCTCTGCTTCACTTTGCTCTTCTCAACACCTTTGGTGTCCTTTACCTCAATGATATGACCCGAGCCAATCTGGTGCACCAAATACTCCCTAGGTGCTGAGGAGACTCCCAACTCCGCTTTGCTGGTCTCCAGAAATTTGTGCCACGTGTCTTCCGACACCACCTGATGGTGTGTCTCTGGTGTATTCGATCCGGTGACTTCTACTTCGTATATGATAATGTATGCATTAGTGGCTGTGCCCTGGGCCAAGATCTGGGCGATCATCATGAAGAAGACCACGGGCCCAATGAGCTTGAAGTTGACCATTGTGTGTGTAGGTGGATTGCGTTTGTGATGGAATCGTTGATTGAGAGTGGTAGAGTATAAGTCGCGATTCTTGCTGTTGCCTGGTCGGAATGACTTTCAGACTGGATATCGAGGAAGAGGGCCATTCTTATAACCTGCTCCTTGAGCTTCTAGACCCTTACGCCATATAGATACCGCGTCTCTGTGCAGCCTCGGCGATTAGTAGGAGGCAACTCAAGCGACGGCCTCGAGGTGCCAGAGAGCCATCAACGGCTAGACGTGGCCTCTACGGTATAAAATATGATATTGAGAATTGACCAGGCAGAGAGCGGCTATCAGGAATGGTGGAAGCAGCCGCAAGGCAGAAGAGCCAGGCTTGGTACCGAGCAAGATGGGGGTCTCCTCCCATCAAGTGGCTACGAGACGATGGGAACGTTCACCATGTAATGGTTCAAGCCGCAAGGCAGAGCCGCCAGTCTTGACTGTGCGAAGACTTGGCCTTTGACGCGTCATTCGCAGAGCGTAAGGTGGATCAGAGCTCGAGGCTACATGACAATAAATCAAGCGTGAACAGAACGAGACTGTAAGCTTCAATCGACGAAAAGTGCTAATTTCCAGGGTGACCTCAGTAGACCTTCACTTTGTAGACATCGGACAAGGGCGCTCTTTCTGTATGGAATTGAATCGAATGGTTTTCCTGCCGCACTGGGAACAGCCCACACATGTTGAGCTTGGGGACAAAGAAGGCGTAGTCCTCGTTTGTCGGATTGATGCATGCCAACTAGAGATTCACCGAGTCCTGTTGGAGACACGAGACACGAAAAGCTGATTCGAGGAATATGGCAGTGACTTGGCTTTCTTAATCGTACATCAATTGCCTTACTGCACTTCGTGGTATATTCTAAACGTGGTGTATCGGAGTCGCCGTGGTGGCGTATCCAAATATAAATCAGGATCGTGGGCTTCGAGCGAGCATTGATGGGGGCACACTCTACCTCTGAATGGCACACGACCTGTAGGTAATGTTTGTCGAATCGGCGGACCTGCTGCAACCATTCCCCGACTCGCGAGTGGGCGATAATCCTGGAGACGGTGCTCTCGTAGAGCTTTGTGGGATGCGACACGGGCCAGAATCATAAGATACAAGGCACTTTGTAGCATTTGCACAGCACGAGCGTAGGGCGATCAAAAGATTAAGCAAAGAATAGACTCGCATTGACAGGAACAATATGGAAGAGATAGTCGACCCGACCCATGCAGCCATGCGTCTCACTTAGACCTCGACCTTCGCATTGGTCTCCACCCACAACTTCATCTGAGTGATGATGGCCTCCGCTTCCTTCTTCGTCTTGACGGCCTTGTACGCCTTGATCTGGACAACGTCGTTGTCATTGCCGGTGAGATGGATGTTGAACTCGCTCTTGGTCTTGCGCAGGCTGGGCTCTTTCGCTTTGAGCGCGTTGTAGTTGCCATCGTAGATCTTCTCGTTGACCACCTCCGGCGGGCCGCTGGTCATGGGCACTTCGTACTTGATGTCGTGCTGGACGCCTTTTCCTTTGTTGGACTCTTTGGTTTTGTCACCGCCCTGGGGACCATTGGCGAGTGCCTGAGCGGCGAACATGAAGATGGCAAAGGTGCCGACAGACTTGAAGTTGACCATTTTGTTGGAGTGTTGGTTGGATATGGAGGTTTGAAATGGGATTGGAAGATTGGAATTGATCGTTGTTGGTGTTGGTATTTGTATTGCTTTTGGTTTGGAATGATTCTGGAGCAGACACTGACGGAGATGGTGCTCTTTATACCCTGCTCTTCCCTCTTGACTGCAAGGCGTTCTCTGCCATACCTTAGCAGCCTCCTGTCTCGAGACGTCTCTTAGAGCCTCGAGGAAGAGTCGCCAGCCGACTGATAATGAGGCTGGAGAGCAAGTGCCAAAAATATCGTGATGCACTATATGAGCTACGTGAGAGCCCTCTGCCAAGGTCTATGCAGGAATGAGGACCGACAAGGCAGAGCAAAAGTGCCAAGGCAGACGGAGGAACGCGTCGCGTACGCAGAGGCAAAGGAAGAGGAGATCACTAGGCCAGGATTCAAGCGACGAGCGAAAGATGCCGGAAAAAACAGCAGCCGCGTCTCGGAAGAATCAGGCGCAGCGATGGGAGATGCAGCCATAGACAGAGCCGACAACGACGCCTGAGGGAAGCAACAGTAGAGAAAGCAGCCAAGACGAGGCAGAGAAAGATACCCACCGTACTCTACCTGTGCAAAAGGCTGGACAAGGGAACAGAAAGGAGTCAGGAACGAGTTTCCTCAGGTCCATCTCCAAGATGTCCGCGATAGGTGTGTGATTGCTGTCGCACAATTTCATTTCCCAATCCCCATCTACTTCAGATATCAAACAACTGTTATTCAGGCACAGACACGAAGTACGACGGGTAGCTCCAAGGACCGATGCCTTGTGTATCCAGCAATACCATCGATCGTCCAGTGCATAGCGCCATTCATCGTATGGACAGGTCCTGCACCAGCATCAGATCATGGCCGCAGTGGCGTTTAGGGCATAGACACCTGACGTCGACGTGGCCCAGCCGCAGAGCGCAGCGCGAGTAGAGGATACGACGAGGGCGCTGGACACTGCAAGCCGATGGATGGAGATACCGCGTGTCCACCGAATCCATGAACGTAAAAAGGTGGTTGATTTTTAAGCGACTCTAGGGCTGGAGGTCTGGATGTCGATTAGGCACGCCGGCGCACGTGGACGCGTTGCAAGTGGGGTGACATTTGCCGAGTGGCAGCAATCGTGCGCAGGCATCCGTTTAACGATTTCTGGGGGCCTAGTTTCCGCCTCTCCCCATTCCATTCAATCTCCATTGGTCCCAATGTCAGCTTTCACTCATACGGTCTTCAACTCATGCAATTCTCTGCTCATATTTTTTTGATACCTACCTTGAACTGTTAAAAGCTAGGATTTAGCATGTCCTTCTCACTCGTCGTGTATGCGCTGACCTCTCAGGAGCCGTAAGGATCGCAAATGCTGGAAGAATTCCGCCCCGAACTCCAGCCGCTGGCCTTGTCTTCTAATCACAAGTAGTCCCAGCTCGCCTAAACGCCGACCTCTATGGCAGCCTTACCCAGGCCTCGCAGGAGGCATCGTGTATCTGGCCAAGAAGAGGGCTTGAAAACAGATCTACCACTGCAAGCAGCCTTGCCCCGACCTCATTTGAATCTTTTCACTATGGCTTTAGAATGCAACCAAAATGATCGAGGACAGAGCCGGAAGAGAAGCGAAACGCTAACTGTTGACGAATCAAGGCTCGGAACGGGGCTCAAGATGCGCGTCCAAGTAATGTGAGGCTGAGATCTGGCCGAAAAGCCTGCAGACTCCACGTTGAGCAAACGTACGTCTTTTTCTTCGCCTGGATGTGACCTAGATGCGCTTCAGCGCGACCTTCTCTGCCGTTGGAGCCGTTTTTGCTTCAGTCGTTGCATCCTGGACAATGTCACATCATTGCAGCGAAACGGCATGGTACAAGCCCGTACAGATTCCATGCAGACGATACCGAATCTCAATCACTATAAAGTCCAACCCCAGTGCTCGCCTGGAGCTCCGCACTAAACACGCCGTACAAACCCTGTAATCAGCTACCTTCTGTCTTGACCTTCTTGGCAGAGGGTTCGGGCTCCTTCGACTCGGACTTTTCGTCCGAGAGCTGCTTTCTTTTTGTTGTCTGGTCTTTCGATGCTCCACCCTTTGCCGCTCCGTCTTTCGATCCTTTGTCCTTCGATATCGCAGCCTTTGCTGTATCGTCTTTCGATGCGGGTTCATTCGATGGTCCATCCTTCGCTGCTTGGTCTTTCGCTTCTTGTTCCTTCGACGGCCCAGCCTTCCCTGACTGATTAGTGGAGGAATTCGTTCGGCCGGGGGCGCCAGCAGCTTTGGAAACTGCAAGGATATCTTCCAATTTCTTGGTGACTTCCGAATCTGGATACCTCGCCTCTGCGCCGTTGGTGACCATATCTACAAAGCTCTTCATTCCCGTCACCCATCCTGTCGCCTTATCTCGTGAGACAGCGGGCTTGGTCGGCTTGGCGAGCCAGGTGCGATCCTTACGAGACAGCACCATGTTAAAGGTAGGTCCATGTTGCTTTCCTTGTGCCTTGACGATCATGTTGTCTTTGTCCCAGCTTTTTGTCTTTTCAAAGTAGTCATGAAGCCCCACGCATTGTGCGCCAGTGATGGGTTTGATGACTGTCATGGGATTCTGCACATATGCTACTCCTTTTGCGTCGAATGGCACCTCGTACTTGATGTTACAGCTGGTTGGTGTTGGAGCTGCCAGCGTGTTGGCGACTAAGAAGACCAGAGTCAGAGAATTTAGCATCGAGAACATCACCTCTGGAAAGTTTAAATGCAATTAAGTTGCGAGTCTCAAGTGGTGTAGTGCCTGGAGATATGGGCAATGGTGTTAGTGTGATAGCTCTGGTCAACAAAGAGAAGGAGACGAAGGGCTGAGTAGTGAAATGATCTCTATACCAATGACGAACAGATATGTTAAGATCAAATACCGAAGTTCTCTGAGGAGAGACGTGTCACTTTCATTCTCACAGCCTACCATGACAATGTATTGTGCTGTACTCGGCGGTAATTCCAGATATTTTGTTGGTGTTGCGGCAGATGAGAAGAGGCTGACGCATTTAACTTTAACACCTAATCAACAAAGCATGCAGGTATAGGCCAGAACATTATGACAGGCTGTCAATGCCTCTGACATGCCACGTAAGGCTGCAGCATAGCTACATGGTGAAATGGGGCCTTATAAGAGAATTAGTACAGCAGCACTCACGACCCAGATAACGAACCTCATTGCCGCAACGCCTCTCTTGCCACGATGCTTTCCATTTCAAAGTTTGCCTCTGTTCTTCCATATCTCCTTTTAACCAGCCAAACCCTAGCATCACCACTCCCTGTGGATTTCCACACTCCTCAAGGCCTAATCCACTACACCGCAAAATACCCCGGCGGCCTCCACCCAAAGACCGACGACAGGGTCGTTTCGAGACTACAAATGGCGCGCCTTGCCATGTTTGTCCGATTCGCACATAGCCCGGACTGCACGGTGTCGGCGCTGGATGACAGGAATGTGTACATCGCGCCCAGGAAGGAAGCTACGTCTGAGCACGAGGCTGATGTGCAGATGAAACTTATGGCGGCTTTGGCGGAGGCGATCATTAATGATGTGAATCTGGATAGATACATGGGTCATTCTTGAAGGGAGATTGGCGAGTGAAGATTGGGTCAATTCGTTAGGACTCCTCATCATTGAGCTGGATCATCATTCGCAGTTTTTAAGCTTAAACAAGGACTGTCGGGATATGGCTGGAGGATCCGGGAAATCAAAGTAGCTGGTACACGATTTACGATTGAGTTTTGTCCGTTACGACCTCGAATGCGAGAATGAATAGAGACAAATATGATGAGATTATGGGTGGTGCAAATTATGAATGTGCTTCTGGCTGTTGACCCTCCATGATTCATCGTTGGTGGGCAAATGGCTGCTTTTAACCATGGAAATAGGCAAATGGGCGTCTATAGGCCCGGGGCGAGCCGAAGAACACACTGCTAATCTTGTGCCCGGTCGATAGTTGTGGCGGGCCAATTGAAAGGCATTAATACTCCATTAAAATTCATATTGTCTGACAGCTCGGAACTGAGGAGGAAATGATAGTGAGAGAAAGACTGCCAATATATTAACACTAGCGCTGGTGAATCTACAAATGTCAAAATCACGTCGTGCCTGTCTTTTGCTGTTTAGTCGTCGACTCGATCTTTGATTCCGGATCAGTATCCGGAGCAGGCCCCTTCCTCGTCGCAGCGTTAGCGGCAATAGTATCCTCCCCATCCTTTGCCACGCTTTATCCAACACATCTTGCGGGAATCGATTCTCCGAGTTCTTAGCTATAAGTCGTAGCTTTCCAAACATTGCGTTGAACTCTGCTTTGGCCGTGCCTTCCGAATTGGCAGTCTGCAGTCCCGAGGCCACAATTGAGAACCTTTCCACGCTCCAGAGGATGGAGAAAGTCGGGCCGTCCTCTTTTCCGTGGACAGGTGGGAATATAGCGTGGCGGTAGTCCCTGCCCATTTTTGACGAGAAGAGGAGGAGCGTCCTGCACTGGGGAAATACCATCCGACCACCTCCAATTGTCGTGCCGGATTGCGACGAATCAGAAACCCTGAATGGAACTCTGAGTATGATGTTACATGCTTGTTGGGATGCTTCAGGTGGAGCTGCTGTGACGTTGGACGCTTGTAGGAGCACGAGTAGGAAATTCAACTTTGATGATAACATATTGATGTTTATTGCAAAGGGTGTCTTGGATCGTAGTCAGGCTCGAAAGATGGTAGAGATAGATATCATGTGAACGGCGAGGCAAGGTCGAAGACGAGACTTATACATGATTTCGCTCATAGATTGTTCGTGAACTTATAGTCCGGGCACGACCAAAAAAACGTGGTTCTTTGACTCGAAGAGCAAGAGGCCAGCTCTTGACTGCGGCGCATCTCGATTCAGATAAGTGTCATGTTGTAAATGCGGCAAGTGAAACAAGGCTGGCCCTCAGCGTGGCACCACGTATATAGGCGCTGATGCAAGTTCATGCACCTATTTCTATAATTGGCGGCAGTAACAACACGAACATTTATACTTTTACCGCCTCCAACATGTCACCACCTAAGTGGTAATTTAGGACAGATATTACGACGACAGCGCGAGACCGAATATTCCATGCATTCTGGATACACGAGAGATTGGAGATGAAGAGCATGTCATTAAAATGTCATTGCTATGCCTTAGTCCGTTATATTCACCACATCAATGGACTGTTGAGTCAGTCCAGGTCGTCATTAACGACATTATCATCTCCACCAGCACCAGCGCCATTGAAGCGTCTGGCACTCCTCAAAGGCGTGGAAACAACGTGGTCGATCCCCGAGTCGAGCACATATGGGCCTGCTTCATTGCGTGGAGTACTGAGTCCGTCAACGCCTCCCGTGCTGCTCGGTGTAAGTAATTCCGCGGCGAGGGCAAAAGGGGCATTTGATGTAGGCGTTGCCGACCGCGCTCCAATGGGGTCTTGTGGTTGATCAAGGAGATCCGGCATGCGTGAGTCGACAGTGGTCGGGATCGGTACCGGTTCTGAAGTCGAGGGCGGCGCCACGCGACTCGAATGATCGCTGTGGCTCCTTGCCCGTGAATGTCTAGCATCTTGTAGGCTGGTACCCGCCATGGCTGAGCTCAGCTCATCATCACCGTCACCGTCGGAGGTTGATTGAGCGAATAGTGTCTGCCGTGTTGACGAGTGCTGGAGCTGACTGGGTCGCCGATCGCTGTTTATCATCAATTCTGCGGCAGCGGCCGAGGACTCGCCCTCGGGCTCCGCTTCTTCGGAGGCACGAATTGCGGCACTCAATTGCGTATCGGATTCGCTATCGTCTTCATCCTCCACATCGGCCTCAAGATCCGCATATCCGCGGCAGTTGGGACATTGGAAGGCGGGATATTGTGAAAATAACAACGAGCGAATGCATTTATAATGCCACACGTGAGAACAAGGAGCGACAAAAAGAGCTTGGCATGGTGCCACGCGATTGAGACAGATGGAGCATTCGGAAGTGCTGACGGAAGCTGCATCCGAGTCTCTCTTGCGCGAGGCTGATGTGAGGTTTCGAAGTCGCTTGTGCGTTGACGTGCTACAATCAATGTCAGTCTACGAACATATATGTCGATAGTCTCGAAAGGGTGAATGTACTTGAACGAATTTAGAGCCTTCTGCCAGCTCCTATTACACTCGATCCGGATCTTGACGCATCTGAATATAATCTCTTCTCCTCCCTTAAAGTCGATACCGAGTTGGACAATGTCTCCATCGTTCACCGGATAAGGTTTGCTCTCAGTGCCTGCAGCGCTAAGTCTCACATGGTTGAGGAATGTGCCCGAGCTGCTCTTGACGTCTTTGACAAACCACTGATTGTTCGAGCACCAAAATTCGCAGTGCCGGCGTGATACGACTTTGCTCTTGAAACCAACCGGTGCGGTGGCACTGGGGTCATTCTCCAGATTTGCCGCCTGGTTGTCCCGCTCCGAGTACCTTCCTACTCGAACCACAGCATCGCCGGTGGGCAAGGTACGATTGATGATGGGAAATGTGAGGGACGGCCGCGATGATCGGGCGTCATGATGGGGAATCATGCGAATGGTTGGCGACTGGGCCTTTTGATCGGGCTCGTCCGGTGTCAAGACATTGCCTGGCTCTGCAGAGCGGCTCCTCGTCGTGGACTGAACTCGAGGGCTATCGTCAGCCATACCAGAGGAGCCGCGCTCAACCACCGTCTCGGCCCTATTGCGTGTCATGCTGTTCCTGGACTCGCCCCCAGATGAGTCCGTAGGGGTAGCCTGAGGCGCAGTAGCCAAGCGAGAGATGCCGCTTTGTCCTCCCACCGTCGGGACCCAGCCGCTGGTGGGATTGCCTGCGCTGGTGGTAGATCGTTGAGGACTTGGAACCGCGCCGTCTCTATCTCGGTCCCGATCACGATCCCCTGCGGGGGATGATGGCCGCACTGTTTGAGGATGCTCGGGAGCAGTATGCGACCTGGTCAAGGGACTAGGTGTGCTCCTGGACGAAGCGGAGGAGTGGTGGAGATGTGTATAATTGCGGAGGTAACTGAGCCCCCGCAGTCGGCCGGGCCTCGAGGTAGATGGAGATGTGGCGGACGAGGTGGACGTGGACAAGGTCGCCGCGGCAGTGGACGAGGTGCCCAGCATGACCTCAAAATAGACGCCGGGTGTGTCGTGTGTCGTGTGCGATGTATCGTTTTGGCGTTGGACAACGCAGAATCGGGCGGATGCAGGGAAAGGAGAACACAGCTTGTTACGGAAATCAGGCGTTGGATCCAACAGCCCGCGCCGCTGTGCACAATTCAGCGAGAAGAGCAGGCGGAGAAGTACCTCGTCGACGGCTGCCGGAACTTCCGCCAAATACCAGTTATATACAAGGGAGAGCTCACGCAGTCAAAGGCAGCGTGGTTGACGATGATATGGCTCAGCCCAGTCAGCGGCGGGCGGGCAGCGGGCGCTGACTTTTGTGGGCAGCTAGAGGCTATCACTAGGTGGCTAACGCCGATCCCCAGGGTCTAGCTAATGACTGCTGGGGGGGTGTGAGGCACAGCAGGATAGAGCAAGGAGCACACATCGCAGCGAGTATCCGTGAAGTCAATCCCACCTTATCTGCACCAATTTTGAGAAGATAGGTCGCAAGCAGATGGCTGTGCAGTGGACTCCATCGGAACTGTGCACCGCCCGTACCGCGTAATAGTTGCTTGCCACCATCTTCCATTAATGTTGCATCATATCGCCTAACAAACGCTGCCAAGCCCCGCGAGCCCGCGTTATCCCCGAGCTCCGACTTCGCCAGGAAAATCAGACGCCGCCCAGAAAGTTCGAGTGCCACTGCTGAGAGCACGCTTGACAACTTCACACAACATGTCTGTCTCTCGTGTGCCTTCTAGGGCTCTGCAGGCTGTCTCAAGAAGGAGCTTGACGCTACCGAAGATTGCACAAAATGCCCAGCGATCTTATGCGACGGTTCAGGATGGCGCAAGAGTGAGATACATTCGCAGAGCTTCGTCTAAGACGAGGTATACTGACCGTAATAGGATGTAGCGGAGCTCGATCAGGTCACGACACTTAGTAATGGGGTTCGGGTCGCCAGCGAGGCACTGCCGGGTCCTTTCTCGGGTGTAGGCGTATATGTCGATGCTGGATCACGATACGAGACCGATGCCCTCCGCGGAGTGTCGCACATCATCGATCGACTGGCATTCAAATCGACAACGAAGCGCACAGCCGACGAAATGTTGGAGAACATGGAGTCGCTCGGTGGCAACATCCAGTGCGCTTCGTCGCGAGAGTCGCTGATGTACCAAGCCGCAACCTTCAACGATGCAGTCCCTACCACCACAGCACTCTTGGCCGAGACTGTTCGCGATGCTCAGATAACCGAGGACGAGGTGGAGAGACAGCTCGAGACCGCAGAATATGAGATTGGCGAGATATGGAGTAAACCGGAGCTGATTCTGCCGGAGCTCGTGCACATGGCTGCCTACAAAGACAATACCTTGGGAAACCCGTTATTATGCCCGCAAGAGCGCCTCGCAAGCATTAAGAAGCGTACTATTGAGGCATACAGGCGGGCTCTGTACCGACCAGAGCGATTAGTCGTTGCCTTTGCCGGCGTGGATCACGTGCAGGCAGTCAAGTTGGCGGAACAATACTTTGGCGATATGAAGTCAGAGAACATTGAGCAGTCGAAGACAACATCCATGCAACAAGAACAACCCACGCAGTCCACGATAGATACGCATTACCCGTCTCCTCCTAGCGCACCACAAGAGAAATCGCGCCTCATGTCGAAGATACCATTTCTGAAAAACATCTCCACATCGGCGCCCCGGTCAGCAACAGTTTCGCCTCTAGACCCATCTCGAATCACCCCCGACCCTCTCAATGCCGAAATCGACACCACTATTCCTTCTCGTTATACTGGCGGTTTCCTGACACTTCCGCCTCTACCGATCCCTGCTAACCCCGCACTCCCTCGCTTATCACACATCCACATTGCTTTTGAAGCTCTTCCCATCTCCTCCCCCGACATCTACGCTCTAGCCACCCTGCAGACCCTCCTCGGAGGCGGCGGCTCCTTCTCCGCCGGCGGCCCAGGCAAAGGCATGTACTCACGGCTGTATACCAACGTGCTGAACCAACACGGCTGGGTCGAGAACTGTCTCTCCTTCAACCACGCCTACACCGACTCGGGCGTCTTCGGCATCTCAGCAGCGTGCAGTCCGCAGTACACGCTGCGCATGCTAGATGTCATGTGCCGCGAACTCGCGCTGCTGTCCGCGCCGACTGGCTTCGGCCGTCTAGCTGAGAACGAAGTGCTCCGTGCGAAGAACCAGCTCAAGTCCTCGCTGCTGATGAATCTCGAGAGCAGGATGGTCGAGCTCGAAGATCTCGGCAGACAGGTCCAGGTTCATGGTCGGAGAGTGGGCGTCAAGGAGATGATTGATCGTATCGACCAGGTCTCTCTCCCAGAGCTGCGGCGCGTGGCTGGGCTTGTGTTCGGCGGTCGGGTAGAGAACAAGGGTAAGGGAAGTGGTGCTCCGACTGTGGTTGTACAACAGGGCGAGGAAGAGGGGAGCAAGTTATTAAAGATCCAATGGGACGATGTGCAAGAACGCATAGCCAAGTGGGGTCTTGGCAGGCGCTGATAGATTCTGTTCTACTCATCGCGTGAGGCGTTGAAAATCTCCTCTTCACAGAGCATGGACGTTGCAACGATAGAAGAGGCATAGAAAAGGCGTGTATAGCGATTCTCTGTCTCGTCAATCTAGCATGTACAATATCACTCAAACAAAGCCTTACACTCCGCACCATACCCAAAGACTTTTAGCCCGTCTCGCCCTTTCCGGCCTTCTTCAGATCTGAGAAAGCCTTCTGCCTCTGTCGGCTGTTCCAATTCAGCGTGCGACTAATTGAATCGATCCAGTCCTCACTCATGCGATCGAGCGGCAACACAGAAGGAAACGGGAATCTGGACGCCGAAACTGTGACGTAGTCTCCTGGACCCAGCTCTGTCCTCTGGCGACCGTCGAATGATGCCCAACAACTCGCTCTCGCATCATATGGTACGCCGATCCGCAGCACAATGGTGTCAGGTAGGATGATAGGCCGGAAGTTCAGCGTGTGCGCACAAATAGCAGTGAGCAATATGACGGGGTTATCAGGATGACATAGTGATCCGCCCGCTGCGAGGTTGTAGGCTGTGGATCCGGTCGGAGTAGCAACGCAGATACCGTCCGCCTGAACAGTGGTGAAATGCTCTTCATCTCCAAAGACTTCGATACTGCTCATGGTAGGATTCGGACCACGATCCATGACTATCTCGTTGAGGATATTAAACGACTTCTCCGGGCGGTGCGTGCTGCTGTCTTGCGACTCTGAACCTACCAGCTCCTCCACGAGATTTCGGGTTTTCGCGTCTTCACCATCTCGACGATTTGACCGCATAACTGTGCCTTCAAATCGGAGTCTCAGAGATAATGTGATGCCTTCGTTAAAAGCGCGTGTCAATATATGAGCGTGCTCATCAAAGTCGAATTTGGTGAGGAAGCCTAGCGACCCCATAGCAAACGACAGTACGGGAGGTACAATCCGCTGGAAGAGTGCTGAAGAATATAGTACGGTTCCGTCACCACCTAGAGCCAGAGCAATGTCAAAAGTGTGGGGCTTTTGGCGGCAAAGCTCGTCGGTCCAGTACTTGAGGCGATCCTTTCGCGACTCGTCCTGGGCGAGTAGACCTTTGGCATCGAATGAAGGGTTATGCTCGAGAGTGTGCTCCACCCAACTAGCGAGGTCAGCGTTCGGTGCATCCTATGAGAGGATTGCCAGACTTACACAGTGTAAGTATGCCCGGAAGCGTTCTTCTGACCCATGAGCCAACAGGCGAGTTCTTTGGTTTTGGCAATCAAAGTCTCATCGTGGGCTTTGGTGAGCAAGAATACATTCCGAACATTCAAGTGAAGCTGGATGCGGCCCAATTTTTTAGAAAGTTCCCTGATCCCAAAAGCCATATCACTGAGTTGCTTCTTTGTAAGGAGTCGTGATTCTGTGTGGCGACCATTGGTGGATGTGTTATGGTCTTTGTCGGCGGGCTTTGCCTGGACCATGGCATCACCACTAGGCTCATGATGACCACTATGGCGCTGTTGTTCCAGTAAAGAGTGTACGAAACAAGATGTGCCCTGACGGTATGCTGCAGGTCGCCCGTATTTGTTGGTCACTAGTGATTGCCGCCGTTGCTTAGTATCTGTATTGGAGAAGCTAACCTGGTACAATTAGACGTTGTCAATGCTAGCATCGAAGGCCTTTGCGAACCTCGAGCGCATCCTGCATGTCGTCCTCGGTGGAGTGGCCCTGAAGTCTTCTTAGCAATCCTGTTTGCCATCATGCAGGCCTGAAGTAGGCCAGGAGCAAAAGAAGCCTACATCATCGTCTGACCGCATCTTGAAAGAAGGACTGCCGTGGCTCAGAGTATCGTCTCAGTTACAGGTCAAGGTCAAGATCAGAAGCGTTGATTATGCTGTAGCTGGCAACGAATGTGATTGGAAGGTGTCACGAATGTTATATGGAGCGGTGGAGAAAGTCGACGCCGGCCATCGACCACAACGAGCTTAGTGCGGGGCATTGGGCCCCCATCCTGCGGGACAATCGATAAGACGCGTCCGCTGCCTGGTTGCTCTTCGCTGACTTTCTGCTGCCTGCCACCCGCCTCGACCACGCCACAAAGCCCGCCTCTTCTTTCATCTTGCATTGGTAATCCCTTGGTAATACTTTGTTTTCTCTCCGCGAGTCTACAATTCTACCAGTCTTTCACTAGTCCAGCATGGCGATCAAAAATGTCGTTCTTGTTGGCGCGGATGGTAAATTGGGCCCTGCCATCCTCCATGCCCTGCTAGATGGCGGTTTCAAGGTGACAGTATTCAAGCGCGCATCGTCCAAGTCTCCCTCGAACTACCCTGATGGAGTCTCTGTGGCCAAGATCACGGACGATTTTCCAGTCGACGAACTGGTCAAGGCTCTGCACGGCCAAGATGCCATCGTCGTAACCACGGCAGGTAGCCAAGTGGATGTCCAATTGCGCCTTGCCGAAGCTGGAGCCAAGGTGGGCATTCAGCGTTTCATTCCTGCCGACTTTGGATCTTGCGACTCCTCCATGGCAAAGGTGCAAGAACTAGTGCCTCTGTATAAGCAGAAGACGGAGGTCCGTGACTACTTGACTGATCTAGCCAACAAGAACGACAAATTCGCCTGGACGGCGATTGTCTGCGGCCATTTCTTTGACTGGAGTCCCGAGTTTCTTCACATTTGGCCGAAAGAAAAGAGAGGTGACATACTTGACGATGGTGAGACTAAATTCTCAACCTCGACTCTGGCTCAAGTAGGCAGGGCGACGGCTGCGGTCCTTAAAAAGCCCGATGAGACGATCAATAAAGTCGTCTATGTGCAGAGCTTCTGCACGAGCCAAAACGAACTCGCTAAGGCATTCGAGAAAGCTTCTGGGTCCAAATTCAACTGGTCCAATATCAAGTCCGAAGAGTTCGAACGTGAGCAGAAGCCGCTCGCGGACAAAGGCAGCGCCGAGGCGACCGAGGAGCTTGTCTGGATCCTAGGAGCACTTTACTCGAATTGGGAGGATAGAGACACCTTTGCTATGAAGCTGCTGGGGCTAGAGAATGAGGATCTGGATGCCGCTGTACAAAAAGTACTTTCTCAATAGCGTACTCGCAATAATCTGGAAGAGTAGATTGAGTGTCACATAGATATAGCCAAAAGAACGTCGTGTTTTGATGACGAGCCTGTTCGTTCTAGAAATCAGAGGTTGCAGATCCTTCAACGTGCCACTGATGTTAGTCCTGCGCAAGAATGCGGCTTTCCAAAATGCAGTAGCGCCAGAGCAGTAGATGCCCATTACAGTATCCACACTGCTGGTGGTTTAAACCACGACAGCTTTCCCCGCAAAATCTACTTTAGAGAACCCTGGATCTTTTTTTCTCACATACCACCAGCCCATCGCCACCACTAAGGACAATGGATAGGAATTGCTCGATCATATGATCACCAATGTACCCATAGTCGCGCCTTGGATCATCTAATCCAATACAAAAATCTCTCCCACCATGGCTCAGCCCCAGCAGCAGTTCATCGTCACGCCCTGGCGAACACACTCCGAACTCCTACAAATCCGACACGACCTGTACACGCCCTCCACACCGTCATCCCTCTCCTCCGCGCTCCTCACAGTGCGCGCCTGGAAACTTCGCGGCTCCCTCCCGCACGCGGTAGAGTCAACCTACCTCCTCCTGCGCGCGCAGCAATTCCACACCAACACATACCCTGCCAACAGCAGTAATGAAGACGACTTCCCTTTGCGCGCGACGTACAGCGCCGCACTGACGCGCTTCGTGACCGGATATGCGGACTTGGGCCGGCACAGAGCGGGCCAGCCGGGGCGGAGCATGCTCGAAGTGGCGCGGGGCATCGCGCTGCCTCCCAGGTTTGTCGAGATGAGGCATGAGGCTGCGCATGAGGATTTGCCTTCCCTACCTAGGCTGGAGGTGCTGGCTAGGGAGGCGCTGGAGTGGCTTTGGGGAGCGTATTGGGCTTCGCTTGAGGAGCGGGGGCAGGGGAAGGTTCTGCGGAGGAGAAAGGCGGATGGGGAGGTGAGGGAGGAGTGTAGGGCGAGGTTGAGGGTGTTTAGGAAGGCGAGGGTTAAGGCGCTACAGGCTGGGACGACTGAAGAGGAGAACTTGTCACTTGTCGACACGACGGTCGAAGAGCTCACGGGCTTTGCGGACGCGATCAAGCAAGGCTATTCAATTCTGGCAAAGTGTTTGTGCACGCCGAGCATGCTCATTCCGACGGCAACAACTCAATCAGAGTACGTCTTGATCTTATTGGTATCTAATGCGTTGGCTTCTACCATCTACTGACACCCAATGCTAGACTCGACAGCCGAATAGACACCGCCTTCGCTATCTGGGAGCAACTACTCTGGACTCTCGCCACAAAGTCACGCAGGTTCATGAAGCCGTTCCTTGCCACATTGGCGCATGTCGCGGCGGGCGAAGGCGTCCTCAAGGTCGAGCATCGCGGCCTGGTGAAGTGGCTGGAGCGAATCTTCGATTCGCCGGGCTGGTGTAAGGTACTGGGTCCTCGGAGACAGTTCCTATTGGCACATACTATGAAAGCATGTCTTCTGGGCACTGAAGGCCTTGTCGAGTCCTCAGAGGCAGTCTGCAAGATGCTGCTGGACATAATGCGCACAAGCGCGACTCCAGATTTCCAGATGTGGACGGATATGTATATGGCGCGCTTCGAGCATCTTCCAGATTCTTCAACGCTTGTTGGTACAACGATGGAGTTAGAATAGGCAGAGAGCGTGCTTTTACCATAATAGATACCCCAGAATGCTGTCGTTCGTATACCTCGTTGATCTCATAACATCGAGACAAGCTATTATGTTTGTCCCGCCTTCACTAGCTCCTCCCTCTCGACAACCTCCGGCTTGAACCGTATCAGAAAGATAGTTTTTCCAGGCCACATCTCGTCGCCTTCACCAGCAGAATGTGCTGTGACTGTCTCGGTTGGGAATCCCGCGGCATCGCAAATTCCCTCAATCATGCCGCCGACGAAAGCAGCGCAATTCAGCTGCGACATATCCTTTGGCACACTGATGAACGAGTTGACCAACGGCTCATTATCGGTGATCATGTACTCGGCATTGCTCGACGTGCTCAACTCCAGCGCATCCGCAGTGCGGGAGAACAGGGCGCGCCATAGTTGTGTATGTATGAACTGCAGCAGCTCAATCAGACGTGTCGGCCGCGTCGCCGTCCGCTGTGGTTGTCGCAGCAGCAGCAGGTCCAGCATCTTGACTCCGATGGGATATCCTGAGGTCGCTAGCCGCGACTCGAGATCCGATACTGACGGCGCCCGTGCCTGGTGGTAGGAGATGAGACTGTTGAAGATGTGCGCGAAGGCGGATAGAGAGACCTCGTTCTGCCGCGCGCGATTGAGATTGCGGTCGTAGATGGTCTTGCGATTCGACGGGTATCGTAGCGGCACGTATGGTGCCGGCGGAGGCAATGGGATATGTGTCGTACGTGGAGGCGCTTTGGTCGTGGTCGCAGTCGTCGTCATACCCGCGGATGCGAGACCTGAAGAGGACATTGACATGGCCATTTTTGAGTCGAATGTGCACAACCGATCACTGGTCAATTGAGAGGCCGCCCATCGTATGTCCGTAGTATGGTTTAGGACTCGCTACCTGCAACTGTCGAGGTTGCAGAGTCCGGCGTTGACGTGTGCACGGACCGACGAGCAGGAGCGCAGCACGGCGGGGCTTTCCCCTTCCGGTGAAATGCATTCTAATGCGGTCAGACGCGCTCGCGTTCGACAAGGGCCCTGCTGCTGTTCGGAATTGGCAGTCTGCAGACTATCTTCCGAGATCAATCTCCGTAGCTGGGCATGAATCTCGAGTTACGAACGGGGACCGGCATGTAACAGTCGGACGGCCATGACTGAGGCCCGCGAAATGATCGAAAGGCCGAACAACCTTGCCCGGCTAAATTACGAGAACCACACGACAGAAGAAGCTACGGCATTATTGTTACCCTTGCCCTGTCTTGGCGCCCGTCCTTTCACATGTCAGCGGGGTGCCCGACACGCACACCCACGCAATCGCATGCCACCTCTCGAACGCTCCTGTTTTCCGTAGCCCCATTTCCCTAATTCCCATCGACCCCCCATTCCCGCCCTCTTTTCCCCACTTGCTCGCTGTGCAGCCCTCTGACATTCGCTGTCGCAACGGGAGCTGGGCTGATGATCAGCGCGCCTTTGCTGCAGGTGGCTTTTCCATTTCCCTTGTTGTTTGGCTTTTCGATCTCGTGCGGGAGCTGCGCATCCGTCTCGCAGGCCCTGCCCTACTCATCATGCGATGTTCGGACTGATTCATAAAACACCGTCGGCTCGTATCTCGTTTTCTCTTCTCACCTCCTCTTATGTACAATTGTTGTCTTTGGATATTTCTTCCCTCCGAGTACATCACACCCGACTGTTGATTCCCGTTCCTGGCGCTTTCTTCCGGCAATTCATTTCGAGTTGACTCGCGAGCGTTGCCAACTGCACCGCCGTTTTGATCGCTCTCTTTATTCCCCCACTTTATCGGATTCTCAAAGCCCTCCCTCCACTCGACCGCTCCGTTGCACATGCAACCTGCATGTCCGCTGCATCCCTGCTGCACGCTGCATTCTTTTCCCGGTCCAGACGTCACTTGCCTTTCTTTCTCTGCATGTGACACCTGCGCGGCTCTCCTCAAGCCTTGCGGTCTTCAAAACTCCTCATCTCCCGAACTGCGACATCTCTTCCATTCGCGATACTCGACCAGTCCGTTGCAGCAAAGAGATACCAGAAACAACAACACAGCGCAACATCCTCAATTCCCATATGCACAGACACATGTCGCACTTTCGAACCACGTGATTCTTGATTGAGAAGTTCTACCTGGTCGCGTGCAGGAAAGAGTCGGGTATCATGGTCTATACTCATTCTCTCAATCGCGATGAGCGAGCACAGCGAGCGAGAGACACTGTAAACAACACCATTCCCGAATACCTGCGGACGAGTCCACGAGCGCGCCATGGCATACACAGGAGTGTCCTGATCGTAGACCCGGAGCCTAGGCGAGAGGACAGCCCAACTGAGGCTATAACACAACCTTCCCGATTCAAGATACGAGTCAAGGACACCGACACATTGTCCGCTGCTCGGCAAATGACATACTCGTCCAGACGAGCTTCAGTGTCCACCAATGTTACCAGGGAGCAAGCCTCTCGTCGCGTTCCTAATGTTTGCGTCTTGAATCAGGCTTCGGCCATCAGACCAGGGGGAGGATTTCTTGACGGTGTGCATTCACAAGAAGAATTCTTATGTCAAAGATCGACGCTGTTTGCGTCATTGTGGGAAAGCCTATATCCCCTCCCAGAGATTGGCGGCATACATTCGTCAGATGTGCTCGTCTTTGGAGACTCAACCCCCGAAGCAGAAGAGATGTCGAAGAGAGATCGTATCTACATCGATGTCATTACCGCATCCATGTTGAAGTTTCCCGGAGCTGCCAGGTGGCGACAAGATGGCGATGAGATGCGACCGGGATGTTCCTGTGGGGTCTCTTACTGCGACAGAGATCGCAATGCCGTCATGTCCAAAATGCAAGCTGTGCTGCGAATCGCGGAAGCACAGGGATCGGAAAAGCTAGTCCTCGGCGCCTGGGGCTGCGGTACATATGCTAACCCGCCAAAAGAAATCGCTCGTATGTGGAAGAAGGTGATCTGCGGAACGACCAAGTCTCCGGTCTGTTGGCCCGGCATCAAGGAGATTGTCTTCGCCATCAATGAACGAGCGCCGCTCAAGGAGTTTGAAAAATGCTTTGCCGATGTCATAGCCTCTCAAGCAACACAAGCTGAACACACCCCTCCACCAGAGATGGTGTCCCCCAAGGCGGAAGAGAAAGACCAAGTCCAAGATCTTATAACCAAGATCCAGGAAGCGGAGTTACAACTGTCACAATTACAGAATCCACGTACGCGTGGACGACTGCGGGATAAGTTGACCAATCTCAACAAGCGACTTGCGGATCTAGGCGCAGCAAACTCTCCAGGGGATGACTCGTATGAGGAAGATGATGATGTTGTTGCGGAAGATGGCTTCGTGGTCCAAGATTACCCAGCTTCCGACGGTGAAGATAACAGCTACTATAATTTCGACGAGAACGATGTGCCTTCGTCGTCAAGCGCCACACCCGCTTCGACATACGAGTTTCGTGTCGAGAGCTCACCGCCGCAGCCAAGGCGCAGACGCAGCACTGCCGCTACGCCATCTCGGGGCATGGACGAGAGCTTTGTCCATGCCGATATATCAAGTCCCGTGATCCAAAGTCCTGCGCGTGGAGGACGGGCTCAAGGCCATCTTCGCAGCGTCAGCTCCTTCGAGCGTGATACTGTAGAACGACGACGACTCGACGAGACCGGTGGTTGGTTCAGCGGATCGGTGAACGAGCTCTCTGCCTTGCTCAAGAAGACTGGTGCTGTCGAGCCTGTTGGCTTCAATCCTGCTCTGAGTCCTGTCGATGCGAGAGCTCGAGACTCGGCGTGGCCTGAATTTTGAGCGAGGAAGACGAATTGAAAGAAAGAGTAGGGTTCTGATTGGGGTATAAGACTAGTGTATACTGCATTGCTCGATTTGATCATGGTGAGCGATTCTGGAAGATCAGCAGGCGCGGATGGTTCCAGCGCCAGGAGTTCTGTTTGATATTCATGACGACATGCATGCCGAGGTTCCAGTTCCTCAGGCCAACGAATCCCAATACTTGCCTTCAAAAATACATGGTGCGAATGGCTGCTTCTTCCCGTGTAGCTTGGGTGATTTTGTCTCTCACCGCTTCATGTCGTAATTATGCTTTTTACGCCGATTCCGTTCGCAGATGATTGTCCGACTCTTTTCACATCAGGTCAGGGTCTGGCAACCATATTGCTAGATCGTTTCCTGCGCTTGCCAGTAAGTTGTGCCGAGGATTGTATCCGACCACAGTAGCCGTCTTAGGGCCTGGGAGATCCGTCATCGGGGCCAGTACCGTTGTGCCACCTCTTTTCTCTCCCATGGTATCCCAGACCAAAAGTCCAGTTTGCGCCGAGGCAGATATCACGTATCTACCGTCTGGCGAGAAGCACGCATCACCCTGTAATCCAGCAGTATTGTGGCGCGGAGGAGTGCCATCTTTGGCCGTCAACTCGGCCGGAAAAGGTGGCGGTCCGGGTGGTCTGTGCAAATAGCTCTTCACATCACCATCAAAGGCATCAATGACATAGTGTCCTTGACCAGACGTGCCAAGCAACAGGTGCTTCCCATTGTTGCTGAACTCCAACGTCGTCCACCCTTCGGCAGGCCGCTGACCGTGAGATTGTGCGAAGCGACGCTCAGCTTCGAGGAGGTCGAACGTGGCAAAGGGCGGTTTATCAAAGTTTCGCAGATCGTAGAGAAGAACGGTCTGTGTAGGCGGCGATGCGATTGCTATGACCGTCGCGGATGGATCGTAGGCTGTCAATGTCGCGCCATGAAGATTGAGATTGCCCTGAGGTGAAGACGAGCGCAAGTCCCACAATTTGACACTATGGTCTTGTGAAGCGGAAAGGAAGGTGTCATTGCCAGGGCACAGCGAAAGGGATGTAACCCGCCCTGTATGGCCTCGAAAGTAGCGCACGTAGGAGTTATCGTGTGTCGACAGATATCGTATACCGTCGTCGATCTTGGTCGAAGCATAGATCAGCGATTGCGCGTGGTGGGTGAAACGTGCGAGCGCGCAACCGTATTTCTGACTCTTGAGCTCTTTTGCATGAGCGCCAGCCTTGGTATTGTACAGCTGGAGTGTGTCATCTGTTCGAGCAAGGAGAAGCAACTCTCCAGAGTCGTCAAAGTCTACAGAAGTGTAGTGTAAACCAGACGATTTGAAGAGCTTGTAGCGGTCAGTGATGAAGCATAAAGCCACTCAATTGGGGCAACGAACTTTTGTCGGCCGGAAGTTTGCGATGACCTCGCTCACTCGTTGTGACTGTGGAGGGGCGTTCTCGGCACCCATGTCTTCTCCTACAACGCTATGGACCTTGCAAGAGGAATCGCTACCGCATTGGCTCCATTGATGCAGTATGTACACGGCGAGGGCTGCGTAGACTTGGGGAGGTGTATGAGCGGTTTGGGGATTTATGCGGGCGAGTCATGTTGATCATTTGCCCCGACGTCAGTCGGTCATGCATAGCTGGTACTAAGATATGTCTCTCCATTGCACAGCATTGGGGCCTTTCTTGCCAGAAGAAGACAATGCACTTTCACACGCACGTGTCAATGATTACTCGAGGGTCACTTCAATGTAAATTTCTTGGTGTGGTCACTACGTAGCCACTCCGATTGCTCTGCATTCTCTGAAGCAATGGGGCACTTTATGCCATCTTTTTTGGTATCTTTATTCGTTAATTTTCTGTGCCAGACTGGCGTATCTGCTTCTGAAGCAATCTTTCGTAGCAATCATTCCTCATTCTGGTGTTCTTCGCTCGAATCTGTCTACAATGAACGAAATGATCTCTCTCATCTTAAGCCATCTAGTGGCTTCATCAGAAAGAGACCTATCAATTGTTAGCGATTCTCGTGCTTGGTTGTGATCACTGCGGTGTTCACTGACCATGCTGATTTCTTGGGTCTTCCTAATCCCATGAATGCCTGGTCCGAGCTCTCCGGACAGTGAGTCGTCTTCGCTGTAGGTATCGTGGTGGTGCCAAGGCATGTACCTCTCCCCAAAAGTTTGACGAGGGGGTCCAGTGATTGTAGTGCTGACGGTCGCACCGCGAGGGAAGGTGAACTCTGATAGCATAGTACCATTGGCGGACTCCGAATCCCCGATGACTGTACGCTTGGTGCGAAGGGCGCGAGTCACGTATCCTTTGACGATGGGGATGCAAGATCCGATAATGGCGAGGTTGGCTTCACTGACGGACCACAGGCTACTATTGACGGCTTGCCAAGTACGATCGGTCTTGCTCGCCGTTGCATTGAGAGTCGTAGCGCGAAGCACGGATGTCATGCAAACCCTGCGAACATGATTAATTTATGTGAGAGTACAAGGAGTTGGTGGTGACGGACATGAGACCTAGTGCGAAAAGTGCACAGAGTTGAATCTTCTCTCGGGTGCGCATCTGTAGCTTTCTAACAACGAGCATTGGAAGAAGTACGATGAGTACATCCGTTGAGATGTTGAAGATGCAATTGGTGTACCAAGATGCTTGTAGATCGATACATGAACCCTTGATGCCACTGGCTTTCCCTTTCCAAGTGTACTCCACGGGAGTGCACTGAAACACCGTTGCGAAGACAGCACCGGTGACCCAGCCCAAAATTACCACACCCAATAGCTTGCAGGTGAGAGTGAAAGTCTTGTGAGTCGAGAACATGCGTTGGTAGAAGCAAAGAATCGAAAGCTTGGTGAAGCAAATGGTGAGCTTGTACATGACTTGTGATACCATGAAAAACTTGAGTGTCTCTTCGATGACAGCGCCAGAGAGATCGGTGGAGTGCTTCCCAAAACCCAGGGAAGCGCACATGATCATCAAGACTCCGAGGGCCTCAGCAAAGACAATGGATACCAGGATGAGGTAGTCGTCCGCGTGGAGATGCTTGCTCTGACGATAGCTCACGAATACACGAAATCCGACCACTGGCAAAACCAGAGCCGAAAAAACGAGCGATGTGACAGATAGACGGCCAGAGATATCAGGAATACCTCCATAATGGCTGAAAAGCGGCATCGTGGAAGAATGCCACTACAAGAGATGGAAAAAGGCTGTGGTAGAAGAGTGTTAAAGTGTGCTTCACACGGAAGAAAAAGAGAGGGAAAAGGTCATGATGCTCGGTAGAATATCGTGCTTGTGGGTGAAGTGTGATGCTTGGGAGTTATGTTCACTATCGAGTGAAGTCGTCGACTTCGACGTGGCCAGAGTCGGCGACAACACTTCCCGACTTCACCTCCTCACCTCAACCTTCGACTTGAATTTCCGATATCGAACAGGGCAGACATAAGCACTCTAGAACGACTACAGCATGGGACTCGGGTCTCTCTTTTGGCAATCTACCTCATTACCTCTGTCGAGAATTTTCAGGACTTACGCAGATAGCAGCCATAGTGCCAGGACAGTCCGCTATTTCCAAAAGTGACGGGCAAGAAGCCATGTTTGAATCACAAAACAAGCACAGTGCCATGCACGAAGCTTCAAAAGGCCACTCTAGCACCGCCGCTCAAGAATGTCGCAGCCGCAGTCGCACGCGAGGGCCACTGTCGAGGATCGAAGTACAAAATGATCGCTGGGAGGTCGCCATCTCATCTCGTCAGAGGTCCACTGGTCCGGTCGAAGCAAGGTGCAGCTAGCTAGATGCACATTCGAACGGCAGGCTGCAGACGACATCGGGGTCGCTTTATGACTGAAGAGTGATAGGTGTCAAAGAAGAGTCTGTGTTTCCAAGGACCCCCCACACGATTTTGACAACAGCCAAACGGGGCCCCGGCAGATCTTCGCAACGTCGCGACACCTGTCGTGCTCTCCTTGCCTACCCACCAAGTCGGTTTGTCACATAGATCGGCCTTTATCCGCGTACACAACCAAGTGGCAAAGCGGGGACATGTCTGCTGTACCAATGCCGGACTCTGCTTCAATGTCGTGGATGAAAGATGCGGGAGATACGATGGCTGTGCGCAATTGCAAGACCACCAAGTACTGCTTTAGCTCACATGCAGCCATCGACAAAATGTTGGAGTCGCGGGAGGCTGCTGACCGCTCTAGTGTAAAACCCGACGTTAATAAGTGGCTAGATGCTTGCCGTTCGGGTGGCATCGCATGGGCAAGACGATCAAGTGATTGAGCCACGTCTGGTGGACACACAGTTGGTAGCCTGAGAAAAGGTATTTAATAAGGTCTATCTCTTCTTCCTTCTTCCTTCGCCACTTATTCCTGATCAAACTCGATACCTCTTTGCTCGTCTCGAAGAAGACCATACACATCTGTCGAAGAACCCAACATGCTGGTGGAAGAAAAACCTATATCTCTTGAAGCAGTCGAGTCTGAAGTCGCTAGCTATGACAACACGTCAAGTAGCACCATCGTCGAATCCACTTACGAGGAACGACTTATCCGAAAAGTCGATCTACACCTTATTCTTCCCCTGTGGTGTATGTTCCTGGTCAGCTTCATGGACAGGATCAACCTCGGCAACGTGGTGGTGCTAGGCATGCCCAAGGATCTGCATCTGCAAGGACACCAATACAATGTTGTCCTTCAAAGCTTTTTCATTACCTACTTATTGTTTGATATCCCTTCCAATATCTTTCTGAAACGCAGCCGGCCATCGTATTTCCTCTCGGCATTGTCGTTCTTCTGGGGCGTCTCTTCTCTATGCCAGGGTTTGGTCAAAGGCTTTGCCGGTCTTTTGATCTGTCGCCTCTTCCTGGGCGCGTTCGAGGCTGGGGCGATGCCCGCGTGCATTTATATGACATCAATGTACTACAAGCGACATGAACTCCAATTCCGCTTCAATATTCTCTGGACAGCCGGGATTGCCGCAGGATGTGTCAGTGGGTTGCTTGCGTATGCCATTGACCACTTGGGAGGCGTGGGTGGTCTTGCTGGTTGGCGCTGGATACTCGTCTTGGATGGCCTGCTTGCGTGCATTCTTTCGCTCCTCGCAGTATTTGTGCTAGCAGATTGGCCGCACCAGGCACGATTCTTCACTGCTTCCGAGAAGGCATTCTGGGCTCGCAGAACCCAGGGCGAAGCTCAAGACCTCGCCAGCATGGAGCGACTTGACAAGGCCGCCGTCTCACGCATCTTGAGGGATTGGAAGATTTGGTGCGGGGCATTCATATACTTGGGCATTGGCACGAGCGGATATTCTGCGGCACTCTTTGTGCCTTCCATTTTGCGCTCTCTTGGATACAGTGGAATTCAGAGTCAGGTTCAGAGCATTCCCATATGGGCGGTGGCAACCGTCAGCGCCGTAATGACAGGTTTCATCAGTGACAGAGTCAAGCACCGTTACGGCTTCATCATGTTTGGACTTTGCGTCGCCACCACCGGGTATGCAATCCTACTCGGGCAAGGAGCCTCGCCCAGTTCACGAGAATTAGACTTGGGACTTCCACTGGCGGCCAGGCACCTCGCAGTATTTCTGGCCGTTGGCGGCACCCATATAGCGCAACCAGTCATTCTCATCTGGCTTGCCAACAACCTTTGCGGCAGCTACAAACGTGGAGTTGGAGCCGCCATACAGATCTTGTTTGGGAGCATTGCTGGGATCGTGTCAAGCAACAGCTTTGTGAGTGAAGATGCTCCGCGGTATTTTGCTGGTTATGGCACGGTCATAGGTCTGTTGTTCATGAGTGGAGCGCTGTCGACGGTGTTTGCATTGGGGTTGATCTGGGAGAACAGGAAGAGGGAGCGGGGAGAGCGAGACTATCGCTTACTGCTGAGGGACGAGGAGCGCACCAATCTCGGAGATGACCACCCTTCTTTCCGGTTCACATTGTGATGATACCACTCTCACCTCTGCTGAGGATATTCTGTAGCCATCTTCGAATTAGTTGAAGCCGTTGCTAGTAATCTTACAAATGGAGCGGTGCATGAGAATTGAGGGAAGCCTCTCGCTCGGATCAATTCCGCATTTGGCTCGGGGTGCTGCTTCGGCCGCGCCGATGGTGAACGAACGCAGACAAAGGCAGGGCGGCTGGCGCTGCCGCTGCCGCTGGCGTCGTCGTCGTCGTACGCCGGAGCCCGACCCCCTCGCTTGTTGCTTCTTGTATCCCATCTTGCATCCGCACCGGCTACAGCTTCTCACGCCAATTCACACTTGTTTGCTGCGCTTCACAGGCCTCATACTCGCTAGAGCTGCACTCTACTATCCTTGCTGAATTACCAGCGCTCGCTCATCTCAAAAGTCTTGCTCTCCTTCCGCTCGCTCTGCCTTGGTGGTTTCATGCTGCGCCGCTGCACTAGCACGCTGTCGCTCTTTACTTTCCAGCGTTCCGCACATCGCATACTCTTCTAGAGCACTACCCAGGTGCCGCGCAGCATTTTGCAATAGACGAAATGTCTTGTAAGTCTTTCGAGAGCAGTCTAGTTTGCCTGTCCGCACTTCCGTCTGACGTCAGTCGCAGTGGCACCTGAGCAAGAGATCTCCTACGGTATCATTATCGACTCGATCCTTAAGGATAGCGATCTTGCCAGCGTCTCCGCGAAGCAAGTCCGGAAGCAGCTGGGTGAACGGCTTGGCTATGACATTGGTCACCAAAAGGCGCGATCTACTTCTTCTGCCAAACAATGGCCATAATCTAACTCCACCCAGGATGCCGTCAATGCTCTGATCGGCGCGCGCTTCGATGCGATCAGCACTCAGGGCAATGGTACTACTTCCGACGAGGGGCCGCCCAGAAATGGTGTGGTGAAGTCAATTGAGCGCACAGCCACACCTCCCCTCCCTGCGAAAAAGAAGATCAATGCGATATCGCCGAAGCGTGGTCCGCCCTCTGACGACGAGTCTGAGTTGTCTGATCCTCGCGACACACCCAAGCCCAAGAAGAAGCGGAAACAGACCACGGTCGAGGAGGATGACGCGGCTTTCGCGGCGCGGCTACAAGACGAGGAGAATCGCATGGCGAGACCGACACGAGGAGGAGGCACACGCAAGCGCGCTGCGGCCAAAGCAGTGCAGAAGAAGAAAAAGAAGTCTGCGACACGGGTCAAGGACGACGACGACTCTTCGAAAGAGTCGGGCAGCGAGGCCGAACCAAAGGAGCGCAAAGGTGGATTTCATGTAAGCCTTAACAACCACTTGGCTGCTTGCATTGCAGTCGCTGACCAGCGCAGAAACCCATGGTATTGTCCCAGCCTCTCGCAGAACTGCTGGGAGAGACGACACTATCGCGACCGCAGACTGTGAAGAAGATCTGGGAGTACGTGCGCGCGCGCGATCTCCAGGACCCCAGCGATAAGCGCCAAATACGCTGCGACGACGCCATGCGCCGCGTTTTCAAGTCTGATCGGGTGCACATGTTCACGATGAACAAGATCCTGAACCAGAATCTCTATGCCGCAGATGAATGAGCGTAGGAAGAAAGGGCAGACATCTAGTCACGGATAGTGGCTATGGTAACATTTCCAAAACGGGCTGTATCAAGCGGCGACAGTCTGAAGGCACGAGTGACGACCATTTTGACACTGCATATAATTTGGATTGGAAGCGATACTCTAGGCGGCGGGCATTTGACAGCAATGAAGACTCAAGATCCTATCCACAGTGAATGTCGATCCTTTGTTTGCACTCCTCTCTCTTCCTCTACTGTGCTTCAATGCCTGATTACAAAGCTGCCAACGCACCGAAAATGACAGCGCCCACTCCGAAAGCAGCGGCCTCGACCCGATTCGCCGAGCCGGTGTGGGACGCAGCAGCCGACGCCGACGAGCTGCTCGACGAGGCGGAAGAAGACGCGGCGGAAGCGCTCGATGCGGAGCTGGTGCCGGTCGCACTCGAGGCAGAGCCGGTAGTAGTCGAGGCCGGAGAGCCAGTAGTAGTCGCGGCAGAAGCAGTGGACGACACGGTAGCGCCGCTGATGAACGAGGGCGTAGCGCCGGCAGCGCAAGTCGCGGCAGTGGGGAGGTCGGTGACACCCTGACCGCTGCACAGGCTGTCTGCGAACTGGATCGTGGCTGGACATATGTGTCAGTTGACTTGAGTCTGGTTCTCTGTGAGGATATGGAGACTGACCGGCTTGGTCGGCGGCGTCACATGCGACAGAGATGCAGCATGCCAGGCCGGCGATGAACGGCTTGTTCGCACAGATGCACTTGACGTCCAGCGTGCCGCAGCCGCCAAAGTCGTTCGAGATACACTTGTTGGTGCACTGCGGTAGGCCGTCGATGCTGGAAGAGAGTAAGTCCGGAGCAAAGGTGTGGCGGCGGTGGGGAGAGGGGTGACTTACCCTCCGGCTTGCACGAGGGCAGCAGAGCCCAGGGCCAGGACGGTCAAGAGTGCGGAGCGCATGGCGACAGTGTATAGGGTGTGTTTGTATATGTGCAAGGAAAAGAAAAGAAGTCGAATGCGTGTGGTACGACAGAAGGAGCTGAGACACAGCGCAGCGAGGGCTTTATGGGCGGCAGAGGTGGTGGTGGTGGTGGTAGCGGAGTGACCTGTCGAAGAGGGCCGGGACTGGGCAGGGCAAGGCCAAGGGTAGGGGTTCACTCTAAGATTGGGCCCTTCTCGTTTTGCCGGCAACAGCCAATCCTCAGCTCAGGTCCGGGCCCTTGAGGTGGAGAATGGCGCCGCATGACAGGCCGGAGCGAGCAGCCCACGGAAAACACCGGGCACCGTCGCCCCGGGGGCTCTAGCGCCGGTCTTTCTGGAAACGAGGCCCCTTCATGCGGCGCATCTCTGCACTAATCTCGCCTGTCTTTGCCCTGTGCGGAGCGAGTCGTGCTCTTGGCATCTGCGGCGGAACATCGAGTCAATGGACCGTCCATGCGCGCCGGAGGTAGACTGAGCTCAGGCATTGAGAAACAACTCGATTCAATTGCCTCGATGCTCCTGATGTGACATGTCAAAACCAACGGCGGACTGGGAGCGGGTAGGCGACCGCTTCTACCGCAAGATCCAGCTCTACACTTCTGTCTTCGACCAGGATCTCGAGCTTGAGAATTACAATCTCGTTGGAGCTCCATTCAGTGGTGCTGTAGGTAAGCGAACTTGTATCCCATAGATGATCTTTTGCTGATGAGAGTGCAGCGATCTATCGTGATGAGTCGCGCATACATTCTTTCACCGGTTCCGCGACGGCGAAGCCCACCATCGATATCTATAGCTGTTCCGGACAGTTGATCAATCGCATCAATGTGAGCAGGTCAGCTGCACGTTCTGACATGCTTGCTGACGGCATGGCTAGTGGGACAAAGGCCAAATACAAGGGCTCGGCTGGTCAGAGGACGAGCGGCTTATCGTCGTGTCACAAGATGGGACCGTCAGGTTATATTTCGACCTGCAAGGCGACTTCATACCATTCACACTAGGCTACGGCGCAGAAGAGTACGGAGTTCAATCTTGCAAATTCTGGTCGACCGGATTCGTGGCACTCCTAGGAAACAATCAATTGGTGGCTGTGACGAGGTACGATGAGCCAAGACCATCATTGCTGGCAACGCCACCATCGGATAATGTGGTCTCATGGGCCATCATACCACCGGCATATACGTTATCCCGATCGGTAGAGGCGCTCCTGGCTATCGGAAAAAGCATCATGACAGTCGATGCTTCCGAGGCAGAGGACCGCATGCTTCAAAACGGACCTTTCCGGCACATCTCCGTCTCGCCTAATGGCAAATTCGTAGCAGTGTATACCGAGGACGGCAAAGTCTGGGTTGTGACCAGCGATTTCCAGAATCGCCTTAGCGAGTATGACTCAAAGGTCAAGACGCCGCCTCGGGACCTGCAGTGGTGTGGTAATAATGCCGTCTTACTCATGTGGGAGGACGAGATTCACTTGCTGGGACCAAACGGTGCTGCATCAAAATTCTACTACGATTCTTTCGTGCATCTCGTGCCCGACTTGGACGGGACCAGGATATTCACCAACGATGTCTGCGAATTTATGCAGAGAGTGCCGGACGAGTCGGAAGAGGTATTCAAGCTTGGCTCTACATCACCATCATCCATCCTCCTCGATGCGCTTGACCATCTGGAAAAACGATCTCCAAAAGCGGATGATAACATCCAGCTGATTCGCGCAAATCTCGACGAAGCAGTCTACACGTGCGTGAGAGCCGCTGGCCACGAGTACAAAGTCCACTGGCAAAAACAGTTATTAAAAGCAGCATCTTTTGGCAAGTCGGTAATTGATCTCTACAACGACGTCGATGACTTTGTCGAGATGACTGAAACCCTTCGCGTACTCAATGCAGCACGCTACTACCAAATTGGAATGCCCTTGACGTATGAGCAGTATATCAGGTTGACTCCTGAGCGACTGATACAGCGCCTAATCAATCGCTCCGAATACTCCTTGGCAGTAAAGATCTCCGAGTTCTTGCGGCTGCCAGTTGACAAGATCTACGTACACTGGGCGAGGCAAAAGGTTCGCAGGTCTCGTGATGATGAGGAAGCGATCTGTCGCGACATTGTGGACAAGCTCAAGAACAAGCGTGGAGTCTCTTTTGAAGAGATCGCGCAAGCCGCCTATGACGAAGGTCGGGGTAGTCTTGCAGTGGAGCTACTGGAGTATGAACCCAGAGCAGGCAAGCAAGTGCCAATCCTACTCAGTGTGGAAGAGGATACGCGCGCTTTGGACAAGGCAATCGAGAGTGGAGACACCGACCTTGTCTATCATGTCCTACTGCATCTCAAAACTAAGCTTCCACTAGCATCGTTTTTCCGGAGCATCAATAGCAGACCCGTGGCCACTGCACTCGTGGAATCATCGGCAATTGATCAGGACGAGGAGCTCCTGAAGGATTTGTTCTATCAGGACGATCGTCGCTTGGATGGGTCAAATCTGCTCGTCAATCAGTCACTGCAAGTTGCCGACTTTTCATCGAAGGTTGACAAGCTGAAATCGGCTGCTCGCATCGTGCAAGACTCGAAAGAGTACAGCACTCAAGTCAAAGCCATCAGCGAAGTCCAGGTGCTGCTGAAGATGCAAGAGACATTCGAGAATGAGCTCAACGAGTCTTTCTCGGGGCTGTCTGTCAACGAGACCATCTACAAGCTGATCCGGCTGGGGAACATCAAGCGCAGTCAGAGGGTGCAAGCCGAATTCAAGGTCAGCGACAAGGTGTATTGGTGGATCAGACTGCGGGCTCTGGTAAGCAGGAGAGACTGGAAAGAGCTGGAAGAGATTGGCAAGGCAAAGAAGAGCCCGATTGGATGGGAGGTGAGTGGCTTGCTTGGCTTCGGAATTGTGCCAATTGCTAATTGATGACAGTCATTTTTCGGCGAGATCCTCAGCGCCGGCAATGCGAAGCTGGCCAGCACCTTTGTGCCCAAATGCACGAATCTCACGATGGAGGAGCGGATGGAGCTGTGGGAGAAGTGCGGAATGCTGAACAAGGCCGGCGAAGAAGCATTGAAGGCGAAGAACATGAGCCTGCTACAGACGCTCAAGTCCAAAGCGAGCGGGCAGCAAGCGCTGGACATTGATCGGATGATTGCGCAGCTGAATAAGCGATGATGCAGATGGTAATGTATAAAGAAAGACGAACAAATTCCTGCCAGTTACGGTCACATGCCTCGCGGCTCTCCGCGGCCCCTTTGTGCCTTTGATTGGCGGTCAATGCGGGGGAGCGACCGGGAAGTCGGACGCGCGCCGGGCCGTGGTTAATTTGTAGTTTTTGGCCGCCGCATCTCCCACTTCATCTCCACCCTCCCTGCCCTCGTCCTCTTCTTGCTGCTTCTCTCTCCTCGCCGTCACGCCTAACGCGTCTTGGAACCTCTTCAAGGCCACCAATTCGACTCGCTGGCAATGTCGCAAACCAAGGCCGAGCCGTTCCCGGCAGTCGGCGCGTCCGCCGACGTCGATTCGAAAGATCTCTCCCCTCGTCCCCAGCGCACACGACCTCGGAGGACGTCGAGTCGACTCGGGCAAGAGATTCCGCATGGCGACAATGGTGCTGCAGCTCTGGCGACCATGGATCCTCAACCAGGTGCGAGTATGGGCATGCAGGTGAGTGAGACACGCTAAGGCCCAAAGGACCATGAGAACACCATTGGCTGATAGGAATTACCCGGCAGCGTGCAAATTCGAGTAAACTCCCTCGGTCCAGCAAGCGGCGGAAAGCCAAATCGCTGTTCCGGCGATGGGTGCGCTTCTCGCTGCGGCATACTTGGTTCAATCCTCTCATTGTGATACTGGTCGTTCTGGCTGCATATGGTATCAATCCTACGCCGACCAATCCTCTGCACAAGGCTCTCTTTGTCTCATACCCCCAGCCGCGGTCAGTGTTCAGCAGCGCTCCGATACAATATGGCAAGGGACCAGCGGACTTTGCCTTTGTCGCTTTTTACATTGTCGTCTTCACCTTCACCCGCGAATTCATGATGCAGCGCGTCATACGACCAATTGCGGAGCGCTGGGGTGTGAGAAATAAGGCCAAGCAGGCCAGATTCATGGAACAATTCTACACGGCGGTATACTTCTCCATCATGGGGCCCGTCGGGTTGCATGTCATGTCGCGCACACCGGTGTGGTACTTCAACACGACCGGCATGTTCGAGGGGTTTCCTCACAAGACGCACGACTGGGTTGTCAAGGCTTACTACCTGGTCCAAGCCAGCTACTGGGCCCAGCAAGGGATCGTACTGTTGCTCATGCTCGAGAAGCCGCGCAAGGACTTCAAGGAACTCGTGCTCCACCATATCGTCACACTCGCGCTGATCTGGCTGTCGTATCGCTTCCATTTTACATACATGGGCATTGCGGTGTACTTGACACATGACATTTCCGACTTCTTCCTCGCCGTACGTCAAATAATCGTTTGTATGTGTAGTTTGGTTCTAACATCTCGCAGAGCTCAAAAGTACTCAACTACATCGACCATCCAATCACGATCCCATACTTTGCCTTCTTCGCCTGCATGTGGATATACATGCGGCACTACCTGAACCTGCGCATCCTCTGGGCCACAGCGACCGAATTCCGCACCGTCGGCCCTTTCGAACTCAATTGGGTCACGCAACAGTACAAGTGCTGGATAAGCCAATACATCACCTTTGCCCTCCTCGCCATCCTCCAAGCAGTCAACATGTTCTGGCTCTTCCTCATCCTCCGCGTGCTCTACAGATACGCAAAGAAAGGCGAAGCCACGGACGAGCGCAGCGAAGATGAAGCGGACGAAGACGAGGATGTCGACCAGGAGGCGAAAGACGTCGACGCCGTAGCGGTACCGCCTGTCGAAGAGCACGAGAAAGACGTCCGTCAGCGCAGGACCGTGCCGAATGGGAAGACTGCCGACCATGCACCGTCGGCGCCGCAGGTATTGCTCAATGGCGCGCCTGTTGTCGATGGGGAGAATGGCGGCGCGAGCAAGAAGAAGAAGCGGTGAGGCTTTTATTGGGGAAAGGAGAAACTCTCTTAGCGATGATGCTTCAGCGATCATGATCAAAAACTGGTGCGTTTGCATCGTGGGATCTTAGCGTCTTCCCATGGTGGTTGTGATTGGCCTAATACGAGGCTTGAAGCTTACTACTAGTTCTAGTTCAAAAATTATGTAATACATTAACATGTTGATATTCTTTATCACTTATATTCTAACACATGACCGAGACAAACGGGAGCGTGATTTATACCTATTTAATGTATCGTATGCGACTGTAGTGGCGCTGCAACGCTATGCCATGGCCATAATTGAAGTGAAAGGGGGGGAACCAAATGACCTTGGCCTCGAAAAGATGTCAAGGTCCCTCTCTGCGAAGTGCAAAGATCGGCAGAGGTCGAGCATAGCACTCGCCTCTTATCTAGCTCATGAGCAGGTCCCAGCGCGTCATGACGTATCCATGCTGTCCGCACCACCTCTCTTCTCCTTGACATACTCGACAAACTCGTCAATGACACCCGGCCACGCCGCATCCTCGCTCCAGAAGCCCATGCTTTCGTCGTCAAGCGTGCGTTGCGCGAAAACGAGTGTCTGATCCCACAGATCCTTGTTGACCGACTTTTTGTACTTTTCAGTCAGAAACTCCAACCACCACTCGAGCCAAGGTGTTGACGGCGAAGACCATGCAAGCGATGGCGCACTGAGCAGGACGCGCCAGTATTCAGTCGCGGCCTCGAGTGCGACTGCTTTCTGTCCTGGTGCACGGGCAAGGGTGAATGTGTGCCGGTAGACCTTCTTGAGCAGTGCTGAGTCGGACGTGAGGCTGGCTTGCCGGGTTGAGACTTCCTTTGCGATCTTCTTGGGTTCGGACACGCTTTCGCCAATTAGTGTGGTAATCTCCAGAAAGATGCGGTCAAAAATACCTCAAAGATGACAGACCGTCAACGAAGCCTTCGCGCGTCACAGTGCCGAGCGTCGGACATGCGACTAGCTCTGAGAATACGAGCATGTCTACGGACTCAATGTTGATGTTCAGATCGTCCATTAACTTCATCGTCCCATCCATGCTGATCTCGTCCGGGCTGTCTTGTGGCGCATCGCGGTATTGGTCGAAGAGTTTGTTGAGCTTGCCACGGACTGGGTTTGAGGCGGCATTTGTGTTGCCCGAGAAGTAGCTGCCCGAATGATTGTCAGTATATGCTACGGATTATGCTACTTCAAGGGGCCGGTGCCCAAATCCTGTAGGTTTGGATTACCATGGTGGGGAAGATCTAAGGGCACTTACGCATTTGCGGCTGCTTGGACATCCCAATTGTGCTGTTTGAGCACCTTTGCGGAACTAGTCTTGTCCGATTGTGTTAAAGACGCATATGATTGTATGGCCGTCTTTTGCGCGGCAGTGTACGCGGGCGGCATAGCTGTGAGAGCGGTCAGGCTACGTCTTTGTGTATTTCCACGCTTTCATGAAATAGAGAAGTGGCGGAGCAAACTAGCCCCGTTCGGCGAGAACGAGTCGAGAGATGTTGTCGAGGAGAGCGCAGAAGTAGAGACGACTGCTTGGCGCTGCCGTGCGAGTTGTCCCCCAGTTTCATCATCGCCCTCTTATCGATAACGGCATGAGGTCGTGTTTTTGGCGGGGGAGGGGCACGACCGGCCATTGACGGCCAGTGCCGGTGTCGGTGCAATGAGAGTCCACAATAAGAAACATTGGCCCACCTTTCGTCCGTTTGTTCGATTTCTGCCCCTTCGGCTGGACCGTCATATACTGGGGCAGACTGTCATCCAAGGGCCGCTTGCGTCCCCCCATGAATGGTACGTTCCGCGAAATGGAGTGGATAGGGAAGTGTCTAGTGACAAGGGACAAAGAGAGAGGAGCAATGAATTAGATACGGTGAGTGCTGCTCGTGTTTGAGGCTGTGAGAGCTTTGAAGGCGGTAGCTCGAGTGAGAAAAGATTGAGAAGAACGCGAGCCTCTTCTTGAAGGAGAAGGCACGCAGTGGTCCGACACGCACTCGCCACGCTCGGTAACTCTAATATGCACAGAGGCATTCGAAGCCTCCCTGAAAGTATATGCAGAGCTGGAGAAACGAATTGCATCATCCTGCTCTACTCGCCCGTCGGCATTCCATCCACCTCATCCGCCAGCCGTCGCCAGTTGTCCGCGCCCAGCTCGGAATACTTCACGCGCTCCTGACTCCAATCCTGGTGCAGGCGGCTGACGTGGTACTGAGAGCGGTTGAAGAATAGCAACTCATCCCGGACACATTCCTTAATGAACACCCCACGGGCGTGCTGGTCTACAATGGATTGCTTGTCCTAAATACCAAGAACGTTAGTCATATCTATAGTGACATGTGAAACAAACGATTGAACTTACCCTGAGAATCGCGTCTTCCAGCTTTTCGACCTCGCTCGGCTTATATGTCCCTTCCGGTTTAGATCTTAGAACCCCGAGTTTGTTCTGATTGTTTTCAATCCTGCGCTCCAGCTGAGGGATATTGTCCTTCGCATATCGATCGCGCCGGTCGAACAAATCTCTCATGGAGACAAGACAGTCCCTCTGGCGCTTGAAATCTTCGAGAGCTCCCAGATCCCACGCTCGGCCTTCATCATCCAGCAGTGCTCGGTTCGCCGACAAATGCTTGGCGACAGCCTGAATGCCCTCGTTAAGCAGTGGAACGTCGTTTGTGTCGATGGCATATGTTTCCTCTGAAGCCTCTGCAGCATTCTCCAGCGCGAGGCCCAGTCGCAGGTATTCTGCTGACAGTCCCGCGTTGTACTTCGTCAACTTTTCGACCATGTTGCAGAGATTGATGTATATCTCCGCAGATCTTCTTATTCCAGTGCGAACGGTATCGAACAGTTGCGGCAAGTCGGACGAGAGAGAGTCTTCGAGTCCCGCTGGTAATGACTTGCCGGTGAACTCTTCCTGCACTGAGATAGTGGCTTGCTTTCTCCACACCGCCAGCTCCTGCAGTGTGTTAGTCTGAACAGCATTGAAGCAAGTCATCAGCCAGGTGGGAGAGACATACCGTAGGCACCGTGAGAAACATCACAACTAGCTGCTCCTGTCCGAGCACAGGGTGTCGAACAAGCGCATTGGCAAATCGCGCAAGACCTCTCCTTCGCTTCTCCAGAAAAGACGCATCACCTGCTATATGGTTCCCGTTAACTACCAGCAATTAGCCGGGGGCTGGGAGGCCGCAAAAGGGGAGAACACTCACTGGCGACCCGTTTAGGAGGTAGCAAAGGTAGCTGCCGGAACGGATACCGCTTATGAAGGCAATCAAGTAGCCACACAAAGTCACTATACCGCCTGGTGACTTTGCTGTTTTTGCGCGTGCTCGCGACTTCGTAGTTACGATGCTGAAAGAGAAACATGCCTTCCTTCTCATCCAGAAGGTTGACCGTGATCTCCTCCTCGATTGTACTTCCCGTCCTCTTGCCCGCGCCAAGCGGCCGTGGAATCGCCCCAGGACCGTCACCACCAGATCCAGGCTGTGTCGGCGCAAATCCTCCTGCACCAGCGGAAAACCCAGCTTCTCCGCCCCAGCCAGGAGCTTCTCCAGTAAGGCTAGGCTGGGATGGTGGTCCAAAGCTTGCTGAGCCGGTTGGGTCGTTTTCAACGACACTTGAAGTAGTGAAAGTGCTGGTAGTCCTGGTCGGGACAGTGCTGGTGCCGTTGGTGAAGGAAGTGGCCTGCTCTTGTTGTGTATGGTCATGACCTCTATGCAGTGCTGGGCTGCCCCAGGGGTCTGACTCTAAAGCACCGAACGACTGTGGTTGTGCACCCCCTTGCGGAGGCCTTTGGATATTGTTCGTCGCTGTCGGGCGTGGATCGCTTGGAGACGTAGCGATTGCCTCTGCTCGTGCGGGTTTCGGTGGCTTCATTTCCGGCACCGAAGGGATTGGCAGTCCTGCAGCGCGTCAGTCATACAACATTGCGTGAGAAGATCGAAAGAGTCCTACGCTTTTTCCTCTCATCTACAGCATCGAGACTAAGATCCTCTCCCTCTTGCGCCAGGCCGACCAAGGCAAGCAACACGTTGAACTCGGACCGGCCCAAGCTCGCAGCGCCGCCTGCAGTCGCAATCTCGAAGATCTTGTCTGAGTCGCCTGGATTGAGCCTACACTTTGACAGGAAGTCTCTTGCGGACTCGATGCCGATGCTTCCGCCGTGGCCCCCGTCCTTCGCCAGCAGCGCGTCAAATGTCTCAACGTACTTGTCCGGTACATCCGTGTTAGCCAGCAACGACTTGACCATGTTCTTGCGCGCGTTCTTCTTCGGGGTCGGCATGTCCCAGGGAGACCCATTGGCAGTCTCGTCGGCGAAGAGTCCCGCATTCGCCTTGCCAGCAGGTCGGTCATCGAAGAGCGATGATTTGGATCGCGCCTCCTTTGGCGGAGACTCGCCGAATAATGACATGTCGACAAGCAAGACGGAAAATTAGGATTACTCAAAGCACGCTAAAGGACGGATGCAGATGTTCGATTGGATTGGATTGGATTGGATTGGATTGGATCGGCGGGTGTAGATGTTATGGGAAAGATACGGGGAGGGAGGCTGGGTCGCTGGCCCGTAGCTTGGAAGCCTGAAGCTCCGCAAGACATGATCACATCGTCGCCGCCTCGTCTCCGCAGAGGCGTCAGGGCAGGGGTCGGGTCGGGTCAGCTTGCGTGCCCAACGTCCACCCCAAGATCAAGCCGCGGGGGCCTCGGATACCGTCACGGCATGCGTGCCTCGCTTCACCGCCCGCCATCCTTCGATCGAAGATTAGCCTCAGGCTACCACAGGCTACCACAGGCAGTCATGCGCGCTAGAGTACTGTAAGATTGAGTCAACAATTCCAAGTGCATATATATACGGCAACTCAATTGCTCATCGTTGGTCGACCTTTCAATTTCCATCCTTCTCCTCATTGATGATCAATTGCATATAATTCGATCATAAATCATGGCCGTCACAGCCTACGAGACCGTCACGCTCAGCAGCGTCCACGGCTTCCTTAAGCGCAAGGAGACTGCAGTCAAGTCTTGTCCGAAAGTGGTCAGCTATACTCATGACACGGGCAGAGGGCCAGTCTTGATGCTCGTGCATGGCTATCCGCAGTCGTCTTTCCAATGGAGACATGTATGATTTCACCTTGTCCATGATAACCCCATCACGACCCGATTTCCTCACACAAGTCAGGTAGCTGCATTATTGAAGGATCGGATATCGCTCTTTATTCCCGAGGTATGAATTACTTTCACCATGATACTTGTTCAACCAAACTGACCGTCGAAGCTACCTGGTTATGGCATTAGTAGCCCACCTGTCGAGGAACCTATCCAGTGTGCGACCATGGGTGAGCCGCTCATCCACGCGTGCATGGAGCTTTTCCCGGGTCGCGACATGATATTTGGTGGGCACGACCGTGGAGCCCGCGTCTGTCACAGGATCACGCTGGAGAATGCCCACTGGCCTGATGCTCCCAAAGTGAAGCTGCTCGGGTGCGTTCTCTTGGACATTGTCCCGAATCTTGAGCAGTGGAAAGTGTTTGCCAACCCAAAGGCGGCCGTCGCCTATTTCCATTGGCCCATGTTGGCCTCGCCTTTGGCTGTGCCTCTGATGGAAGCTTTTGGCGGCGACAAGATGACCCATGCTGGGCTTGATCGCATCTCAGGCGGCAATGAAGAAGCACGTGCCAGATTTCAATCGGACCGCTCTTGGGATGTCTACAAGAGTCTTTACGCTCGGCGCGAAACCATTCAGGGCTCTGCTGCAGATTACAACGCAGGAGCGATGATCGAGCCCGACCTCCAGGTCGAGGACCAGAAAGCAGGTAGACGCATCGAGGTGCCCACTTTGGTAGCTTGGAGCACGAGAGGTCTCGGATCAATGCATGGGGATGTGGGCAAAATCTGGGAGGACTGGGTCAAAGATGGCCAGCCTCTGATGAAGGTTCCGTGCGGTGATGATGTTGGCCACTACCTACCAGAAGAAGCTTCCGATCTGATCGCGCGCAAAATTGTTGAATTTCTGGACAGCATCGGTGTGTAGTTTCATGTCATCACGGTTCAGTGGCCAGAAAATTTGAGGTTGAATTTATTTCCGATCACGTTATTGTCGTCGTCATGCTTTGTGTTTGAGTGATTTGAGCGTGAAGCGTAGGATTTTGGAAGCACCTCCGAAGGCGAAATCAGGCAAACGCTGGCTGACGACAACACGTAGAAGTTTGCACATCCAACTGGACATCTGCTATATTCCCCTTCGATCAACACAGTAAGTCAACAACCACGAGGGGACACAAATACGGTAGATAAACTCAGACATAATCATCCAAGCGATCATCGCCTGCATGGACGTCAAGCTCTACGTTTACGACCTCTCACGGGGCATGGCGAGAGCCATGTCCCAGTCCTTCCTCGGAACCCAGATAGACGCCATCTACCACACCTCGGTCGTATACAACAATGTCGAATATTTCTTTGGCCAAGGGATCCAGCAGTCGATACCAGGAGCTACACATCATGGTCAGCCTATGGAAGTCGTCCATCTCGGTCGAACTCAGTTGCCTCCTGACGTGGTGCTGGAATATCTCGAGTCGATGAAGACGATATACACTCCAGAGGCTTATGATCTTTTCCAAAACAACTGCAACAATTTCAGCAACGACTTCAGCCAATTTCTTGTGGGCAAAGGCATTCCTGACCACATCGTGTCATTACCCAAGACCGTCTTGGACACCCCGTTCGGCCAAATGTTGAAGCCGCAGCTCGATGCATCGATGCGCTCCATCACACAAGCCCCTCTGCCCTCTTCAAGCAACATCGCTGCTGGTAGTGCGACAAATGGAACAGTTCATCAACAACAATCTAACGGTGCTCCTGCTGCTTCTACAAACGAGCATGGCTCGGTGTACCATGTAATTCAACCGAGCGATCTCGACCGCCTTCTGTCAGAAGCGAAAGCGACATGCGCAACCGTCTTCTTCACCTCTTCCACTTGTGCGCCCTGCAGGCTTGCATATCCGACCTTCGATGCACTTGCCGGCGAACATCCTCGTGCTGTCTTCATCAAGATAGACATCAACTCTGCGCACTCCATTGCCGCTAAATATTCGATTCGTGCTACTCCGACCTTCATGACATTCCTACGCGGTTCCAAGGCTGATGAATGGACTGGTGCGGACCCGTCACGGCTTCGTTCGGCCGTCTCAGCACTCGTAGCACAGGCCTGCCCTGCACATCCGCATGCAGCGCTTGATGTTCGCAGCCTGCGCCTCGGAAGCCTGCGTCCTGTTACGTTTCCCAAGATCCCTCCACTGGACAAGCTGGTAGGGAAGTTAGGCGATGCTGCGTCGGATCCAGCAGTTCAATCGATGCGCGACTTCGTCCATGCACGGTCTTCAACGAAGAGGGAGCCAGCTTCAATTGCTCTACCAAACTTGCAGTCCTGGGCTTCATTCCTCTCCACGGCGCTAAATAAACTGGCACCAGAGACACTCTTTGCCCTCTTTGATCTATTACGGTGCACTATTCTCGACCCGCGCGTAAGTGGGTGGTTTGCTGCTGACTCGCCTGGTACTATCGAAGGACTCGTATCACACGTGTCGTCTTTGTCAAACTCCGGCACTTGCCCATATCCATTACGTCTGGTCACGCTACAGCTGATTGCTACGCTGTTCTCGTCACCGCTCTGGACAAGCAGACTATGCCGCTCACAAGACGTGCTTAGTCTTACCACGTCTGCATTACTGCACTCTCCTGCTCCACCTGCTCTGCGTGGTGCTGCAGCAAGTCTCGCGTTCAATCTAGCAGCTACCAATCACCGTGCACGAAGGGAGAAGCCAGACGAGCCAGAGCTACTCCCTAGTGGCGAGCAGGTTGAGCTCATCGCGGCGCTAGTCGAAATGTTTGCCACGGACGACGAAGCAGGCACTAAAGAGGGGGGTCACGCAGCTCTCGTGGCCTTGGGTCTAGTCGTATACTTTGCAGAGGAGGGCGGTGAAGTGTTCGATCTATGCACGGCAGTAGGGGCAAAGACAACGCTTGAGGGCGTCAAGGCAGAAGGTAAAGCCGAGAGCGTGCGAAAGGACGTGGTGCAGGTTCTCCCAGCGTAGCACTCCGCTATAGAATACCCTAGACCAACATATCGTAGAAGAAGCGTAGATCTCTTTTCCAGTCCATGCGCGCAAATCCGGGCAGCGAGGCGTGGAAAATAAATTACAAGGCCAGCTATAGGCCCGCCCAATCTGGACCGAGGTGCGGGCGCCACCCCGTAAGGCGACCCGATCCATCGACCAGCGAAGAGGGGGACCATCGAATGTGCACAATCCAAGGCCTCCCGCGCCACTCGTCTAGAAGGAGTATGCTCAGCCTCGTCTCGCCCAGTCATCGCATACCGGATCCAAACTAATCCTTCGTCCGCGATCAGATCGAATCTCTCTTTGCTCGACCGCGCGCTCGGCGGTATAGCGTCTCAGAAGCAGGACGGACAGTGGGACCACTCCGTCCGCGCGAATATATATCCCCGAGCTGCGTCGAAGACCATCGTCAGTCCCGCGAGGTATTCGTCCCGATAGACGCAAGTCCGGACGAGGGAATGCGCCGCGGTGCCTGAATGATCCGCGAGGCTCAGCGCGCGGCCTCATTCTTCCTCCATCTCTGGGTCCGGCCGGCCTTGATGTCGTGACACGAGAGTGTATATAAATCAACCTCCCTGTCTCTCTCGAACGTCCGGCCTGGAAAGTGTCACCGTCCCCATCGCCCAGTATGACCCGCCTCATCCCCACCTTGGTATCATTCCTGCTGCACCTCTCCCTCGCCACAGCAGCGCAAGTCACGCTGCGCTTCGAAGCGCTCTACGCCCTCGACGGAAGGATGGATCTCCTCTCCGCGAATCCGTACACAATGACGGAAACGACGCCGGGCACGGTGTGGCACAGTCTACGTTCGTGGGCGCGACAGAGCGGGGAGTATGCGGTCTACGGCTCGGAGGCGGATATCACTGTCGCTCTGGCGCGGCCGGTGGCGTCGTACGACGATGCGGATGAGGAAGTCGAGTATGCTAGGTTCGTGGTGGGGAATATCCTCGAGAGGGTGAGGTGACGACGTGGAATGGAGCTGGGGACTAGAAGGGATATGTTGGGACCATGAGGATCGACGGGGTGACGAACGAAAAGTCATATCTGGGCGACGAGAGTGAAGACGAAATGAGACGACACAGAATCACGCCGAAAATGCAGGCACCGACATCAGCACACGCTGGACGCATTGTACATATCATGATCATGGCTGGAAACAATGTCCCAGCCGACCACACACGCTGTAATGAGTTTATTATTCTCAACGATTGTTACGTCGATAAACCTCGACCAGAGGCTACAATACAATGTTATTTTTCCCGTCCACCTTTGTGCCCCACTGTTTTGAGGGCTTATGCGACCTGCGAGATCTTGCACTTCCATCCCGATTCTTGGCTGAGGAGAGGCAAGCTGGAACGACGGTCAGTAACGGATATTCGTCGGTGAGAAAACACACAAAGAGACTCACCTCGCACCCAGACACCATCCCAGCTCATTGTTCTTGATCTTCTTCGCGATCCTCACCTCACGGTCGATCGGCATTTCATACCCAGTATGCAGCAGAGCGAGCATAAAGTTGAGGTCCAGACAGCTCTCCGGGCGATCCTGAAGCTCTTCCATCGCACCCTTGACGCCCTCGAACACTGCCCAGCCCTTGCCTTCTTCGGCATTTGGGCCTTCACAGACTCTCCGTGTCAACTCCTTGAGCTCGCTGAGCTGAAAGTTGTCCGGCATACCGAGTGGCTGTGTGCGGTCGTAAAAGTAGGAGAACAAATAGATGTCCTCACGAGCAAACACCTTGCTGAGACTCGGCTGGTGCACGCCATTGAAGGCACAAGGGGCCAGTGCGCATGCCTCCTCCTTCAGCAGTGTCTTTTCGGCTAGAGCGCGACATTGCAGTGGGCTGCCGCTGGAGGGCCCAGTCATGTTGACCAAGACGGACTCGCCGAGTGCATGGGAGGAACCCAACGGAACCTTGACCTCCACACTCATTCCCGGGACTATGCAAGGATTGATAATAGGCTGGTCCAGCCATGCACTACTCTTCGGGTGCTTCTCGTGCATGGTATCGATGATGACCTTGTGAAGGTTTTCGCGGGCGGCCATCAAGCCATAGCCAAGATAGGAATGCTGATAGAGAGTAAATTTGCGTCCACCAAAGTTCAGATCGTACTTGTGGTCGCCTTCCGCTAACATCTCAGGCATGCCGCCGCCCTTGACCTCCGGAAAGGTAGGCTCAAAGACGATTTGTGTGCTGCCACCACCGAGGTCGAATACGGCGGCAGTGGGAGATTTGTCCGGGCCGCCAATCTTGCCCAACAGATAGTTTGTCGTGATCCATGCGTAAACGCCCTCGTCTTTGCCATCCATGACCTCAACACCGCCCTTCTCGGCACTGATCACAGGGAAGGGATAGGCGGTCTCGAGTCTGTGGCGGACAGCCTTCAAAATCGCATCGCTCTTTTCAGAACCCAGCTTGCGCAAACCCGCGGTCGCCTTGACGGCAATCGGAGTGCAACCTTGCACGGATTTGGGGACATTTTGGAGTGCCACGTCGAGAAGTACATCCAAGCTCTTTGCTGCCTCCTCGGGATCGTCAGGGTATGCCGACAGCCCCGATCCTCCCTTCCTCTTTGCGGTCTGCTCGAACCATTCCTTCTCCAATTCAGGCGTGGCACCGCAGTTGTTGAAACGGTAGACGTGAATGCGCGATCCCGTGCTTCCGGCATCGACCATCAACGCAAACTGCACGAGAGGCTTCGATGACGAGACTGGCTTTGTGCATTTCGGCGTTGTCAATGAGGAGTCAGACTTGATCTCGCTCGTCCCAGATCCCGACCCAGAAGAGTGGCTCTCCACTGGTCCAGTGGCTCGATGTGAAGGACCGAGGAAGAAGATGAGGAAAAGAAGGAAGGCGACGATTCCTCCGGTCTTGAGAAATCTATTGGGAACGCCCATGAATGTGTTTCGATGATCGGACATATGGGTGCCGTCCCTGTTTGAAGTGGGCGCACGAATGCCTGGGATATGGCGATCCGGTTTCTCGTGGGGATCGGAGAATTGGTTGGACTTTGGAAGCGAGACGCTCGTCCTTCGTCGCGGAGAAGACAAACCCAAATATGACCAGACAGTAGATTTGTTGGCGTTCGCAGAGCTGTTGCTGCTGGACATGGGAGGTCAATAGCGGAGGGATGCTGCGCAACCCAGGCAAAGGGACGGAGAATGGGTGAGAGATACGGGTCGAGTTCCAGGGACCCAGGGATGAAAGGTGGGTGTGGTGGTGATTAGCTGCCGGAGCGGACCTGCCGAAGGAGAAGTGACCCCCAGTGCAGCGAACGCAGAGACGGCCCAGAAAGAAGTCGGAATGCGGCAAACGAGTCTTTGATGGTATGAAACGAAATTCTGGGAAGATGTTTTATCGAGCAGGACCCTGACAATTGGCCGGCAGCAGTCGTGTCCCCTAAACCTGATCGAAGCAAAAAAAAAGACGAACGGTGTTCACTTCCTCCTGTCAAGTCGCGTGTGTGGAAGTCGCTGCTTGGCACATGATTGCGGCGGCGTGTCAATCATTCAGGCCCCGGCAATTGACTTGACACTGACCACCTTTCCCCACTGACTCTCCTTCCCCTCCACGCTCCTTTCAACTACTCCAGCCCACTGCGCCGTCCATACACCTCTCACCAGCTGCGAGCTTCACTAAACCGACTGTCCCGCGGCGGTGATACCCTCCGTCAGCAACAATGAGATGACCCTCGTCCGGCGGCGCCTCTACTTCGTCGTCGCCCTGCTCGTGTCCTTCGCCTGCCTGACCGTCTATATTGGCAAGACGTCGACAAGTCCGACATGGCCTACCCAGAAACACAGTCCGGATACTCCCACACGATACCAGTCATCACTTTCTGGACTCAACTTGACCCCCGACTTTGAGTTCCGTCGACAATGCCTCCGACCACGCCAGCGTCGAGGCCTGGTCCGTCAGCATGGATCTGTCTTTGATGTGCAGGGCGAGTTCATGACACCTCCGGTGCAGCTCAAAACCTCGGAGCTCCTACATCCAGATGTCGACGCTCGACTGGCGACTCCAGCATGTCCAAAACCTCTGACAGTCGATGTCCCAGCTCCCTTACGGCACGTGCACAAGCCCGACGAAGTAGACACATCTATGTTGATGCTGGGAATGGCGACGTCTCTCAAGCGGCTGACTGCGTCGCTCCCAGAAATGGCTCGGTGGCTAGCTGATACCTCCACGCCGCTTCTCGTGATTCTAAGAGATCAGGTTGGTGCCTCGACGGATGGGGCGCAAGCCGCTATGGATCTTGCACATTCTCTTCATATCCAGCTTACCCTGATCCCGCGCAATCAATTCGACCTTCGGGTTCTCGACAAACGGCAAGCACCTGTTGCAGATGAAAAGGAAAAGACAGACGCAGCCGCAGGAGAGGCTCAGTCCAACTTTGGGCTGGCACGGGCGTTTCTACATTACAAGACACCGGCCACGAAGTGGTTTGGAGTGATTGACGATGATACCTTTTTCGTGTCCTTGCCAGCAACTGTCCGAGCTTTGGCTCCATTTGCTACAGATCAGCCGTACTATGTGGGCGCATTGTCTGAGCGACACCTCGGGATGAATACAGAAGGGTTTAAGGCCTGGGGTGGCGCCGGGATTTTCATGACCTTACCTCTTATTACGACTCTCGCCGCCAATTTCGATACTTGCATCCGGCTGGCCGGTACATGGGGTGACGCTCTATGGCGCGACTGCATTGCGCTCAGTACTGCACCAACAGTCCAACTTACCCAGCTACCTGGTCTTCACCAGCTGGACATGTTTCCGGGTGTAGCAGGATGGTTCGAATCGGGACCATGGCCCATTCTGACTCTACATCACTGGAAGTCCTGGTATTCCTTCCCTATTCCTGAAGCTCACCTCGTTACTGCATTAGCCGGCCCGCATAGCTTGTTTGCCCGATTTGCATTTCGCCAAGGAGAGCAGAATATAACCCTGACCAACGGATACTCGCTGGTCGAGTACCCAAATGGTATGCCCGACTTGTCTTTGACGGAGAATACCTTTACGGCCTATCCAGATGCTGGCCCTGATGATGCGGTCCGAGAATACAGGTTCAGTCTCGGCCGATTACGGCCTAAACTGGTAGAGGGCACGGAGAAGCGGTCCTGGACGCTGGAGCACGCCGTGCTGGATGCCGGAGTGGCGCGGCAATTCTACGTACGTCGCGGCGGCGGTGCAGGAGGGATGGATAGTGTAATCGAAGTGGATTGGGTACGGTGATAACCGTGTGTACGATCATGACGCATACAAGACTGAGTTATATATTGCTTCACGGGCGAAAAGGCTTTCCACGGGACTTGTAGGGGCAGCAATGACTGTGCTCCGTATAGAGCGACTCGAAACTTCTTGGTTATTCGATACACAAAGTCTTTCATTGTCATCATGCCTGCCACTTCCCAACTACGTCTGACAAGCCAATCCCTACGGTTCTAGAACAGCCGCGGGCTGTTCATGCTCTATTGCAATCTCCAAGCTATGCAGTCCTGTATTACTTTCATGACAATCCAATACATACCCAATCTCCCGTGACGTTAAACCGTGGGCAACGGCTTCTCGGCATCAATGGCATACGCCTCAAAAGGCACGCCTCTGAGCACCTTTTCGCCGGAAGCAGTGTCCTGCGTGTACAGCTGCGGCTTGAACCCCTGGATCTCAGCCCAATTACGTATCATCCGCCGCCAATAGCAAGACGTAGCAGCCGGCGTGAGGTACTTTTTCGCAAAAGTATCGTAGCTATGCTTCGCAATAGCGGCAGCTTCTTCATCGTTGTCGATATAGTACACCATCTTCTCTTCCAGATCGGACCAGTCGGATTTGACACGGATGTAGTTCTGTTCCGCGCCCTGGTGCCGCAGGAGATGCGTATGGTGCTCAGCCCATTTGAGCTCGTGGATGACAGTTGCGCTATCGCACAGCTGGAGATACTTCAGCCGGCCGGAGTATGTGTAACCTTCCGTGTGGACGGGGAACTTGTAGCGGCAGTGCTCGTGCTGGAGGATGCAGTAGCGCTTGGTGGCTTCGTCGTAGATGTCGCACACGCGCACGTCGGCCCAGGTCTTGTCGCGGGTCGCGTTGATCAGCGGCTCGCGCACGACTGGGTTCAAGTGTGTGGTGCCGCGCCACACGGCTTTGGACGCCTTCTTCTCCCACGGCCACTCGGCGTTTGTCTCGGCCATCTTGCGGCGTGTCTGCGCGTGGCTGGCGACCAGCGCCGAGGGCCAGGCCCAGTAGGCGTAGTCAGGCATCAGCCATATGTGCGTCTGGTGCTGGAGCCGGGTCAGGCCCCAGACCGAGGAGGTGTTGAGGGTCTCGCCGCGGGAGTCGAGGGCGCGTTGCGGGTCATCGTCGAGGTCGAGCACGAACTCGATGTCCGGGATCGAGTCGGGTGGTGCGGCGGAGACGGCGCGGTGGATGCCGTGGAGGAGACTGGTTGTGCGTTCGTGCCATCTGCCCATCCAGCACTTTTTGTTCTGGCTGCCTTGTAACACGAATAGCTCGGCCTCGTAGATCAGGACCCGGACCAGACATTTGTCGTCGTCGATCCGGAGCTCGGATTGGGAGATTGGGGCATCTTTGCGTTCGGCGGCGGTCGAGTCAAGCACGTCGAACAAGGCTGGGAAGGCGGCGCTGCACTGATCGTCGGATAGCGCGTGATGGCGGGCGTGTTTGTCATAGTTGTAGACGAATGGGAGGGCGGTGTTGGTACGTGGCCGGCCTGATTGTGGGTCGGGAATGTACGGCCGGCCTTGTCGCGCATCATCCGTCGGTGTCGACCATAGTAATCTCATCAACACTAACAGCAGTGCGACGGCCAGAATTGTTACATTCGAAGGTCGTCGCACCCGGCGGCTCGATGCCACTGCCATTGCTCGTGTCGTGTGATTGGTGTCCCGACATACGGGTTGTGAATGCGATGCTGTGATAGGAGACCCAGCTGTTGGGCGAAACATTCGTCAGGGGGCCTGACCCTGACATTGTTCGCCGTCCCTGACAGCTTCCACCGGAGCTGCCCCTCCTCAACCCGCCAAAGCCGTTGCAAATGCTGTCGACCTCGAACATCAATGCTACTGCAGCTTTCAAGGCTTTGAAAAGAGATGTCGTCCATAATGTCGACGTCCGAAGCCGACCGGAAGAGCTGGAAGCGCGTCTAGTTGGACAGTCATCGACAGCTCTTAATTGCCAGCAGCATTCGTCCTATCCAGCAAGAATAGCACAAATATCGTCCATCCTCTCCAATCGTTCTTGGTTGCAGCCGTGCGTTGCCGTCTCTCTGTCTTCCTGGTTTGACGTATATCAATCTTTGCGCGGCTCCCCTCAATCTACCAGACGGGCTGCACTCCGCGTGTCCACATTACTGTTTCGCAGACTGCTATTTCCATAGCTTCGTGACTGGTTCGCATGCTAGCGGCTCGAATTTCGATCTCTGCCGGGTATATGGCCACCTTCAGGTGCGAGCGCCTAAGTTTGCCGACCTGCCGAGAATAGGCCAATCGAGCGGCTATCTGGTCAAGCAGCCAACAAGCCAACAATCCCAACACCGGTCTAATCTGTCCAACCTCGAATCATGGTTGCCTTGTCACAGCTCACGTCCAGCTTTCTATCTCAGGTCCGCATTGGCCTTACCCAGTGAGGCATAAGGTCTGTTCATTGCTATCAAAGCTTTTGCGTTTGTGATTTCTTGTAAGTGTACCTTGAATTTCTTGTCCTTCTCTTTCCTTTGTCTCTTGTATACGCTCCAAACCGGGATGTTAATCGAAAGAACCTTCCTATAATCGCGATCCTTGCTTCCGTTATCACAATGCGACCTCTTGTGCCTCGAGCTCGAGAGAAGCGTGCTCTTTCGCCCCTCGAGAAGTTGTCGCCAGATCACCGCACTCACTCCAAGAGTGCCAGTGACGCGCCATACGGAGACCCTGGACTGATACCCGTCATACAAGAGAATGGTCGCGGCTCGGAGAAAATTCCGGTCGATAGCCTCCATGACGATTCTTACACACCGGAAGATACGACTTACCATGCATATCGGGCACTAACAGCACCTGTTCATGTTCAACCGTCGGAGCTACCAATGACGCCACCCTCGGCGTCGCCTTCAATGCCAGATTCGAAGCTTGCTCCGCAGAAACATACAACGATCAGTCACAGCACCAAGCGAAGGCGTAGAAAAGTGATGTTTGTCATGGGTCTGATAGTCCTACTTATTGTCCTTGCTGCGATACTTGGAGGAGTTCTGGGTACCAGACGGCACAGCACCTCTACCAAGTAAGCGAAGTATTCTTTAGCTCGCTGCTCCCTTGACTGATCGTATATCTTGCAGCGAAGAATCTAGCGCTGGCAGCAATAGTGGCGGCGGAAGTAGCAGCGGTAGCGGCAGCGATGATAATGGCAACTCCAGTGCCACCAACCCGACCAGCATCAACAATTCGACCATTAGTGGAAATGCTACTGCTTCCGGCACCCCGATCCAAGCCATGAGCAAGACCGGCTTGTTCACAGCAGCCAAAGCCGATGGGAGTGGGGTGCTGACATATTATCAAACCAGCAATGGCAGCGTTTTCGAGACTTTTTATCCCAACGCTGTATTGACAGCTTCCTCGAGCCAGTTGCAAGCTCAAGTGACTAGCCTTATTCCCATCACAGATATAGCATCGAAATCGTCCTTGACCGCGGTCGAGTACACCGCGAACAACACTGTATATGTTCGTTTGTTTTATGAGCACTCGTGTATCTGCAGACCTGACAAGTAGTCTAGAAGCAAGTCTTTTACGCGGCTTCCAATCTGACGCTGATGCACATTCTCGCCACCGGCTCGCCAGCATCATGGTCAGCACCAGCACCTGTGTCGACCTCGCACACTGTCTTCGCCGGAACGTCGGCATTATGCGCCCTCTCACTCACGCTGAATATAGGATGGGTAGGTGTGAGGGTCTATGTGGCGATGTCGGATGATTCGATAGTGGAGTTTGGTTGGGAGCCCAAGGCTCACGATGTCATGCAGCCATGGTCGAACCGCACCTCATTCAATGCCGCGCCCTCGACAGGACTCGCCTGCACCACCAGCACATACAACGGGAATACGTGGAATCATTTGTGGTATCAGAATGCGACCTCTCCGCAGATTGCACATTCTGTCTTGCTCAACAATGCGCAAAGAATTGGTTGGCTTAGCAGTACGTGACAAGAAATCTGGCTGTCATGATGGTAAGACACTGACGTAGGAGACAGCTGACGAGACGAACCTCGGGGCGGACAACTCATTCAACATCATGAACGGGTCGGCAATGGCTGCGGCGGTAGATCCTACCGCGCAGGTGCAATACCTGTTCTACCAGGGCGCAGCAGATTCAGCTCTTAAGATGGTCATTTCGCCAACCAATCCGCCTGCCGCGGTGCAAGGATCTCGATTCTCGTTGGCATCACTAGGCCAGACCAGCCTGTCGTCATACTTGACCGGCAGTGACCCTATTGTGGTATATCAGACCGGCGGGTTAGAGCTGCAAGCCCAAAGGACGTCGTTGCAGGGCAATGAACTCGGCAACGCGACGCTTCTGGGATGAGCCAGGCAGCCACCAAGGACGAATGCGTGTCATCAAGAGAGAGGCAATAAGTTGGCACCGTCGGAGAAGCATGAGTGAGTGATCAACTGGCCAGAACCGCCATGTAAACATTATCAACGGGGCCTGGTCATGCGTGGCGCAACGCTTGTTAACGAATGCGATGCGTATGTAAGGCGCAGCGGCGGATTGAAATACGAAGATGATCGCAACAACGCAATACCATATCGACAACAGAGTGGGCGCAGCAGGTGATATGATCAGGTGGAACGATGCGATTGTTGACGGCAGACCGGAACGATGATGCGGAACGCAAATGCTCCTCTTCAACGGCGGTTGGCAGCGGTGGTCGTTGACGGGAGAGGCCAGGCAGGGCTGGTGACTTCTATCGACAACGGTGCGACGCGCAACGGCGACGCCAAGAGAGCGCGCAGACGACTAGAGAAGAAGGAGAGAATTGCAAGACATCTAATATAGTCATCAGGAGATGGAGAGACATGGCAATGTGCAATCGAAGCATGTTCATCAAAGATTCCGTCCACGTGGGCTGTCGGGATGGGCGAGAGGTGGCTGGCAAGAGACACAGCAATTTGCACAAGCGAAAGTGAGAGAGCCACGTGAAGAGCAGCAAGCCAAGGCGGTCCAGAGAGGGCGAATGCTTCTCGCCTGATGGCGGTGCTGATCCTGCCTGGACGAAGCAGCGGTTACTGTCACACGACGATCGCAGAGAAGCACGAGGCAGGTAGGAAATTCAGCAGACACTGTAGTCGTCTGACTGTGCGCAATGGGCCTCCCATCCCCGAGCTGCTATGCACACGGTCGAAGCTGAAGGGCGCTGCGTACGAGTCTGTCTGGCTCTTCTGTGCACGAGAAGACGCGCGTGGCTGGTTTCAGAGTCAACTCTGCGGACGTGCGGCGTGTGGAGGGCGAACAAAATTCGTTCCAGGCGCCCGACGAATTCGCTGGGAACGAAGCGCCGCACAGCTATGAATAACCGCACAGCGTTTCGCCCCAGCAGCTGAGGGGAAAGAGCAAGAGTCGGGGCTGAGTGTGCGACACAAATTGCGTTGACTTGGGGACGCTTGCTGACCGGATTATGGCTGAGTAAATGAGTGAGAGCGAGTGAGTGATGAGAGTGACAGCATCGTTGCGATCGGGAGGAGTGGAGACTGGACGGCGACGGTGGATCGCCAGGCACCGCAGCCGCGAAAGTCTAATTGATTGCTGATCCGTGAGGGGGTGCCTGATTATTGCCGCGGCCGGACAATATGCCGCGGGACGGACAGTAGCCAAAGCGATTCGCACGAACGATGGTCTCGATGCACAACATGCAGAACACACGCAATGCCATGCGCGCGCGTGAGCAAACGGGTTGATGATGCTATGGTGTCGACCGTTGTGCGACGGATGATTCGCCGTACACACAACAATGAAATTCCGCAGCTGCTGGCGCGTCGAGCTTCCTTAGTTCCTTAGTCTGCGGCGCACCGACCGCTGGCAATTTCGTTTGCTGCACTAACAACCCACTCCTTTTGCCTCTTGGCTGCCCGCCGTCGATCTCCCGCCCATCGCTCGCACGCTCACACGCCCACACGCCCGCTCGTGCCTCGCCTCGTGCGTGCGTGGGTGCGAGAGTGCGTGCGTGCGTGCGTGTGCGTCCTTGTGTTTCGTTTCCCATCCCCGTTTCCCATCGCATCTCGCTGCCAGCCCTCGCCTCCATCACCGTCCATCCCCTTCAACGGCGGTTTGCGCGCCACTGCCGCTGCCGCCCTGGCCCTGGTCCTGGCCCTGGACCGGCCACTTCCACGCCTCCGGCCCAAGGTTCCCAAGGTCCCAATCGTCCCCAATGTCCCGAGATGCAATCCATCCGCCGCGGCAACACACACACAACCCCCAGTTGCCCCCCAGGCGCCATGCCCGTTGCTGCCGCTGCCCGCCCTTCCCTCATATCCTCTACCCGTCCGCCGCCTCCACATCTTCTTTTCCTTTTCTTCTCCCACGCGTCTCCATTCACTCTCGCTCGTCGTCACGTTCACGCTCCCTCCTCCTCCCAACCACATTCTTTTTGACCACTCGCTGGTCTAGTCGCTCTCTACTCCCTTCCAGGTGAACATATCTATCGACGGCTAGTCCGAGCAACCGCTTCCGCTTTACGCGACCATTTACAAAGAAACAACCCACATTCGTTATATCAAACACCAAACAAACCACCTCAAAATGAAGTCTGCCGTCGCTTCCGCAGTGCTGGGCGCTGCTCTCCTCTCCTCCACCTCGCTCGCCGCTAGCATTGGTCACGTTCACGGTGCCAACCATGTGCACCGCCGCGCGCCGACCCCTGCTGCTGTCAACGAGAAGCGCGCCGTCAAGTTCATGACCACGGAAGATGTCGCTTTGATCCAGTCCAGCGGTGTTCTGGCTGGTAAGAACGTCGCTGCCGCTGCAGGCTCCACGGAAGCGATCACTGTCGGTCAGGCTGGCAATGCTCCCTTCGTTGCGCAATTGAACAACAAGTCCCCCAACGACCTCGTCGCTGTGGTTTGGGCCGGCGCTGGTCAATGGGGTGCTGTCTCTGCTACCTTCGTCGGTGCGCAGCAAGCTGATGTCACGCACGGCTTGAAGTCCAACACCAGCACTTGGATCTCCTTCAACCCCGCCAACGCTGCCGGCAACTCCCTCTCCGGTGCCATCAGCGCTGTTTCCGCCGACAGCGGACTCAGCCAGTACGGCCAGGTCGACAACACCTGGATCGAGTACACCCTGTCGACTGAGAACCAGTTCTCCACCACCGATGTGTCGCGACTGATCAACATGAACGGACAGAAGGTTGAGGTCCTCAACTACCCCAGCAAGCAAGCTTTCGAGGACAACGCTGCTCCCGCCTGCACTGGTGATAATGAGCACTACGCCTACGTCTGCAGTGGCGGCGCCACCACCTGCATCGCTGGCTCAATGATTGGCACTGATGTCGGCGCCGCTGGCAACACCGCTGATGCGTCCGGTATGGACGGTGGCTGCTCCGGCATGCCCACCGGTGGCTACATGGTCATCAACTTCTACTAGATGTTGACTTCTGTTGGACTCTTGGGGCGGGAACGGACTGAATGAGAGGAATCCCAGTTGGGGGGCAAAGGGCAAAGGAAATTTCCTCGATGCCTAATGTTGATGATGACCATGTCTCACACACAAACACACCTTTTCCTCTACAAATTTTTATTTTATCTTCTTTCCTTTCTTGGGATTTTACTTTTTACTCTCGAATACTCAGGGATGAATTGTCAAAGCTTTTCTAAAAACTTATTCTCTACTTCTTCGATTCGAAATGTGTCGTCGGGAATCCTTTGGCCCCCCTCGAGGGACTCCACCCCTCCCTTCCTCTGTCACTGCCGCCTGTCCCGTGTCTTGCGCCCAACAAACAATTGACGTGGCACCGTCATCAGAAATCCATACAAATGGCCGAATGATTATTGTCTCTTTTTGTTGAGCGGTGGGATGGGCCAGCATCGACCTTCGCTGAAGCGTCTTGACGTAACGAGTACTACTCTACCTTCCCACCATTCTGTCCAAAATCTATACCGTCTAATTGTCCGTTCTTCCATTCCTAGCATGTACCACTCGTTATCCCACAAAATCCCTTATCTTCCTTGATGGATGAACATCGTTCTGAGATGAAACACCTACTAAGGGGGGGAAAGGCTGGACTTTCCCGGCTTGTTTACAGGCCTTTTAGGGGAGCTGAAGTCCTCCAAGTGGGTGGTGGGGTCCCGATGTCCGCAACGGTCGTGCATGATTTGAAACTTCGGGGCTAAAGGGGACGGACGGGAATGTCCCTTTTTGGAGGACTTGCGTGGCAGTGGATTGGTGAGTAGATGGATGGATGGATGGGTGGAGTATAGGGAGTGGTGGATAGAGGGAAAGAGAGGTGGGTGGGGGGGAGGTCGAGGCGAGGGCTTGGCGGGGCGCGGCGGGTGGAGTTGCCCTTTTCGTACGGTGCTGTGCGGACTTCACCTTCATGGTCGTAGAATATCGTTGTTGTCATAGGCTGCTTTCGCTGCGTGCTCGGCGACTTCGGCATTGCGCGCACTCCATCATAGACCTTCGTCAGGGCAGCGGATAGACGTCTGGATCAATCTGCAGAGAGACGCCAGTTCTCCATCTGGTCCTCATTAGTACCTGATATTGTGGAGGGGATTGTCCTGAGGACCCCAACCTGACCCGTGCAATGCTGCTGCTGATTGGTGGCAGCGCACCCATCTCAAGCATCGAAAGTACCGAAGCCGTGCCAATATTGTCTACTGTGAGATATGAAACCCCTCACATGCCGTCACGTGTTCGATCGCTATCCCATGCAACACAACCCAAGCAGCAGTACGCAATGCACAGAGAAGCATGAGATAAACCTGATTTCATTTCAATCATCTACTTCGAGCAAGGCATCAGCGTCCAGCGAAGTGCGTCCTCGCCCAATCTACCCTCGTTTCCCCTCATAGAGACCATTTCGTGCGCTAAGAAAACAGGGTATAATATCGTCCGAAGCTAAAAGCAACATAACATCATCACTATCGATCTGCTCGGATCTCATCCAGCGGGGACCTGCACCTGTCTTGCGGCGCCACGACGCGCCAAGTACCCGTGCAATAGCCCGTCCAACTCACGCGACAAGGTGTCGAGTTTCTCTTGTTCTTCTTTGAAGAGATCCTTGACCCATGGGTGGTTGGGATCGGGCTTGACCTCGCTCGTGTCGTAGATCATGGTTAGCATGTCTTTGATGTCATTGTCGCCGTCTGCCCACGCTAGTAGACCTGCGTCTGACCATTGCGTTGCGTTGGTCGATGCAGGAGAGGGGGAGAGACCGCCCCGGGACGAGGCTAGTGATGATTTGGAGTCTTGACGTTGCGGATCGAGCGAGGACGAGTCGCCCGATGCGGAGGCGGCGCGCTGTGGAGTGACCGGCACGGTCTGAGCCGTCTCTAATTCAGGATGTGGTGATTGTGGCTTCGATGGAACGGGAGTTCGGTCGTCGTCTAATTTCTCGGCTTCGACAGGCTTGACTTTGCTTTCTGGCTCTTGATCGTCGTTCGGGATGATCTCGGCCACACTTGACGGCGAAGAATTACTCTCTCGTTCTTCAGCAGCGCGGGCGGCCATCTCGGCCTGCATTTGCTCTTCTTCCTTTGAGACATACTCATCGGACTGAGATGGGATATGAGGCGCTTCCGTGCCGTGCATGAATGATCCATTCCTTGTATGGCCATCGGCATCAGTCTCCACTCCATTTGTGATGTGACTTGGAACTCCGGCTTGTTTCTCATTGTTGACAGGACGTATGACACGTATTTCGTCCTCCAACCCAGTGGGAGCCTCGTGAATGACCGGCGAGCCTTCCAATTCGACCGCGTTGGGAAAACTCGATGACCTTGCCAGATTGGGCGACAAGGTCTGTGGCGTCGATACCACCGAAGACGACGCTGAACTCTTCTGCAGCTTGCGACCCTTTTGAGACGATTTTCTCTCCATTTCGCGAAGGTTAGGCGAAGTGTCGGCAGAGATGGTCGTGACAGACCGGGCAGTATCGCTGGACGCTCTTTCATCGTTGTCGCTGACATGGTCCTTTTTGCCTTTGTCCTTCTCTTTTTCTTTTCTTCTACTCTTGAATAGACCACTGAAAGTTCTCTGTTTCTTCTCCTTCTTTCGCTTGTCTTCCTTTGCACTCTCTTTGTCGGACATGAAGGGATCGGCTCCTTCCGCACGATTGCCTGTTACCTCACGAATTCGAGGGCCTTCGTCGCGCAGCAGATTGGGAGTCAGAGTGAATATGCGGGTTTCGGCGGTATCATCTTTGAGGAAGGAATCTGCATTCCGTGGAGTGCCTTTGCGAGATGCCCGAAGCGGGGCGCCCTCTGCTCGTTCTTGCAATTTGGGGCTCGTTGGAGGAGATTCAATGACCGCCTGAGAATCTACCGTTATGCTTTTCGAGTTTGCCACTTCTTGTGATGCAGCTTTCTGTTCAGAGGACGAAACCACTGCAGCGGCAGACTGTGATTGTGCGTGAGCCTGTGATTGTTGTGATGCTTGTTGTTGTGGTTCCTGATGATTTTGTTGTTGCTGCGAAGTACCGTTTTCTCCAGCTGTGAGGGATCCATTCCTAGACTCAGAGATGCCTTCATCTTCATCGGAGGAATAATCGTAATCCGAGGCCTCAACATATGTGTTTGCTGAGGGTTCGCCGAACGTGACGTTCTTTGCACCTCGGCGCTTCATTGCCTTCTTTAGCGGGTTCTTCTTGCGCTCTGCATTGTCCCCGAGCATGGCGGCCGACAGCTGAGGGGATGTCAGTCGAGAATGCGAGACTGGATCAGAAAAGATTACTCACATCAACGTTCCGGTGCTTGTTCAATCGGGCTAGGCGCTCTGTCGGTGTTTCTATGTGCTCGGCAGGAAGGTAACCGATGCTGCTGTCCTTGACGATGCGGACGAGCCACCAGTAGGAATTGCTATCGTCTAGCAGTACCATTGTGTCACCTTTGGTTGCATTGGCCTGCCCCTCGACTGTGGCGACGAACGTGTGCAATGCGTAGACAAAGTCAAAGTCGATGTCCTCTGTGTATGATTGTTAGCCAATTGTCCTGACATATGGAAGATCCCCACATGGACAGTCGAAAAGACGTACCGTCACTGATCGAGGGCGAACTCGATATGCGGTCCATCATATCGTCATCAGAGGCCGACTCGCCCTCAGTGTCGGAGATCCGGCCGTCATCCGCCATCATGATATCGGAATTTCCACCGTCCGTAGCTGCCGCGCTCCATGCCTGCTGGAGATTGTGCTCCTCCTCTTGACGCTCGCGGCCTACATGCCGAATTTCCTGCGCCTGATGTGCACCAATGAGCTGGTCGCCGAATTCCAGGTGCTGAGGGCCAGATCTGGAGTGATCCTGTGCCGAGGGATTCTCCTGGTCCTGGAGATCGAGCGTGTCCGCTCTGACTATGCCCGGACGGGTCATTTCATGCGTTTGCGAGCGATTGATTGCGCGTGCAGGCAAGCGAGTACGCCGAGGGGTCTGCGCGTATGATATTGACCGGTCCAAGGACGCTCAAGGACACCAGGTCGGACAGACGAGTGAAGGTCGGGATTTGAGAACACCAGCATCAGCGGGTCGACAGGGTGCCAGTGGTATATGGGTTCGACGGGAAGTGGCCGTCTTAATTGCGGAAGAAAATTGTCTCGTCGAATTGCGGAGAGCTCTGGCGCATGAGAAGGCGAGAAGGCGGGATGAGGGTTGGAGGCGGTTGACGCGCAACGGTCGGCGGTCGAGCGGCCGTTGGATGATGTCTCTAGCTATGCAAGTGAATGCAGGTGGCGCAGCCAGCTCAATTGGACGGCATGAGACCGTCAGATGGGCTAGGGCATGGTTATGGCGAAAGCGGAAGTCGTTGACCAAGGCGGGCGTAGATAAAACAGGGCCGAGGATGGAGAGGAGGTGAATTCGGGGCGGGAACAAAGGTACGGATTGGGGTCTCCAACTTTTGCCTTTGCGGGAAGGAGGCGGCGGCGGCGGAGGAGACGCTACGCTAGAGTCGCCGTCGCTCTTTCACTTTGTCCTTGTCCGTCCCATGCGGCGCCACGCCACGCGAGGAACCAGAGGAACCAAAGGAACCAGTCTGTGTCTGAGGCACGCATGGGCGTGTGCAACCAACCACGAGACACGACTTTCTGATTATCTGATCGTCGCCCTGTGACAATGTGCCAAACGTTGCAGGGCCAGAGAAGTTGCGCCGCTGTGGCGCCGTCTGCTGCTCTTGTGTCTTTCGTCCCCGATGGACAAGCATTGAGCCTCCCTCTCCTTCTTCCTTCCCCATTGCTGCACAGCATAGTCCAGCGCCATCTCGGACACGCAGATACCCGCGGTTCGGACCTGCAAAAGGCTCTCTTTCAATATCGCCCGTTCATGCGTTCATCTCATTCTGCCAGTTGTTTAGTCGCTCTCTACTGCATATAGATATAATGTATGTCTGCACTACTGGTCACGTTCTGCTCGGTCGCAACCGCCGGCAGTCTCCGTGAAACACACGCCCGTTCGCTGCCGCTCAGGCGACGCGCCACATCCATCCACTGTTTCTCATGCTTCATGCAAGAGGCTAGACCTTGCTGTGCCAAACTTTGGCATCGTCGAATAAGTTATCCGCCCTGAACCAGACAGTGTAACGGGGTGTGCCCTCAACTTGTTCACGACGTAAACGACAATCAAGCATGTTCTGCATCTGCTGCGTACAGTATTCAGAACCTGCTCAAAGACTTGAGACCCTAAAATAATCACAAAAGCCTCCACCGATACCCGACAAGGAATGATCATGTTTGCGCCATCGCTGTCATGCCCATGTTCTTCGTGTCATCATAGCCCACCGTTCAATCACGAACCCTGGAGGGGCCGTGGCGACATCTTCTAGGCTGTCCCACTCTTCATCTCTTTGCGCTTGACCAGTAGACTCTTGAAAGAACCCAGCCATTTGGCCAGATTGTCCTCATCCCGGGTACAAAATCGATAGCCCTTTTCGTCAGTGATAACCTGCAAGCAAAACCGCTTGCTCGAGCTGATCGGGTCTACCTCGACCGCGTCCACGATTGTGTCAAAGGGTATGACCTTGAGAGGGCTGTATTCCTTCTCGTCCTTGTACAACGCCAGCGAGCGTGCTCGTAGCACCATCCAAGTCTTCTTCCACGCCTTGACCCCCGATCGTGACTTGAGCAGCAAGATCCAATCCTGACATATAATCCGTGCGGCCTCCTGCATCTCTGCCACCGAAGCTCGCGCCTCCATCTCTTCGAGATTGCGTGGATCAGTCTGTGTATCTTGTGACTTCACAGGCGCTTGAGATGGATGCACAGATCGCGCCGACAACATCGACATGCGTGCCGTATGTCCCGCCGCATCGGAGAAATCAGAGTACGATCCATTCTCAGCACCAGAGTAGTCCATGGCCGTCGATGGCCGCCTCGGATCGCTCCATGGAATGGCCACCCCAGTGCGTGCTGGTGACATGGCGGATGGCTCGGCGTCCGATGAGCTAAAGCCAACCGTGTCTGCGGCCGATGTCTGCGTGGCATGGTTGACAGCACGGTTGAAACCGAAATAATGTGTATCCGCATGCCCTCCCGGACTGGCAAGGTTCAGCTCCTCCTCGGCCTCGTCCATTCTCGCCTCGCGCCGGATCAGCTCTACCCATTCTTGAACTTCTCGGTCGTCCTTCGCTCCCAAGTGGTAATTTCTTGAAGGGGAGAACAATCCGAAAACATGTTTGGCCTTTCCCTTTGGATCTCTTTGCCTGGCGACGGCGGTGAGGTCCGAGAGATTTATTTTGTGTCGAAGCTTGGTCTCGTCTGGGTTGCGGTAGATGGATAACAGGTTTGGTCTGAGCACCAGATACACAGAACGCCATGACTTGGTCTTGCGTGTTCGTTTCAAGGCTGGCCCAGCTTTTATGACGCGGTCAAATTCGAAGTGACCTTTCTGATTGACTGGCGACACTGTATTCAACCCCAAGTGTACATGCTGCAGCCTGTCTGTCAAAGGCGGCGAGGTATGAACTGCACTGGCGGCGGCTGCGCCATGTTCCAGCGACGATGGGGACTCGAAGCTGGGCACTGGCGGAGATGCCAGTACACTGGCCATGTCGAGCAGCTAAGTTGCGTACGAGCCAATGTGACCGCAATGTCAAGGATGAGCCACCAGAGCCGAGGCTGACGCCAATTTTTCGATTACTGCAAATGCTGCTTCGACCACGGCGCGACGGCCATGGATCTAGAGAGACTTCAGAGTCCTGTGCTGTATAAGCTATCACTGTGTCAGCGTGCTGCGCACAAAACCTCGAAAATAGGCAGAGACATGAAGAGTGGAAGTCGTGGAAGCGCTTGAGAGGCTTGTCGTCAAACTGCACCCGGCGAATGCGGGGGCGGTTGTGGGTGTGGGTGGAAGCGCAGGCGCAGGTGCGGGTACGGGTACGTGTGCGGGTGCGGGTGCGGGTGTCGCAGCAGCCGCTGCTCGGATTTCGGGAGGGGCTCAGAATTGTCGGGCCCTGACATCCGCCCACATGGAGCTGCTAACCTCAGCAGGACTCGACCTGCTACTGAAGCCATAATTTTTTAATTGCGACGCTAATGTGAGGTGGAGTTGGTCTCGGAAGAAACATGTGAGTGACCGAGACAGCTAAAGGAGTGCTACCTTGACTTGAGTCGGTACAAGTCGCCCTCTCATGTCATTTCAAGAGGGGAGATGTCTGCTACGATCCAATTGAGGAGAGGGCGGATTAGCGGGGATTGCTTGTTGCTTGGTGCATTCAAGGGTGAGGGTGAGGCATTTGCGGGAAGCGTATTACTGAATTGGAGGGAGAATCGCTCTACGATCGCTTGACAACTTCCACGCAAGTCAGAGGGTGAGTCAGTTCGGGAATGTGTACACATACTTGAGATTATTCTAGTTTACGGCTTCGAGATCGTCTCATTGTCTGGTGGGCCTTGGGTGTTCTGACTCGCCCACCAAATAGTGTCAAAATCTCCGCTGAGTCACGCAACCGTCATTCACGCCCCACCGAGTCGACTCACGCCGCTCGGGCTCGAATATTCTGTTCGTCGGGACTAGCGCTGCTCATACCGAGCGTGCGGCCGGGCAACATATTTCCTATACTGGTCGCCTTCATTTCCCAAGGCCACGCAAGACTGCGCAATTTTACCATGCCTGTCGTTTCGCCCGATAAGTTAGCCGGGCTGCAACAAGCTGCCGACGGTATAAGAAATGTTCGCTTCTCATACTTCTCACATGAAATTTGACTTGCTGACATTTGATAGATATGCATTCTTGCTCACGTCGTACGTTGGATATGGACTACAGAGACTCGCAGATTGGCTGACCTAGCAGCCAGGACCATGGCAAGACCTCTCTTACCGATGCCCTCATCGCCACCAATGGAATCATCTCACCAAAGCTCGCGGGCAAGATCCGTTATCTTGATTCCCGTCCGGACGAACAGCTCCGGGGCATCACCATGGAATCTTCTGCAATCTCTTTATACTTCTCGCTACTCCGACGAACCTCTGCAGAGTCGACTCCCACTCCCAGCGAACACCTGATCAATTTGATAGACTCCCCAGGGCACATCGACTTTAGCAGTGAGGTTTCTACGGCTTCGAGGTTATGTGATGGAGCACTGGTCCTGGTCGATGCCGTGGAGGGCGTCTGCAGTCAGACTGTCACTGTCCTACGACAGACGTGGACAGAGAAACTAAAACCTCTCCTCGTGATTAACAAGATGGATCGCCTAATCACAGAACTTAAGATGACACCAGCGGAAGCCTACACGCATCTATCGAAGCTTCTTGAACAGGTGAACGCTGTCATGGGTAGCTTCTTTCAGGGCGAACGCATGGAGAATGATCTGCGCTGGCGAGAGCGCCTCGATGAGTCGGTTGCGGCGGCCGCCACGAAATTGAAGCAGGTTTCGACGCAGGATGGCGCTGCTCGTACCCGTAAAGCAAGCTTAGGTGAAGATGACGATGGCATCATACATGACGGTACGCCAGCAGACTACGAGGAAGATGATGACGAGGATATCTACTTTACCCCCGAGAACAATAATGTGATCTTCAGCAGCGCCATTGATGGATGGGCATTCACTCCGAGACAATTCGCTGGTATCTACGAAAAAAAACTTGGTATCAAGCGTTCGGTACTGGAAAAGGTACTCTGGGGCGATTTCTATCTCGACCCAAAAACGAAAAGGATTCTTGGCGTTAAGCATCTGAAGGGGCGAAATCTCAAGCCTATTTTTGTTCAACTTGTATTAGACAACTTGTGGGCCGTCTACGAGGCAACCATTGGTGGGAATAATGGTAAAGGGTGAGTACTTCGAGTGCCTTTTTCTGATCATACCCTCACCCTCACTAGTGACACTGCCCTCCTCGAGAAAATATCGAAAGCACTCAATGTCAACATTCCCCAACATATCCTTCGCTCACGAGATCAGAGGGCGGTACTCACTACAGTTTTCTCATCTTGGCTTCCTCTGTCTACTGCCGTTCTTGTCTCTGTTGTTGAGAATCTCCCATCACCACCAGCCGCGCAAGCTTCGAGATTACCGGCGCTCATCGATTCCTCCCCTGGATCGGATCACGTCGATGCCAAGATAAGGTCAGCCATGTGCGAGTTCCAGAAAGGTGCGGAAGACCCGGTTGTCGCATATATCAGTAAAATGTTTGCCGTACCAGAAAGCGAGCTTCCCTCCAACAAGAGAAAAGGCGGTGCGCTCACTGCAGAGGAAGCCCGCGAGCTTGGCAGGAAGAAACGAGCAGAAATTGCCCGCGCGCAGGCCTCAGCTGGTGGCGAGTCAGCGGACGTAAGCTCCATCACTGATGCTCTCGGAGCAACAGCTATTGGGGAGGACGAGGATTTGTCCAAGCAAACCACAAACGGCACCATCGAAGAGTCGCAAGAAGTCGAACATCTTATTGGATTTGCACGAGTATATTCTGGAGTGCTTAAGGTCGGCGACGAGGTCTACGTTCTGCCACCAAAATTTACTCCTGCTCGTCCACATGCGGCCCCACAACCAAAGAAAGTCAAAATTACGGCACTATATCTCCTCATGGGCCGCTCTATGGAGAGCCTCGCTTCGGCTCCTGCTGGTACAGTGGTCGGAATCGGCGGCCTTGAAGGTGCAATTTTAAAATCAGGGACTATTTGTACCCGTTTAGAAGGCGCACCTAATCTGTCATCAACCGGAGCGATCAGCACAAACGCCCCTATCGTCCGAGTTGCTCTTGAACCAGCATGGCCTACCGACCTCGACAAAATGATCAAGGGACTACACATGCTCGAGCAGGCCGATCCTGCTGTAATATACGAGCAGATGGAAAGTGGTGAGCATGTGATTGTTACGGCTGGAGAGTTGCATCTCGAAAGATGCTTGAAAGACCTGCGAGAACGGTTTGCAAAATGTGACGTGCAAGCTGGCGAGGTTATTGTACCCTATCGGGAAGGAATCGTCAAACAAGAAGAGATGAATCCAGCACGAGATCCTGCTCTTGGACGTGGACGAATTGACGCCATGACAAGCAGTAAGCAGGTGAGCGTTCGACTTGCTGTGCGACCACTCCCGCAAAGCGTCACGGACTTTCTCGTCAAAAATGGCGGCATAGTCAAGCGGTTATATTCCGAGAAAAAAGCACAAGAGGATCAAAAATCGAAGGCAGACCTGAAGGATGCCACAGATGGGACACAGACGCCAGATGAAAGTAATGTGGACGTTGACGTTGAAGAGGCAGTGGACGAGTTGGCAGACACCGCGATGTCCTTGGAAGACTTTCGAATACAGTTTCAAGAAACATTGGCGCTGGTCAAAGACGACAAGGAACTATGGCGAGATATCATCGACAAGATTGTCGCTTTTGGACCGAGACGAACGGGTCCGAACTTGTTGATTGATGCCACCGAAGCCGGGATATGCAGCAAATTCTTGAACGATGCTCAAGAAGAGGGACAGTCAGCGCCAGGAGACACTGGAAATGAGCTGAGACCTCATGATTTCGTTGACAAGGTCGCACATGCTTTTCAGCTGGCTTGCCACCAAGGACCATTATGCGCGGAACCCATGCAGGGCGTCGCGGTGTTCTTGGAGCGTATCACGTTGAACAAGAATGAAAAGGGGGAAGAGGCCGATTCTGCGACCAGCTTTTCCGCACAAAATATTGGACGCTTGACGGGTGAAATTATCAAAGCGACAAGGGACTCGATCCGAACGGCATTTTTGGACTGGAGCCCGCGCATTCTGCTCGCCATGTACAGTTGCGAAATCCAAGCCTCAGCAGAGGTGCTCGGTCGAGTATATGGTGTCATCACTCGGCGCCGGGGACGCATAGTCTCTGAATCGCTTCTCGAGCCTTCACCAAACTTCACTGTCGTCGCACTACTGCCTGTAGCCGAATCATGGGGTTTCGCAGACGAGATTCGAAAGCGAACCAGTGGCGCGGCGAGTCCTCAATTGGTCTTCGAAGGGTTCGAGGCCTTGGACATGGATCCATTCTGGGTTCCGACTACTGAGGAGGAATTGGAAGATCTGGGTGAGAAGGGCGACAGGGAGAATGTGGCGCTCAGATATGTGGACAAGGTTCGAGAGAGGAAGGGATTGTTTGTCAAGAAGAAAGTGGTCGAGCATGGCGAGAAGCAGAAGACATTAAAGCGGTAAACACGCCAATCACGAAAAGACACACAAAATTCTTGGTCGAAAGATATAAAACAATATTACTGCGTCTTGTCGCAACAAATGTAGAATATATCATGATCATCCACAAGTCTTCAAATGGCTGAGGCTCGCGCAGTGAAGCCGTATGCACTAACCTCATCTGGGCAGACGTTGTCGTGGCGACCACATTGTTTGGTCTCCCCCAAAGCCCGACCGCAAAGCCCGCCAGCACACCCAGCGGTTTCGACCCAGCATAATGCCCAAGTCAGGCGCACCGCCCGCGGCCGCCGTCCCAACCGTGCACTGTTGACCGGTAAGAGCGTCCCTTCCCAGTCCCAGAGAAACATGCGCCTCGAATGTACACATCGTTAAGACTCCGCGCCAGAACGACCGTTGCCGCTGTTGTCACCCGACTCGAAGAAATGGGCCTCGCCGAGTTAGCGACGTCCGCTCGGTTCATGTCGACCGCTTCTACGCCTTCTATGCGCGCCAGAGAGGCTGATAGCGCTATGACGGAATCGCGACCTGGTTCTTCTGATGGCGGAGGGGGAGGGGGGAATGTTAAGGTTGTTGTGCGGGTCAGGAAGTTTTTGCAACGAGGTGAGTTCGCAGTCCGTATATTGAGAGGGAATATGGCTGACGGATGGCGACAGAGCTCGATCGCAATGCCGTGTGTTTGGTCGAGATGGATCCCAAGACGCAGCGGACGACACTGAATCCCCCCGCGATTGAGGATGTCAAAGGCACGAGAAAGGTCTACGAGGAGAAGAGCTTTACTTTCGACAAGTCGTTCTGGTCGCATGACGAGGCGTCGGGGCACTATTCGCACCAGAAGGATGTCTATGAGTCCTTCGGAGAGGAGTTCCTCGACCACAACTTTGACGGGTACCATACCTGCATCTTCGCCTATGGACAGACTGGATCGGGAAAATCGTATACCATGATGGGAACGCCGGAGCAGCCTGGACTTATACCACGAACGTGTGGGGGATTGTTTGAGCGCATCAGGGAAGAGCAGAACAGCAGTATAACGTACAATGTGCATGTCTCGTACTTTGAGATCTACAACGAGCACGTACGCGACTTGTTGGTTCCAAGGACGAGTCCGCCGTCGTATCTCAAGACACGAGAGAGCAAGGCAGATGGAGTCTACGTGCAGGGATTGACCGACTGTCCGGTCAAGAGCTATGCAGAGGTAGAGAGGCTGATGAACACCGGCGACCAGAATCGCACTGTTGCGTCAACAAAGATGAACGACACATCATCAAGATCGCATGCTGTGTTCACCCTCACTCTGAAACAAATCCAGCACGACATCACATCAGACAGTACGATTGAGCGTCTGGCTCGAATGCGGCTGGTCGATCTGGCGGGATCGGAACGAGCAAACAGGACAGAAGCTACCGGGCAGCGCCTGCGTGAAGGCAGTAATATCAATCAATCCCTGACGACCCTCGGTCGGGTCATAGCAGCACTGTCGGATCCTAAACGACAACGTGCGCTGCAAGCAAAGGGAACACAAAGCCCTTCTAAGCGCAGACTCGAGGTCGTTCCCTACAGAGACTCGGTTCTGACTTGGTTGTTGAAGGACAGTCTCGGTGGCAACTCCAAGACCGCAATGGTGGCATGCATCAGCCCGTCAGACTACGAAGAGACCTTGTCAACGCTGCGATATGCCGATCAGGCGAAGAAGATCCGAACTCGCGCACATGTCAACCAGGACGCCGTGTCTGCGGCAGAAAGAGACGCCAAGATCATGGAGATGCAGGAGACGATCAAGAGTCTGCAGCTGTGCATGAATGCGGCCGCATTGCGCAAGAGAGACGAGGCGGACCGCGCCGGTGAAGAGCTGGAGAACTACCAGCGTCAAGTGCTCAAAATGCAGCGAGCCATGGAAGAGTCCAAGGATGTCAGCGACGTCAAGATCCGTACGCTGACTCAGGAGCTGGAAGAGCTGCGGCCGCTGGCTGTGAGCCTGCAGAACGAGGTCGACAGCTTGAGACGACACTTGGCCCTAGCGTTGGGCGAGTTGAAGAACCCGATTGTGATACCCAGGAATGTGGACGAGAAAGAGAACTACTATGCGACTGATGAAGAGAGTGAGTGGTCTAGCGACGAGGAGGGGCAGTACGAAGGAGCACCTGTCGCGTGGCAGGTTGATATCGACGACCTGATGAGCGACCTAGGGATGTTCAGAAGGAAAGTGGCAGATGACCACGAGCGGTTTGGGGTGAGAGCGCCAGAGATAGCGTAGATTGGCGGGCAGTGAGCAGTGCGCACTGAGGAAGGACTGTTCTGTCCGGGCAAGAACAGAAGTATTAATGATGAACAATTCACGACATTCTATCTGATATATATGCTCGAGTCAGTTCTTCGACCGACTAGGACTGAATACTGAGTCAAATGGTGTGTCGTATGGCCGCCTTGTGGTTTTATCGATAAGGCAGCGTCAGCCTGCGCCCTTGCGGCCAATCAACGGATCGCGTCCCCGCCGATTCTAGCTCTCCCGCAGCGCACTCACTTGCACCGCGCTGTACGACGCGTCGCAGCTTCATCCAGTTCCCTCCGCCGCCGCAACAATTGTCGCCCTGCCGATTCGCGTCACCTCCGGCTTGAGCGAGCTCAGCGAAGCTCAATTGTCGATACCGGGTCACATCTGACCACGTTGCTCGACCCTTCGCAAGCCTCTATTCCGTAACGATACGCGCCTGCGCCGCCCCCCAGGCTTGTCGATGCCTGGCGTGCTGGTCGACAGCATGTCTTCTCCGACTGCCAATGCTGCTGACGATGTCAACCCATCAGAATCACGACGCTCGAGACGCGTCTCTAAACGACCACACTACCTGGTAGACGAGCAGCCGTCCACGTCGAAGCGGAAACGCGATGCGCCCGACGACGGACCAGACGACGAAGATGTCGCGTCTGAGGAGAGCAACGATGGGGAGACGGACGCAGAAGACGACGAACCAGACGAGGAAGAGCTACGTGACCGGCGAACGAAGAAAGCGCGGAATGCTCCCAAGAGACCGGCCACCAAAAAGGCCAAGACCAACGGCACCGCATTGCAGATGCCCATTCGCAATTCTGCGCTCAAGGCAAAGAGGCCCAGGAAAAGAGCGGCAGGTGGCGCAGTCCCAGATGCCGACCAAGCAGGTGGTCTTTATGCGGAAATATTCTCGGGAGACAAGGAAATTGAGGAAGTCGTGAGCGATTGGATTCAGCGATTCAAGCAACACGAATCAAGCGCATTGGCGGATGTCATTAACTTTGTGCTGAAATGCTGCGGCTGCGATTCTGAGGTCACGCATTACGACGTGGAAGACGTCGACGGTGCGACCAACAGAATCGGCGATCTGCAGGAAGAGTTCCAAGCTGTGAGTTGCTCATCATATGTAATAAACGAATCACCCAACTAATGCGATGACAGCAAAACGTCAGCGACTATCCGATCATTGCGCGAACCAAATTCGCCGCGACACTCAAGCATACCTTGATGGAGTTCTTCTCGGTATTAGTGAAAACCATCGATGCCACAGACGTTCTGTTTACGAACGTGGAGCTGATCGAGAATGTACAAGTCTGGTTGAGCACGATGTCGGGGGCGCAGAATCGTCCATTCAGGCACACGGCAACCGTGGCGTCTCTTTCAGTCACCACAGCACTGTGCGAAATTGGAAGAGACCTGGCCACCGCGGCTGCCACCGCCAAGCGACAAAGCGAGAGCATGAAGAAGGGCCGGGGTGCAAACAAGAAACGGGCTAGTGGTCTCGATGAAGACGCGCAACAGGCACAGCAGAAACAGACTCTTGTCGACACAATGGTCAAGGATTGGTTTGATACCATATTCATCCACAGATACCGGGATGTGGATCCAAAGATCCGAGTGGATTGCGCAGAGGCTCTCGGCGAGTGGATCGTCACCTATCCGGATGTGTTTTTCGATGCACAACATCTTCGGTATCTCGGCTGGGTGCTTTCGGACGCTCACCCACAAGCAAGACATGAGGTACTGAAACAGCTGCTCAGACTCTATGAGAAAAGGGACCGGCTGGCTGGTCTCAAAGTGTTCACCGAGAGATTCAGAGAACGAATTGTGGAGATGGCGACACTGGACAATGAGACTGGCGTCCGTTCACTAGCCATCCAGCTGCTCAATCACCTGCGAGATGCTGGATATCTCGAGCCCGATGATATCGACACAGTTGGTCGGCTGGTCTTTGACGCAGAGCAACGCGTGCGCAAAGCTGTAGTTCCCTTTTTCCTTGCTAGTGTTAACGACATGTACGAAGCCAAGGTTGAGGATCTAGGGGGATTGGAGGCTATTACCGAAGAGACGGGCGATGATGCAGACAGCTCTGAGCGACCTGGTCTACCGTGGCTCAAAGTCAAATGCCTCGCTGAGATCCTTGAAGCATACGATGCTTTTGATCCTGAGTTATCCAGGAATGCGGCGAAGGGCCCAGGTGGCAATTACCGTCTACATGCAGAGGAGCTGGAATCCCGATTCATCACAGTTGGAGGCACTCTTTACCATGACACGGAAACGATGCACGACTGGGATAGTCTCGCCAAGTACCTCCTGTACGACACCTCGGAAAGTGCTCAGAACGGTGTGGACAACGGCATTGCGGCTCAGCTGAAAGGTCTTTGCAAGCTCTCGGCAAGGGAAGAATACATTCTTCTCGAGCTGCTCAATGTGTCAATTCGTCAACATGTGAGCGAGCTCGTGGACGCAGCTGCGGAGAAAAGAGGCAAGAAGACAAAGAGGCAACGCGATGATTTGGCGGACGACCAAGAATCGAGTGCTCGTCAAATCACGAACCTCATTCCACAGCTATTAAAACGCTTTGGTGACTCGCCCGAAACAGCGCTGGCCGTGTTACGACTGGAACGAATAGTGAGTCTCGAAGCATTTTCCGATTTCCAACAAGACGCCTCGACATACAAAAATCTTCTGGGGGATATAGAGAAACAATTCCTATCTCACGGCAACGAAGATGTCATGACTGAAGCCAGCCGCGCCTTATTGCGAGCGAAGCAATACCAGGACCTTGGTGACGTAACGGAGGAGAAGATCGAGGAGCTGTGGGAAGAGACCATCGAGACCTTCCGTCGGCTTTGCACGATCAAAGAGCCCAGTAAACGTGGCAATCTCACACCAAAGGTTCTCGATGCCTTGACTAAGACCGTGTACCGTATCGAGCGGCTGTCTAGCATTTCAGATCCAGGAGCTCACCTGAGAGCTGTGCCAGATGCACAGAGCGGCAGGAAGGGAAGGGGTGCACCAGCGAGAGTGTCTGCCCTTGAACTTTTGACGGCTTTCGTTCGTCGGGCTGTCCTGGACGAAGGAACCCACGAGGATCGGGCAGCTGCCGAGGCCGAAGATGTGCTTTCGATACATGCGGCTCAGACGCTTGGTCTGTATCTGCTGTGGTCGACAAGCAGCTTTGCCAAGCTGTCTTCCGGAGCAGTCACGACAGACGATCAGATCGAGCTCTTCACTGCATCGAGGGACAACCTATTAGCAGAGATTGCAGCCGTGCTGGAGTCTCGATCACCCTCGTCTTCCATCGCGGCAGAGATGAGCCAGATCATGCTCGATGTCCATACCTCGAACGCCACTCTGCGAAACACCAAAGCCCCGTCCGAGCTGAGTCTCGACATGCCTCCAACATCGCAGGCTTTGCTCCTCCGTGTTTTGACAGCATGCGAGCGTCGCTTAGCTAACAAGACCGGGAAGCACATTGAGAAGCCGCGAGAAACCCGTCGGAAGAAGTCAAAGCCACCACGGCCTGCCCCCAACCCAGGAGACGAAGAAATGGACGACGCCGCTCTAGCCGCCAGCCCCGTAGCGTCCGACGACGAAGACGCGGCCGCCGAGCCGCAAGACGGGGACCAATCCTCCGCCCCTCCCTCGCTAGTCAGCGACAGCGACTCTTCCTCGGCCTCGTCCTCAGACGGCGAACAAGACGGCAATGGAGACGCCACCCGCACCGTCCGCCGCGCAACCCGTTCCCTAGCATCACAGCTCCTAGCGGAGAAGCGCCTCTGCACACTAGGGGGCAAACTCGTCCTCGCCGCCCTGGCCGGCGCGGCGGCCGACGAACGCGGCCTGCGCAAACGCCTCGAACTCAACCGCGCGAAACTCGGGCCTAATTGGCGCGAAGTGGTCAAGTTCCTCGACGCGGATAAACCCGCGGCCGCTGGCGCTGCGCGGAAAAAAGCCCCCGCGCGTCCATCGGCTCCGGCTCCGGCTGCGGCGCGGGTGGAGAAGAGCCCTGCTGTTGTTGTGGTGGAGAGTGAGTCTGAGAATGAGGATGAGGATATGTTGGAGGAAGAAGAGGATGAGGATGAGGATGAGGGGAGGGAGGAGGTGCCTGAGGCGGAGGTGGAGAGTGTGCTTGGGGACTGAGTGAGAGGGAGGGTTTGCTTCTGATCACGATGCAGAGAGGAGGAGTGGATGGTGGCGAGGGTGGTGAGCATGAGGTTACGTATATACTATATTTCGACTTGAACGTTTCTTTTCTCTATTCACTTTGCTTTAGGAGTGTATTGTTGTGACCATGGCGGGTACGCAGGAGTTGTGGGTATACCTTGGTGAGCAGGACTGAAAGCATGTCCGTCTCCATACTCTAGCAATCACACACATGTTGCAACCTAGAAAACAAGCAGGAACGACACTCATCACAGTCTACCATAGCAAAGGGAGTATCAATAATGAATGTTCTCATTTCAGTCATAAATCTAGCCCCATACAAAAAACCCTATCTACCCTCTACAGCCTCTCAGCCAGGCCAGCCAACCGATTTCAAAGGCGATAGATAGACAAACAAAATTTTCGACAGGACATCTCTTTTCTTCCTTGTACTTTTCTTGATTCCAGATCAACGGTAAAAGTGTCGTATAAAACACCTACTCCTTGAGCCAAGGTTTGCTTCCCTGCCTGGTAGCGGCGTGTAAGTGTGCAATTTTCTTTCATGATAGTTCGTGAGTTCTTAGATGTTGTAAAACAGAAATTTCGTAAATGGTGATTCCTTCCCCCTTTTGCCGTGGTTTCCGGGAATTTTTTTTGCCAACAGATGGTGGCCATACAAAATAATGATTTCAGTCATCCGCGCTGACGCTCTGCCACCGGCGAGGTGTGACACGCGCAGTCTGCGAACGGGTGAGGACCGAGCCACCAGGCGAGATAAGTGTGTCCGCATCGTCCCGGCGGTCTCCGGGAGATGTGGCGGTCTGGCGGGGAGGCAGCCAGATCTTGGCACGACCAGCCACAGTCTCTTCCAGCTTGCCGACGCGGCGCATATTCATCTCCAGCACGACGACACGCAGAAAATCGCTGTTCTCGCGCGGCTCTCGTGGACGAATGTGCGACGATGGTGGCGAGCCAGGAGAGGAGCGACTGTTGGCGTCATTGTCCGAGCTGGACGAGGAAGCAGGACTAGATTTTGACCTGCCCATGGATCGCCGAGGCCGCGAATACGTCTGCATCTGGATCATCGGCATCGAGCGGTCGACCTCGCTTTGCGACGTGTGCAGGGCTTGACGGAAGTATGTCTGTTGCTCGTCAAAGCTGAGAGCGATAGGATTGAAATATCGTCGTTGTGACTTGGTCGGTGTTCCAGTAAAAGCGTCTGGTCGGATCTCGGGGCCGACGCGGGGGAATATGAATGGATGCTCCCACAAAGTGGCGTCGGAAAAGGCGTATGGATTGTAAGATGGGTTAGGGCCGACGTTGCTGAGTGAGAATTGGGATAGGGATGAAAGTGCGCGTGACTTGAGGGATTGAAGCGAGGCCGTGAGATTCGATTTGAGGCCTGATTTGCGTCGATCAGCAGACTTGGTAGGCTTTACCATGAACGACGATATTGACGTGTTGTCGTCACTATCGACAGCAGCCACGTCAGAGACAGATTGTGCGATCAAAGGGTGATCGGAGGCGCAATCCTCGGTGCAGGTAGTGAGGGATCGCTGCTTAGTCCTTCGCAACGAACTCGAGCCCGGCGATGAAAGTAGTCGAACGGCATCAGGGGTGGGAGGGTTTCCGAGGGAGAAAAGCGATCTATCGTCCGGATCAAGAGATGGGATAGACTCAGAAGATATCGACCTTGAGCTGGTGCGAGAGACGGGAAAGCCACCGAAGCTGCTTCCAAGACTATCCGCGCACGCCACTTCGCAAGGCTCTAACAGCATCTCCATAGATTTGTGGCTGGCGTTTGAGGGCATTCCCAAGGCCTCAGCCCTCCATTCCTGGACAAGCTGTTCGATAGAGATCCTCCTACTTCGGCCGTCTAGTCTCTTCTTGCCATTCTTTCGAGGTGGTATCGCGGTCATGGCAAGCAAAGCAGCCACCGAGGCGGGCACGGCATCGCTATTGTGGCCGACGGAGTCCCGAGGTGCGCGCTTGTGCTTTGAAGACGACTTCTCTCGGCCCTTCATGGCATCCCTCGAGTGTCTGGAGGACGCCGAACTGGCGCGTGACGAAGCCCTCGAGGGGATTGAGAGCGGTTGCGAGTGTGTGAGGGTCGAAGGCATGTCTGCGAGACGTCCAAGGGCGGCGTCCCGGTGCGGGTTCTTCATGGTGGCAGATAGCGGCGCATTTGGGAGTGGCTTCTCATGGCTACTGACGTCGACGTAGGCGGCGGGGCGTCGGGGGATTTTGAATGAGAACATGGAATCAGGCGTCCCGCGGGTGGCAGCGCTGGAAGTCGGGTCGACCAGTCCAGGCTGTCGCGCTGAGCAGCACTGTGGCAGCGCAATGGGCGATTGGGTTTGCGGGCGGTGGATTTGGCAGGTACGTAAGAGTAAAGGGACTCTTGCGCTCAGACGACGATTGTGAGGCGACCTGCGATTTGCTGCGACTTCCGTGGGCGGAGCCGGAGGCCTGACGGGACCATGCTCGTTCGAGAAGGTGTCCGACAAACCAGGGTTCGGGGCCGTGCAGTGGTTTCAGTCGCGTGGTGAGGCCAGGCGAGGTTGAGGGTGACAGCGGGAGCCGGGGAAATAATGTGGAAATGAAGTCGAAAAGAAGAAGAAGAGAAGCGAGATGACAGGTGGTAAATGAACTTAAGGCGGACTCAGACATCATCATCATCAGATGATGGTGATCGATGGGGGACGCTGGCTGATAGTCGGTCGTGGTTATCGCGCGTGGTAATGGCGGCCGCTGATAAGAGAGAGAGACTCGTTTCCGCGGTGCCGGTGCAGGCGGGAGCGTCGCGTGGTCGTGTGCCCTTCGCAGTGCCCTCTGCCCCTCGCACTCCTACAGTTCCGCCTGTCCCACGCTCCTCCAGACTCAGGCTCACCCACCCACGCCGTGACGGATTCTTGTGACTCGACGGGTGTGACCGCTTGCCTGCTTGCCTGCCTGCTTGCTGTGGACAGCCGGTTAGAACAGACACAAAAGGCACGGCCGGACTTGCCCGCCCACCTGCCCGCGTGCGTCTTCCCGCCACTTTACTCAAACAGGCCATCGCCCGCTCACCACCAGCGACAATCAGGCAGGCGCCCCCAGCACCGGATGACAAAGAGAAATGCCAAGCGCAGGCCAATCGCCTTCCGCGCCCGCAAACGCTCCTCGTTAATCGATTTTACCCCTCACCTCTGTGCTCTCTCGCTCGAGCGCGACGTGTGCGTGTGTGCGTGCCGTTCAGTGCCTGCATGCGTGCATGCGTGCGTGCATCTCCGCCTTCTCCCGCCTCCCGCATTATGCATGCATAGCCTCTCGGCACCGATCGGTCTTGCTTATTTTCCTTTAACATCCATCCCCTGCCCGCTGTGTCTCGCGGAGAGCCCGCCGCCCTCAGCCGCCGCAAACGGTGTGCCTCTCTTCCCATGCCCAACCCAACCACTCCTGGCTCAACATCTGCCATGTGTCGTGACCCGCTGTTCGCGCACCGAAGCCAGTAGTGTCTCGGTCGAGGCGGCTTACTTTGCCGCGAGACAAGATGCCATCATTTTGGCATCCATCGGCTCCGCTTGCCGCCGACTTAGAAAATACCTTAATTTTTATCCCACACTGCTAAAACAATATCGTGTGCCTGGCCTGGCCTGGCCCCGTACTATCGTCGTCGTTTATCCGTCCCGGAGGAACCGATGCTAAGTAAATGCACGTGGCGGGATGAGTGATGGGAATCGCGGTGGCCGATGCAGGCCGCCGACGCAGCCACGCTCACAGTTGTTATGCACGACGGCTGCTCCGATGCAGGTCAGAAAAAAAAGATGCGCCGGCCGCTGCTGGTCAGTCGTTTCCTGACAGCTGCCTGCCTCATCTGGCTGCACTATCGAGTATTGCTGCAGCTATACAGCCACTTGTACTTCACCGCATAGCGCGTTCCTGACCGCTCGATTGGCCAGTGAGAGGCTGTCCTCTGGCTTCTTCACTTCTGGCGGTCTGTCAGGAGATCTGCTGCATTGTTTGACTCATTTTCATAACCGTGGGGTTGTTCTATATTCTCTATTGTCCCCCCCCCCCCCCCCCCCCCCCATCGCGATGGGGCATACCGCCCTAGCCCGTGTATACCCAGTGATGGTGCATCCAGCTCTTCCTCTCTATCACATGGTTCCCAAAAACTCCTCGCGCTATGCAAGTACATTAAAAAAAAGGTATCCGTCCGCGGCACGAAACCGCTCAAACGGCGTGGTGCAGATGTTCATCCGCGGTCTGCACGCTGAACGTCGTCGACACGTTGATGGTCGCGTCCTTGTCCTTCGCGAAAGGCACCTCGTCCAACTCCGTCTCGTCGTGGGCAATCCTCGGCACGTACGACGCGTTGCCATTGCCCGTCGTGTGGGTGCGGTATCCCTTTGACGACGGCGTGTTGTTCGTGTGTCTGCCGAGCAGCTTGCGGAAGAGAGGTCGAAGTGTGGGGATCGTGCTGAGGAGGATGATGCCAGTCTGCTCGAGCTCCGCCCAGAACAGTAGTTTGACATATGTATCTGCTTGGTATCAACAACTGAATTCCGTCACGATTGCGGGGAACGACTCACAAGTCACATCTCTGCCATCCACAGATTGCTGGGTGAAGACGTCTCTCAAAATACTGGCCAGGCCGGTGATGGTTCCCAGGCCCATCAGCACACAAAAGCCGACTTTGGCCTTCATCGACACTTTCAGGTTTGGCACCATTGATAAGGGCCAAAGCGCCAGTGCAAAGTCCACGAATGCCGAGATCGCTGTGAAAATCGATCAGTGCCATTCGACCACGCTGTTAAGTGTCTGGTATACGTACCACCTTGCGCCAGTCCAAACTTGTGCGTAGTCTCCTTCCTAGGGCAGGTTCCCTGGCCGAGCACATTCCAGAGTCTTGGTACGGGATCGCACTCAAACACGATGAGGCCCATAGTGATGAGAGCGAATACCGCTTGGAGTATACCAAGTGCCCAAAGAACTTGCACCCTCCACGGCGATTTCACTCCCTGCACGGGAATAAGCAGGGCGATGATGCTGAACTTGGAGATTGTCGTAGAGATGAGTACGAAGAACAATGCCCAGACGAACCATTGGATGACGTGCGTCACCTGATAGTAGGTGAGATCATCGATATAATGACCCAATCCATAGCGCAGCGCCCTCTCAATGTGTACGAAGACGACGATGTTGAAGACCATAGCGATTGATATCCATATAAAGTCCGCGCGCCAAGTGTTGGCCTTCTTGCTGGCTGAAATGGCTCGGAGGCCATAGAGGACCAACGACACAGTGGTCAAGATGATGGATGTGATCAGCAGACTACGACCATCACTGGTGTAGCCCGGAAATGCCGAAGGCGACGACGACGTCGTCATGATCGGCCAAAGTAGGGAAAGAAAGGGCAAAGAAGGGTCGTAGAATACCCCTAACCGAGCGTGCAGGACTGGATAATGAACTGTGCAGTACACGAGGAAAACAGGTGGGGGAATGAACGAGTGATATATAGTGGAACAACCGAGCTTGGGGGTGTAAACAGATTCCTAATCACCCATGGCGACTTGTGCAGACGAGGGAGTGAAAAGCTGGCATAAACGAACAAATGTCGTTCGACCGTAGCTCGGCACAGAGAACCTACTGTTTATGAACCAAGACCCGTTGTGCCTTTCTCTCTCGGCCGACTGGGCTTTTTGCATCAGCGTTTGATAGCGGCATTCGCGAGGCGAGAATGGGGGACCTGATCCTTCCGAGGTGTGCTTGGGGACCGGCTCGGTAGAATGGTAAGGTACATCGCATGATTGGGGGCACCGAGTCTCCGGTATCCGACGCTTCCACGTGTCGACATAACGCCATGCGGCGGCGGCGGCACCCGAGTCGACGATCCACCGGTCGACGACGATAGAAAAGACACCGTTGTGCGTTATGCCTCGTGTGTTGACGAGAAACGGGCACAACGGAGATGGAAGTGAGAAAGGGTCGACTGGATCCTTCCCGTGTGCCGTCGGCGCGGAGCGATAGGGGTTCTGTGCGACAAATTTTCTTTTCCACCCGGCGACTGTTTGTGAGGCGGGCGACTCGAGCTAGAAGGATGGATTCAGGCGAATTGTGCTGAGACATGGTTCGTGTGCCTGATTGATGAGGCAAGACGCCATCCGATGTGGATGCAGCGTGGCTGCATGGACAGTTCTGCGGCGCGAGCTTTGCTCAATGGGCTCGGCCATCTGGCTAGGGGACGGACGATCCCTTATCGTCTACCAGATGCCACAGACCAAAGCTAGCACGAGGACGATATCGGGGGGTTGGATGTTCTATATCCAAGCTAGCTAGTGAGTTTTATCCCCTTGCCCTACTTTAGTGACCGAGACTACATCTATGCCATATGCACAATTGGTTGTCAGACCACCATTCAAGACGTCAACCAATGATATCCCACAAAAGCCTGCTTCCGCTCCGGATCCCGGCCCAGTATACCTCACGGCATAAACGACATGCCATGCGCCATCAGAGATAGGAACGAAGCCGAAGCCTGTGACCGCGATTTGAGAGATGCCATTCTGACCGTCGGTGGACTCACAGAAGAACTGTGGGTAGCATCCATCGACTGCAACGATGGATCGATATGCGAAAGAGATATTGTAAGTAGTACCCTGAAAGAGGACGCCCGCTGGGAAGTCTTGCACTACATACGGATGGAGAGAATCCGTACCATCGTACAAGCTGTCACGGAATGAGCGGCGTGCAATTGCTGTAACCACAACTGTGTCTCTTACAGATATCTTGAACCCTGATATGCGTTACCGGATTGGTATTCCGCCAAGGTATCTTGCAACTGCCAGAGAGTGTCTTGCTCAAACGACGGGTTCCCAATAAGATTGTCCGAGCAAGTACCTTTCGTTGGATCGGTCACGCTCACCGCAGCCTGCAAAGTCGCCTGAGTAGCATCGATGATCCCTACCTGCTGATTGATGCCGACAGCACTGATGGCCAGGGAAATCTCGGGATCATAACCACAATCTTCTGCGTGAACTTCAGCATCAACCAAAGGCTGGACACGCGGGTCATCGTAGATGCTGCAAGCCTTGTTGACGTTTGTCAATGCGCCGGTGATAGCCTTGCTAGCCTTTTTCACTGCAGCGAGGAAGCCAGCGTATTTCTTCAGGTTGTCTACGGCGCTCGTGAACTTGTCAAGCAACCCGCAAAAGTCGTCGAAGGGGTGTGCGCCTTCCTTGGCGATACACGATGCACGTGCATTGATCTGTGCATCAAGGCTTGATATATCACAAGAGCCAGAAAATGTGCCAACTCCATCAGAGTCCAGGAGGGCATAGATTGGCTCTCCGGGGGTCGGTGCTGTTCCGCCAGCTCCTTGCGGGAACGAGAGCGGTGTGCATTCGAGCTGCAAAGCTCCTGTGTAAGGTTGATCACATTGATCCGTGACAGAGAGAGACACCATCGGGTTCACATCTCTCTTGAAGGTGGAGTTGCTGCTGGCTGCGGCCTGTTCATCGCAGGGATACTGCACCATCTTCGGCTGGCAGTTGGCATGGTAGATATAGGCGCTGTTAGAAGCACTTTCGAACAGGAACGCAATTCCCGGGCCAAAGTGAATTATCAGATTGGCGGGGTCAGAGAAATCAAGTCCAACTATGCGTTCCTGAGGTTGATGCACGCGAATCCTGGTGATCCCGGTTGTCGATGAGCCTAAACCATCGAAAGGTGATACACCTGCAAAGATGGAGCTGTTGCTCTGGTAGAGAACGTCAAGTGCCGCCCCAGAAAACGGGCACGGAGGGGTCGATGCCGCAACTGCTGCTGCGGCTGCCAATGTCGGTGCAGTGACTATTGCAAGCGCCAGACCAGAGAGCATCGCCGAGGGTAGAGACATGGCCGGCAAGATTCGAGCGAGAGAAATGTATGAGATCTTCCGAACGCGAGTACATATGTAGAGCACGCCGGATCCCCGTCAATAATGAGAAGCGGCGCGGGCAGGTTTTAGCCACTGGCTGCATTATAGTGCCCTTTTACCGTTGTTGACGCCACGCCTGCCCGCACAAGTATAGCGCCTCTCGCCAAATCATCGAGTTCACTAGCTTATACCGGTTTTTGTGGAAAGTCAATGTAGAGCGCGCCTAGATCGCACGGGTGTTTCTCACTCAAGGGCGCCTCGTCCAAGAAAAGGCAGAAGATCGGTATAGATTGGTCCGGGGACAAGTCGGAGGGGCAAAACGGTGGCCAATCGGAGTGGAACCCCCAAATACTTACTTTAGCATTTTGATTTTGGTCATGAGGAACGATTCGGCGCTACTCCCCTAAGCGATCTCCGGAGCTCTAGACCTTCTACAGGGTTGCGATAGACTGTGGCCTGTCGAAGGGCGCTTGACCGTACTCCGAAGCAATTAAAGGGACGCTTGATTGATGTAGTCTGCCCTATGCATCTTGCGTGAGGGCGCCGTCGGTCGATCACCCATCATCCGGTCCATTCTTGGGCTTAGGGTTCGTTGCCGGTTGCTCCTTCCGTCATCTGCCGAGGTCGCCTAATGCTCCCTTCGCCGCCTCTTGCTGATTACTCGCCAGCAGCGTTTTTCAGGCGACGTCCGCTCGACGGCCTGAACCATCATCCGATATTTCGATATATGTTCGGCCGTATCGCTATTGTTGTCTTACCGAGGAGTTCGTCCACAACATGGATATGAGGGACCTATTTTGACGGTGCTTGGTTCTCCGCGCGACCGTGTGCCGGAAGTCTCAAGCGCAGAAAGCTAACGCCTAAAATTGGGTCGATCATGCTCGGGAATGATTAGCGTAAAAGCCAAATAACGTGAATCATTAGTGCCAATACACCAATTGAGCAGTGCATAGCGACTGATGCTCTTTGCGTTTACCTTATGTAAGTCACCATGATTCGAGGTCACTTTCCCCGAAAGCTGAGCCTCAAGGTTCACCATTTGCTTGCCAGGTGGGCCTCCGGCTACGATTACGACAAAGTTCACGGTCATGGCTCTTGAATTCGACAAAAGAATTGATGAGAACCCAAGCGGAAGAACGCGCACTGCCCCGTCCTGCCCCGGCTGTGCCTCAGAGCTGGAAATGGCGATTACCTTCGATGTGTTGTCGAAGTGTCGTAATAGATTCGAAAGCAATATCACGATGAAGAGTACTTTGCACAGAGATCATCTCCTCTTAGTGTATACCTTACAACTTTCGAATCGTGAGACTGGCAGACCATCGAGTCAGATGTCGGCCGTTGCTCGGAGTGCCCACGGGGCAGCCGTGTCGACCCGGCGCATCTGAGCAGTGCAGCTTGACTTTACCTTGTGCCGAGGATGTTGGATGTTTGCTGCTCGACCAACGGTGACTTCACAGTGTTGCGTCCGGTTGCGCCGTGTTGGTGCTATATGGCCTGCAACTGTCCGACCCAGACGGGGGTGACAAATTTTAGCAGCATAGTATCATGTAAGCGGAAGTTGCGTCGAGCAATCAGAAGTACAGCATTCGTCTGCCATGTGCCGTGCGTTCAGAGTCGAGAAATCGTGGAAGAATGGCCTTGGTCGGCAAATAACCGTCTCTGTGCGCGCACTATAGAATACTCGGTAGAACGCGTGAAGCAACTCAAATGGTCTAGCAAGACACCAGCCTGCAAAGCTTTTTCGCTAAACATGTCGAGCCGCCTTGCATTGCATCGCGTCAGCCTGTAGGAACGCGCCCAACAAATTCTCAGAACAATGAAGCGGTGGCGTTCCGCCGGGTCGTTGTTCCTGGATCGCTCATACAAACCCCGTGCTCGGCTGGACGCGGTCCGCCAATCAATCAACATCACCCCATGATTTTTTTGTCCTCCCCGGACTTTGGGAGCCGACCCCGAGGCTCGATATCACGACTGCTGCAATTCACTTTCTCTCCACCATCAATCTGATGCCATCGCCATGAACGGTCAAGCCACTACAAACGGAGCAAACGGAGTCAATGGTCATAGCGACCATGCTGTCCACCCGGGCGAGGTCCTGTGGACCCATCCCGACCCAAAGTCTACCCAGATGTGGGACTTTATGAATGCCGTCGGCAGAAAGTACAAACAAGAATTTACCACATACGACCAACTACACAAGTGGAGCACGGAAAATGTCGCCGACTTCTGGGCCGAGACGTGGCATCACGTTGGCATCCGGTCTTCTAAGCCGTATGACAAGGTCAGTAGCTCCTTTATCCGCAGTTGTCTACATGGCTAATTTAATCTTCTTCTTCTTCAGGCTATATCGGATGCTGACACCGTCTTCCCCCGGCCAGCCTTCTTTCCGGGAGCCGAACTCAACTTCGCCGAGAACCTGCTCTTTCCGTCACAGCAAGTCGATCCGGAGAGTGTCGCCGTTCTCGCCGCCACCGAGGTCTCGCGCGAGACGGTCACTTGGACGCAACTGCGGGAGCGTGTTCGCCAATGCCAGGCAGTCATGCTTGCAGCCGGTGTACAAACGGGAGATCGCGTTGCCGCCATGCTCGCCAATCACTGCAATGCACTAGTCACTGTGCTCGCCGCTGCCTCTATTGGCGCCATCTGGACCGGGGTTTCGCCAGATTCTGGCGTCAAGGCTGTTCTCGACCGTCTACAACAGATTGAGCCAGTGCTAATGCTGTGTGACAACGCTGTCATCTACAATGGCAAGATTCATCCGACGCTGGCAAAGGTCGAGGAGATCTCACTAGCCCTGCCGAGCTTGAAAAAGGTCATCGTCTTCGAGACTGTTCCCTCGGTAGAAATCGCATTCACCAACGAAGCTCTTGCTGATCGTGTATTAAGCTATAGCAATTCAGTCTCCAAGGTCGATCCTCAGTCAAAATTACACTTTAAGCAGCTCTCACCCGATCATCCTGTCTATATTCTCTACTCGTCCGGCACTACTGGCGCACCAAAATGTATCGTCCACGGTGCCATTGGTACTCTGTTACAACACAAAAAGGAACACATCCTGCATTGCGATATCCGGCCCGGAGATAGACTTTTCTATTACTCAACTATCCAATGGATGATGTTTCAGTGGCTAATATCTGGCTTGGCGAGTGGTGCTACTCTTGCTTTATACGACGGCTCACCATTTCGCACTTTCTCCCCCTCGAAAAATACTTCGGAACCCGATGACCTCGCAATGCCACGTCTGATTGATGAGCTCAAAATCACACAGTTTGGCACATCGGCCAAATACCTGTCGGTCCTGGAAGGAAAGGACATATACCCTCGGCAAAACGCTGGGCTGTCATTATCCAGTCTCAAAGCGATTTACTCAACAGGCTCGCCCCTTGCACCTTCAACTTTTGCTTACGTCTACCGCGCCTTTGGCTCCGTGAATCTAGGCTCGATCACCGGCGGCACAGATATAATATCCCTTTTCGGCGCGCCCTGCCCTCTGACTCCCGTACACTGTGGTGAAATCCAGGTGGCTGGTCTGGGCATGGCAGTGAAAGCATTCGATTACGCTGGAACGGACGTGTCCTCCTCCGGCGAGCCTGGCGATCTCGTCTGCACAAAACCTTTCGTCTGCCAACCAGTGAAATTCTGGGGTCCCACAGGCGAGAAGAAATATTCATCCTCATACTTCGAAACCTTCCCTGGCGTATGGCACCACGGCGATTTCGTACGCTTCAACCCCGCCACTGGCGGACTGTACATGCTCGGCCGCTCAGACGGCGTGCTCAAACCAGGCGGTGTGAGATTCGGCTCCGCCGAGATCTACAACGTCTTACTCGAGCACTTCCCACACGAGGTCGAGGACGCGCTGTGCGTCGGCCGTCGCAGGGAAACGGATACGGACGAGACGGTCGTGCTGTTCCTCAAGATGCGCGACGGGGAGGTGTTTGATGAGGCTCTTGTCGAGAAAGTCCGTGGTGCGGTCAGGAAGGAATTAAGTGCCCGTCATGTACCCGGTGTAGTGGATACGTGTCCTGAGATCCCGATGACGACCAATGGGAAGAAGTAAGTCCACCTTTTCAAGGATTACGTTGTCAAGGTCGCTGACTAGCAATCAGAGTCGAAGGCGCCGTCAAGCAGATCCTCTGCGGTCTCAACGTCAAGACGTCCGCATCGGTCGCCAATGCAGAATGCTTAGACTGGTATCGCGAGTGGGCCAAGACGCATTAATGATGCTAGTAGACTTGTTCGGTTTAGATCGTGTTATGGGACTGATTGTACAGGCATTCCATTTTCTGCATAGAGAGAAAAGAGCGCACCAGTTCGCGCGTGGTTATACATATAGTACAGCGGACTCGATGATCCATTTTAGATGACTTGACCAAGCTGCTCATTCCAGCCTCGACTCTTGAATCCGTTCCTCTCGCCGTGCGTCCCGTCCCTCTTTCCGTACGTATCCCAGCAACCGCAAGACACCAGCAGCAGTGACGCCCTCGACGCGCCTCGCCTGCCCCAACGTCTCCGGGCGTGCGAGCGCCAGCGCACGTCGCTCGACAATACTCAACCCCTTGACGCTTTCATAGTCGATCCCCGGGTCCAGCGCTAGCCTTTCATCTCTCTGCAACGCGCGCACAGCTGCTTCTTGCGCTTTCTCGTACGGCGCATACAGCGCATTGATATGCACTCTCCTCTGCACGTCGGGGCTATAATTCGCCATTTCCGGTATGAGCGGGAGCAGCGACGCCGGGGAGACGTTCTGGTAGCGCAGCAGGTCGAGCGCCGAGCGCTTGACTGTGTCTTCCCTGACGGGGAGATTGGCTGCGGTCCAGGCCTGGCTTGAGAGACGGAATGCATCGAGACGCGATGTCAGCTGTGCGATGGCGTCGTGCGTCGCATTGTGCGCTTCCCATCGTGCATCTGTGACTGCGCCAGCGGCCCGGCCGAGCGGTGTCAATCGCGAATCGGCGTTGTCGGCGCGCGACGACATGCGGTATTCGCTGCGTGAGGTGAAGACGCGGTAGGGCTCGGTCACGCCTTTCGTCACGAGGTCGTCGATCATGATCCCGATGTAACCATCGGCGCGAGTGAGCCGGAGCGGTGCGCGGTTTTGAGATGAATTGCCGGCGTTGATGCCGGCTACTATGCCTTGTGCTGCGGCTTCTTCGTAGCCTGTCGTGCCGTTGATCTGTCCTGCTAGAAACAAGCCTGAGATGAACTTTGTCTCGAGAGTGGAGCGTAACGAGCGAGGGTCTACGTAGTCGTACTCCACACCATAGCCGGGCTGAAGCATCTTCACGTTTTCTAGGCCAGGGATCGTACGCAATAATGCCTCCTGAGCGTCTGCTGGCACTGTCATTGAGATTCCGTTAGGGTAGATAACATCGGTATCAAAACCCTCCGGCTCCAGCCAGACAATGTGGTTGTCCTTGGACGCGAAACGTATGACCTTGCTTTCTAGACTTGGACAGTATCTTGGTCCTTTCACAGTCTCACGGATATGAATCGATTTGTCCAGATTTGCGCGGACAATATCGTGAGTACGTTGGTTCGTATGGGTCGACCAGCATTTTAGCTGCTCCTGAACTGTCACAGAGTCGTTCATATAACTGAAAGCTGTTGGTGGATTGTCACCATGTTGCACTTCCATGACCGAAAAGTCAATGCTTTTGGCATCGAGACGCGGCGGTGTGCCTGTCTTCAACCTGCCCAGCTTGAAGCCTGCCTCCCGTAATGACTTGCTCAGTCCGAACGTCGCCGCTTCTCCCATTCGTCCAGATGGATACACTTCGAGTCCGATGTGTATCTCTCCACCAAGAAAAGTGCCAGTAGTGATGACCACATTGCCAGTTGGGACGACTTGTCCGCTTTCCAGCCTCGCACCGATGATGCGGCCGTGGGTACCATCTTGCCCGTCTGACATGCTCCGATCAACGACGATATCAGCCACCTTACCCTCGAGCACTCTCAAACCAGGATAAGAGGTGATCTCCTGCTTCATATGTTTCTTATAAAGCTTGCGGTCGATCTGAGCGCGAGGACCCCATACCGCTGGTCCTTTCCGGCTATTGAGTATGCGGAACTGGATCCCAGCTTTGTCGACGATTCGGCCGACGACGCCATCCAGTGCATCGATTTCCCGCAGCATTGTACCTTTGCCAATGCCGCCGAAGGATGGGTTGCAGGAGCATACACCAAGGTTCTCGAGCGACGGCGTCACCAAGGCGGTCTTTGCTCCCGTACGGGCTGCTGCAGTAGACGCCTCGCAGCCTGCATGGCCGCCGCCGATGACGACGACATCATATGGCCTGTTTCCCGTCAGATGGCTGTATAAGCTCAAGAGTTAGCTCTACCAACTCTGTTTGACCATCGAGAACGGTGGCAAAAGTTCTGCGAACTATGGGCGTGAATTGGCTCCGAGGCAGTTTGAGAATCCCATATCTCGAGCTCTGCGCAGCCGGAATGGCAAGACGCATCTCGTAATGGCTGTGACTCTGTCGTTATCCGGTTTTGAAAATCTCCGTGACGTTCTTTCCTTCTGGCGAGTGCAAAGTATGTTGTTGAAAGTCTTTCCATAGGTCACGTGACAAAATTGAGTCGCTCCAGAAAAATTATTGGGTTGGTGAACGAGGAGGCATTCACTCACGCAGCATTTGACAATATGAATACTGACCATACGGCCAACGCGCCAATAACTAGTATTCTAGGTCCATTGCTGAGTCGTCTCACGCTTGATGAGCGGAGCGCTGCTCTCCGTGATGTGGCGGCCACACTCAAAAGCGAAGACGATCTTGTGGTAGCCGCCTGGTTACTGGCTGCAGATGCAGATGCAGAGCAGCATGACACGGTCCTAGAAAAAGACGTTTGGAAGTTCCTGGTCCTTCTCAAGGATGGTGGTCACGCTCCAGCCGTAGCAAGACTGTGTCATCAATCAACAAAGGCAAGAGAATGGCTTCTTGACTCTACAACCACCGAATTGAGCAAAGCACTTTCTGCCATTCTACCTTCATCCGTTTCTGAAGCTCCTTTGGATCTTGCCCATGAGCCGCTTGCACAGGATGACCCAGCCTCTGCCTCTAGCTTTCATCAAGCGCACTCAGAACATCTCGAGCAAGTCAGAGCCACCGCTTTAGTTCATCTTCATTTCCTTCTTCACCTTTTCGAGTATGTTTCCGGACCGTCGTCTTTAGAGCCGACTATTTCTTTGCTCGATGTACTTCTCACTGCACTGGCTGCAACAGATACCATAATATCACGAGCGGCCCGGAACGTCTGCTCGGCTTGGCTGCGATCGCCAGCCCTTCAACACACAGCACTCGCGGGCGAGGTTTTGAACAATCAACTGACCGTACATGACACGCTGTGGGCATGGATTAAGAGCCTTCTGAAGAGTTCGACACAGACCACCCAAATGACCACCGGATATTTCCTCTGGTCCCGTCTGCTAGAACTACCCGCTAATGTCAATCTGTTGCAACTATTGCTAGCAGATAATCATTATTGGATTGATCTGCAGACAGCCATGGCTGATGGAGACATGGAATTGAAAAGATTGGGCGTGTCAATCCTAAGAAGATCGGTCAACCTTGCTGCAGCAAACAACGTAGTGGTGAAGTGCAACTATTTCTTCATGACTGAGTTCCATCAGGAGAAAGGTAGGCTCAACAGAACTTTGAGACTTTAAAAGTACTTGCTTTTATCAGGACTACACTGACAGTTGCAAAGCAATAATTACAAGCGACTTTGAGAAGCTCTGCACCGTGTATGAGACTGTAGCCTTGGGCCGCTATCTCAATCAAGTCAAGGACTGCCTACCCTCGCTGGGACAATTGGCTGATTCGCCGGCGATCGTAAGCCCGTCATGGATTTATACTATCCTGCGTCCATCAATGTCGAACAAAATGCAAGACAGCATCCGCAATCTCCTAGGAGACTGGATCATGTCTCGATGCGTGTACAGAGAATCCGACCTTGAGGCGTTTAAGAGCCTTCTCCATGACAGCGTACTACCCTGGGCAGCACAAGGGAGCCTTTTCACCGCTAGCATCCGAGGTTCAAGACAGACATGTTCTTGCGATCATGGAGAAAAGCTTACTGCATTTGTGATCGGCATAGCCACGGCACAAGTTTCGTCTGATCAGCGGGCAGCAATAGATTTCTGCTTCGAAGTAGTGCTCGATTTTCTGGAACGAACAAAGCACAACACCAGTATATATGCCATAACGTATCTGGTTTATGGACTATTTAGAGCCTCTTCGTCCGGACCGCTCCCGAAACTGACAACTCATGGGCTTCTAACGCTTGCAGATCTCCCTTCCACCCCCGGTCTTTCCGAATCTGTTCAAGATTTCATCACCGTCATGTGCTATGCCATGCTACGGCGCATATGTGCAGAACATTGGATCGATTCCGGAGCAGACAACAGCATGTTAGAAAACAGACTCTCCAACCTGGGAGCAAAGCTCACTAGTATTCGTGCCACTAATGGATTCTCCCCAATGTCCAACAGTAACGAGTGGTCATCGATAGAAGAAGGATATGATACCATCAAATCCTCGCATCATCGGTGTCTCAGCGGCGAGAATCTTGGAGAGATCTGCCAAATGCTTCCTTCAATACTTGGAACCGACAGTATCACCCCTAGTGATCCGAAGATCATCATCGAGGTCCTGGATGCCATCTGGGATGAGGTAGAGATCCAAGACTATCCCAAAAATACTCTTGTCTGTCTTCCTGCAATATGGCTGAGCCCTGTCTGCGTCAGAGAAGGACAAGCCAATCATGATTTGGCCGACCGTCTCAGATCGTTCATCGGCACCTTCAATAAGCTCGCTCGTGGTCGAATATATGTCTGGTCCCCGTTGCTGGTCGCTTTACGTAAAGCAGTAATCACCTATCCATATCTCTTAGCTGCTGCAGATATCGTGGGTTTCGTTTTGGCGAATGCAAACCAGATGCCGTCAGCTAGGGCTGAATTCCACTTGGAGGCGGCAGTGGTACATTTAAGCACGCGGTTATCACCAGACTATGCGCACCTGACCTATGAGCACTACTTTGGACATCTAGAGTCGCTCGGTTTCGCGGCTTTCTTTGATATGGTCAACCGACTACAGAGTCTCGACATCATTGTCAGTGAACAGATTCTCGAAAGCATAATGAAACCATGGCTGGAGCAGAAATTGCCTGCGCCCATCGTGAACAAGTGGAAAACGACCGAGCAACTTCAGATTATGTTGATTTTGCTAGAGAAGAACGTAATGAGCCAGAGTCTGCAGACTGCAGAGAAATTGTTGAACGACTTACTTCATCTGCTCAAGGCAGAACCGTTCCCGAGGTATAGGTTCCTCTTGGAGTTGATGATTGCTTCTCTACTATCTAAGCAGACTCAATTGACGCACGTCTTGTTCGAGGCGCTGTCTACAAACGATCACCACGGCAATCCGAAGTATATCGCTTCGATGATCAGGTTGACAATATTCGTCATTTGCAGTCGCGTAGGCACGGAACAAATGGCGGTCAATTTCACGGAACGTGTCCTTGCCCTCACCTCAAGTTCTAAGATCATTATTCGACATGAGGCGCAGTGGAGCTTTCCAATATTTTGGGCTCATGCCGAGAGGAGAGGCTGGCAAAGCGTAGTCCAGAACCCTTCTCTCTTGGGATTGATCAATTACATCAGGAGTCTGGATAAGCAACAGCACTTTCTGCCTGAGAGGGAGAATAACAAGTTCGACCTGGATTCGATGTTCACTCTCGACAACGTTCTATTTGGACAGTTCTGGAACTTGGAGCCGGCCGCCGCACCCTTGCTAGACCGCGAAGACTTCGCAAAATTGTACAAGATGGATGGGGACCTGCGTCCGGCCGCCGCTGATGCTATAGCAGCGCCCTCGCTGGTGCTAGGACCACCATCTCCCGCGCAACATGGCGTCGATCCCGTGCCGCGAATAGCAAATTCTGACGAGACGACAGTCCCATCGACTAATCCCGCGGTACTGCAGACTAAGGGCACTTCGTACCTCAGCCGATCAGTGTCCGACTTCAAGACTGTACGCCAAGAATCTGGTCTTATGGTTGTCGGCTCTTTGGTCGACAATCCTTATAATTTAGGCGGGATATCGAGAGTCTCAGAGATCTTCGGAGCCGGAACGCTTTACATCTCAAGTCTCAACGTACTCACCAACAGAGACTTTGAATCTGTCGCTGTTTCATCTCACACTCACATGAACGTCGAGGCACTCAAGGTTCCCGACATGTTGGCATTTTTCGGTGAAAAGCGCCTGGAAGGATTCACTATTGTCGGCATTGAGCAGACGGATAGATCGTTCATCCTCGGAAGCGAGTCGACCAAGCTGCCTAAGAAGACGATACTCGTGCTCGGCGCGGAAAAGGAGGGGATGCCGGCGGAGGTGCTCACGGAATGCGATATGCTGGTGGAGATTCCTCAGAAGGGGTATACGAGGTCGATGAATGTGCAGACGGCTGCGGCTTGTGTGCTTTACGAGTACTGCCGGCAGCACTCGTGAGGCTGGTGTTGTGTGAAACAGGATGATGCTTATCCTTCATTGAGTATGACTGTCTGCGACGGCCGCTAGAGCAAATGGACCCTGCGAAGAAGGTATCAAGAGATGGAACTCATTGTTATCAACCAGGCTGGACGATCACCAGATGACAAGACAGCATCAATGACACAGCGCATACAATAGACGAAAGTGCGCAATAATATTGCTATCGTAAGCATGCATCGATTGCGATACGGTTCACGAGCTGTGATTCATCTTTTCTCAGGACGTTATTGGGATCCGCAATGGTGGTCACGATGGCTTGCTTGCTGCAGTGCTTTTGGCGGGCGTGTGCAGCGGGCAGAGAAGTCCCCACACGTTGCCATTGCAACCGGCCTTTTGTTTGGATCCGGCGTCCACGTCTCGCAATGTGTCGCACCAATCCCACGCCCGTTGGATCATCAGTCAGGCACTTGCTATTCTATACAATAATTCAATATTTGGCGCGCTTGAAGAATTGATCATGACACCGAAGACTGCTGCAAGCCTTTACTGATACCTCTTTCTGCCTTGCGCAGCATATTCCTGCCTGCTCTGCTCGAGGGCACGAACGCAGCAGCCCGCATCTGACAACTTCTACCACGAAGATTGTCCTTGGAATCACCTTCAGCACAATGGACACCGGTTACTTGTCGCAGCAGGTCACCACCATCATAAATCAGCTCCATGGCTATTTCGACGAGATTGGCGTCCCCAGCCACGAACGCGACTCGCGCGAGTCCGAGGTAGGAGCAACGCATTATACTAAGCAAGTGGATGTGCTGACCGGATGGCCAAGCTCTTCGCCGCGCTCTCAGAAACTTTGCACAACCAACTCAAGCAAGTCGCAAGGTTTGTGGAAGCAGCCCACTCAGCCTTTTTGAATTTCAAGCTGATTGACGACAGCGAAAAGCATGAGCTCACAGAGCAGGCTCGTCAGCTCATCCGAACCATCCGCCAGATGGAGGCAAGCCTCGATGATACAAAAGCGCGAGATGATTACGACAGAGAAGATGACGAGCTACGAGTGACAAATCCGTTGCTTCAGTGTATAGACCATCTGAAGCAAAAGCACAAGACCATCAGCAAGCTCCATCGAGATCGCTACGAGCAAGTCAAGAGTACGTATACTTGACCTTACGTGATAGAGTCCTGACACTGACTGTATTGCAGAGCTTGCCGAAGCCTTGCATTCATACGCATCACACCTCGAGCCTTCCTTCCTGTCTATCAAGCTACCTCCCACATCGCCAAACTCCAAAATCTCGCCCACTTTTGATATCTCCCCATCATACGTAGCGTCGTTGGACACCGAGTTCACAAAGGTCTATGATGAGTACAATCGGCGCGTTGCCTTTGTGCAGTCCATGGCAGAAGAGATGGTTATGCTTTGGGGCGAGCTCGGCACGCCGCAAGCTCAGATCGATAGTGTCATTGTGAAGCACTATCGCGATGCTCCTGAACAACTAGGACTACACCAAGACGACCTCGCAAGGGTGAAAGCTAAGCACGATAAGCTCATGGAGGAGAAGCGCGCACGCGAGAGGCGACTCAAGGAGCTTCGTTCCACCGTAGAGCAACTGTGGGACAAGCTTGGTATCGAAGAATCCGAGCGCAGAGCGTTTCTGGCATCAAACAGAGGTTGCGGCATGAGAGCCATCAACGAATTCGAGGATGAATTGGCCAAGCTTGAGGAGATGAAGCGCCAGAATCTTGGTTTGTTCGTGGAAGACGCGAGGATCAAGTTACAGGAACTCTGGGATGGCCTCTACTTTTCAGAGGAGGAGATGCTTGACTTCACTCCTGCATTTTCTGGTGAGCATACATCGTGGATCACATAAGAGCGTGCTTGTACTGATTTCCTCCAGATGTTTACTCGGATGCACTACTCTCCGCACACGAGGCCGAAATCGCCCGACTGGAAGCCCTGAAGCAGCAAAGAGCGCCTATACTTGCTTCAGTGGACAGATACAGATCACTACTGAAGGATAAGCAGGACCTTCAGACGTCTTCTCAAGACGCTTCTCGTCTACTGGCCAAAGGCACCAAAGGCGAAAAGCGTGATCCGACCCGCCTCTTGAGGGAGGAGAAGATGCGAAAACGTACCGAAAAGGAACTTCCAAAGGTAGAGCAGCAATTGCGTAAGGTTCTCGAAGCATGGGAGGAGGAATACGGCCGGCCATTCCTCGTTCATGGAGAGAGGTATCTGGACGAGTTGGACGAGGTATCAGCGCGAGCGAGACCCACAAGAGCACCTCCTACGCGATCGAAAACGCCTGTCAATCCACCACCGACCGCCAATTCAAAGACAGTCCGGACCGCGCCCTCAGCTAGCAGGAATGCTACGATGAGAGGCCCGCCGCCACCGAGGTCGAAGACGCCGACAGCCTCAATTGCTCGCAACCCGCTTTCGTCATCGGTAATGTCGTCGAGCACCATCAAACCATCAGCTTCGAGACCGGGCACTGTACGTGCATCACCTTCCAAGATTCCCGCAAGACAACCACTTGGTGCGCTTGCGGATGGGAAGAACTCACCCGAACGCCGTCCCAAGACGGCAGGGGGATATCGCTCAGGTGCGGATGAGCACAACTTCAGTACTTCAAAGACCATGACTAGCCCGGGCAAGTCGTCAACACTGCGGGTCAACCCTACTGCGAGAATGGGCCCGCCTCGTCTCCCACCGCCGCCAAAGATGAAGGACATCTTCCCACCGACACCGACGCCGACGCACTTCTCGGACTCCATGTCAGATCTTAGCAGCGTCATCGTTCGACACGTCGACCTAGACGACCCTTATGACGACCGATCGTACCGCTCGCACCCTAGTGGGTCGACAGTGGCATCGCACCAGTCGTCGGTCTCGCAGCGGAACATGCAAGCGCTTTACACGCAACAGCACCAAAATCAGAGACAGACCTCGAACGACAGCAGCTCTGGCCAAAGCGGCAGCGAGAACTGGGAGACGTACACCGATGCCTCTGCCGAAGAGCCGGACTCGCTGTACCCCGCTAGAGGCGCGAACAAGAGAGCCACTCCCGACGATGGCTACACCGAGCGCGTCGAGTGGGATAAGCGTCTGAAGAGCCATGCGGTCGGGCTTGGATTACAGGCCTTCAACCCGCCCGGACTCAGGATGGCTCCTCCTCCGGCTGGTAGGATGGTCGAGAGGGAGGGCACTGTTAACAGCGAAGCGTGGACCGATGACGATGGCGTGTTCTGATCATGTCACAAAGGGGAAGGATATTTCGATTCTTGTACTATACTCTTTTCTTTGGGAAGGGATTTTCTTGCCGGCGGAAGTGTCGTCAATGGCAGATGCGAGTCTAGAAAATTTGGCTTCGAGAGAGACAGACAGAGATAAGTCTGCCGGACTGGCAGTCTAGTGCCGCGGACGAATGGCGTTTGTCCTCCTACTTTTGGGGCTGGACTCTGAAGAAAGGAACGGACCATTTCGAGAAGGAGAGGTCCTTGATTACAAGATTGTATGAAGTTATGAACTATGATCTCTCTCTCTGGTGCTTGACTTGAACCGTACTTGTGCGAGCCGCGAGTCACGAGCCGCAAGCCAGTAATCTAGACTTGTGTATCTGTGCAGCTTCGACTGCTCTCTCTGGCTGACTTGTGACGGTAGACAGCGCCCGCGCTCAATCGTTTTGTGCCTTCGCGAGCGGGACTTCGAAGTGCTTGGCAGATGCTTTACGCTCTCTGGCAAGCACATGCTGAGGGCAAATCCATAAGTCGTTGTAGGATCTTGCTCAGCCGGTAGGGTCTGCATAATGGGACCCCCTCTGTCCAAGAATAGTCGTGAATATCCACCCGTGATCATATCAACCGAACACGCCAGCGCGACGCATGACATCGGCAAACTCATCAACACCCACCGTGCCCGGCGCATTCGTCCCTTGTCCCGACGCGCTTCCCCCATTAGCTTCTCTTATCATATCCCTGAGCGTCTTATCATCCACATCCTCCCTCAACTCCCTCGCCACCCTCCTCAAATGCGCCAAACTAATCACCTGACTCTCATCGCGCGTAAACAGCCTAAACGCAGCACGCACTTCCGCTTCCGCGGTCCCTCCTCCTCCCTCCTCTTCGCCATCATCAACCTCGTCCCCCTCTTCAAACCGCGACTGCACCTTCAGCGCAGCAACAGCAAAGAAATGCTCCCACGCCACCATGCCGGTACTTTCGGGGTCCAGCGTTTCCACGATCTCCGCCATTTCTTCCCTTGAGCTGGCGGGCGCGTTCAACGCGATTAGACACCGGCGCACATCGCGCGTCGGGATCACGGTGCCGTCTAGCTCGTCGCTGCCCGCTTTTCGCTTGCCTTTTGCGTCCGAGGGGGAGGCGCTGAAGAGGGACCAGGCGCTGCGGATCTCGGACTCGGACGAGGCGGAGATGTTGTGCTCTTTTGCCAGGCGCGAGCGGCGTGGGAGAGGCGCGGTGCGCGCGGAGGACTTGCTGCTTGGGGCGCGGCGTTTGGGTGCCATTTATGGATTGGATAGCTTCATCGAAGCTGGAGGTAGAGTGTGTATCCGTTCCGCGTGGGATAACGAAGTTGGGATGTGATGGTTGAAAGGTGCCCATGACGTCTGGTCCATGTATGTTTGCACGGTTTGCTTGGACGAGCAATCCGAATTTCCACAAGTGACACGCGAAAATTCCCTTCTCATCTCTTCCTCGCCAATTCTTTACAGCTGCACTGTTAGCTGCTTTGGCAGGCATGCGACGCCTATGAGTCTCGCAATTCTCTTACTGGCTAATTCACCATTCACATCCAATGAACGCTTGTTTGTAGCGACCAGCCTGAGTAGACACAGGCTCTGCATCGCGCCGTCATCACCCTCCACTACAGGTCTCGGTAGGTTAGGTACTTGTAGCAAATCATGCCCCCCTCTCAGTGACATGGCTCTCACGAGCCCGCTTCTAAAATTGCTAGAGCTTGACATCGATCCAAAATGGACGTGGTGATCAAGTGTGGACAGTGAAGCAAGAACAAAGCAAGGTGCCAGCTCCCTTCAGGGCTGTCCCACCCTCCAGCATCGCCATCACATCAGCACAAGTCTGGTGTGATTGACGCCAAGGACGGCAACATATGTCACCCGTAGAATATGCACATGCAAGGGGCGCAAATGTGATGATGTCCTGCTCGACATGGATGCTCCATGGTCAACAAGGAAGTTGAGCAAGTCGCGCCTGCCTGTATCAATGCCAATCCCAGTAGCGGCACTTCTATGTGTGCCAGGCCGAAAAGGACAGAATTGTGCGTGGCCTGTCAGAAACGAAACCTCCGACGAGACCCACAATCTGCGTGGCATGGCTTGAAGATCTTAGCTGGGACTGTGTTACCGACTCGCTGGCGTCGCTCACATTGCTCCCCAGTCAAGGCGGTGGGCACAGTTTTGTTACACTCCCAAAAGCCTGGCTTAGCTCTGCTGCTAGCGCAAAGTCAAGGTACTCCGCCCACCAACAGTCACTGTCGTCCGTGGCCAGAAAGCCCGTCCCGCGCGACTACCCGTAATCATGTGGCTCTGCGGTGGCCGTTCAGTCCCATATGGGAAGGCCATCAGGCCTGGCGTGGCAATCATTGCATGCGTCCGCAAGCCATGTCGCTTATTTTGAATGCGTGTGACGATGGGGCCGAATGGTGCGTGTGAATGCATTGGTGGCGTCTCACAGTCGCCATCCTGACAGGTCTTTCGCCCCTGTGCCTGGCTCCTGGACATGTCTTTCTCGAAAGCCAGGCCTTGTGTTCTCCCAATCGACAACTGTGTCACCATCTGAAGACAGAAGGAGATTGTGGGACTGGCCAGGCACAAGGTCAACCCCTCCGAGTCAGGCAGGCGGGCGCTGCCGCAGCCGACCGTGGCTGGGGCCCGTGCTGGGGGAGACGACCTCATTCGGTCAATCACCTCAATTTTTGCCCGTGACGGACCATGTCTAGCTCACCTTTAATTCTTTGACTTTGGCACTTCGGCCTTCTCCATGCGCTACCCGTCTCCAGCGTGTGCGCCTTTTCCTGTTCGTCTCCCTTTGCTATCGATCATGGCTTGAAACTCCATCTATTCCTAGCCAACGTCTGGTCTGGATTCGCTGTTCATTGAAACTACCGAACCGTCGCCCGTTTAACGTCACATATCGCCTTTGCCAACTGTCACGGCTTAGCATGGTCAAACCTCCCGCGACTCATCAAACTGACTGTCGCTCCATCTACACGACGTCTATCATTGGCCACGGGTCCCAGTCCATACATCGTGGTGGTCCTTCAACGTTTGAACGCCCGCGTATTGTTTTGGGTTTCACTCTGAGCACGCCTCTACCTGCCCTCCCAGGACATTGAGCTGCCCGCATGAGCTGGCGTCATTGTGCTCCACTTGTCCTTGACAATTTTTCAAACGGTCATGTTAACTCGATACCAGTCTTACCATCGCTGCGCTGCATTCACCTTAATGGACCATTTTCGCGTGGCTACTAATGGATCGGCAGATCGGGCCCGACAATTGACTTCTCAGAGTTGGCAATTGCTCTATCGATATCCCACCCGTCTAGCTCCGTTTCTATCGTTTGGGCTTGACTACTCCCAGGGCCTTAAACTTTCTTCGCGCCACAACCCTGTCAAACTCCGAATCCGCCGATACACCGTCATTCTCCCCGAGCATACCTCGCTTTGCATCACGGTCAACGCCACCATCTCCCATTTCATACCTTCTGGGCCCGCTTCACCCCTCAACATGTGGAAAGAGACTTTGTGACCCATGCAGCGTCTCAATAGTGCCCGCAGGTTTAATTCAAACACTGGTCCGTGACTTAGATTCCTTGGTGGAGCCCACGAGACCTAATGCGTATGCCATCTCATGGCTTGGTGCCGTTTCAAACATGCTTGTCTTTATCTCTTCACCATCCTGGCTACCGCCGGTCCGCCTTGTAAGTTATCGATGGGCAACGGCTTCGTCCTATATTTCCTTTCCTATCACCGTCCACTTGAGCTTATTGCGCTGCCCTTGATTCCATTTCGCATAATGTATTCCAGCTTCTTTGGAATAGATCGGCCTCTTCTGCTTCGTGTCTCCTCGTCTCATGCCTTGTGACGCTAGGATTGCCTATTCACTCGTCGAATCCGAGAGCTGCACTCGCTCTACATGGACAAGCCATCAGCGTTGGCTGGACTCTTTAGTCTCCCCGGAAACTCTTTGGCATCCCTGGAGGCTCTGTCGAATCTGCTGAACACAGTCTCTGGCCCGTGGCCTGTGTTTGAGCTTCAATGCTGTTATGCCCGGGCCTGGAGGAAGCTTCCGGAGAATGTCAAAGCAGGCGCTGGATCGCCAGAATCCAAGAGCCTCCTTGAATCGGTGGAGCGGCACTTGAAAACGTCATATGGCGGCCTCTCCAGCTTGCTTCCGACATTCGACGCTCCCGCCATTATAGATCACCATTCCCGTGCTACTCTCACGCACGAAGCGCTTTCGACCTTTGTCCGCGACTTCAAATTGCCATGCCGTGTCTCCGGTTCTGCCAAACCCAGGATCGCACTGGCTCTGCCCAATGGGCCTCTGCTTGGTCTGGCGATTCTGGCAGTCACGACATACTCTATTTGTTGCCCGCTTTCTACCGCTAGCGGCCATGAACAGTTCAAGAGCGATCTTGCTCAATGTGGAGCTTCAGTCGTATTTGTCACCACCTCTGACGTGACAAGACTTGGCCTCGGAGAGGCTTGGGTCGAAGAACTCTCCATTCAAGTTGTCATCGTTCAGCAGGAGTCAGATTTGACTTTCAGCATGCGGTGCAAAGACGATGGCCAACCTCTGTCTGCAACGACCCGCTTGGAACCAAATCGTGCCGATGACATGGCTTTGTTGTTGTTCACCAGTGGTACTTCTGGCACGAAGAAAACGGTACCCATCACGATCCATGCCTTGATCTCTGGTATCGCATTTGTGATGGAGTCTTGGGGACTACGGTCGAATGATGTTTGTCTGAATATGATGCCTCTATTCCACATCGGCGGCATCGTCAGAAATCTGTTCGCGCCGATTATGGCGGGCGGAGCGACCATTTGCTGCGCAGGCTTCGATGCGAATTCCTTTTGGGACATTGTTGAAGACCACACGCCTACCTGGTATTACGCTTCGCCGACCATGCATCAGGTGATCCTAGACACGTCCAAGTATCGCCAAGCTGCTCTTTGTAAGAGCAATATGCGTTTAATTTGCAATGCCGCCGGCGGCCTTCTCCCTTCTTTGGCTTCTAAACTTCGCGATACCTTCGACTGCACAGTCCTGCCAAGTTATGGCATGACAGAATGTATGCCCATTTCCAGCCCTCCCCTCGATTACAAGCTCGACCGTCCAGGGACTTCAGGTGTCAGCGTAGGGCCTGATCTTGCTATCCTGGACGGCAACGACGAATTTATGATCGCTGGTGAAATCGGTAGGATCGTTGTCAGAGGCGCTCCCTTATTTCACGGATATCTTATGAATGATGGCAGCTTGGACACAACACCATTCACCACGACAGGGTTCTTCGATACGGGAGACCTCGGATATCTCGATGAAGCCGGGTATCTCTTCGTCACTGGCCGCAGCAAAGAGGTTATCAATCGTGGAGGAGAACTGATATCACCTTTCGAGATCGAAGAGGCCATCTTGTCGGCATCTCGGCAATCTGGTTCTCCGATCGAGGGTCGAGTCAGTGCAACGCTTGCATTCTCAATGCCACACAACGTACTCCAGGAGACTGTTGGCCTTGTTGTAGTCACTACTCCGGGCGCCTGGCGTGTCTGCCTCAAATCTGTCCAGGCCGCGATCAAAGATTCTCTAAGTCCGGCCAAGTGGCCCCAAGTGTTGGTCTTCATGGATGACCTTCCCAAGAACAACAACAAACTACTTCGCATACGTATGGCTGAAAGAATGGACATGCAAGATCTCCCTGACGATGTCCTGCTTGCTGACCGGCATTTCAATGCCGCCTGCCCACCACCAAACACGCCGCTCAGTCGGAAAATTCCCACCACACCATACTTATCGGATATGGACGCCATCTCTGACGCGCTGTCTGTTATCGTTGGTCCTGGATACGATGTGTATCTACGCACTTCGAGGACCTGTGGCTATCCAGAAGCGATCGTTGCTCTTGCTTCAGCCTCGCAATCTCAATACTCTTATCCTCCTGACTTCGACCCGCTGAAGATGATGAAGAGCACTCTGAACGACATTGACATACCGGTCGCTTGCCATCTGCTGACGACGAAAATACCAATCAACGAGGATGGTGATGTCGACCAAGCAGAACTTGACATTGCTATTGCGCAGACTACGAGGTCCCTGTCAATCAATGCTGGATTCGGAGCCACGGAAGCCAAAGTGGCCAACTTGTTCGCTGAGATCCTGGCTTATCCCCCAGCACAGCTCAGGCGCGATTCCGATTTCTTTGAACTGGGCGGCGACTCCATGCGAGCAGGGCGTCTGCTGTCGGAACTCCGACGCGAGTCAAGCACAAGGATCCCTGTGGATCTTCTATTCACTGCCGGCAGGATCTCTTCCATCGCCGAGTACATGGATAGCAGCGTTTCCTCGACAGTGTCAGAACATAAGAGCGAGTCTTGTGACATGAAGACCGAAGTGATAGTGGAAAGCACATGCAGCTCCACGAATCCTTTCCTGCTACTCCTGCAGCTCGTACCAATAACCCTCGTCTACCCAATGAAGCGTGCACTCTCCTGGACAATTTTCATGTATGTTCTGTCAGCAACGCAAGCATGGACTACCGCAAACACCTTGCCGGGTCGCCTTTTCAACCTTGTCTTTTCCCTCAGCATTGGAAGGCTCATTTCATTCATGTTATTTCCACTGTTCGGCATCTCGATGAAGTGGATCCTGATCGGCAGATTCCGCGAAGGCGTTTATCCCATGTGGAGCCTCTATCACACCCGCTGGTGGCTCGTACAAAAGATCCTGTCCATATGTGGCAAAGGTCACTTCGAGTTTTCCGATGTTGGGCTGGTCTTCTATTACCGCCTACTTGGAGCGAGGATCGGATCGGGTGTCACTATCAGTCCACAGGCTACACTGGGAGAGTACGATTTGCTCGACATTGGCAATGGAGTGAATTTGGACAAGTGTATCTGCCGCGGCTTTGCGGTAGAGAAGAACACTGCCATGTACCTTGGTCGCATCAAGATCGGACAGAGCTCCAGCATCGGCTTGAACTCTGTCGTCGCTCCGGGCACCATCATACCAGAAAATACATGCATCGGTCCAAATTCGTCAAGCTGGGAATTCTCAGACGCCGAGGAAGCGAATCGGAATCTCTCAACGAACAGAATACCGCGGTCTAATTTATGGCTGGAACTGGTGGTGTCGTCTATCGCCGGTGTGGCGGTCAACTTTGTACGAGTGCTGCCATGGATGGTAGGACTGATAGGCTTGGTAATCATCGGCCCACAGCAGGACACTGATCAGGTTCTCGCCGTCCTCAAATGGTTTTCGGAGCCGTACCGGATCGGGTACCACTACTTTGCTCTGATCTTACATTCTTACTTCGGACCAATGACGTGGTTTCTTGCTGTGGTCGTCGCAAAAAGGCTGATAGACACGACATTAGGACGACAGCGGCCTGGACCGGCGGAGACTAAAAGCTCGGCTCAGAGGCTTCGCACAAATATCCTACACAGATTAATTTCTCAAGCCCGTTTCCACAAAATTGTCGACATATTTGGTGCTCATTACGAAATTACGTCGATGCTCTACAGACAGTTAGGAGCGAAGGTCGGACAACGAGTCTACTGGCCCGGCACAGGACCTATTGTCCAAGACTTTGATCTGCTGGACATCGGAGACGATGTGGTTTTCGGATCGCGAGCTAATATTATGACCTCAGACGGATACGGCAGCGAGATGGTCAAGATCGGCAACGGAGCCATGATCTCTGACAGGGTCGTTGTCCTTCCCGGAACCCACATCGGTGATGGTACGGTTTTTGGGACCGGAGGACTATCACGCCGCGACAAGTATTATTCCGCAGACACAGTTTGGGTAGGCAGTCGAGCTGGAGAAGCCGTGTGTCTATCTGACGGTCGCTCGAAGCGGTCTTTGAAATCGGTTCCAACCTCAGAGCCGGTGAAGGAAGGTGCGAAACAAGGATTGGTGGTCACCATCAGTGAGAAGCCTGCTCTGGAAAGCGGTCTCACCACGCCGCGGACGCTGAGCGCAAAGTCGTCTAACATGTCGCTACAAACGCCGCCTTCCCCCTTTGGCCGAGCTTTCTACTCTGGTCTTGCTCCATACCGCGTCTGGGGCTTGCCATGGATCATACTCTATTCTTCCTTCATCACGATATTCACGGCCTTTTTCTGGAATGTTGCTTCGACGTCATCTGTGCAGATTGTCGCCCGTATCCTGCCTTCGCTGACTGGTATGACAACCACTAATCCTGCCAGACCATTTGTCATATATGCGCTCTTTACGGCGTGTATCTCTGTCCTGCATACCAGCCTCGCTGTTCTAGCCCTGTGTATTACCATCTCAGCGAAATGGATCCTCCTCGGCCGACGTGTAGCAGGCAATTACGACTGGGACAAGTCGTCCTACTGCCAGCGCTGGCAGCTCTATTTGACCATTGAGCGTCTCCGTCGGCAATGCTATGGTTCTGAGGGCATTCTGGGCCTGATCACCGGTACGCACTACATGGTGCTCTACTTTCGCGCCCTAGGGGCCAAGATCGGGCGTGACTGTGCCCTCTTCGCGTCCGGCACCCCGTCCTGCCTGTTCACTGAGCCGGATCTGGTCACTCTAGGTGATCGTGTGGCTATCGACGATGCCAGTGTTGTGGCGCACATCAATTCCCGTGGCGTCTTCAACCTCAATGAGTTGCATATCGGTGATGGGTCGGTGCTACGGTCTGGTAGCAGACTTTTGTCTGGCGCGAAGATGGGCAAGGGAGCAGTGTTGCTGGAGCATACGCTCGTCATGGCAGGCGATGAGGTTGATGACAATACGACGAGGCAGGGATGGCCGAGTGAGGAGTTTGACGGGCCTAGAATGCCTGGTGTTGGAGTGACGGACCAGACGGAGAAGGTATGAATGGTCGTCGGCGTTGAGGAGGTAGTCTATCGAGTAATGACTTTTATGCTGGTATCTGTTCCCAATTTTCGCCGTCTCGCTATGCAGCAGCTTCATAACATATCATTCACAATCCGCCCTCCCGGCCCATCATCTCCCTATACCGCCTGATAACCTCCAATCTCGCCTCGCCCAAATCAGCCGCATGTTTCAACCCCGCCGCGTCCTTGTTCTTCTTATCCCGAAACACCTCCCTGACCTTCTTAAGCTCAGGCGGCGCCTTCGCCACATCCCCCAACTTAGGCGGCGGCCCTCTCTTCTCCTTGAGAACAGCAAAATCGTCCTCCTCTTTTGTCTTTCTCTTCTTCTTCCCGGCCACGACCTTCTTCTCCCGCTCATCCTCCTCATAATCGTCCTCATACCCGAGCCCCACATCACGCAGGATCTCCTCGTCCTCCATACCCCCCGCGATGCCGCTGCGCTCAAGCAGCTTCGCGACCCGCTCCTCTGCCTGTTCACGCGCGGAAGCAGCGTCGGCTCTGCGCCGCTCCCGCTGGCGCGCGTCGTTCAGCCGCCATGCCGAGACTTTCTTCTCGATCTTACGCTGTAGCCTGGTGCCGCGGTTCGGCACTGCGGCCGCGGCGCGCGGGAGGAGAGGGGAGGGGTCGGACAGGCCGGAGGGCTTCTTCGGCTCTGACGTATTTGGTACTGCTGCTGTAGAGGTCTTCTTCGCGCCGGGTTTGCTCTCAGAGCGGTCGAAGGGGGTAGAGTTGCTGGCGCTACCTCTGGGCCGTGACTGGAGGTGCGCTTGTTTCGCTAGTAATCGCTTGAATGCCGCGGGCGTGTCGTCGTCTGCGCCGCTGCGCTTGCGTTTCTTGCCCGCTGTTGCGCCGGGGGTCTTGCTTTTCGCGGACAGGGGTCGGGCGCGTTGCGAAGGCGCGAGGTCGAAGTCTTTGTCTGTCCGCGAGGCGGGCGCCCGCGTGTGTTTGTGTGGCATTGTGACGGTTGGTGGATGGGTTGGTGGTTCTGGGAATTTTTTTGGAGCGATGTGAAAGTTGCGGATGGAGCGTCATGTCACGTGATGACGTGAGATGGCGGGGTCGACGGCGAGGTGGGATGAGAGATTAAGACAGTGATACATAAAACGAGATACCTACGAGAGGGTTTCAAAATGTCAATTACTGTCATGTGTGCATTTACGACAGATAAGATCGCCAACTCGCGACTAGCTACGACAGATATGAAATGATATAGATCTGGATCTTTCACATCGTCCACAGATCAGCCAAAGGATGGATTGACTTCAAGGAGACGAGAACCCGATTCGACAGGCCGACTTAATTGGTATCAGTGTACTCTCCGACCATGGCCCAACCGAATTTGCGCCGCTTGTCCGACGAAGAGGCGTACATGCTTGACGACGATGAGGATCAGCACCACGACGACCATGTCTTCCACTTCGAGCACCGGTCGAGAAATGGAGAGCATGCTGGTGCGTTTGATATCAGACAACTTCTGAGGACCATTGCAACACCATTCCGCAGCACGAGCAGAAACAAGTCGAGTGGTAACAACGAAGTGAAAGTAGTCTACAAACGACGGCGATGTCTCGACCACCCACTCGTCAAGCTGATACTCTACCTCCCGATCACGGTACTAGCCAGCTTCGGCGTCCTGCACATCCTCCGCAGCACGCTCTCCGGCGACGGCCTCTTCTACAGCGACTCAGACGAGCCCTTCCTGCCTGATTGGGGCAAACCCGGCCACGATGGGGAATTCATAGCGCACTATCCCACGGATGCGACCCGCGATGTAATCCCAATCCCATGCCACTCGCACAACGACTACTGGCGGCGCATACCGCTGTTCGAAGCTCTACATTACGGCTGCACGGGTGTCGAGGCAGATGTCTGGCTCAAGCACGACGAGCTCTATGTCGGGCACAACACGGCGAGTCTGACGCAGAACAGGACGTTCAGCGTGATGTACGTCGAGCCACTGGTGCAGCTGCTCGAGAAGCAGAATCCTAGGACCGAGTTCGTGAATGCTAGCGGACATGGTGTGTTCGATGAGGTGCCGGAACAGACTCTCGTCTTGCTCGTGGACTTTAAGACCGATGGGCTCACTCTTTGGCCCAAGGTGGTTGAGCAGCTGGAGCCGCTACGAGAGAGAGGATATCTTTCGTACTGGGACGGCAGCGAGACAAGATACCGAGCAATTACAGTAGTGGCGACAGGTTTTGCGCCATTTGATATGGTCATCGCCAATACAACCTATCGAGACGTCTTATTCGACGCGCCACTTCACGATCTCACTGGTGTATACGACAAGAGTAATTCCTACTACGCATCGACATCGCTGCATGCTGTGCTTGGATCGGTCAAATACGGTCGCCTCTCGGACGAGCAGCTGCAGACTATGCGAAGCCATATCGCAGCGGCAAAGCAGCGCGGATTGAAGTCGAGGTACTGGGACACACCGGCGTGGCCTGCTATGCTACGAAACAGAGTCTGGCGCACGCTCGTCGACGAGGGAGCTGATGTGTTGAATGTCGATGACTTGCGCTCAGCAGCAAAGCTCGACTGGAGGCGGCATGAGCACGGAATTGTATGGTAGATTTATATATATAATTATGAGATTATGCGATATGGGGTCGTGAAGCCTTGACCTGATCGAGCGGCCGTTGGAGGTGCCTAAATTATGTCAACACTCCCGGACCCTCCTCCTCCACCTGCACTTCCAACGTCTCCGCTCCTCCTTTCCTGCAATGCTTTCTGCGCATGATTTGCACATGCACAAATACCGTAGATTATTCGCCCGAGACGTTGAAGTCCAGTCCCGACTGTAAACGATTGTAGGTGTGTTTTGTCTCTGGCCCCTGGTTTGTGAAGAGGCGACTGTCATGTTAGCGACAACCTCATCTACACCACGATTCTTTGCTTCTGCTGCGTCCGTTCTTTCCTTACAAGTCACTCCTTCAGTCCTTACCGCATTCACCCTTCACTCAACTCGCTGTATCCCACACAGCATATCGACCCCTCACGCCCTCTTGTCTCCTATCGCCGCCCCTCTCCATCCACAGAAACAAACCGCTCCAGCATCTTCTGCCCTTCAAACAAAGCCACAGCCAACATCCAGCATGCGCTCCCCGCTCCTCGCCCTGCTGCTCCTAGTAGCAACCCCAGGCCTATCCTCTCCCCCACCCATCCCACAACAGCAGGGCCTCACTCCCCATCCTCCACCCGCACAAGCCCAGGCCCAACTCAATCTCCAGTCCGTCCCTCCTCCCCTCCCCTCCTCCCTCTCATCTCCATCCTAACCCCTTCCGCAGCCGCCGCTTCCCCGTCCCCCAAGCAATCGCCACCCCCGCCCCGGCGGCAGCAGCAGACCCGGCAGCAGTAGCAGCGGCTCAAGCCCAAGCCAGCGCCAAAGCAGCGGCAATGTCGCAGGTGGAATTCGCCATGGACGCGGGGTTCACTCCGACGGGAAGCGCGGTCGTCCAGTCAGGCTCGATCGGGATGGGGACCATCACTGGTTCTGTCGGGGCGGTGAGGACATTGCCCTTGGGGTATGAGATTGTGAATTCTAGTGTTGCCTCTGCTGCTGCGGCTGCAGAGGAGAAGGACGAGGTTAGTAATCTCGCTGGAGGACGGTGGGAGAGGCCTTGGTGGAGCGTGGTTGGGGTCGGGGCTTGTATGCTTGCTTTTGGGGCGGGGATGGTGGTTTGAGATACCATTTGACGAGACTGGGAACGGATACCATAAAAGCATGAATATCAAGACATGGTGTAAGATAGTCATGATGATACCCTCTTCTACATGGGAGGCGGCGTTTAGACGCATAATGTAATGATACATGAACCACACAATCATCGATCATATCGCTTCAAGAAGCCACCATCAGCATCGCCGCCACTACACCGGCAGCCCCCATCGAAATTGCCAGTCGCCACGACCAGTCCTGTCGAGAGGCACCTCCTTCTTCACCATCGTGATTGTTGGGGCTGGACTCGGCCGCATTCCAGCCAGGTCGGGTCGCTAAGAAAGGCGTGCGCCCAGTCGAGTTGCCGTTCGGGCCTGATGGATCAATTCCCTTCGTAAAGTCGGGCTCCACCACTGCGCAGACCTGACCGCCTGCTTTGCAGACACTGCTGAAATGCGTTTGGCGGCTTGGATCCGAAGAATTGAAGTAAGCCTTGACATAAGAGATGGTTGCAACAGTGTCTGTATTAGGAGGGCCGCCAGACCAATTAGGATCACCATTGGACCAGTGATTGATAATCAAATGGCCAGGATCTTTTGGAATTACTGACTGATCCGTGATTGTGAAGAGCGATTCCCCATCCGCGAAGAATGTCACGCTGTCTTCCAGCCAATCGAAGCGGTACTCGTGGTAGCCCGACGATGGCGTGAACGGGAGAGGTTGGACCTTGAAGTAAGGAGTCTTGGAAGCGTCGTATCCTTGTTGGGCAGACTCTGGTGTCTGGAGAACGAGATTGAGAGAAGCCGGGTATGTTGCGTTGGTCGTATTGAGCTCGCGAGACAAGAACTCCAGGTCCACCTCTGAAGTGTTGTTCCGATACTATAAGCAAAGGTCAGACAGATCAAAGTGCGTCTCTCACACATGGAACCCACCCAGAAGAAGGCTGTACATGTCCCAGCGACATCAGGCATCTTCATCCCAACCCGATAACTGCCGTATAGCATATCTTGTCTGACCACCGCCATCTCACTGGACCGTATAAATTGTGTCTGGCCGGCATTCAGCAGGTTGTTTTTCCCTCTAACCCACATCTGTAGGCCAGGATCTCCCCCTGCTGTCCCTTCGCCTCCCCAGTCAAACACTGTTTTGAGCGGGTTGACCAAGACATTCTCGATCTCGGCAGTTTTACCGTACGGCCCTCGCGCATCAGCAGGAGACACATTGTATACCTGTGCCTGCCAGCCAAAGACATCGATACGGGTCTCATCAGACGTGGCGTCGGTCGGGAGGGTGTAGACGTGTAGAAAGTCCGTCTCCAGGATCTCTGTGAAAGTGTAGGTTTGTGCGGCGGGAGCGAAGTCACCTGCCACAGCGACGGAAGTGGATGCGAGCGAGTATCCGCATTGGCACGAGGTGGCGAGAGCTGAATGATGTGAGAGCCAGGCCCAGGGCCGCAGGAGGACAAAGACGGCTCACCTGTGATCACTTGCAAAATCGTGGTGGCACCGATGAGGGTGCGTCGCAGCAACATTTTGGGATGCGAGGCAGAGGCGAGGATCAGGCATGGCAGGTTGGCAGCGTTCGATGATGGACAAGGATGGTGCTTGAAAGTGTGATTTTGATAGGGGAAGGCGCCTGCCACAATGGTTGCCGAACCAACAGCCAAATCAGTAGAAAGCAAGAACAGAAGGGGAAACAGCAGGCCAAGGCACAAGAAAAACGCGGGAAGAGGATCGAATTGTCGACGATGATAGGCCGCGACGTGGTGGACTGGTGACAGGAAATACCTGCAGCCTGTGCGCGTGTGTGCGCAGAATAAAAATAATGGGGCCGATATGCATTGCATGATGCATATACCCGGTATGCCAACCTGCCGACCTGCCATCCTGCCATCCGCTCCAGTCGGCCCTTGTTCGTTCCCACCGCATCCCTGCTCCACGGTTTCGCATAAACAAGCAAAAAATAAATGAAGAGGCTGCCCGTGATGCCCGTCTTTTGAAGGAGACGGGAAGACGAATTCAACCCTGGCTCCGGTCCCTGCTCTGCCTGATCGCATTGTCGTTTCTCGTAAATCGCGCTGCAAAAATGCTATGTGATATTGTTCCCTCGGCAATCTGTTTCCTCACAGGAATCCAGACTCGGAGAGCAGTCTGCGCATACAGTCAGCATCGCCTCGATACTGACATTCAGATCAGCGAAACGCAGCGCCCGCTTACCTGGCAATCTTCTCATCCTCCCGCTCTCGTGGCTCGACCTGCAGACTGCGCTCGTACATCTCGTGCACATCGCCTGCGCTCTGCATGTTCTTGAGTATATAGTCCTGTAGCTCTTGTACCGGCTGCAGCGCGAATGGCACGTTTTGGTATTGCTGTATATCGCGGATGACCTCGGCCGTCTTCGCCCGCTTGGCGAAATTGATCAGGGTTGTCTTCTTGATGATCGACGGTATGCCGTCTTCGATAAAGGTCAAATCGGTCAAATACACGCCTGAAACACTTGTCAGCCTGATCACTCGTCCGATGTCTCTTCGACCTACCAAAGAAGGGGATGCAAGGAGGGTTGGCCTTGTGCAACGCATCACGGTATTCCAAGAAATTCTTGGTGCTGCCCATTAGCTTGCGCATTCCCTCCAGCGTCGTCATGGTCTTCTGATTGACCTGAGCCCATGTCCGATTCAGCCGGTGGATGGGCGCTGTGCCGAGCGCCGAGATGATCGACGTCAACGTCGAAAAGTTGTTCAGCTGCCTGCACTTGTCCGCAATTGATACAAAGTGCTTGATGACGATCTGTCTTCGCTTGACATCTGCTTGAGTAAGAATCATCTGCGCAACCCAATTCGTCAACTGGTTACTGTGCAAGATGAGAGCCTTGACGTTAGGCGCCGGATCGGGATCGCCTTCTACCAATTTCCTCTGCCACGTCTTGTTCAGGCATTCCGTGGGTTTGATCTTGCAGTACAGTCTGCTTTCGATAATGGTCAATTGCCGTGCAAACTCGAGTGTGTCGATATCCAAGAACTTCAGCTTCTTGACGTTACGTGGAATGATGGGCGATGGCGTAGATCCCGATTGCACAGTCAACACCAGCCGTTTGGTCGAAGCATCTTGACCCCGTATGCGTTGCTCAATCGCCGTCATTAGCGGTCCCGCGCCTGGTGTGCTGGTTGATGCTACCGTCTCTTTTGCGAACGTATAGACCTTCTGCATGAGCTTCTGAGCCGCATCATCGTTGCCCTCCATCCAATAAGTATCAAACCAACTCTTGAGGATGTTTACCACTCGGAATCGGATGGGCTTCTGCTTCTTGTCGATCCACCTCTGTGTATCAGCCGCTGCAAGCCCAGGCGGCGGAAGTATGCACCACCGGTTAACCAGCATCTCGAAAAGCTCGCTGGCAGTAGTGAAGGAGCTATATGTGAGGAGAAAGGTGTTGTTAAACGGCGAATCGAGCCGGTCGTGCCTAGTAAGCTGCTCGACCAAGCCAATCAAGGATCCACCACGTAATTGGGGCGGTGACATCTTGGTATCATAAGCAATTTCCCCTTCGTGGTCGAGTCCCAGAAAGCTGGGCTCTTCGTCCTGCTGTGGTTGTTGCTGCTGCGTCTGCTCCCGCGACTTTACTGGCACAGGCAGCTCACCGAAAAATCGATGCACTTTGGAGTTTCCAGCGGGTGCTGGCATACCCATAGCACTTGTCACTCCCTCGGAAAATGACCTTGATGGGCCCATTTCGGCCAGCATCTTGGGCCGCTGAAGGTCCTTGTTCAGCAATCTGCCATATTCGCCGTTCGTGGCACCGCCGTCCGTTTTCCGATGCGCTTCTTTCGCCGCGGCTGCAGAGTCCACTGGTATTATTTCTGCCAAGAGTTGGACCGAAAAGTGAGTCTGGTTAGTGGCGCGATCGAGGTCGCGTGTGGCGGTTCGCACGAAGCCTAGCCGCTCCTCTAGAGAAGGTCCTCTTGATTCTGACCACTCGTCTCCGAGCGGGCTGGCAACTGTCTGCGCCGCAAGAATCAGATCAGCTGAGGTATCGTACAGCTTCTGTTTCTGGGTATGGAATTCTTCGAGTTGGGGGTTCTGCGGGTCCGAGCGGAACGCGGATAGATCTATAGTCTCGGTGGTGGAGATGAAAGGCTTGAAAGATTCCATGACGCGGCCAACTTCCTTGCACACATCCTCGCTGAGCGCCTTGTGAGCTTTTGGGGTCACAAGTTTCTCTCGCAGAACGAGGTGCTCGTCAAGTTGGCGTATATTACTGCTGATCATCTTCTTCAAGTCTTCCATTCTCTCCAGAAGAGTAGCATCCAAAGGCAGGTGAGGTTCCATGTATTGGTCGGATTCCGACCGTATCGATATTGGCAATGAAGAAGAAACGTCCGAGATACTAAGACCGTTATTCCTCCATGCTCCTCCAAATCTGCTGGATAGCACAAAGCCAGGCGTAAGTCTGGGTATCTCTTCTCCCCTCTGAGCTCGCGCGACCTCGACGTAGCCATACACGCCATGCAGTAATCCTTCAGCCTCTTGCAGGCATTTGGTGTACGATTCAGGTGTGGTGAAGTCTGCCGCAGCGAAGTGTGAAGAGAGTACCAGCTTCGAGAAGGCCGACATCATCTCTCGGAAATGTGGATAAAGCGCTTTATTCGTTGAGATAATGGACGGATTGCCAGAATGATTATCAGTTGTACCAGAACCAGCAGCCAAGAGAAGTCGAAGGTGATCGGAAACATCTTCGGCACGCTTGACGAATTCTGCTCTTTCATCGTTGTTTATTGCCTCTCTGTATCTTTGCACGGAACGTCGCATGTCTTCAACAAGCGTATTCCATGTCAATTGGACATTCTGCACATCCTCAAACAGACCTTGTGAGAGTTGACCGTTTGCTGCAGACCCAGGGAGGTTTGTCACGAACGAGGTATTGGCAATACCATTGGGAGGGTTTGCGTGGTTGACGGCGGAAAAGCTTATGGAAGTGGCATCTGTCGCAGTCCGGGACCTGTTGAGAGGCGAAGTCTTGAGCGAGTCCATTGACGTGGCACTGGAGACACCTTGAGAGACTCGCGACCGGCGCCGGGGATCCTATGCAAAAGTTAGTGGAGGTCAACGTATAGATGGCTTCATCAGCCGTGACGCACCGATGAATTAGTAGATCCAACCGTCATAAAGTTACCTTCGGCATCTGATGCCGACTCGTATTCGGTATCCTCGCTCCTCTCGTAGCCACCCGCGAGTAATTCCGGCGGCGGCCGTGTTTGATCTGGAATGAAGACATTCGTGCGGTCTCTCGGACCAGTCTCGGAAGCTGAAGTAGGCGTCTCAAGAGGCAATTCCATGGTGCTAACACCGGTAAGGGTGTTGAAGTAGAACAACCGACCATCTGGAGTTGCTTGAGGAATCCAAAATGCAGCTTCTTCTTGCCCACTCTCTGATCCGTCGATGTTTAATCTCGAGATGCCATTGCGAACAGACGGAAATCCCAGGCCATTGTCAGCGAATTCGCCCTCAGACTCGGACTCAGTATCGATGTCCTTGGCTAGAGCGACAGTCCTGGCATCATCGCCAGGATTGGGCACGACGGCGCAGTAATTGCTAGGAAACCATCCTCGCACACCGTGTATGACACCGTCCCACCATCCGCTCTCCAATTGTGTGATGACTTGTATCACATCGCCCTGTCGAAAGCTGAGACTGGTGCGGTCATCCGCGTCGTAATCGTACAAAGCCTTGACGAACATTACTCCGGGGCCGGTAGTATTTGTAGTGATGGTGTTCATGACCGCATGCAGTCCGACGACTCCCCTGGGCGGTCGAAGCCGCAGCGCGAGTAGATATTGGCTTCACTCCAGCGCGGTGATTTATCCCTGATGCCAAACTTTTTTTCCTGTGAGGGGCGGTGTCGCGGGCGACCGTCGGGAGGGTCGAAGGCTCACGCGCAGATTGGTTGCGCCCGAGCGAGGGGCTCTGAAGGTGTGCTGACGCACTTTCTGCAATGACAGCAGCGGATTCTGCTCCGATACAAACGCAGCTGCTGTGGTAACAGCGTGCAAGTCCTCGAGAACGGACGAGATACCGAAGACCAAGGCGGAGAGCCGTGTTGGCAACGAGAGTTTGGCGGCGGAGGTGCGATCGACCAGTGGTGTGTGTCCTCGGCGTGCACTGGCTTCTCGGGCAGGGCGGAGGAGGTCCCAGGTCCCTTGTGGCTCGTGGTCTGTGTGGGCGAGTGTTTAGCGCAAGTGCGCACCCACGGTTCTCCCCGCGAGCGTGCTGGAGGGCGATCTTGCGACCGGCCGGTCTCCGTCCGTGTGATTTCTGCGACGGTAAAGCGTCAAAGGCGGCGGTGCGCTGAATTGTGTGTAGTCGCGTCGAGCGAAAGAGTCTCTTGAGGACGACGAGAAGGGCAAAATGTAATGTGCGTCCTTCTTCTGCGATCGGTGGGGACTGAGGATTGTAGATGGCGACTGGTGTTGCGCGCTCCCTAGATCCCTGGATTGGATCCCTGGATCCTGGTCCCTCACTCCCTGGCGCTCCTTCTCTGTGGGGGCTCGGGTGGGACTGGACGGGACTAGACTGCGATTGTGACTGAACACGTCGAGTGCGATCCGAAGCTGCTTCACGGTCGTGTGCCCTTCGCTGTTTTGCGAGGCAGCATCTCGGTCGCGGCGCAAGTTTGATGAAGAGAAGTAGGTTGTTGTCAGCGTTGCGACGAGAGTCTGCCCCCAGGCCGTCGCTCGCAGACGACGGAGAGCAAGCAGTAGCAGACCGGAGCACACACGGCGGGTAGGGGAGCGGGTGGCTCGCCGGCAACGACACGGCGAGCGAGCAAGTAGGCAAACGACACACACACAAACGCACACCACACACAAGACAACACCACCTTGTTGTCGCCGCGCCGTGGGCTCGTAGGCCGACTCATCAAACGGTTTGTGTCCCAGCTGTCCGGCTCTGCCCAAACGGCCCCTACTTGGACTGCTGCTGCTACTGCTGCTGCTGTCGTGCGCCGCGAGCTTGGAGCAAAACACCCGTCTCCGGATCCTTTCTCATCCGCGATGCCACACCTGACCATCTGCGCATCGCGACGCGGCTTTGTGTTCCCCGTCAAATGACAGAGGCGGCAGCGGCGACCGCCGCAGGAGAGATGGCGGCCTCATAATGGGCACTCGTGGCGACGATCGTGGGCAGCAGCTCAGCGGCATCGTTGCAGGTCCAACATTCAACGGGCGCGCCCTTGACCTTGGGCGGACGTAGGACGGAGCAACCACGTCCGACCGTGGTGTTCGCGAGCAGTCCGCAATGGTGCTGCCGCGGTTCCCTCGACCTTAGAACGGTATCTGGCGTGCGCAAAGGCGAGAGTGGGGCGTTGAGGACAAGCCATGGACGCCGTGCTCGGTAGACCAGCCGTAAGTAGCGTTACAGTACATGCCTGGTATGGCGCGGCGGCGCTTGTAGCCGCCGGTCGCCATTCTCCTTTCCGATCTCTCAGTTCGTGGATATTTCGAAGCACGAAAGCCTCACGCGTAATGGTTGTCGACGTGCGTGCCGCACTGCAGATCGTAGGAGCAATCCAGCAGCATCCTTCGAGAAAACATTCCGTCACCCAGACCATGTGGCAGCCACCTGCTTGCCTTCGTGCCAGCAGCTCAGGGCACTGCTTTGGTAGCGTGGTGGAGGGGCCTCTTCAACCGTCTACTATGGTGCCGAAATCCGGTGCCATCCAGGATCGAACCACCGGCGCGTAGGAGTTGGCGCAATCGATGCGGAGCTTCCACAAACCTTCGCGAACTCTTCCTCCACACGCGATCTTCACATGACAATCCGCGTGCTCACTGTGCAGGCCGGAGACCAACCCTCATGGCCCTGCCATGTTGTGCCGCCACAACCCAACCGCCGCCCCTGCGCAGCTGATCCTATGCGGAGTCTCGCAAGGCGCCTGCCCAGGCTCTTGCCCAGGCTCTAAACCCTGTTTGCTGTCGTGCAGCCCCATTAGGAGCACGTTCAAAATGTAGCATTGGCTGCGCCATTCCATCATGTTGAATGTCTGAATAACTCGTTTACGTTGCGACCAAAAGCAGAGATGTCCCAGGAAGGAATCGAGGACAATCTCTTGAAGAGCTAGCAACAGGCCGGCAGGTGGTACGAACTGGAACACATCCACAAGCCAACAATCGCGGAGCAAAGGGGAGAAGTCAAGAGCACATGGTCACACGAGTACCGGCCTTGCGTGTGTGTAAGAAAGGCAGAGATACGTCTAATGCACCGCAGTCCGCAGGATGAAGAGTACCGGCCAGATCGACACAGTCCTACTTCTTCTCAGGGGGTTCCGCTAATGTTTAGTAATTTTGAATATCGAATCCGCGCTACCACGGGAATTAATGAGTCGACAAAGCTCAAGTTTTCCATTAAAGACTGATTGAGACAACTATGCTCCCATTGATTAGTGGACATCCTGTGACAGTGGCCACGAGTCAGCAGGGAATAGTTACCCTTTGGTGATATCTGTCCAGGAAGTCATTTCACTTTCGACTCTTCTATCACGGTCGTTTCCTGTCACTCAGTAGGTTTAATAGGCTTGGCTTAGTAAGTGTAGTGACATCAAGGCCAGTATTGACCCTGATTGTGGCATGATACCGACGCCATGAAAGATCCTACGATGTTCTCGAGAATGGTCACGTGCTGTGTGGTATATACTATGCTCTTCAGACTATCTATGGGTTTCGTGATTCAGCGCTCGAGTAGACCGAACGGATCGGAAGCCGATCCTGAGCGAGTGAACGCCTGGAGGCCGTAGCATCTTTGGAATTGGTTCCGAGAAAGCTGGTCATCCGTCAATGCTGCCCGAATATTTCCGATCATGAATCCTTTGCGGAGGCCCCATAACACAGCACGAAAGCAAGACATCTTCAATACTCCTGGGCATAGAGACGAGACCGCAGCTAGACGAAGACTGCAAAGATGCATGTTTGTCTGTACTTTTCATGCCGGTAATTGGATAGAGGACGTGTCGGTGCTGCTCATCCATCAGGAATTGAATACGCCGAATGATAGAGTCCCACCGCCCAACGTCCGTGGCCGCCCGCACCGCCGAGGGCGAGGTCCGAATTGCTGCCCCTCACCGGAATCCGTCTTCCCCTCCATAAATCCACAACACTCCCCAAAACTCTGCTCGCTGTGTCCCACACCTCACAACATACAACCTCTCTATTTCATTCAACAGGTCAATTGACTGAAGATCAAGCAAACCCCATTGAACCAGTTACCGCTCACTCACAATGTCTTCCCCCGCCGTGCTCAAGAAGTCCGGCGTCATCTACGGTGACGACGTCCTTGAGCTCTTCAAGTATGCTCAGGAGAAGAAGTTCGCCATCCCAGCCATCAACGTCACTTCCTCCTCCACCTGCGTCGCTGCTCTGGAAGCCGCTCGCGATGCCAAAGCTCCTATTATCCTCCAGGTCTCGCAGGGTGGTGCCGCTTACTTCGCAGGCAAAGGTGTGAGCAACTCAAAGCAGGAAGCCAGCATTGCCGGCGCCGAAGCAGCTGCCCACTACGTTCGCGCTGTCGCCCCTGCTTACGGCATTCCTGTCGTGCTGCACACCGATCACTGCGCGAAGAAGCTGCTGCCATGGCTCGACGGCATGCTCGAAGCTGACGAGAAGTGGTTCAAGCAGCACGGCACCCCGCTGTACTCGTCCCACATGATCGATCTGTCTGAGGAGTCAGTCGAGTGGAACATCGAGACCACCAAGAAGTACTTGGAACGCGCTGCGCCGATGAAGCAGTGGCTCGAGATGGTGAGAGAAACCAGGAACCATCTAGACAGACCAATTTGAGCGCCGTGTTAATGCGATTGCAGGAAATCGGAATCACTGGTGGTGAGGAAGATGGCGTGAACAACGAGGATGTGGACAACGCTTCGCTCTACACCCAACCCGAGGATATTTTGAACATTTACAACACCCTTTCGCCTGTATCGCCCTACTTCTCCATCGCTGCCGGCTTCGGCAACGTGCATGGCGTCTACAAGCCCGGCAACGTCAAGCTGCATCCGGAGCTGCTCAGCAAGCACCAGCAGCACGTCAAGGCTGCTATCAAGGGCAAGGACGACAAGCCTGTCTTCCTGGTCTTCCACGGTGGCAGCGGCTCCACCAAGCAGGAGTTCACCGACGCTATCTCGTACGGCGTGGTCAAGGTCAACCTCGACACTGATCTTCAGTATGCCTATACCGAAGGTATTCGTGACTATATGATCAACAAGAAGGATTACGTCTCCACCCAGGTCGGCAACCCTGACGGTGCTGATAAGCCTAACAAAAAATACTATGACCCGCGTGTGTGGGTGAGGGAAGGTGAGAAGACGATGACCAAGCGCGTTGGTGAGGCGCTCAAGGACTTCAATACTGCCGGCCAGCTCTAGGTTTTGGTCGCATTGTTGCGTAGGAGACGATGGGCACCAGGCGGAGTTGATTAGAGGAGAAGACAGACGCAAGAAGTCGGATATATAGTCGTAGTAAATACCAGCGCGGCGGATCAGAGTCGTAGGGCAGAAAATGTTACAAATTATGCATCCATTCCATGACTTGGTGGCTTGGGATCGTACTCAAGATTACTCAAGATCAATGCATTGTAGTTGGCATGAGACAGCGCTTGAGTACTAACAAAAGCAGGGTGAATAACACAATGATTTGGTGGGCACATTATAGCGCGAGTATCCCCGGTTGAAGCCCAATCACAAGCCCAACGAGTACTTGGGCAGATATTTCATCGAGCAGCGTATGCATGAGTCCGGCAAGCAGTTTCGCAATGATCCAGCGCGTTGTGTGGTGGTCAGAACAGCGAATAGTCTATCATCTGCATTTTGCCGGACCCACAGCAAACAGGCTTTGCTTTCATATTCGGACACTCATGAGCCAGCAATGTTTCGTCCCAAAAGCTGGGCTCGCCACATGATGCACTTCACACTTCGAATAGGAGACCAAAAAACGATTGTGACAGCTGTGAGATTCGAACTCACGCCTACGAAATAGATGGCGGATTAAAGATACTCAAGGATAATTCCTTAACGCCACGCCTTAGACCAACTCGGCCAAACTGCCTGGGCACGGGCGGCGGCTTGGATGCCGCAATATATAAAGCCTAGGTCTAAGTCAATGCTCAATCCGAGTATTGGGAGATGGTCTAAAATTTTGTTGCACAGCACCAGACTACTGTGGGCCGACGTGCTACCGGGCGGACGAGCTCGCTGGTCTGGTGGCTGTGCAGCTGGGAAGTGGAGGGGAGGAGAGAGGTGGAACGAAAGAGGGGCTCTGTGATGTCGGTGTCTCGCGCCTTGGTCTCGGGCTGGGGCTGAGCTTCCATGCGACGCTTCGCCCTGTTGGCCTGCCATCACGGCTGCGGTCTGACTGGCCACTTCGAGCTTGATCCGAACTGATCATTAAAGGAACCTTTTTAAACATTCCCACCTCTCCCTCGACGACCGGCAATCGACACGCATTCACTGTTCCCAAGCCATCTCCTTCCAGTGACATCCACAATGGGAGTAAGTCTCGATATACTCTACATCGTCCCTTTGCCCATTACCCCGCCCCAGCGAGCGCTCTCACATTGCATCAGCATCCGCTTCATCGAGTTCATTCGCTGACAATTTCGAAGCTCGCAAGCAAGCTCGCCGCCGCTCAAGGTCCTGCGCCGTACGGAGCACCGCCCACAGGAGGTCCTGGAGGTCCTGGCCAGGGCTATCCTCCGCAGCAGGGAGGACAGCAGCCCGGCTCGTCGTATGTAAGTGTTGCTGCCCCTCACTCTGCCAACTGTCCCCGGAGCGGGCACGGATCCATCGTGCCAGCAATGACGATGCAGACCCCGTCCTCCCGCCGACCACGCACCTGCTGACGATTTTTCTCTACCACAGCCCGGCCAGCAACAATATCAAGCGTACCCAGGCGGGTCTGCTCCTGTAAGCACCTCTTTGACATCTGTTCCTTGAATTTCTTCATTTTCTGGATCTTCATTTCGTGCTGCCATCGCGTCCCATTCTCAGGAGCTGTGGACGAGCTCACTGCGGGGCCAACCTCCGACTACGACTCATCGTCCGGCAATACGTCACCGCAGCTCACCACAACCATGTCTGGACGGCCACAATACCCTACCTATCCTGGTAGTACCTCTCAGCCGCCATACCCAACGTCAAGCCAGCCACCATATTCCAATTCACCCTTCCAATCGCCGGCCCCCCAACAATACCCATCACAATATCAGCAACCACCTCAATACCCTGGCCAATCCGCCTACAACAGACCTCCTCCCCCACCTCCACCCGGCTCGTCCATTGGGCCTGGTTACGGCTATCAGCAACTTGCGCCACTTCCGCAATCGCCGTACGGCTCGCAGCCGCCCTATGGCCAGCAATCCTATGGACAACAGGCTTACGGATATGTTCGTCCAATCTGAACTTTGCTGCCGCATATTGATTGATACTAGAAGAGAGAAGACACTGACGCAATACCATCGCAGGGGCAACAGCAACCTCCACCAGCCGGGCAGTACCCACCTCCTCCTCAGCAGCAATACGGTCAACAGCAATATGGCCAACAGCAGCAGTACGGCCAGCCTCCCCAGCAGCAGCAGTATGGCCAGCAGCAGGGGTATGGAGGTGCCCCTTCCAGCAACCAGCCTGCCGGTCCTGCACAAATTGCTGCGTATAAGCAAGCTCTACAACAAGCGGTCCAAGAGAAGCGTCTCCAGCATTTCTATCAGCCGAACTCCCCGGCCCTCGACCAGATCGCCGGTAGGGCTTCTAGTCAGATCGATCGCCTCTGTGCACAATGGCGTGTGAATAGGGAGATCGCCAACGATGTCGTCAAGCTCGCACTTTACGACATTGTCATCTTCATTGGTGCGGGAATGTACAAAATAAGAGCAAGGAGGATAAGCTAATTCGGACGCAGACGACAGCGGATCGATGCAATTCGAAGAAAAGGGCGAGCGTATAAAAGACTTGCAGCTCATTCTTCAACGAGTTGCATTCGCAGCGACTCTATTCGATGATGACGGTATCGAGCTCCGCTTCATGAACCAAGATCCACCGGCCAACATGACTTCCAACATCAAGACCGAACAGCAGATTGATCAGCTCATGCAGAATCACCGTTTCAGTGGTCTGACTCCTATGGGAACCAATCTGCGGAAGAAGGTCATTGATGACATCTTCCTTCGCGACCTACGCGGCGGGCGTCTGAAGAAGCCGATGCTTGTGATCGTCATCACCGATGGTCAACCGGCTGGTGAGCCTCAAACGGCCGTTTTCGATACCATCCGTGAAGCTGTCGACGCAGCTGGTCGTTCACCTTACGGAACCGGCGCTATCGCATTTCAGTTTGCACAGGTCGGCAACGATCAGAGTGCTCGCGAATTCCTAGGCAAGCTTGATGCTGACCCTACGGTCGGATCTATGATTGACTGCACTTCTAGTAAATAGAACCTTTCGTCTGTGCGAGCCGAACATCACTAACTTGAGCAGACTATGAGACCGAGTCAGAGGAGATGGCAAGGGCTAATCCCCCTGTAGACCTCACTCCAGACCTTTGGGTACGAGCCGTCAATAGTGGCCATTTCCGTACACAGCTGACATTTCATAGATGATCAAACTCCTCCTTGGTGCCATTGACTCGTCTTACGATAGCCAGGATGAAAAGACGAGCGCGCCTCAGGGTGGATATGGCGGTGCTCCATCGGGTCAGTACGGCAGACCGCCTCAGCAAGGCTACGGAGCACCGCCGGCAGGTCAGTATGGCCAGCAACAGGGCTACGGCGCCCCTCCTGCCGGGCAGTACGGGCAGCAACAGGGAGGCTATAACCGTCCTCCAGCCGGGGCACCATATGGTCAGCAGCCACCTTACCCACAGCAAGGTGGCGGTGGTAGTGGCGGATATGGAGCGCCCCCTCCCCCACCCAGATATTGAGCGAAGGGCGATGAATTGAAGTGACGAGGCATCGAGGTAGCGAGGTAGCGAATAGCAGCGCGTGTAAACAGAAATTCGGCCAATTGGTCGTGGTCGAGACAGCAAAGTAGCCTAGATCGTCGGCGGGCGAGGTGCGAATCTTCCTGATGGCGAAAATTTCGTCCTCACCAATGGAGAAGATCTCTGACGTTTGATCGTGCTTGTGTGATTACGTGTGACATAACCTTACCTCCATCGACTCATCGAACATTCGTGCTTGGTTCCATATTGCTGATGGTCGGAGTTCCCCGAGTGTCAAGCGGGGCTGCTCAAGTCGCTTCACTTCCTGCCAACGTCTGTTTCTCATAGCACAGCGCGAGAGATACAATTACGATCAATTCTATACAGGATGGCGAATATCCCGATAATCGACATATCAGCCGCGAATAAAGATGCAGCCCGGCAGCTCCTTGATGCGGCGACAGACAACGGGTTCGTCTTCGTGAAGCCCAACCACGCCACCGGGATCAGCACGAGTGAGATTGAGGAAATGTTCGATCTGGTATGGTCCACGCTCCAAAGCACTCCCATTTTGACATCCGCAACCTTTTTTTGCTCTGCTCTGACTGTATGCAATTAGAGCAAAGCCTTTTTTGCCAGCCCTAAGGAGGTGAAAGCGCAATGTACTATCAACTCGGCAGAGTCAGGCAAGAATCGAGGATGGCTGGGTCTGCACACCGAGACGCTCGATCCGGCCAAGCAGAAGGTGTGTGCTCCGCCTGGTATTATTCGTATGTACTGATCAGACATCAGAGAGGCGACTTCAAGGAGGCATTCAACTTCAATCCTCTGGAGCCGGCACAGCCATTATCGGGTCCGTTGGCACCAGCAAGGCCGAGGATGTTGTCGTTCCTCGAGCAGTGTCACGCGCTATGCTTGCGTATCCTCCAGCTCTTTGGCGAGGCGTTGGAGACAGACCCGCCCTCCTGGTTCGTAGAGCGGCACGATACAGCGAGCGGGGACACGGACTCGGTGCTGAGGTTCCTCTATTACCCAGGACTGACTATCAATGACGATTACAAAGACGACGTCGATGTTAGAGCCGGCGCACATAGCGACTATGGTAGCATCACGCTGCTGTTTCAGCAGAGGGGACAGCCCGGATTGGAGATTTGGAGCAAGAATGGGCAGTGGGAGAGCGTACCGGTGGATCCATCGGTGAGTACTGGATTAAAGTTTCAAGTGTACAAGATCAATAAGAGTGGTTTGCTGACTATTGGACCTCTCAAATAGGATGACACTCCTGCTGACGAAGCACTACCTCTCCTTGTCAACATCGGCGACGTACTGTCTTATTGGACAAATGGCCTCCTCAAATCTACAGTGCACAGGGTCATCTTCCCCAAGGGCGATGCAGCGGCATCAGAATTCAAGCAGAAAGACAGGTACTCGATGGCGTACTTCTGCCATGCACTTGTTAACGCAGAGCTGGTGCCCGTGCCCAGCCAATTGGTGGAGAGGATGAGCGGCACCAGCGAGGCCAAACGGGAAATGGAGAAGGTCAAGAGTCTCAGCGGCAGTGGCAAGGTTGTGACCGCCAGCGACCATCTGAAAGCAAGATTGGCTGCCACCTATGATCTGGCAATCAAGGCATAGATATGCTTAATACGATAAGGAACGCCTTTCATCGACGATTGTCTCAACTATTGGAGCCACGACAAGCGAAACTACTCACTTCTTCTCCCTGTAGTTCTTGTCCCTGTATCGGCGAATAGTCTACCCTGCTGCAGGACTGTAAAAGGGTTTTCTTGTACCTCCGTGGCATCGTGCATGGTTTAACATCCCTGCCTCTGCTACTTGACATCACCGATGTCTCACCCGTTCGTCTAGGACGCATCTTGGAGCTGAGAATACTTCCGAAGTCATCAATCGAGCGATATAACCATCACCATGTTTGTCTGGAGAGCGTTTCGAGAATCGCGCATGCAGCACACTTTGCGGGCATGACCGCCCTGAAATGTGACGGGATATATTTATTTTCCGGTAGGACCGAATGAACTCGGCGTTTATCTTAATCAAGCAATCGGTCGCATGTCATATCCGGGTTTCGTGTGGAAGCGGAGAAGTGCTTCGTGAGCTTGACTGCATGAAGATGCATCTCGCTGACCGGCGACACTTACGGTGCTAATATGTCAAGTCATGATGGCGGCAGAGAGGATGAAGAATTGCATACACGGAGACAGAGGAGTCGCAGAAATTGTTTCTGTGACAGCAGCGCATCTGTCACCCGAGTCATGGTCGATTGGTCTTTACCTTGCTTGATCAAGGACCGATGATATGTGGACAGCCAGGATTTTACAAGTGGCAGAGACAAAGACCATTCATCAGGCTGATGAGGCATGCGTCCTTACTGGGCGCCTAACGCGGCTCAGGCCAGGGTTCGGCTTGGGCGGCGCTGGCGGCGCTTAGCGGTTGGCATCAGAACTTTGCTTCCCAAGGCTACGCTAATGATTGATTGACACGGACTTTCTCTCTGTCGCAGTTGGCCTGGGCAGACCGAGAATATCCTCGGCCGTCATGTGCAAGTGATCAGCTCGGTTCGAGCGTGTCAGGGGCCACTCGGGGTGTCCGAAGTTGTCAATATCAGGAACGGACATGCATTGGCTGGGCTGTCTATATGTGCTACTCGAGATGCATGTGCCTGACGTCGTGAAACAGCCGCAGAAGTACAATGATGCAAGAGTAATTGTGAGCTACTCGCTTGTTTTACGTGACGTGCGATACATATCGAGCCCTTGTCATGGTCGTGCTGTTGCCCGTTTTGCATAAAATCGCACAGGGCTGCTCCGCTTTCCGGTCTACCGGTCTTTGTTTATTAGATTGAACACACACAGAACACAGACCTGAGTAACACGGACATTCACATCGGCACACTCCTGAGCGTGCGCTTGTTTATCGATTGGCAGGCTTTGACTGCTCCGACCAATCGATATTACGAGCTTCCTTCTTGCAATTCTTCAGCACGCACTTTCATCATCATCATCAATCACCATCCATCCGCCAATGCCCGCAAGATGAGGGGTTAGTGTGGTCAATGACACCTTAATATTGGTACGTTCTCTCCCTATCATTGGATCTTTTCATTCGACGAGCGCGGAAGCCAGCGGCGAGCAGTGGCTGAGGCGCGAGCCGGAGGACGGAGACAAAATGAACGACGAGGAGACGAGGTGCAGCGGCCGTTTCTCAGACGCGCGATCAACGATCAAACGACTTTCTTGGTGACGAGATCGGCTGCTGCATGGCCGCATCGCTTGCATCGCCTGGGTCCGGGAAGCGAAAGGACGAATAATCCATCAGTCAGCAGCGAGCAGCGAGCAGCAAGTCAGCGGTCAGCCATCAACCAGCAGCCAGGAGGCAGGAGCCAACAGCCAACAGGGCCCCGATTATTCCAAAACAGCCCGCGACCAACACGATCATCATCATCGCCGCGCCGCGCCGCCCCGGAAGCTGCGGGACTTGTTTCCCTTTTGCCCGTCCCTTCTCTTCTCTCCTGTCCTGCCCTGGCGCGCTTTGCCTGTCTCGCCGCGCTCGCTCCTGCCACTCGCCCCCCGGACCCGAAAGCCAATTTGCAGCCACACACGCTCCCTCGCCGCAGCCGCAGCCGCAGTCCGCCGCCCATTCCGCTTGTCGCAATCATTTCCTATCGCATTTCCCTACACCTGCACGTCTTCAATATCCTCATCCTCCTCCTCCCCATCCGCCTCTTCCACCACCTCCTCTCATATTGCTCTCCCTTCTCCACCACCTCGCGCCGCACTCGCACAGCACCGCCAGCACGTCTGGCCTACCACCTGCGTGTGGTGTTGTCGCTCGCCGCACCGCACGGCCGGAAGACGACTGCTTACCGACCCCTGACTCTCCCACCAGACCCGATCCTCTCGAAACAATGCCCGTCCGCGCAGTCAAGCCCTTTGCTTCGTCGTCGCCCTCTCCCGCCGTCACCGACCTCTTCGACGAGAAGTCGTCCATCTCCGCCGTCGCCAAGCCTGTCGCCTCCGATCACGCCCCGAGGAGGCAATCAAGCCGCCTGTCCAACTTTTTCTCCGCCTCGCAAAAGTCCTCGCAAAAGCAAAACACTCCCAACACACATCTGCAGCCTGCTCAGCACCAATTTCGCAGGCCGCCTTCACCTTCGTTCCATACTCCGACCCTCTCCCTGCCGACCATCAACCTCACAACCGCGACTGGCGAAAAATCAAAGGTCGAGGAGCGGCCAATGACACTCTTTCAACCGCCTTCTCCCGACGAGGTCCGCCGTCTGGCAAGGCAGCATGCCGCCTTTGGACCATTGGGCTCGCAAGAACACAGATACTCGAGTCGCTTCACCGGCGGCGACTTCCCCGATCCCGTCGAGGACAGCCCTCCCATGTACTATCTTCTCACCACCTACATCAGCTATCTAATCCTCATCATTTTCGGCCATGTTCGCGACTTCTTTGGCAAGCGCTTCCGCCAGGAGCAGTATCGCCATTTGAGCGAGCGCGACGGCTGGGCACCTCTTAACAGCGACTTTGATAACTTCTACATCCGCCGCCTGCAGCTGCGCATTAACGATTGCTTTAGACGGCCCGTCACCGGCGTGCCTGGCAGGTTCATCACCCTCCTCGATCGTACATCGGACGATTTCAATCTGAGCTTCAAATACACCGGTACCACCACCGAGACCTTAAATATGAGCTCTTATAACTATCTTGGCTTTGCACAGTCCGAGGGCGAGTGTGCTGACGCAGTTGAAGCTGCCACCAAGAAATACGGTACCAGCTTTGCCAGCTCGCGTGGCGATGTTGGCACATCCGAACTACATTTGGACGTCGAGGAACTCACCGCACGCTTTGTTGGCAAGGAGGCTGCGATCATTTTCTCTATGGGTTTCGGCACCAACGCCTCCGCCTTCCCTGCTCTGGTTGGCAAGGGCTGCTTGATCATTTCGGACGAACTCAATCACAGCTCTATTCGCTTCGGTGCACGTCTTTCTGGTGCAGTCATCGATATGTTCAAGCACAACAACATGAAGGATCTAGAGCGTGTACTACGCGAGCGGATCTCACAAGGCCAGCCGCGAACACACCGCCCCTGGAAGAAGATCCTCGTTGCTGTGGAGGGCTTGTACTCGATGGAAGGCACCATGGTCAACTTGCCCGCCGTCGTCGAGCTCAAGAGGAGGTACAAGTTCTATCTGTACGTTGATGAAGCCCATTCGATCGGCGCCCTCGGTCCAAATGGTCGCGGGGTATGCGACTACTTTGGAGTTGATCCTGCGGACATCGATATTCTCATGGGTACATTCACAAAATCATTCGGCGCTAACGGTGGCTACATCGCCGGTGATCGGGCAATCATTGACAAGCTGCGGGTTGGCAACGCCGGCTCCATCTACGGTGAAGCGCCTAGCCCTCCTGTGCTTGTACAAATCTCGTCGGCTCTTCGCATTATCCAAGGGGACTTGGTGCCTGGTCAAGGGAAGGAACGCCTGGAGCGATTGGCTTTCAACAGCAGATATTTGCGATTGGGACTCAAGCGTTTGGGCTTCATCGTTTACGGACACGACGACTCGCCTATCATTCCTCTTCTGCTCTATCATCCCGCTAAGATTCCTGCGTTCAGCCATGAAATGCTCAAGCGTAAGATCGCGGTTGTTGTTGTTGGATATCCCGCGACACCCTTAATTTCATCCCGCGCTCGCTTCTGCGTCTCGGCCGCCCACACCAAGGACGATCTGGACCGTCTCTTGGCTGCTTGTGACCAGGCTGGCGAGGTCCTGCAGCTCAAGTTCAGTTCCGGTATCGCTGGTGGCCGCGACATTACTGATGACACGGATTTGAAATCGAAGAACTATGAAGGGCAGCAGGAAGCTGATATTGTCAAGCCGCCCAGGTGGAAGCTGGATGATGTCATCCGCCGTGGTGTGCAGGATGTCAAGATGCCACTCGTTTGATCTCTGGACTGCATTGTCGATACACTCAATTTCTGAATCAATGACACGGCCCGTAATGTTCTTGGCGTCATTATCCGCACCGTGACGACAGGGAGATAATGTACTGGTGCTCACGATAGACGTTTACTCTCGACGCTCGAATCGTTTCTCGGGAGAGCTAGGTGTAATAAGGGCTCGGCCGGGCGCGCGTGATCGCTGTTTCAAGCGTTCTGCATGGTCTGAAATAGCGGAGATTCTTTCTTCTCGCCGCCTCAAGCTGGAGCACATGGCCAAGACTGAATCGATCTGGTCTCCTCCTGCAGTTCAAAGCAGGGTCTGCATTCTATTCTCGGATCTATAGATTCGTAATTTCTCTTCTGAAAAAGCTCGAGACCGGGCAGTGCTCGGTCTTGTTTCTCTTCTCCCTAGGCTAGACTTTTTTCTTCTCCCTCTTCCGCTTCGGGCAGTCCCTAGACGACATGGAAAATGGTCTACGTACAGATACTGTAATGTACATAATCGAGCCTGATCTTGTGTCAGCGTGCATGCTTGTGTTGTAACGTGTTTTTTGTCTCTGTTGGTCGTGCTGTGGATGTGCATATGTACAGGTGCCTTTCTCGGTCATGGCCATGCTGTGGTAGTATGGCTGCTCGCGTGGCGACGATATTTGTCCTTCAACCTTGTAACTTGTCTTGTGATCGTGTTTCTGTTCGTCCTCCCTGCTTGCTTGCTGTGCTCAGGACCTTTCCTGCTTGCGTGTGGTCAAGTCGCTCCCAGCTTGACAGCATTTGAGATCGAGACAATGCCCTCGCGTTGCCGACCATTGCTCAGGCTCAAGTCGGTCCCGTCTCGAGAGCATCGACTCCAAAGTCCCTCTCGCAACGAGCGCACATATCCCTTCCCTGTGCAGGACTTCTGTCCACCGCTGCACCGCCCTGTCCAGCCTGGCCAGCGTCGAGTCCAGCAGTCCCAGAATGGTCAAGCACCTCGCCACAACAAGGACATCTCCTCCTTCCCTCTCGTCCTGTATACATCCCCCCAGCGGCAGAACCATAGTCCAACTTCCCCACCGTGCGAACAACATTATGTACAATACCGGGGTACTTCCTCTCCACGTCAGCGAAATACGTCCCCGCCAGCGCGTCAATAGGCGTATTCTTCAGCGCCCTGACTCTACCACCGGTCTCCCCTCCTTCCTCACCAAACAACAACCCATCCAGTGTCTTCCCTCCGACCGTCGCTACAGAAGTGTATGCCACGACGTCGTTCCGCAAAAGGTCGCGCATAGGGTAATACGCCCTCACCCCGTCTCCGAGCGGCCCGCCGCCCTCGTCCAGCGCCGCGACGACGGCGCCTCCGCGGCCCTTCGCCGTCTCCGAGAGCGTCAGTGCAGCCAGACGCGTGCCTGACGACCCGAGAAGGACTACGCCCCGCCCGTATGACTGTGCGAAGGAGACCAGTGCGTGAGAGAGCAGGGCGGAGTCCAGATCCGCCAACGCGGTGGGGGAGAGTGCCCTTCCTCTCAGGGCTGCTAAGCGCTCTTCCGGAGAAAGGCTGGTGTAGTGTTCGATCTGCGCTACGAGCGGGGGCGGCGCAGGCCAGGAGTCTAGGCTCTGGGAAAGGGAGATGGTCTCGAACTGCACAGAGGGGAAGGCAGCCTTTAACCTATCCATCGCCGCTGAATGAGAGTGAGGGGCGGAGTGGGTGACCACGTGCAGCGCGACAAGCGCGTAGCTCGCCCTGCCCGTCTTGGCTTTCATGCCTGCAATGTGCACGTCCAGCGCGTGCAGCAGGGATAGCGAACTGGCTCCGCCCGAGAGCGCGAGGATGTACGTCGGGGGAGCTGAGGCCCTGGTCTGAGTAGTAGTAGTACGATTACTCGGTTCATGTTCGCTGGCTCGGGGCCGTGAGGGAGGCAGCTTGATGTTCCCCCGGAGCGCTTCGAGGCGCTTTATGGGCCGGGTGCGGATGTAGATTGTGAAGCACTCGCTACGCAAACGTTAGATGGGGAATGTGGTTGATGAAAGAGTGGAGGGACTTACTCGCATAGCTTTTGAGTGCGTACGTCTTGCGAGGCTGGGTCTTTGTGGCATCTCTGACATAACGAAGGCTCCTTCTCATCAGCCATTTTAATGTTACACGTGGAAATGATGTGCGTTGCTTCGAGGCTGGCGCGTCAGCGTATTCGAAAAAAGATGTACAAAAAATTACATTTCACCATGGCGGGGTGGCGAAGCCCAATCAAGCAACAAGTCTATACAGCAAAAACAAGAACAAAATTTCAATTCTGGAGTCCATATCGACTCATGTACACACTATAAATTCTAAAACGCCTCTTGACCATATCGAATGGTCTTCGCAATATTTACAACCCCAACGCCATTATATTCCATTCGTTACTTGGCCGCCACCGGAACGCCTGCTGGTTTTGCCCCTGTTGCTGCAACGCCATTCGAGTCCTTCCTCTCTGGGTTCAGTGGCTTGCTAGGATCATATCCAAGTCCTTTGACGATACCCAACCCTTTCGTCCTGCCCTCGCGGAACAGTATCCGGTCTCCAACAGCAAGAAACTCCGGCCGCTGCACAAACCGAAACGCGACTGTAGCTCTATCACCAGTGCGGATATAGGCGCGGTCAATATCGATGATTGCGCATGTCTGACTCACCGGTCCGACGTGCAGCATAGCCTGGTACTTGGTCTTGATGGTGGTAGCGTGAGACAGAATCAGCACCTCGGCGGTGAACTCGCGGTACACCTGAGGCGGCTGAGCGTCGTTCTTCAGAAGCACCACCATGCCTTTGCGGACATCCTTTCGCCTAACCTTCTTCAGCGCGAACGACGCCGACTGCCCTGCGCTGCATGCAGGAACCCCAATGCGTTTCCGCTCGATCGAACGGATCGAAGTGGTGACGAACTGGCCGAGCGAATCTGGGCCCACGAGTACTGTGTCTCCTGCGTGAATCACACCAGACTTGACCACACCACTGACTACCGTGCCCACGAACGGGACAGAGAAGGTGTCGTTGACGTGAAACTCGAATGGAGCGTCGATGTCATACTTTCCATGATGGGGAATGATGTTGAGGAATGTCCGCACAAGATCCAGGCTCTGACCGGTCACATTGGACACCTGAAAGATGGGGCATATGCGCTGCGACACGAACTGGGTCTGTCATACTAGTCAGTGACTTGAATTGCTTCGCCATCGCACTTTCGCACTCACTGCTGTATTAACACATTCCTCTTTATTCTTGATAAAGATAGGGATTTTACGAGCTCCCGGAGACTTGAGTATTTTCGTGAGCTGAGTGATTGTCTGCTGAAGGATATTCGGAGGGCAAATGTCGATTTTGGTGATGACCACCATGACCGGGACATTTAGAGCAAGTGCTATACCAAGGTGCTCTTTGCTCATACCGATAAGTCCGTTGTTGGCCGCCACCATGAGCAGGCAATAGTTTGGCTCGCTGCTCAGCAGGCCGAACACGGTTGTCCTCAAGTACCGTTCGTGGCCAGCTAGATCCGTGAAGCTGATGACTTTGGCCTATTTTCACTATCAGAGTCAAGCCCTCGTCAATGATATCATTCAAACACACCGATCTGTTTCCGATCTCCTCCCAGCTCAGCTTGCGTCCCGGCACATCGCTCGAGACGACACTGCCCTTGGAGTCAAAGCCCATGATCTCCATACCCACACTGCTTGTCCTGCCGGACTCGATCTCATGCTTGTGTCTGAAAAGGTTGACACGTGCCTTGCCTCTTCCATCATCGAGGTCGCCCTTAACCAGCACACCAAGCATGGTACTCTTGCCAGCATCGACATTGCCAACGACCGCTATTCGCGTCTCGATGACATCGTCCACGCTCTGCGGCCGCCGCCGTATTATGCATTTGCCCTGTGCGCCTTTTGTCTTTTTCGTTTGCCCGTCGTCCTCAACCTCCTCCGGTCCACCGACACCTCTCGTGATCAGCAACCTCACATCAGCGTTCAGAGCCGCGGCAGCAGCCTCGGTCCGCTTCATCGCAAAATCCCATTCATCCTTGGTGAAGGCCATGCTATCGCCGTTGTCCTCGATGCCTAGATCGAACAAGGTCTCGCCGTGGCCCTCCTCGAGGCGACCGTTCAGCACGCCCTGGAGTAGTGTCACGCTCTCATCCTGATCTTTGCTCTGGTCCACCAGAAGATGTCTCAGCTTCACCGGCGGCGGGTCGTCGCTGAGCCCTAGCGAGTCAAGTATGTCGAGTTCCGCATGGTCTGCTACTGATCGCGAACCCTGGGTTGCCGTGCCGTAGGCGGAATCCTTATCGGCCTCGTGGTGCTTGACCGCCGCCTTGGAAGTAGTCGGCGAGGTGGGTGCTAGTGGGTGCCTTCGGGTGGCCTGCTGGCGCTGGACGTAGTCGGCGAACTCGGAGAGAGCCTGTCACTCTCGAATTAGACATTACGCTTCTCTCGCGGTGCTATCAGTGGAGGGTAACCTACGGACTCACCAGCTCGCCTTTCCGCTGGTGTCTGCTTGTGATAACGATCTGCCCGTGCTGCCATGCTGGATGGGATTGGTGTGAAAGTGGGGAGTTTGGAAGAGCTTGGTGTCGGAGATCCTATATTCGATGTGCTGTGTCCATTTCTTGTGATTGTCCAATTTGTACGTGAATAAAGTTACGATCGAATGCGTCTTGCGAATTGAAGCTTTATACATGCATCGCAACGGGGTCGAGTCACTCGCCGCTGGGGCTGTACGAGTCGACTCACCCCGCCATCGTGACTCGACGCGTCCGTGCAGTGTGGCGAAGATTGGCAGCCCGAGAATCATGGACCATCAAAAAGATCATGACGTACATAACACTGCTCACACTATTCACACCATCGTGAATACACCTTTGAATTATAGGAGGAAGCATTGCATTGAGTTGATTGCAGAATTACTTATAAAAGGGAATCGCGCTATCCACCACTCAGCCTTCGACCATTACTTTCTCCCGCCCCTATTGCTTCGGCGACTGCGCAGTCGCGTTGGTATCTCGAATTTCACATGCATGGTTGAATCATGCCGTGATTGGGTATCTCATGTGCGCCTGCCGACAGACAACTAGAGAGTGGACGGAGCATTGGCATTGCCGTTGCCCAAAACCGCGGGATCCTTGAATGCCTGATCAACCTGAGAGCTGAACTGCTGGCTGTTCAAGGGGGCACCGCCGGTGGTCCCTCCGGTGTGTTGACCAAGACCAGAGGCCGGGCCATACTGGTTGTAGAGACCACTGGTTGTTTGGCCGTGCTGTTGGCCGCTAAGGCTGGAAGTCTGTTGATATGCTTGACCAGCAAGTCCAGAGGGTTGCTGGTATCCCTGGCCAGTAAGACCGGAAGATTGCTGATATCCCTGGCCAGTTAGACCAGAAGGCTGATGACTGGTAAGACCAGAAGTCTGTTGGCCTGCGAGGCCAGAAGACTGTTGGCCGGTAAGACCAGAAGTCTGCTGACCGGCAATACCAGATGAAGCTGGGTATTGCGAGTTTTCATAGCCAGTAGATGATCCGTACTGAGAGCTGCCCACACCGGAGGTCTGCCCGCCCTGAGTATTACCAAGCCCGGAGTCTGACCCGGTCTGCGATGCACCTCCGCGAGGTTGCAGGCTTGCTTGGGTTGCGTTGTGAGGCTTACGGCTGATCTCCTGTGCCCTCGGGAGGTTGGTGGACTCCTTCGCCGATCCAATGCTGAAAATGGGCGACTCCCACTTATCTCCCTTGGCCGCCAACTCCTTGTATTCGGTAGCCTTGGTGCTGATACCTCCAGGAAGCTTGATGTTGGGGAAGAGAGAGTCGTGCTGGGTAATTGCCATGTTGACCTGCTTGTCAGATGTGACCTCGTCCTTCTTCTGCTTAGCCTGGGTGAAGCGAGCATTCGCGGCCTGAGTGTAGCGTTCGTAGAAGTTTGGCGCCTTCTCCGGATCGTCCTTGATTTCAGCCTTCGCCCTGCTAGCCTCCTGGTGAATCGAGTAGAGAAGACCATCAAGTTGATGGATGCTGTCCTTCACCTGTTTTTCGACAACCTTCTGAATGACGGGGGTCATCACCTTCAGCAACAAAGGTTTGAAGATCTTGAACAACAACTTGTGGTTGGACTGCTTCAGAATGATGTTCATGTTCTTTACGCTCACGTCGACCTTCTCCACCTTGAAGAAGTATTGCTGGTCTTTCTTATCAGCGGTCTCCATGGCCACCTTGAATGACAGGCCCTGGCCAGCGAGGATGACATCCATGACACCCTTGTCGGTGACACCAGGGAAACCCTGCTTCTTCTTGACGTAGTAGCTGATGTCTGGAGGGGCTGTCAGTGGCTAGTTCATTGTCGGCGGACGGTCACTACGCACCTCTCAAGTCACACTGAACACCGGACACAGCCAACATGACCTTGTTCTTGTTCTTGCTCGAGATCTTCTTGCGGCCCCATCGCCAGTAGTTGTCGCTACCAAACTCCAAAGAGTTGGGAGTAAGGTTGTCGCCTTCGAGGACTAGATTCTCAACCACAGCGTCGATCATTGGATCCTTGTACTCAATGCGAGGAATTGGGACGTAGCGGATGTTCTCGAAGAAGGCAGGAAGGATTACCTCGGTAAGATCCTTGATCAAATGAGGCTTAAACTGTGGCTTGCCGTTCTCGTCGTTGCCAAGATCCTGGAACAAGTTGTTCATGGCTGTACCGAAAGCCTTGTTCTGAGAATCCTTGTCGAATTGATCCATGTAGAATTTGAATTCGTCCAGGACACGGTCAGTGTGAGTCCTGTAACGTTCGCGCAACAAGAAGTTGCCTTGGTCATAGAGCTGGTTCCATTCGTCTGTGGAAGAATCCTGGAGGACGTAACCCTGCTCCTGCAGGCACTTGCGGATGAACGTATCAAGCCTCTTGAACCAGTTGCGAAGCTCGGGATCGCGATCGGCATCTCGGTAAATCTGGTTGATCGAATCGATGATGTCGTCCATGGAAGTATAGTTGGCGAAACGTTCGATGATTGTCTTCAAACTGATCAGCATTGGTTTGAAGTTATTAACAAAGCCTAAACACACCTTCAGATTAGTCTCCGCTCTAGTCAGATTGTCGTCGGTATGAGCACCTTTGACGTTGTCTGCGCCTTGGCCGGCGAGATTCTTGCCATGACCGGCATACTCCTCTGCAAGCCCAAGCAGGGTCTCAATGGCTTGTTGGTCTAAATGATGTTAGCGGACATTCTTTACAGATAGTGATGTTAGTCCACCCACAGTCTTGGTGGCCTTGGATCTCGGCGATCATCTTCTTGAGGCGCCAAATCGTTTGATCTCGGCGCTCTTGTGGGACCTTGTCCTTCACATACTGGGTAGTACGCGAGCGGTATTCCTTGGCTTTATCCTTAGTTTCTGGGTCCACATTGGCGGATACGGTCTCTTGGACATGGTTGGCTCCCGCAGTGAGAGCATCTCCTTTGCTGATGCTTCCATCGGGGTTTCTGGCAGCATCAAGGGTGTCATTGGCTCTGGACTGTGCTTCCTGCTTGCTGACCGGGTTGCGGTCCTTCAACTGTTGCTTCAGGTTATCCTTGGAGAGATCAGGAACATCATGCCAAGTGTTGTCTTCCGCAGGGTGGTCGATCTGAGAGAGCTCTTCGTCCGACGGGTTGATCTTGGTAGCAGCCTTCTGAGCAGCATCACCAGCAATATCGCGGGCAAGGATGACGACATCCGAAACTATGGATTGTCAGCTATGAAACGGGGAAGCGAAGCGTTGTCACTGACGGAGTTTTCTGAATTGACCGTTGCTAATAATCAAGGTGCCCAAAGTCCGGAGACCTTCGAGCGCTTGATTACCGTGCTGCTTGGCAGTCTCTTTGTCGAGCGGGGCATTGACATTTCCAGCATCACCGCCGGAAATCTGCTGGGTCTGCCAGATGAAGTCCTGGATGAGATTGCCTTGGTTCTTGGTGAGCAGAAGGATCTTGGCTTGCTCGATGACCTCGCGGAGATCGGCAACAAGTTTCTGGCCTTCTGTCGAAAGTCTCTTGGACGGCGAAGAAAGTCCTCTCTGTTGAAGAACACTATTCATCGCGATATCAATCTGCTTGTTCGATGGCACCTTGCCATTGGCGAAGGCGGAGTAGATGCCATAGAGCTGCAGCTTCGCATTGACATCAGCCTCCTTCACCTTGTAGTTGGTGGGAACGTTGACCGCCGCTCCTGTAGACATTTTGGCGGTGGATGCGATGTCTTCAATGGTGATATGATTTTGAGTCTGTCGCGTGTATGAGGGTATGGGATCAGGGGAGCGACAACGCAAGAGGGGTATCAATAAGCAAAAAAAAGCAAATGGGTATCAGGTATCAAAGAGGCTTGAGATCGTGATGTTCGTAGCCAAGTTGATGTGAAATCGAGAGGAGAGAAAAGGCAGGGGGAGGTTGCGATGGGGATTGAGACAGCTATGTAGGAGACAAACGGCCAAGGCTGTGAGCTACGATGATGCGCGTGCGTGGGAGTGATGTGATGCGATGCGCCACAAGCCAGGACGGGCGGACGGTTGATGCGCAAGGCCCAAACTGTGTTTGGCCCGAGCTAGACGCTACTGCTGCGTTCCCATTGCCAGGATTGCCCGATTTGCCGTCTGTCCAAGGTCGTGCCATGCGGCAATGGTCGACCAAGGCAGGCGCCACGGCAGCTGTGGCGGATACCCCTCGATCTAACCCAGCAGATCCAACTCCCCCGATCACTATTGATTCACAAGCTCGAACACGCGTGAGACAACACCTCTGCATTGCATGATGCTCGTTTCTATTTTCACCATTTGACCAGATGCATCTGACATTGATATTCTACCTACACAATCTCTGCAACAGAACAAGGGCACGCAATCTCACAAACTGCACTCTGGAGCGTCCTGGAAAAATCCGGGCGTGTCTGGACCTTTAGGAGGAGCTTGGACGCAAACAGGCGACGTCATCGTCGATCTGGGGTGCGTGCAACGCCAACGCCATCGTCCTCCAATTTGCACTCAGTCGCACCGGGCTACGAGCTGGGGCTTGCATCCTCGGGCGCAGAGCCTGGCAACTTCGCGACACGTCCAGTTTTCGGCTCACCCGCGTTCACTCGTACCTCGCTTCCCTTTGCGCACTCGCCGCGTCTGGCGGGAACCGCCACACGGTTGACGCATGAATACCGCCAAATGCCTCTTTCCCCAGAGTGTTGGCGATCGAGGCCAAGATGCGCCATCATCGTTTCGTAGTGGCACGCTGGTCAACACTGGCCCTGGGACTCTCTCCAGTCGCGGTCGAGACCTGTCGCGGAGTCCGAGACGCGGTAAAAGTCCTGAGAGGGCACAACGATGCCATGTCTTCGACGATGGGTAGCGGTGGCGTCATACTCACGTATTCTATGATCGCTCGGGGTTGCCCTCCCCTGATGGACCAGGCTCCCTGCATTCGATGCTCCTTCCTGCCGCGACGACTCCGCCAAATCGAACGCTACTGGCGAACGGTTGAACAACAGACATAATCGTGCTCATAGCTCCCTCTGAAGGCCTGTGGGGACAAATGGGTCCAGTTGCGCGACTGTAGGTGGTTGTGTGTGGCGATGACGACGGAGTGTCGTGTCCATTCGATTGAATCGAGACAAAAGGATGTGGCGCACGATGATCCCTGTCAATGCGCTGGGTTTTGCTTTCAGCCATGTGTGGCAGCATGTGGCTTGCCCTGCCCTCGGATCCGATTCGGACACCTGAAAGGTTGGTTGACATGTCATCATCGTAAGTCGACCGTCACGAGTGTCCCGATTAGTCTACAGGCCAGCTGAAATGACTTCGGTTTTCTCCAAATCGGTGATAGGACCCAAGTCGTGATAGGCAAGAAACCATAATATACTGCGCGTGAATATTCAAAGCGTTTCATAGTACATATTGCATGGCGCGTAGAGTCATTGGTCAGCTGCCCTCATAGATGACTTCTTCCAAAAATCCTTCTGTCTGCCATAACTTCCTGCTACTATACAGGTCTTATGAGATACTATCGAGTATGCACAGCGTTCCTCATAGTAACATAATTGTCATGAACATGTTAACAACGCCTAGTGTAAGGGGTGTGGCCTTGTGGCCAGAAATGGATATCGCTCTACTGTCGAGAATAACCCAATTTGACCACTCCAACAAGTACGACAGCGAGAATACTGAGCAAATGCGTTTGAATTCTAAATGGCTTTGGCATTTCCACCAATGATACGCCGATTGTAGCCTGGAGAGGCATATTTGGGAGTCGATAGTGTACTATATGGTGTTTTCCTGCCGCCTCGAGGTATTCGCCAAGTCGAGCGCCCATGGCGACCCGTCTTGATTGCATCGGCCAGCCATTTCGTCTGGCGTCTGCAACCGTCAAAAGTATGGATTGCATTACTATCAACAAAGATTCAAGCTTCCATTGTCCGTACCAATTTATTAGACCATTGCACTTACTTGCTTTTGAAGTGTAAAGCCACCTTGAAGGCTCAGGTGACTCGTTATGAGTCGTCGACCCATTCGAGGCACCCATACCCAAGACCGGCGAAAGGCGGTCACGGTCGAGTCGTGAATGTACCTAGGCGCGACGCACATAGATCCGTCTATCGAGGAGGACCATGCCTAAACTCAGACACCTGAGGGCGAAAGTATTCCATCACACACGACAGCACAATCAAGCAAAGTTGCATGGCATAAAACTCCGCATTGTTGAAGAGGACTTCCTACGTAGTGCCCTTGCGCTTCAACACGAGAGTTCCCACCGCGAAACATCTCTCTTCGTTCCAGGAAGCCAAGAGATTCCGCCGCAGTGAATAAATTTCAATGTCAGACATGCGGTGTGATACAACAATGGAGTACAGACCGGCAGCCATGGCGCTATTGATTGGCCAGTATGAGCTCTATAGCCGAGAGGCTGCGTCAAGGCTACCTTCACGGGTTTGGTTGACTTGTAAACAGGGGGCAACCCAAAATTCGTAAGGCATATTATTGCATGCGCTATGTAAGGTGCTGCTATCATATGTGTATAGCAATCTTTGGCACCTTTCGATCCCTCTGCGTCCTGCTTTCTTGCATTGATTTTGTGCAAGCTGCGAACCTCCATCTCGTCCTCGGATATATTCGTTTCATTTGAGCCATAGGCCTTCCTTCATGACAATGACAACGCAATCGGATCTGGAGAGTGCACTCCAGGAAGAAAACCTCGGCATGAAACGACGAATGAACATGTTGGCTCTCACGCAATCTCTAGCCAACAGCGTGGATCGGGAATTTGTTCCAGTGCATTGAACACAGCCGAGAGACCATAGAAAAGCTTCATGCCCTCCAACCATCTCAAGCTGTCCTTTGTCGACGAAGCGTCTTTCCTACGATTGCAGCTCATGTGTGAAACAAGTTCACCCTTCATGTTCGGACTTTCGGTCTTCTCATATCTCATGCAATTGGAGCCGTGGCTGGAAATCAGGACGCGAGTTGCCCCATTAGACCAACATAGAAACGATGATCTTGATGAAGCGACCTTGACACAATTCCTTCGATGCATAGCAGAGCCGACGGTGCTTAGCGAGGCCGAATGGGAACTGCTTTGGCAATGCTGCCGGCTCCGCAGACTCTTGCAAAAGCAGCAAGAGCTTTCATCCATCGAGCGATTCTTTCTATGCTTCTGCCTTCAAGAATACATAGCCAAGGGCGGTAAGGTGATGTGGTTCTGGCATCTGGTCAGGAACACGGAATGGTCCTACCAGATCACCAAGCAGAAGCCAGACTGGTTCGATGATTGCCTTCAAAAATACAACGGCAAGTCTTTTAGGGAAGTCCTCGGTTTAAGTTAATTAGCTAATAGCTTCGAAGAATTTGTGCCAAAGAAGACATTTATGAGCCCGAACCGCTTTGCAGTGCTCCTGGGAAACATCTCCTCACAGCAGGATGCATGTAATGCGTATCTGCTTTGTTTACCAAGCGCGCATCGGGCACTGCTCTGTCTCCTACATCCTGACCTCTGCGCGAGCGCCGATGGGCTGCGGCAAAGTTGCTTTGGCCAGATTGCTTCTGGCGATAGCTTTCAGCAATACCTGAATAGCGTCCTGGTCAGACAACTGCCCAAGACTCTTCTGCAGGCTTTCAGGCATCCGCACTACTGCAGGGAGCTGCTCGACGCCATGTATCATGCTGTAGAGTCGACGCGGACTGACAGTCCGGAACCACGATATCAGCTGGAGAGGACTTCGTCGTAGCTGTTGGCAAATATTTGCCGCTTCAAGAAGAGTCTCATAGCTGGAAAACATTCGTTGAGACACTAAAATGCCAAAATAATTGATCGATGTTGGGATTACATAGATCTATGCATCTCGGTAAGGTAGTGGAATCAGACACGGCTTTGGCATAGTCGCCTGGTCACGCCTCGACGAATCGCGGTTTCCTCACTGATTCATCAGAAATCTAGGATAATGACCAGGACATGACCATCGGGCCAATTATTTCGGCGCTGCGTGAATCTTTTACTGGGAACCACTGCTGCCCACAATAAAATCGTACCACTTTCCGTGTCTTTGCAGAATTATGCCCGGAAAGACTAGTCCTTGGTGACAGGCATCAGCAGAGCCGTCTGATCACATTAGTCGCGCCATCATGACTCCTCAGATCGGAATGCAAGGTGACTGGCTGTGTGCATGAACGGCCTTATTACTACCTACTTTGTGCACCGGATATGCGGACCATTTCCTCTCGACAGCAAAAGCTCCACTTGGGCGAAATTATGCTCCAAAAGCCGGCTCGCTTAAAAAAGCCACCGAGAACATGGAGGCTGGCGGAACTTCCGTGGAGCCGCTCTGACATCTGATGAGGTAGCAAGCGGTAAGCACGAGGGCGAGTAGCGCGCGTGGCAGCCCCCGAGGCCCCCGAGCCTTGAGGCTGACATGTCCCCTAACCCATATCATCCGAGGGAGTAATGATCCTAATCAACCACCAACGCAACTAGATTCATCACTAGGGCTGGCGTAAGGTCGGAGATATGGATCGCACAAATTTGTGTATAACTGTCGCCGTCGAACGTCACGAGATGTGCATGTTTGTGCTGCATGCGATGTTGACGGCGTCTCCGCCGTTTGTTCGACACAAGACGAAATTGCCGGCCGCATTGCTGACGACGGCCTGACGGGAGCATACGACTTCGTCCCGCCAGTAAAATTTGCCTAGGAACTTCCTACTACCACGCCAGAGCAGCATTTCATGTGCCGATTTGCATAAAAGACGAGTCTGCATGCGGTGTGACAGGTGGGCATATCCGGCTCCGCCTGTTGTGCCTGTTGCGCCCGTTGCGCATGACATTATTGCGACGCGGTCGTCCGAGCTGATTACGGGCCGGGGTCTACGTTTTGCATTTCCTTAGGGCTCGTTCGAGCGAGAATTATGAATTTGTGCACGGGATGGGAGGCTTCCGCAACGCATCTGCCACCCTCCATTAGCCAATCGCCCCGCCTACATCCCGCTCGTCCCTCGCTTAGGCGTGCCCCCATTTGCCCCAAACCGCCGGAACTGCCTGCGTGCCGTGTCGCCTCAGCCATGCATCATCATCATAACTCAAAATGCGAATATGCTCCGACGGATGCGTTTATGCCCGGCTGTCAATGCCATCCTTTGCCCGGATCGCGGACGGCGCAAACGCCGTGCCTGTTGCTATTCGTCTCCTGGTGACATTTACCTTCCTGTTCCTCCCTTTCTATTTCTTCACTCCTCCGTCTTCTCTCTTTTCGGTCATAATTTCTAGAACTCGCAGTCCCTCCGCAGGCGTTCACTCTGGTGTTGCGCGCCTCCACTCCCAGCGGGACCAAAACATTGGGAGAATCCTCCCCCGAATCAACCTGCACAACTCCTTTCAATTGGACACAACCACCAGCACATTAGCCCTTGAGGCTTTCAAAATCAAGATATGGCGTCACTCGCGGGTAATGTCGCCGTGTACAACTCAGACAGCGCCGAAAAACAACATGGAACGGCATCGGATCCGACAAGGAGTTCAGCTCGAGATGACTCGAGGACGATTGCGCCGGTGACCAGCAACCTCACCACCGAGACCGGGGAGCCCGTCGAGCCAGCAATTTCGGGTGAGCATGAAGCCTCCTCCGCTTCGGACGAGGAAAACGAAAAGGAAGTGCAGAAGCTGGCGCGGTACTACACTCAGAACTCATACTCCAATGTTGAGGGCAATCCCTTCCAGGCGGAGTCTGGCTCCGTGATAGATCCTCAGTCGGACAACTTTCGAGCAAGGGCATGGGTCAGAGCCATGCTGAAGATGGCCGAGGAGCAGTCCAGCAACCATTTGCCACGCCAAGCTGGTTTCTCCTTCCGAAACCTCAGCGCACATGGCTTTGGCTCTTCGACCGACTACCAGCACAGTGTTGGCACCACACCACTGCAGATGTACGGCGCCGTTCGCAAACTACTTGGCGGCCAGGAGCACAGGATAGATATTCTCCGTAATCTCGAGGGACTTGTTCACGCTGGCGAAATGCTTGTCGTGCTCGGCCCTCCAGGTGCTGGTTGCTCCACCTTTCTCAAGACCATCACTGGGGAGACGCATGGATACAATGTCGACAAGGAATCTGTCATCAACTATCAAGGCATCAGCTATAAGCAGATGCACAAATACTTCCGCGGTGAAGCGATTTACACCGCTGAACAAGACATACACTTTCCACAGTTGTCCGTAGGAGATACATTGTATTTTGCGGCCAGGGCTCGAGCGCCGAGGCATCTTCCTCCTGGGATTACCAAGCACATGTATGCTGAACATCTCCGCGACGTGTTGATGGCGACCTTCGGCATCCGACACACAATCAACACCAAAGTAGGCAACGACTTCGTCCGCGGTGTCTCCGGCGGTGAGAGAAAGAGAGTCACTATTGCAGAGGCAGCTCTGAGTGGAGCCCCGATCCAAGCTTGGGACAATAGCACTCGAGGTCTGGATTCGGCCAACGCTATCGAATTCTGCAAGATTCTTCGCATCTGTACTGAGCTTCTGAATATGACTGCTGCCGTGGCTATTTATCAGTCACCTCAGTCCGCGTATGATGTCTTTGACAAGGTCCTGGTTCTCTACGAAGGACGCCAAATCTTTTTCGGAAAGTCTCGCGAGGCCCGCGCGTATTTCGAGAAGATGGGCTGGCAATGCCCCGAGCGACAAACCACTGCCGACTTCATCACTTCCATGACAAGCACAAAGGAAAGGACACCACGCAAAGGTTTTGAGGACCGCATTCCTCGCACTCCGGATGAGTTTGCTGAGTACTGGCGTAAAAGCCATGAGCGCGCTGTTCTACTCCAAGAAATCGAGATCTACGAGAAAGAACACCCTCTCAAGGGCGAAGATTTTGAAAAATTTGCTGCGTCCAGGCGCGCTCAGCAGGCGAAGAGACAACGCGTCAAGTCTCCTTACACGCTCTCTTACAGTCAGCAGATCCAGCTCTGCCTTTGGCGCGGCTTCAGACGGCTCAAAGCCGATCCCAGCATCACCATATCGCAGCTTGCAGGCAACTTCATCAACGTGTTAGTTATCTCGTCTGTCTTCTACAATCTCGATTATCAGACCGATTCCTTCTATTCTCGAGGCGCTCTTCTCTTCTTCGCTGTACTCATGAACGCTTTCGGATCCGCCCTTGAAATTTTGACACTCTACGCTCAACGTCCCATCGTGGAGAAGCATCAGCGCTACGCCCTCTATCATCCTTCCGCAGAAGCTTTTGCTTCGATGCTCACAGACATGCCGTACAAGATTCTTAACGCAGTCGTTTTCAACGTAACCATCTACTTTATGACCAATCTGAGAAGAGAACCTGGAGCGTTTTTCTTCTTCTTCTTGATCTCGTTCATCCTCACCCTGATCATGAGCATGATGTTTCGGACTATCGCCTCCGTTTCGCGGACACTTGTACAGGCCCTCACTCCTACTGCTGTTCTGATCATGGCTATTGTCATCTACACTGGTTTTGCGATTCCGACGCCTTATATGCTGGGCTGGTCTAGGTGGATCAACTACCTGGATCCGGTCGCATTTGGCTTCGAATCTCTTATGATCAACGAGTTCTCCGGCCAAGATTATAAATGCGCTACCTACGTCCCTAGTGGACCTGGTTATACCAGTCGCGCAAATCAAGTCTGCTCGGCCGTTGGATCTGTTGCAGGTGCGACCTCCGTCAGCGGTGATGTCTACATCAAGTCAGCATATCAGTATGTGCATTCGCACAAATGGCGGAACTTAGGCATTATGTTCGTCTTTCTGATCGGCCTGGGATGCTCATACCTCGTTGCAGCAGAGCTTGTCAGCGCCAAGAAGTCGAAAGGCGAAGTGCTTGTGTTTCCCCGTGGTCATACTCCGAGATCCCTCAAAGAGGGCTCGGAGGAAGACGTTGAATCTGGCGGTCGCGGCGTGGTCGCAGTCTCCGAAGGGATGTCCAGCAAGGAAGTGTCCAGCGTCATCCAGAAACAGACTGCCATCTTCCAGTGGCACAACGTTTGCTACGATATTAAAATCAAGGGCGAACCGCGCAGGATTTTGGATCACGTGGATGGTTGGGTCAAGCCTGGCACTTTGACGGCTCTCATGGGTGTCTCTGGCGCCGGTAAGACGACTCTACTGGATGTTTTGGCCACTCGTGTCACTATGGGTGTGATCCATGGCGAAATGCTTGTGGACGGTCGACAGAGAGACACTTCTTTCCAGCGCAAGACTGGCTACGTCCAGCAGCAAGATTTGCATCTGGAGACTTCCACCGTGAGAGAGGCATTGAATTTCAGTGCTCTCCTCCGCCAGCCTGCCCACATCCCTCGCAAGGAGAAGCTCGAATATGTCAATGAAGTTATCAAGCTGCTGGAAATGGAGGACTATGCCGACGCCGTTGTTGGTGTTCCTGGAGAAGGTAAGTGTTTCGCACCCCATGGATGACTTCTTTGAATGCTGATCATCCTCGCAGGGCTCAACGTCGAACAGCGTAAGCGCTTGACAATTGCTGTGGAATTGGCCGCAAAGCCTGAATTGCTCCTCTTCCTTGATGAACCCACTTCCGGTCTTGACTCACAGACATCCTGGTCTATCCTTGACCTTCTCGAAAAATTGAAGAACAACGGACAAGCCATCCTTTGCACCATCCATCAGCCATCGGCTGTTCTCTTCCAACGGTTCGATCGTCTTCTCTTCCTTGCCAAAGGCGGCAAGACCGTCTACTTTGGGCCCATTGGAGAAGGTTCCAAGACCTTGACAGGGTATTTCGAGAAGAACGGTGCTTCACGCTGTCGTCCAGACGCAAATCCGGCCGAGTGGATGCTGGAAGTCATCGGCGCCGCTCCCGGGACTCACACTGATATCGACTGGCCAAACAAGTGGAAGAACTCGACGGAAATCAAAGAGGTGCACCGCGAACTGGCGCAAATGAAGGATGAGCGTTCTCAACTCCCGCTTCCACAAGCTGATAAAGGCAGCTATCGTCAATTCGCGGCGCCCTTCTTCAAGCAGTATATCGAGGTTCAAAAACGCGTTTTCGAGCAATACTGGCGCACACCGAGCTACATCATTTCAAAGCTTTGCTTGGTCACCTTTGTTGTAAGTCTCCGAATCTCATGAAAGGGTGTGACCACGACACTAACGTACAATCAGGGTCTTTTTATTGGCTTTTCCTTCTTCAAGGCTCAGAACACCATACAAGGACTGCAAAACCAGATGTTCGGCATCTTCATGTTGCTCACGATCTTCTCGCAGCTTGTTCAGCAAATCATGCCGCTCTTCGTTTCCCAACGCGCCCTCTACGAAGCTCGCGAACGTCCGTCAAAGGCATACTCGTGGCAAGCATTCATGCTTTCGCAAACACTTGCCGAGGTTCCATGGGCTCTGGTCTGCGCTACTCTCCTCTTCCTTTGCTGGTACTATCCTATTGGTCTTTATGCCAATGCTGCGCAATCCGAGGCTGTACACGAAAGAGGCGCGCAGATGTGGCTGCTCATCGTCGCCTTCCTCATGTTTGCCTCAACTTTCTCTCACATGATCATCGCCGGCATGGACTCTGCCGAGAATGGTGGCAATCTGGCTAACGTCTTGTTCTCTTTGTCACTGCTTTTCTGCGGTGTTCTGCGAGGACCGTCCGCCCTGCCTGGGTTCTGGATCTTCATGTATCGTGTCTCGCCGTTCACCTATCTCGTCGGCGGCTTCTTGAGCTCTGCAGTCGGCAACGCAGAGGTCAACTGCGCCACCAACGAGTTCCTCAACTTCCCGCCACCCTCAGGGCAGAACTGCGGCGATTACATGAAGGCTTACATTGCTCAGGCTGGCGGGAAATTGTTGGATCCCGGTGCCACGGATCAGTGCTCGTACTGCGCCATCTCCAGCACCAACACTTTCCTGTCGACGGTCAGCATCAGCGCCAACGACGCGTGGCGTGACTTTGGCCTCATCTTCGTCTACATCATCTTCAACGTCTTTGCGGCGGCGGCGCTGTACTGGCTCATCCGCGTGCCCAAGGGCGACCGGAACAAGACGACAGAATTGGCCGAGGGCCCTGGCGAGGCGCCCAAGACGATCGCGGACGATAAGGTGGAGAAGGTCTTCTCTTCTGGTGATTAGATGGTCCGATTTCTTTGCTTTCTTTTCTTGTATATTTCCACCATTCCCCGACACTAAAGCGTCGCATTCTAAAGACGCTTTTCGTTTTTGCTTCAGAAGCGTATATAGAATAGATCATCGTGCAAAGGACTACTTCTGTATCCGATGCACATCCGAACATTAGTGGATTCGACGCGCCGAAGCATCAGCCTCGCTGGACGTTCTCCTCTGGAAGCTGCCCCGAGACTCGCGGGGCACCTTGCGGAATATCACTTTGGGCTCTACACGTGGCTCCTCGCCGATTTCGCACAGAATTCGCCATGCACATGCCCGTGGGATTTTTGGAACGTGTCGTCGGCCGTCTATCTCTGTGCTCTCTTTCTTTCCATAGATTGTAAATATAGATACATACTTCGCATGTCTATATATGTATAATTTTTAAGTCGCAAAAGGCAGGGACACGTTGAAGTGCCCGCTTTTGATTTATCCCAAAACGCCCACGCCGTGCAGTTGAAGTGGCTCGTCTCTCGTGACAAAACATGACAAAAAGGAAATGTGATCAATCGCGTGCGCGATTAGTCCTTCATGGTCTCGGCGCCATAGCCGCCTTTACCCTCGAGGTTCTCGTACGTCTTGCCCTCGCCCAAACCCCGTCTGGGTCCACGCTCCTCGAGATCCTCGCGCAACCAGCCCAACACGAGACGGCCGAGCTTACTATTCCCGTCCTCGACGTGGTCCGCATCGCTCGCAAAATCCTGCATGGGCGCCCACTTCTTGACCCGCCCGAGACTCATATGGACGAGATGACTCGGCCAGCCGGCGAGGTTGTCTAAGATATGCGTGGCGTAGACGATCGTGCAGGTGCGCTGCTGCGTCTCGCGCTTCAAGAACTCGAGGAACGAGTGCCGCGAGAGCAAGTCCAAGTCGACGGTGATTTCATCGAGGAGCAGCACGGTCCACGGCCGTAGGAGGCCCATGACGAGCTGCACGCGGCGTCGCTCGCCGTCTGAGACGGTGTGCAGACGCCACGATATGTCGACATCGAGGATGCGGACTAGTTCGTCGCGGCGGTCGGGGTAGGCGTCGCCGCCTACGCTGGCGAGGAGGGTCGGAACGTCGATGTCTGACCGCACGATTGGGTTGAGGACCCATTCTAGTCCCAGGTAGGTTACGCCCTCGAGGCCGTGGGCGAAGGGGTCGATGCCCGAGACGCTTATTGTCCGGAGAGGGGCCATGCGTTTGCCCGAGAGCAGGCGGAGAAGAGTGGTTTTGCCGGCGCCATTGGCTGGAGGGAATTAGATTTGTAGATGAACAAGAGTAGAGGAGGGACGGACCTCCGATCAGTAGCGTTCTGCTGCCTGCGGGCAGGTCGAGATTAATGTCCTTGAGACCATTTGTGCCGTCGGGGAACTTGAAGGTCAGGTTCTTGACCTGGATTGACGGGTCCATTATGTATGCAAATCTTAAACAGGGTCAGCAGATTGATGTACATCAGGATTGTGTACATGAGCAATACTTGCGAGTTCTTGAATTTATCTGATTTATTTACAAAGAAGGACGACGCGGATGAAAAGACGGGCAGATGGAGGCGTAATAGAGTCAGACGACGCCGCAAGATTCAAGATTCGCCCCATGGGGAAAAGGCCGATGTGAATAAAATTTAAATTACGTACAGCGCCAGCATTGTCTCTCTGTTAGCGACTTTTCCGACAATTCCCTCTTGCTGCGATGATGGAGACCGCGACATCATGAAGAGAAAGCAGCCATGCCCTTGCGGCTCTCTGCGCTCTTCTTCCGACGAGCATATGGTACAATGTCCAAGCCCAGATTGGTCGCCATAATTGGCGCCACGGGGACGGGCAAGTCCGAGGTCTGATACCCTTCTATTGCATATATCGGCAGAAATGCTAATATAACACAGCTCGCCGTCAGCATAGCCAAGCGCTTCAATGGAGAAATCCTCAACGCAGATGCCATGCAGCTGTATGCCGGACTGCCCGTGATCACCAACAAGATCCCTGTCACCGAACAACAAGGCATTCCGCATCATCTGCTGGGATGCATAGGACTCGATGCACAGCCCTGGACAGTCAGCGAATTTGTGCGCGCTGCCTTCTCTATCATCGACGAAGTCCGATCCCGAGGACGGTTGCCTATTCTTGTTGGCGGAACGCACTACTACACGCAATCGCTGCTGTTCCACGACACTCTAGCCGAGAACGAGTCATCCGACGACGAGCCCGATCCAGCACCAGACTCAGCCTCTGAAGCAAGCACCAAATGGCCAATCCTCGGCGCTCCCACTCCCGACATTCTCGCCAAATTAGCAGAAGTAGACCCCACAATGGCGAAGCGATGGCACCCCAACGACCGCCGGAAGATCCAGCGCAGCCTGCAGATCTACCTCCAAACCGGGCGACCAGCGAGCTCCATATATGCCGAGCAGCGCGAGCGCAGAAGCGTAGGCCCTACCACCACCTCCCCCAACGCGCCCTCTGGCCTCCGCTGTCCAACTCTACTCCTCTGGACGCACGCCTCAGCCCAAGCACTAACGACCAGACTGAACAAGCGCGTAGACACAATGCTCGCCACAGGTCTAGTAGACGAAGTCCGCACGCTGAGCAGCTACGCCGCCACACACCCCTCTGTCGATACCAGCGCGGGGATATGGGTCTCGATCGGGTACAAGGAGTTCCTGCCGTACATCGTCGCCGATGATGCAGACAAGGCACGGGCGCTGGTCGATGCTATGGAGGCGACCAAGGCCGCTACGCGTCGGTATGCGAAGCGTCAGCTGCGGTGGATACGGCTTAAGCTTGTGAAGGCGCTGAGGGATGATGAGGCTGTGCATGGGAAACGCAATGGGGGTTTGTACGTGCTTGACTCGTCGGATGTACAGCGGTATGGGGAGGATGTCATTGCTCCAGCGGCGGAGTTGGTGCAGCGCTTTTTGGCGGAGGAGGATATGCCTGATCCGCTCTCTTTTGGTGGGGACTTGGCGATTGAGATGCTTTCTGCCACCCCGGAGAAGAAGAGTGAGCCGTGGGTCACGCAGACTTGTGATGTTTGTGGTATGGTGGGTACAACGGAGAGTGATTGGCGACAACATGTTGCGGGGCGGAAGCACAAGAAACTTGTCGCAAAGGCGAAAAGAGAGCAGCAGCTAAAAGATCTGCAGGCTCCTGGTGCGTAAGCATGTCATTGCTGAATTTCCACCGTCTTGGTCCTTTGGTGTCTATCATAGCGCCTAACTGGCTGGTCTGAGAATCTATATACCCTCAATGTAGTGAATGAAATAAAAAGCCATTGGTATCCGGTCCATATCTGCATCACCTCGTGTCTGTGTTCTAATTGGCACTCTACTTCGCCGGGTGGAGATGCTTCCTCAAAGCTAGCATGCCGCTGTCGATATCCCGACGAGACGGCGAGGAGTTCCTGGGTGTACCCAGGCTGGGTGTGCCGGTCCGCGTGCCCGATGCAGGAGAACCTAGACCGGAGAAAGGTGTAAGCTGACCGGAAGGCGGCACGGGCATCTCAAGGTCTTCTGGGCTGGGTGCGACCATCTTGTGCGGTACGTCCGGGATGAAGATGCGCTTTGCCTCGTTGCTGTAAGAAGCCGGAATGATCTATTGCAATAAGTCAGCGGACTATTGTCGAGATACAGATACTATAGCAAACAAACCTCGATAATCTCATTACGTGGGAATTCGAGATTCGGAATGTCGGTCGCCCCGCACGCCATCAAGTAGCCGTACAGGACACGCAACACGCTCTCATGTGCGATAATGAGCAGATCATTTTGCTCGCGCTCAAGTTCGAGGATGATCGGCTCGAGACGCACGGCTAAGTCGTGGTACGACTGATCTATAGGTCAGCATCGCTGTCAGTGAATATCAATTCTGAGAACTCACCTCTGCTCTCGGATATCTGTGATGATAGGGGTCCGCCATGTGCTTCGCAACTTCATCGGGATACTGCTCCCTAATTCTGCGCTCCGATAGCTTCTCACATACGCCCGGATTCAGCTGGCTCATCTGAGACCGTTGCCGGACCTTGTAGCCTTGGCTGGCCAAGTAGAGCGCGGTCTCAACGGTCCTCCGTCGAGTTGACGTCCAGATGGTGAGCGGCTTGAGCGATGTGTCGGGCCCGCCGCGCTCGACAAGTTTTTGCTTTTCCTGCTCGCGTTGCTGCAGCAGTACTTCACCCATTTTTCTAGCGTAGTCCTGGCCCTCGGCCGACAAATGTGCGTCGGCCTTGTAGCTCTCTTCTTCGCGAGCGGTTCCAGCTCGAGCAAAGTAAGTGCGACGGGACTTGGTGTGTAGATTAAGCAGATAGAAGACGATACGCTGCGACAAGTAGTTGAAGGCGCAATTATTGACGACGACGCGCTCGCCGGCGTTGATCATCTTTATAAAGTGCAGGTGTTTTTCTTCCATAGTCTCAAAGTGCGGTATGCGGGCATTGATGCGTTTCAGATAGTCCTTGACAGCATCGGCATCCGTCCAGCCGCGATAATCGGGTGAAGAGATCTTGACAGATCGCACGTTCTCCTCGATGATGCGCTCGTCAGTACAGTGCGACTCAATGAAGAGTGTCTGAACATTGTGTTTTGAGAACTCCTTGGCGAGAGCACTTCGACCGGCAGCCAAAGGATTGACGGCATCGTAGATGGCAATCTGGCCATTCTCCTGCTCGAGGAAGTGCAGAATATCCTCTCTACACTTTTTGAGAATCTTCTGTCGCAAGAGCACGGAAGAGGGCGAGGCATTGACAAAGAAGTAGTCATCCGGGATGTCACTGTTCTCGCTGACGGTCGCGCGGCGATAGTCGCCAAGGTGGAAGATGCGCGTCTTGACGCCCAGCCAGCGGAGGTAGCGCGCTAGAGCGACGGAAATGTGAGTCTTGCCGCGAGCAGGCAGGCCAACGGTGGCGATCATGATGCGGCCAGAGTGGAAGAGACGACCAGACTCTGTGCTGTAGAGCTGAGCTGGAGCCATGCTTTCTTTCTGCGGGAGATCATGGATAGCATCAACGTAAGTGCTGGACCGTCGCCGAAAGTTGGGCGAGTTGGCCATGAACTCGGCCGTCCTGAGTATCCAGTCAGTTCAATTCAACACACTACTGGCAGCAGATGGAAGCAGAAACACGACCAGTGCTTATAGACTCTTGTCACAAATAAAAAGGACCTCTGACTTACAGGAGAGTGTCCATTTTGGAGACTGATGGAGGGATTGCCGCGGTCGATTTCTGTTGCCGACAGGAATGTGAGGATAAGAAACAATAAAATCGAATCGATGACTGCTGTGAGTGCAATCGTATGATACACCGAGACGAGAGAGTGGCTGGTCCGGCCGCGAGTGGCCAAGCTGCAGTCGAGTCGGGCCGCAGATACCGGTTGATTATCGGACAGTAATACGAATGACCGCAAGAATTACAATCTCCGCGGATACTTGTGCCGTATAATAAATCAAAAGTCCGGAAGGTCTGCGTACTCCTTGAGCAGCACTGGCAGTGTTGCGGAAGTCGACAATGCACAGAGGTGGATAAGCAACTCAACGACGATGCCGGTGTCGGTGTCGGTGGTACGGGGAGGTCGCACTATTCTTGGCGGGCCGCAGCTGCTGTCGCCAGTAAACGCTGAGCGACGCGCTGATTGGTGGCCGCAGCTGTGTGTCCGGTCAAGTGTAGCCGCCGCATCATGGATGAAAAGCTGACTGGCATTTTTTGAAGCTGCGAGCTTGCCACAAGTCCACAATCCATCCCTCCATCCATTCACGCCGCCATCCACCCACCCACAGAGTCCCGTCGTATTGGTCTGTGTCTGGGTTGCAGATAGACCGACGAGACTCTTTCGCGCCTCATTGATACTCAAGCGGTGGTCGACACGGTCCTAATACTCCCTCCATCATCATGAATTCGCACCCGGGCCTCACCGTGCCTCCTCCCATACCCATCTCCACCACCAACAAGCTGTCTTCGCCTGCCAACAACAGCTTCCTGGAGCCCCTGTATACCAATCCGCTCATTGCATCTGTCGCCAATGTCTACAACCGCTTCCAAGCTAAGCGCGACTTGCTCGGCCTCACCAACCCCGGCACGGTAGAAAATGTGTCGAAAGAGGTCCAGCGCGATGTCTTCCTCAACAACTCTGCATTCTCCGGTGTTCGCGCCGAGCTACAAAAGGCCTTTTCTATGAGCCCTCTGTTCCAGGTCTGCCACTCTTTCAGCGCGGGAAATCAGCAGATGCCGCCGTACGTGTTCATGGCTCTATATGGCACCAACAAGGTATGTCTTCAACAAAGACATTTGTCTGCTTGATCCTGGCTGACACAGAACACAAGGTCTTCTGCCAAGGCAATCTCGAATCAGATCTCTCCTTCGCCGCCCGCTTCAACTATAGGTGGTCGCCGCGGTGGGTCACAAAGACGCAGGCTCAGATCTCTCCGGGTGGTGGCATGGCTGGCCCAGGCAGCGCCCAGTTCCAGATCGAGAATGACTACATTGGCAACGATTTCACCGCTCAGCTGAAGGCGATCAACCCATCGATGCTGGAAGGCGCTCTCACGGGTATCTTCGTCGGAAGTTACATGCAGTCCATCACGCCAAGGCTGGCTCTGGGCCTCGAGGCCGTGTATAATAGACTGGCGGCCAACATGGGCCCTGAATCAGTGCTCAGCTACGCTGCGCGGTACAAGGGTGACGACTGGATAGCATCCGGACAGCTGCTCACGCAAGGAAGCTTGTCGGCTGCGTACTGGAAGAGGATTTCGGACAAGGTGGAGGCTGGCATTGATATCAACCTGGTCGGTGCGGCAGCTGGACCTGGTGCTGGCATGATGGGTATGCCAAAGAGAGAGGGGACCGCAACTCTCGGCGCCAAATACGACTTCCGCGCGAGCAACTTCAAGGCCCAGATCGACACCAACGGTCGGGTCGCGTGCGTGCTGGAGAAGAGGATCGTGCCTGTCGTCGGCGTGACTTTCTCTGGCGAATTGGATCATAGCAAGGTAAGGGACTGTGTCTCTCGAAATATGGGATGGAACAAGTCTGACACTGTTTTGCAGAACTCCGCCAAGCTCGGCCTCGCTGTCTCGATCGAGGCTGCCGACGAAGAAGTCATGGCTCAACAAGAACGGGGAATGCTCGAGCCCGTGAGCCCACCATTCTAGGAGGTGAGCGTCATATAGAAAGACACGTGCACCATTCCGGTGCGCAGTGGGTCATTTAGGGATGCAGCATCGGCATTGCGGTCAAATCACGACAGGAGCAAACGTGATGGTGAGGGGAGGCTGGCGACTGCCAGGGCCGCCGCCCACGTGGGCGTGACGTCGATTCTTTGTACATTATCTGCGCGCGTAGTATGGCTGTGTGAAGATAGGAAGGATACTTGGGGACTGCAGCGGCGCGAGGAGCAGGCGCTGCTGACAGTCTAGACACGGTCACCACTTAGATACATACTGGGGCTGCAGTGCGGAATCTTTGCGCTGCCACACCACCACCACCTGCGGCTTTTGCATGGCGCGAGCACGGGTGATCAAATGAAAATGTGACTCTTTTCCGCTCAGCCTGTCTTGTCTGTCTATCTATCTCAATGTGCAACACGAAGTGGATAGTAAAGGCGGAATTGACCTCGTCGGCCCCCGAAGTTCGGGGCTCGGTGCTTCGGGGCGCGGCGGTGGTTCCGCTGTTCCGCTTGCTGGGCGGCAGAAGCCCCGCCTGTCTTCTGTCTTCTGTCTTGCGTCGCCGACAGTTGCCCGCGTCCGCGCCCTCGCTTTGCGGCGGCCGACAGCTCTTTAATGCTCCCCGCCCGTCGCCGCCTTCGGCCTCACATATTCGAGTCCTCGTCTCGTCCTCTGGCCTGGCATATTTGCACAGCTTGCCTACACTCATCCAGCCATGCCGGTCACTCAATTCTCCACTCCGGAAAAGTACAAGTACCAGAATGGTTTCGGCAGCTACCACGAGTGAGGCCCTGTCATAATGTGTTCACGTATTTGCTCCCCGCTAACGATACACTTCTTTCTGTAGGACCGAAGACGTCGAAGGTGCGCTGCCCATAGGCGCCAATTCCCCTCAGAAGCCGCCATATGGCCTCTACGCTGAGAAGCTCTCAGGCACGGCCTTCACGGCTCCTCGCCATGAGAACCTCCAGAGCTGGCTATACCGCATTATTCCTGCCTCCGCACACTCTCCATTCGTCCCGCGCGAGACGGAGAGCTACAACACCAACCCAGAGGGCAAGAGGCTGCACCAGATCCCCAATCAGCTGCGGTGGGACCCATTCGATCTGGACGAAAAGGTCGACTGGATCCACTCGCTGCGTCTAGTAGCTGGGGCCGGGGATCCGACCATGAAGACAGGGCTGGGAATGTACATCTTCGCGGCGGGCAAGGACATGGACGCGCACGAGGCCTTCTACTCCGCAGACGGCGACTTCCTGATCGTACTGCAGCACGGCGTGCTGGACATCCAGACCGAGCTGGGCCGCATCCTCGTGCGACCAATGGAGATCTGTGTGATCCCGCGCGGCGTACGATACCGCGTGACACTGCCCGAAGGTCCTGTCCGCGGCTACATCCTCGAGCTGTATCAGGGCCACTTCATCCTGCCCGAACTGGGACCCATCGGCTCAAATTGTCTAGCCAACGCGCGCGACTTCCAAGCCCCCGTCGCATCCTTTGACGAAGACACCGACACCCCCTGGACGCTGACGGCAAAGTTCGCAGGCCACCTGCACAGCGCGAAGCAAAACCACACGCCCTTTGACGTCGTAGCCTGGCACGGCCTGTACTACCCCTACAAATACGACCTAGGCCGGTACAACACCCTCGGCAGCGTCTCGTTCGACCACCCCGATCCCAGCATCTACACCGTCCTAACCGCTCAATCCGACCACCCGGGCACCGCGATCGCAGACTTTGTAATCTTCCCCCCGCGCTGGCTAGTAGGCGAAGACACCTTCCGGCCCCCGTGGTTCCACCGCAACACAATGAGTGAATTCATGGGTCTGATAAGCGGGGTCTACGACGCCAAAACAGGCGGAGGCTTCCAGCCCGCGGGCGCCAGTCTGCATAACGTAATGTCCGCCCACGGACCGGACGCCGCTACGCATGAGAAAGCCTCCAACGCGGAACTCAAGCCGCATAAAGTCGCCGAGGGCAGTATGGCGTTCATGTTTGAGAGCTGTCTCATGGTCGGGGTGACGGATTGGGGATTGAAGAAGTGTAAGAAGGTGCAGGAGGATTATAATGCTGAGAGCTGGGAGCCGTTGAAGGCCCATTTCAAGAGGCCTGGGAACAAGATTAGCAATGGGGTTGATGCGGATGGGAAGGAGGGGACGATTGGGGACAAGGCGCAGGTGCCGCATTGGACTTCGTAGGAGGACGGACGGAGGGAGAACTTGTTCATAGCATTGGAGAGATTTGTGAAATGTATGCATTGGTCATTATGCTCTGTCTCGTGTAATGAGATAAGACGGATTATGCAAAGCGTGCTGAGCCAGGCTCTGCCCGCTGTCTATCGTGGTATCGGTCGTAGATATGAAAACTCAACCCTTCCCGCTTCCCGTTCCATGTAACCGTCTATTAAAGGAAGAAACGAAAATGCTGAGAGCCTCATTCGCTAATGCTGGGCTGGAGTCGGCCAATGGCCACACCCCAGGCAGGATGCTGTTGCCAGACTCTCGTTGACGCACTCACTCGGTAAGAATGCCGAAGAGGCTCTGATTGGTCCAGCCCGCCGAATACACGGCATACCACGCCGCAAGCCCAATCACCACGGCCAGGAACGCCGCAATTGACCCCAGGCCGTCGGTCAAATAGCTCCCAAGAACGCCGTCAGGGTTGGGATGCACCGTAGTGGGCAAGATGTGCTTGACTGCCTGCGGGATAGTGGGCGAGTACTTCATCGAATCCTTGCGAACAGACTTCGTCGGCGATTTCTGCACCACGGTGGTGCCGAGCGAGTTGTCCAAATTGCGCACTAGGCGCAGACACACAGCAAATATGTCGGCTGCCTCGACCAGCACGTCACGCTTCTCATCATCTGTGAGGACCGTGTCCGCCTCCGCGAATCGCCGCTTGTATCCAGCTTTGATGTCCTCGCCATCCTCAAGCCCGTCAAAGTAGAACAGGCTAAACCCGGCATGTGTGCCTTTCTCTTGCTGTGTCTCCTGCATCCAAAAGTCATGGTTTTGCTCCAGCAACTGACTGCGGATCCAGCGGCCGCCAGAGAATATAGCCATGTACATCACCCAGCTGTATGCGAGGAGGACGTGAGGTTTGGCGGCCACCGAGGCAGCGATTCGTTCTCTGATTTCCACGACCGCTTTGTCCTTATCTAGGTCTGGCAGGCTCACATTCCTTGTCGTACGAAGGTGTTCAATGTCGGCCTCCAGCCGCTGCGTACGCCATAACCGCGACTCAACGAGCTGTGAAAGAAACGCCGCCACACGATGACTGTGGTTCGCCACATCATTCGTGTCAGAGGGATTGCGGGTCGTTGCAAGATGGACACAGATGAGATCCTGCCACGCATCTTCAAAAACGTAAAACAACTGGGCGAATACGTGAATGCCGTGTAGGTAGAGGTCTGGCGAATCGGAGTACGGAGGGAGTGCGAGGGGTATGCGCGCGGTGATGAGGCGATTGAGTTCAGTGTGAGTCTGTCTGTTGGTGCAAAGATGCGCAGTCAGTCTCGGAGTCATGTATCCGTCATTTGCATTGGGATACCCACCGTGTCGTCGTGTTGATGCGCACAGCAAGGGAGTCTGGTCCCGCTGGCGGGGGTGGGGAAGGCATTGGAGCGGGTAGTGCGCTCGCCAGCATCGTCCCCGCGGCCATAGTGAGTTTGGAAACGGCAGACTATGGTGCGAAGAGCATGGTATATGAGAAGTGGAAGAAAGCGTCACGTCAAGTCAAGGTCGTGGGCGACGGCGGCGCGTGGGTTTCTTTGTGGTGGCGTGATTGAATGGTGGGAGAGCGTGACGGCGGTTCGTGGCACATGGCGTGGGTCACTCCTGTCACACTCGGGTCACTCGGCCCCCTGGTCCTTCTAAGGTACAGTCACGTTTGTTAAATCCGGCCAATATTCCCTTAAAACTCCGACGTTGATGGCTGAAGGCTAAAATTGGCGGCCACCATCTCCCTCAGCCCTAGCGGCAGATCTCCCAGGACTTCGCATTCATGGTCCATTCCTATCATCAAGTCATCTATCTGTGCAGGACTGTCTGTGTATAGATACACCCGAGGAACCTCGCTATGCAATCCAACTAGAATACAGAAGCAAATCACTTCCCTAGATTCCATCATCTGTGATGTCCATCTCTGTGCCTTCCGCGCACCCTGGCTCCTACTCCCTGGTTTCCGCTGCCCACGTCCTTGGCCGACTTCAGACTCTCTACCTTCAGTCCGGGCGCCTCCTCAAATTTGGTGCCCATCTTCTTGCTCATGAGTCTCCGGTGCTCGGCCGCTCCGGGTGCTTCGTATGTCAGCTGCTGGCTGGGCAGAGGGGCTTCCACCATATCGGCACCATCTTCCTCTATGAAAGGACTTGCTGATTGGCGCATGAAGGAGTTCATCGAATTACCCGACGGCGCTCTGCCCAGCTTGCGCTTTGGTCGTACCTCGTCCGCAATATTTGTAGCACTCGAAGTTTGACGTTTGGCCATGATGCCCGTCAAGAGATCCGAAGTTTGCCTGCAAACCTCTTGTGCACTCGGTCTTGCTGGCTTTTGCTCGTTTTTCGCCCCTGATTCCTCGTTCGAATAGTCATTTTCCTTGTCCTGCTGATGATCGAGGTTCCCATTTTGTACCGCTTTCTCTGTCGATGGTGTCGGCCAACTTTCACGCCGCTCCTGTGAATTAGATGCCACTTCTTCCAGCGCTTTCTGCTTTTCTGCGGCTGTAGGAGCTTTGACTGCCATGGTTGGCAGACGGCGGGCGAGAGCGAGGGCTGGAGTTGGTCCTTGCTTTCTCAACCCCGAAAGTCTTTGCGCCACCAATCTCTTCGTGTCCCTGCGCCTGTGTCAGTCTTCACCGGAGTGCATCCACCAACTGTACTCGTACATCATCGCTGCAGGACTTACGTCTTTTGATTGCCGTCTTTCTTTGCATCTCCTTGAGTATCCGATCTTCGTCTAGAATTGATGATTTGCTGAATTGCATCGCATAGGTGTCTTGGGAGCATGAAAGGGTATACTGGCTGGGCCCTGCCCTCTCTTAGGCTCGAAAAGAACCATTCAGGCGAGACAACATCGATATTGCGCTCCGCGCAATAGACTGGCTTATCCAGGTCGTTCGAATGTTTGAAAATCAACAGGTTGACCTTACGTGTCACGCCCTCTTCGTACGACCCGCCAGCTGCTTGGACGATCCTGGCCACGTATCGCACATCCTGCCCGAAGCCTGAAGCACTGATGAACAGGTCTTGAAGACAGTTTCCAGGGACGTGCAACATTGCTTGGCTGAAGACGTCCTTGTCCGGATCCAGTATCGTCTTGTGAGCGAGACATCGCTCCACCCACCACTCCGTGACTTGTTTGGTCTCCAATGGGACTTGTGGGACGACGGAATCAGGCTTGCCAGTCCAAGCACTCGGCAAGATTACAGCGGACCAGTCGATTGTCGGATCCTTCAGCATGTCCGCCCTATCGACAATGGATGCGCCATTGTCGCTCAGCAGCTGCCTCAGCTTAGATGATACTTGCGCTGAGTGTCCATGAATCAAACAAGTCCATCCAGCGAACAGTGCCTTCGAGTTGGCCATGTTTGACAAGGATCTCGAAAGACCCTCAGGGATGGGTTGTGTTTCCACTGTCGGCTCCGGAGGTCTGCGTTCGGGATCTACAGACTGCGTCCACGAATCCTCGAGGAAAGACGCTTGTCCCTCTGTGGTGGTGATGTCTTGCCACATATTCTGGCTTTGAGAGCTGAGTCTAGCTGAAGCTGTCCGCCGTAATTTCCGTTTTGCATTGACCGTGCCAGAATCGGTCTCGTCAGTCCTGCCTCTTTTACCCGTTGTCGGTCGTTTGACTTGAGGCTGGTAAGCTCCTTCCCCTCGCTTCCCTTGCTCAATGAGGGGATCGAAAGTAGACTCATCAAGAATCATGCGGCGCTCGAGAGAGCGATCGAACCATTCGAGTGAAACGATTTTTATGCTCCACTGCTTCGCGCGATCGTATTTGGCGCCTTTGGGGTCAGCGGCGATGAGGTGTGTCACAGCTCTGGTGAGATCGCCATGATACTGCGCTCCGTTGTCCTTGGCCGTTGCCTCTATCCATTGCCTCTGGCGCGCTGAAGACATGTTAGCAAGAAGATGGCTCGACCGCGGTCCATTTCTCTCACGATCACTGAAGCCCGTAACGCATATATTCAGGGAATGGAAAGTCGGAAGACGGAATTGTTCGTTCAAACGATTGAGGTCGATTTCGTCCCCTTGCATCCAAGCATCGCGGACAGCGAAAAGCCACTCAGGTTGTAAGACGAGAATATCGGGTCGACGCTTAGCGACGTGGCGATACTTTTCCGAGTCGACACTTCCGATCAAAAGATGGGTGACGTCCGTGGTCAAATCCAGCTTGTGCACTGCGCCCAGCTCTGCGCCGATGATTCCCACTTTTGCCTGCTTGGCGATTAGTCTTGACTCTTTGCTGAGAGTAAGTATGCTCGGCTTGCCTTGACATCCTGGCTGAGAGCGGTGCTACAAAGGACAGCACCTCTAAGGGGATGCTGCGCGCTCGCTGTTCGAAGATATTAGGTCGATTCAACTTGGACTGGTGGACATTCGACTAACCATTGTCCTCAATCATTTCTCGCCATTACAGACAGTCACCTGTGGCCCTTTTCCCCAGCGGTCGATGATGTGTCGTGGCGGCAAATGGTAAGTGGCTCACCTCTGTTGCAGGCCGACGCGCGACGCGTTCGGGAATGTTTCGAGATTGAATTTGGCCGAAATCGGAAATGCCCGAGCTTTTCAAATTGCCCCGCGCTTCTCTTCATTTCACGACTCATCATTCTGTCTACCAATCATGGAACACGGCTCACGATTACCATTCGGCAAGCATCATATTTGATATGCACGCAGCGTGCTAGAGCCACTGCGGCTGCACTGCAATGTTCTTCGGAAGATATGGGAAAGCGGCCAACCGTGTAGAGAAGTCTCCCCAGTAGAGCGGCTCACGTAGCATAACTGTAGAATAGAGTGCCGCTGGTTCCAGTGGCTTCGTCCGTCTAGACTTCTGCATCGACATGCATACGTTGAATGGCCCCGTTCATGTGCTTCCGGTCCGCATTTTCGCCATCATGGCTTATTTCAGCCAAAGGGCAAAGAATCATTCTGGCCCTGGGACGACGCCGACCAAGTACGCTCAGCCACATGACTCCGTGCTGCGCCATATGACCATCTCTCCCGCACGCGCGGCCAGCCGCAAGGCCGGGGAGCGGGGTTGGAAACCGGGAACCACTGGCAGCACAAGATGACACGCCACGCTGGCTGGTTGCGGAGACAGAGGCACAGCAGGAAGGAGAAACTTGAGATCGACAAGGTTCGTCCAGCGCCTGGGCGTCCTTTTTCGGGCACTTTCCGACCGATACGGCGCACCTTGTGTAACCGGATGCTTTCGGGTCAGACAATGCGACAAAAGCTAGCCTCTCGGGAATTACAGTCAGCATAGTCCTGTGCGGCTCCAGTACGCTCACGTCTACAGGCCGTTGGCTCTGTGCCGAGTACCCAGATTATGTTGTCGTTGACCTCATGACCTCGGACTGACGTGCCTTGTGTGTGCTCTGCGTTACAGCAGCCCGATTTCGCTGTGCGCAGATTCATCATGGAATGCATTGCAACATATTGAACACTACTAGAAATTCGACTGATTGCTCGGTCCCCACACACCACGGGCGCTGAGCCAGTACTCTGACGTTGCAAGCCTACCGCTGGAGTGGAACCGTCATCCGGTCATCAGCCATCAGTCATCAGTCATCATCCCCAATAATCATCTGGGATAGGATAGGAGGAATTCCGCCACCCCCGTTAAATTGCCTGCAGGGTATCTCTGGGAGCGGATGCCGGACGTGCAGCACTTCCTCCGTCGTGCCGGCGAACCGCTATTTGAGGCACTGCCGCCGTTCGCGGCCTCGTGGATGTCCATAGATGTGCGAGGTACTCCAGTACAAGGCCGGTCGTGGCAGGACTGGCCCTGGGCCCTTTTGCGCTTTCGCGCTTCGCGCCCCCGGCAGAACCGCAGCATCCGCGATCGGCACGTGCAGATCCGCCGCCTTGCTGGCTGTGCGTCGCCTTTGCTCTCGCCCAGCGCCTTTAAGCTTGTCGCCCAGGGTTTGTGCCGTGGAAGTGTCCCACGATCCCATTGTCCCGCGGTCGAGTGGTGCCCACTTAGGACCGACCGCGGGGGTAGCAATAATAACATCATCTCCTCCGCCAAACCAGGATCTGCTCGTCAGCCTGTCTTTGACAGTTCTCTTGCACCACTTACCTCGCAATTTGTGCACGTCTCGACGACGTTTGGTGTTTTCAAAGATCCACTGCACCCTGCATTCCCTTGCAGTGTTCGATCCAGACTCTGTTCTGCCGGCCGTTCCAAGCTCGCAGCGGTTCAGCGTGGCCGTCACTCCACTCGTCGCCAGGTCTGGCTTCTACGTGAAACGTCCGCAACGACATCCACCGACAGCGCATCGACCGCTGCCAACCTCGCATAGTGCTCTCCCCTCGACTCGGTCAGCCCAGCACACCCCGGCTGGCTCTTCTTGACTAGTGCGGTGCCTGATCTTCGAGTGCTCTCGATTTCTAGCAACGAATGTCGCCAGCCGCACCGACATACGACATCACATTTGCTTTCATAACGCTGTTGAACCGCTGCCAGGTCGTCACATTGCGCTGGTCGCGGGTGACGTTGCATCACTGAAACCAAACGCCTTCCGCCTCCGCTATACCACCTTTTACCACGCTTTCGCGCGCACGACCTCTAAAAGCCCAGCCTCGTTATCCGCGCGCGGATGTGCCCTTTTCGAGAGAAATTCTGAAGCCTCGATCATAACCCATTGTTATCCGCATTGATCGTAGCAGAGGTCTCGAGTGTCAACAAAGTTCCCTCACAGCTCGCCAAAGTCCAGCAGCATTCACAGAGGAACCGCAAATCTGGCTACCTCACGGGAACAAGCCAAGAGACTGTTGCGATCTGTGATCGCCCATCCGGGTCCTTCTGCACACAAGGCTGAGCTCGAGGAAGACCGGAGAAGAAGGAGGGATTCTATATCGGATCGGGACTCTCGTCCGCGGTCATCTACGGGCCCAACAATGCGGCCGCACATAAGGAGTGGAGGAGGCGGCTTAATGAATCGACCCGGACTTTCAGACAATGCGAGGACATCTTCGGACGTTTCAAACAAGAATGTTGTCATCCCAGCACACGTCAATCTACCAGGAGTAGACCCTGCGCAAAAACCTGTAGCGACCGGCACTGGTGTCATGGTCTCGATAAATTTGGCAGAACCTTATCTATTCCTGCAGGGCTTCGATCAGCATGACATGGCTGATGGCAATACTGCCATGCTCCGCGGAACTTTGCACCTTCGAGTTGTGAAGAGCACGAAGATTAAGGCTGTTACCCTGAAGTTCAAAGGTCGGGCGGTCACCAAATGGCCGGAGGGAATCCCGCCTCGGAAGATCGACTTTGAAGAAATTGATAATATCATGAACCACACATGGCCATTCTTCAACGCTCAATTTCCGACCGCCGAAGCTGGGACTTGTGCCGATCATGTTGAGCTGTTCCAAGCCACCAGCATGAATTCGCCCTCGCTGGGTCCAGGGAGATCGCCGAACCTCTCCGCCGAGGGGTTTACGCCAAAAGATGCGAGACGTCTTTCATTACAAGGCAATCAATCGAGAAGTTTCAACCGCGGGGAGTCAGCCACTGGAGGACCAACTGTAGCCTCCAAAGGCTACCGCACCTTCCACCCTGGTGACTACGTCTACAATTTCGAATTGCCTCTTGACAGTAAATTGCCGGAATCAATCGATGTCGAGTTGGGTACCGTCAAGTACGAGCTCGAGGCCGTGGTTGAGCGGGCTGGGGCTTTTCGAACTAATCTCGTAGGCGCTAAAGAGGTAATGCTCATAAGAGCCCCAGCTGAAGGCTCCCTGGAAACGGTCGAGCCAATAGCAATCAGCAGAAATTGGGAAGATCAATTGCATTACGACATTGTGATCTCTGGAAAATCTTTTCCCCTCGGGTCACAAGTTCCGATTGCGTTCAAATTGACACCGCTGGCAAAGGTACAATGTCATCGAATAAAAGTCTTGGTGACAGAAAACATAGAGTATTTCTGTAGCGGCAAGAGAGTGCACCGGATGGAGCCGACTAGAAAGCTGCAACTCTTCGAGAAGCGGTCCGACCAAGCACCGACAAGCACATTTCCTGGCAGCACGATGCGTGTGACATCAGGTGGAGGCATCCCTTATGATGCAAGGGCTCGGGCAGCTAACGGAGAGATGGTGCCTACCCAGGACCCGGCCAATCTACTCGGAGATCTCCGCAGTGAATCCAGCACTATCGGTCCAACGGAGATGGAGTTCAATGTTCAGCTCCCAAATTGTGCGGCGATGAAGGATCGCGAGCGCAACCAAAGATTGCACTACGACACTACCTACTCCAATATCCAGGTGCATCACTGGATAAAAGTAAGTTTTGTTGCCAAAAATAATGATCTGAACACCTCTTCTTACCATCACGCAGATCGTAATGCGTCTTTCGAGACAGGACGCAGATGATCCTAACAAGCGTCGTCACTTTGAGATCTCCATCGACTCGCCCTTCCACATTCTCTCGTGTCGTGCAACGCAGGCAAACACCAGCCTACCAGCATATGGCTCCTCTGATGTTGATGGATCGGAGCTACTAGAATGCGGCTGCCCAGGAGCGCCACGGAGGCGGGGGTCGCCAGCATCCTTCTTGCCAACATTAAGTGCTTTCAACCCTTCCGATGGGAGCGCGAGGAGATCACCACCAAATGGAATGTCGCCCCTTCTCACCAGGCCGCCAGTTGCACACATCCACACCGGGGGCCCAATGAGGCCGGTACACTTTTTGAGGACGCCGTCGTTCAATCCCCCAGCTTTCGAGGACGAGGAACCGCCTCCACCACTTATCACGCCTCCTCCGCAGTATGACAGCGTAGTCAGCCCCACAACCGGACTGGCTGATTACTTTGCGCGGCTGAGCGATGCGTACGACGACGATGAGGCTAGCGACCAGGAACAGCGGTCCGCAAGTGTTGGCCGGGTGGAAGTTCCTCTCACTCCGGGCAGTGGGCGGGTGAGCCGTAGTATGGAGATGGCCCGGAATTGGGCACCGATTGGGACCTCTGCGCAATAGACTGGAGGTCGCACATGGCATTGATTCGTTCTACGCAAATGAATGGTATGAAGGACGATGATTTTGGATAGCGTGGGGCTAAAGGAGTTTTATCACGTTGAGAATCATATATGGATTACGGGAAAGATGGGGCCGGAAAAGGCAGGGTCACCTCGCGGAACTACATAACGATATAAGACAGCGAGTGACGAGACAAAATTATGCCGTGTCATTCTTTTTACATTCCTTTCATGACGGTGATCTGCGATTTGACCCATGCTGTTACCGTAAGGCCGACCACGGCGCAGATCCCATAGCGGGCGTGTGCGGGGAGTTCAAAGGTCGGAAAAGTTCCCCCACAGGCCCCTGCATGTGAAACACACGATTTCACTTCAGAATTCGGGGACCTGCCATCTGACCACTTGCCTATTCTTTCCGCCATTGCTCGGTCGACAGTCCTCGATTCCACGTACGATAGCCTTCTGTCTACTGCCTTACACATCATGAGCACAGAAGTCCCGGTCCAGAATGGCAACCATACCACGCCCGCCCTCGCGAGCATCGCTCCCTCGTCGGCTCCTCGGCAAGAAAATATCATTAGCATTGCCACTCGCAAGTCACCAATGGCTATGAAGCAGAGCGACCAAGTCGCAACCGCCATCAAGATGGCCAATACGCACCTCAAGACGGTCTTGATTGGCAAGGAAACAGCCGGAGATCTGAACCAGCATACTCCATTGCCACAAATCAGCAACCCCAAATCCCTCTGGACCGACGAGCTGGAAGACATGCTTGACAACGGCAGCGCCGACATGATCGTCCACAGCCTGAAAGATATGCCTACCAACCTGCCGGCGAAGTTCGAGCTGGCGGCGGTGACACTGCGCGACGACCCAAGAGATGCAGTGTGCATGAGACCGGATCTGGCACAACAGGGGATAAATTCGCTAGCCCAACTGCCCGAGGGAAGCGTGATCGGAACATCGTCACTGCGTCGATCGGCACAGCTTAAGCGCCGCTATCCAGGGCTGCGCTTCGCCGACTGCAGAGGCAACGTAGGCACGCGACTGGCCAAGCTCGATGCGCCAGGGGGACAATTCAGCGCACTTATCCTGGCCGCTGCAGGTCTGGCGCGTCTCAGTCTACAGTCGCGGATAACGCAGTTGCTCTCCTGGGGTGACGGAGGCATGATGCATGCTGTCGGCCAAGGCGCGTTAGGCATCGAGATCCGCGCTGGGGACAAGCGCATGCGGGCGATCCTCGCCAGCATCACGGATGAGAAGAGCTTTTGCGCCGCACAGGCGGAGCGGACACTCATGCGCGACCTCGAGGGCGGATGCAGTGTCCCCATTGGTGTCGAGACGGAATGGGTGAAGAAGATCGGTGCCGGGGTCGGCGTGGGCGTCAAGCCTGCAGCCGAATATCACCTGGTCTCTGGCAAGGCGGTCACTGGTCCGGAAGCAGACAAGATGCGGGACGAGGAAGAGAAGGACGAGCGTGGCGACGAGCTTATCATGCGCGCTATCGTGGTCAGCTTGGATGGTTCACGCGCCGCGGAGGCGACTATGAGAGCCATCATCAAGAGCAGAGATGATGCTGAGAAGCTGGGCATGAGTATGGCGCAGAAGCTCAGAGAAGGCGGTGCAAAAGACATCCTCGACGAGATCAATGCTCATCGTAGTCCGACAAAGTAATACTGTAAGAGCTTGCATATAAATGCCCAGATGTGGTGTATTGGATCTGATCTATGTGTTCTAACAGTACATATACAAAAAGCACTGCTTTACGCTTTTACGAGCGTTCATCCATATACATTAACGTCTTGGTACCGGTTGCTTGTCTGCATTGCCGCTCTTCTGTCATACATTCCATAAGACACACCGAATTTGTTGTCGTCGATGAGGATCTTGGGAAAACCCTGCTGCACAAATGAGTCTCACTCCCGCTTCCAATTCTCCAGCTCCTCTAGCAAATGCTCCTTCAGCTTGACAAACTTATTCCCAAACCCCTTCCCACAGCGCCAACACACCAGATCCCGCTTTATATAACCTGCCCGACCAGGATGTCTCCTCGGATCATCCTCCGCCAACGGAAACGCATCAAGCGGTACAAAGAATGGCGTATTGAACGTCTGATAATGCTTCCTGTGCTTGACACAGTCGCTGACCATATCTCTCGCCAAGACGTGCACATGTAAATGATTCATCGACGGATGCGCGTGGATCCCGACCATGACGTGCTGCGTCCAATCGCGACCGGCGGGAAGTTCGTCCGGCACGTCGTCGGCCTGCATCGCTACGATACGCTCCTGCTCCGAGGCGGAGAAGCGGCCGTAGCGTCGTCGTAGTTCGCTCGCTGCGATCTTGACGGCGACCGCGGCTTCGGCTTTTGTCTCTGCTAGAAAGACTGGGTCGGTGAAGGCGTCGAAGGGGTGCAGGGCGCTCTTGGCTGGGTCCCGGGGCAGGAGAAGGGTGTGCACGGTCGCTTTCGGGTAGAGGTCGTGAATCAGGACGTAGGACTCGTTATGGGATATCACGCGCTCGGGACCGAAGGAGTCTGGGCTGCTGGTGTAGGCGGCGAGGCCGTCTCGGCCGGCGAAATGAGTCCTCGGCTTAGTGGACTTTAGTGGTAGGTCGGAAGGAGTGGGCTTGGGCTTCTTGGACATTAGCTCGGTGACTGGGCTGGTTAGTGTCAATATCATTGCTGAGGGCAAGTAATTGGAAGACGTACATGCATTTGCTCGTTTTGTGGGTGTAGCATTCTTTTTGGAGTCGCTTGCAGGCACAGTTGTACCGGTGATCTCTTCGCCAGTCACTGCATCTACCGGCGGGTCTTCTGAAAGAGAGGCCATCTTCTTCTAATCAAGGATAGGTTGGGAAACCAGTAGCCGTCTTTCAAATTAGCTCAACATGATGCAGACTGCTTTGTGGACCTTTTCAGATCACAAGACGGATGATCAAGGCAGTTATATAGTCATGAAAGACACAGCGAGGCACTTAGGGCCAGTAATGTGTTTATAGCATTACAATAATCGCAGAAAGAAGAGCATTGTGACAGCTTCAGGCTGCACCACTTGACGTCACGTGCCGCCGCGTTTCGCCACCATCTTCACGAGCTCTGTGGCACCACTCTAAGAACATGAATCCACGTTCGTCAATACGTTGATCAATGTCTTTCCTATTCATATCATGTTGTAGCTCACATTGACGGCTCCGAAACTCGTCTGTCGCGCGGCATCGATCACTTCGACATGCCCCGGCGTTCGAAGGCCCGTCAAGCGCGCCTCATTTTCCAAACGCTACCGAATGATTCTTTTGCTTCTGCGGAATATTCTCAGCAAATTCGGGATCGCGCCGCTGCAGTGGGCTATGAGGGAGCGCCGTCCACGTTGACCCGAAGCAGGACTTTCAGCACCAATCAATCCAGTAATGTCTTCAAAGAGGCCTCGTCTAGTAAGCGAAGCACCCATTGTACGATCCTCTCGCTCGTGTGGTTGGCAAAAGCAAAATTACTGAAACTTTCATGTAGCGGTCTCGACACCGAAATCATCTGGCCGTACAGTTCGTTTCTCGGACCTTGCGAACAAAGGTAGTAGTACCAGTGACAGCGACAGCGATGCCTCGCTCCCAAAGTTGCCATCGCGGCGTGCGAACACTCTCAAAAGGTCAAGTCAAGCACATGAAGCCTCCTCTCCACTGAGCGAGTGGCGGTCCTCACAAGTCTTGACTCCGGATAGTGGAGCTTATATGGGACGGCGGACTCGTGCACAACAGCGACCATGTACTGATGGGACGAGTCGCTCTAGGCGTCATGTCATATCGGACGATGACGACGAAGAGGACGGTGATCCACCAGCGAAACGACGCAAAGCCTCGGACAATTTCATTGATCTAGGAAGTGGCAACGAGACAAGTGAGGGGTCGGATGTGGTACGATCTGCAGTCAGGAGACGTCCTGCTATCACCTCATCCCCACCACCGATTCATGTCTTGTCAAGTGACGAGGGCGAGGACGAGGACGATGATGCTTCGGACGATTTGCCCAGGTCTTCGAAACGTTCTCGCCATGTATCCACAGCAGAAGAGCTACAAGAATTGCAAGACGAAGTTGAAGATCTAAAGAGCTCAAGTGGTACTGTCTACGTCAGTAGAAAGTCTAGGATCTTGACTAACATATGGCAGATGAGGCTCCTCGATCCGCACAGAAAGAGTCAACGAAGTCGAAGCGACAACGAGATCTCGAACGATACAAGAAGCAACGAGCAGGTTTCTCGGACGAGGTAGACCATGACGAGCTTTCCCCCGAGCCTGATGAAATCCTTGACGACTCTGATGACATGGACGAAGTGCAGCTCCCAGGAAGCAGCGCTCGTGATATGTTCATTGCCGAAGAGGCGGACAACGATTTTATCGCCGACGACGGAGACGATACGCTGGGCCAACCAGATGGCGTTCCGCTCGAATTTACCAGATATGCCTCCATGAAGCCGAAGGAGCTCTTTAAGTTCGCCGTGGAGTGGATGGTGCACAGAAGATTCAATCCTAAGTTCAATAAGGCAGACGAGATCTACGATCTGGCCTTTCGAAAGCTCAATGACGAAGCCAAAGGCCTAGCAGGGTCAGAATACGAGTCTTCTGTGTGGCAGACAAACTTCAAGCTGGCATTGAGGGCTAGGCCAGACTTTGTCGCCGTCCCTTTCCAGCCAAACTTACTTCAAGACAGGTGTGAAGCTTGCGGCCGGACAGGCCATCCTCCATCGTTCCAAGTGCAATTTCAGGGCCGTCCATACTATGAGCAAACGCTCACCAATGTCGACCAATCGGACGAGGATGAGCATAGGGATGTCTCCGGGAAGACATTGGTTTCGGAGTCGCACTGCTTTCTCGTAGGCAGTGAATGCACTGCGAATGCGGAAATGGCGCATTGGCTGCAGCACTGGCGCAACAACCTCTATGGACAGGTGGTGCAATATCTTGAGTTCAGCGGGCGTGAGAGCTCCGAATTGAGAAAAGAGCGGCGCAAATGGGATGAGACGGAGAGACGAAACCATGCGAATACAATCGTGGATGAGATGATTGAGGAAGGAGCAGTGAGGAAGTTGTACAAGGACTTCAAGGCTGGAATAGAGGAAGCAAGATTAGGCAAGCAAGGTCGGAAGGGCAAGAGATCTGGAGGTCGATCACGGGGTAATGGCGTGGCATGGGCTTAGAGCTCGGTAAATGATACCCAAGTATATAGATTCTTAGAATAGACCGCTGCAATGCGTCTGAAAAAGTAGTATCAATGCCAAATTATTACTCCTTCCTTGAGACCGCGACAGTCCATTCAGGTATGTTTATTCGTGATCATAGCTCATTCATGTCGTCCCTGTGTCTAGCCTTCACTCGAGAATCAAGCCCGAGCACCAGTGATCCTAGACAGTGCTCTCTACGCCATCATCTTATCGTTCTCGAAGCAGTCGAGCCTCGACTTCCACTAGTACTCGAGGGTGGTCCCTGCGTAACGATCCTGCCCAAACCCAGATCTCGCCAGGCGGGCTCATGTTGCCGACGCGTTGCACGCTGAATACCGAATGCTGCATGCTCGTTCGGTACCACGTCATCTTCGTCGTCCGGATCCAGTGGTTGGTGCTCTGGCGGAACGAGAATGTCGTCTGCGGAGGGAGTCGAGCGGCAGAAGTCCTCAAGCAGGTCGGCGTGGTGGGACTTGTGCCGGTGTATATAGGTGTGGGACGAGTCTCGGGACTGCAAGATGTCAGCTACATCACTGAGAATGGGATTGAAAGTGGAGCTACCATTTTGTCTTCGTTTACTGCTGTGTATTCCTACTGTTATTGAGACCCACTATAGTGTCGATATGAACGACGATGGAACGAAGCATGACTACGTGGAACAGCACCTCTGATGGTCAACACGAGTCAGATAGCGCCCGGCTACTCCCGCGGCAGACTTCCCCCTTGGCATATCCGCTGCACGGACCAACTCACACCAAGCGCGAAATTCGCCAACTCAGAACTTCGAAAAGCTCAATACCGAGAAATCGCAGATACACTCGCGACGACAACCACCACCACCGACATCCATCTCCGGACTCTTGCTATTCGCAACTTGACAAGTTCGAACTTCAATCCAACACATCTACCGCCAATATGTCTCACGAGTCGGTCTGGTACTCGCGCCCGCGCACCTACGGCAAGGGCGCTCGCGAATGGTACGTCTCTCCTCGACAGCACAACCCATCGGTAGAGAGAATGGCCCGACAGGCAAGAGTTGGAGATTCTGGTCATTTGTGCGGCCTTCGGGCCGTACTGCTGTCGGTCTACGGATCTCTGGAATGACCCTTCTACAAGACATGGCACCTTTGATAAGGATGAGGACTGACATGATATTTCCTACAGCCGCGTTTGCACCCACAAGGCCGGTTTGATCCGCAAGTACGGCCTCAACATCTGCCGTCAGTGCTTCAGGGAAAAGTCCCAGGACATTGGCTTCACCAAGGTATGCGTGGGATACTAACAAGGTAGAGCAACATCCGCTGACTCGTTTGCAGCTCCGCTAAATTACTTCTTTCGACGATGCTGGGCATGAGGTGGGCGAAATGGTGAATAAGACGCGGAAGATGATGCAGTCGATCGATAAAGACATCTTGGGGCGTGCAGTCATGAGGGACTGCTGGATGGCTTTTTTGCGGATCGAAGCGCATACGAAAAGTGGCAGCCTCAGGTTGTCGTTGATGCAAGGACTCATAGTGCGCATGCAATCGATACTTCGAACTTTTTCATGATCAACAGCCTTCTTTCTGTCTTAGTAAACTGGCAACACGTGGCAGTTGAGGTGGTTATTCGCTTCTGCTCTGCATACCATGTCACAAAGCTGTCGCTCGTACCAATGTGATCAGTTTGATGAATCGTTCAGCCGGCACGTGAAGAAAGCCACACCTCACTAATTGGCTGGCCTTCATAAACTTTGTCAGCATACATGCCGAATTTCCACCGTAAGGCGGCAATACGATGCAGAGAGTTCAACGGCTTTTGTGAAGAGTCACCCGAGTTGTGCATACACAAATACATGTATTGGCATGGTGTCGTAACGGGAAGCAGATCCACGTCGGCGATAGGGCATAATAGGGTTGTTCTAGGTTTGTGGGCCACTTAAGAGCCCGCCGCTTCCGGGGTGATGAATCGGGCTTGGAAGGCTGGCGACGTTTAGGCTTGCTTGATGGTCAGTGGGCGACGGACGTTAAATTCGATGAAGTCGCTGCCGGGTCAGTTTGTCATCGGTCGAAGGAAGTAACGCTGTTTAGGCTGCTCAGAAGCGCTGCCCTACTATGTACAAGTGACGGCGACACGTCACCTAACAGGACGTGTTCCGTAGACTTCGCGAACGAGCAATGCATGTGTTCCCCTGATTCACAGTCAAGGGCTGTCAGATGACTGGGAAAGTCGCCCATAAAAACACCCACCACATGCACCACACACCCTCTACGCAGGGTCTGCAGTCTGTGGTCTGTGGTCGGCGGGCTTGAATGGTGGCCGGGTGGCTTGCGCTGCTCAATTTGGCTGGCAGCAAACGATGCGTTGCTAGCGGCGAGCGACTAGCGGTTCCTTGGGCCAGAGGAGGCACCCTGACTGGGCAGCAATCATAATTTCCGGTTGCGCTTGCCCCGAACGAGCAAGTAGCCAAAGATTTGGCGCTGCGAAGAAGCTCTGGCCGAGTGGGAGTGTAATTGCAGAGCTGGGACCGCCTTGGAGCAGCAGCAGTAGTTGAGGCAGCTGGCATCGATGGGAGTAGAGAGTTCAGAAACAGCAGCAACATCAGCTTGTGCGATACTGACTAAAACGGAGATCAAACAATTGCCATTGACGACAGAACGAGCCGCTCGCCGCACGCGAATGCGTGCACGCATGCACGGCATCGTGAGAAAATGACCGACAGAAAATGGGCCTACTCGACTCCTCCTCTCGACGCAATTAGCTGCGCTCGCGCGCTCTTCATCTCCCGCACTGGCCACTCGAGCTGGCCACTGGCTGGCTACTGGCTTGTTACTGGCTGCTGGGGCTAACTGGCCATGGCGGGCGGGCTGCTTGGCCGCTCGTTCGCTGGACAGTCGGTCGCTGTGTCGCTGTGTCGCTGTGTCGCTCATCGCTGGTCGCTCGCCCGACCTGGCCGTTCGCTCCGTCCGCTCGAATCGCTCCCCTAGTCCCGAAATTCTACTGAATGCGAGCCACCTCCCCCCGTCCCCGTTAGCTCGTCGGTTCTCGTCCATGCTTTCTGCGTCCCATTTGGCCCATCCCGTTCTCATCTGTCCTCGCCCTGTTCCCCGTTACGCATCTCGCACATCTGTCCCCCATCATCAGCCTCCTCACTTCGTCGCTCATACCATCTCTTCTCTCGTCTTCTCATCTTCACATCCCCTCGTCTGACACGTCCCGCTGTCGAACACGGTCGCAATCCCTCAGCTCGTCGCCAGTATTTCCCTCGCGTGAGGCTAGCTCCGCCGTGTGAAGCACCCCCAGAACGGAGCTCCTGACGCCCACCAGACCATCCTCCCCGACATCGTCAATACCATTGCACTCGCGCGGCTGCATTTCACACTCCTAGCATCGTCTCTCGCTCTTCGTGCTTGATCGCGTCGCGCGCATTTCCTTCTGTCAACACAGTCGCGCTCGCCCCGGCGGGCCCGATCATCGAAAACACATTACACGGTAGCAATGGCGGACGGCAGCGCAGAGTCGGTGCAACAGAAGATCTCGATCGCGCGCAGGGATGCAGAGGCGCTCAAGGACCGCATAAAGAGGAAGAAAGATGAATTGGCCGATACCACCCGTGAGTTGATAAAATTATCGATGGAATTTGCCTCGTCTCTAACCCTTCACCACAGTCAAGGATGTCGCTCGCCAGCGCACCGAGGCCCTTCCCAGGCTGGCCATGAAGACCAAGCGTACGCTCAAGGGCCATCTTGCAAAGATTTACGCCATGCACTGGTCGACGGATCGCAGGCACCTCGTTTCGGCATCCCAGGATGGTAAGCTTATCATCTGGGACGCCTACTCTACCAACAAGGTGCATGCCATTCCACTCCGGTCTTCGTGGGTCATGACCTGCGCCTACGCTCCCAGCGGTAATTACGTTGCTTGTGGTGGTCTCGACAACATCTGCTCCATCTACAACTTGTCCGCCAGAGAAGGCCCTACACGCGTTGCCCGTGAGCTGTCTGGTCATTCCGGCTATCTCTCGTGCTGTCGTTTCATCAACGATCGCCGCATTTTGACTTCGTCCGGAGACATGACCTGTGTTCTCTGGGATATCGAGACTGGCCAGAAGCTGACCGAGTTCGCCGACCACCTGGGCGATGTGATGAGCTTGAGCATCAACCCTCTCGACAACAACCAATTTGTTTCTGGAGCTTGCGATGCCTTTGCTAAGCTGTGGGATATTCGACAACAGAAATGTGTCCAGACTTTCGCCGCCCATGATTCCGACATCAATGCCATTCAATTCTTCCCCAACGGCAACGCTTTTGGAACTGGTTCTGACGACGCTTCTTGCCGTCTCTTTGACATTCGTGCTGACAGGGAACTTGCCAGCTATGCTGTACGTTGGAGACTCCCCTCCTGTGCAATTCTGTTTGCGATTTGTGTGGATTTTTGTGCTGCTGCTGCTGCTGCTGCTGTTGCTGTTTCTTTGGATCAATGTTATTGCTCTTGCTGGAACATTGCTGACTATTCATTTTATAGCTCACGGGTGATAGCGCTTGTGGCATCACCTCAGTCGCTTTCTCTGTATCTGGCCGGCTGCTCTTTGCTGGCTACGATGATTTCGAGTGCAAGGTCAGCATTCTAAACATCACTTCCCACGTTTGCGAGGCTAAATATTTCTAAACAGGTCTGGGATACTCTACGTGGCGACCGCGTAGGCACACTTCAAGGTCACGACAACCGTGTGTCTTGCTTGGGTGTCAGCAACGACGCCATGTCGCTCTGCACAGGTTCATGGGATTCGATGGTAAGTTTGCTGACGGAAAATTCCATACCAGAGCTGACCGCGTCTCCTAGCTCCGCATCTGGGCATAGACAAGCAATGTCTATTTTCCATGTCCAAATTTCTTCAGCATCAAAGGCGGAGCACACGAAGAGACGAGCTGGGCAGCTTTGCTGCTGACTAGAGGTGCTCCGCCTCGGCTTCCTCGAATACCCTCAAGCTCGTCAATTCAGAATCGGACCAGCGTTGTTTGTCTTTTGGTTTTTCCTTCGAACAAGTCTCACGGAAGGAGTCGTTGATTGGGTGGATAAAAGTGAACGAGGGAAGGCATTCGGGATTGTCGGCTTCATGCCGCACAGTCTATTTTCACACCAACCCTTCGACTATGCCCTCCTTCTCCAGATCATTACAGTGTCCTCGCTGCGAGGGCCTGATATTTTCTCGGTTTGCGGTCTGGAGCGGGGCACTAGACACTTGTACATGTCTCTACGCCGTAGCGACGCAATTTTGCGCATACAGCTTAGCAGGCACTTTACAGATAGTGAATTTACTTGGTTTAATCGACGGCGATCAGCAACCCTTCGTTGAACGACCACGGCTTAAGATTCTCATTGCGATGCATCGCAGCTTGAGTTAGATTTCAATCTCTCGCGTCGGGCAAAAGGCTTAGGGCGCCCGTGTTGATTTCTCCCTTTCAACTTCACCAACCCAGACAGAGACCAAGTATGTAATACGTTTATTGTGCCAGTGGACTCATCATGCGCGAAGTGCTCACCCTGAGACGTGAAACTATGCCATCATAGCCGTCGTCCACATGTGCATGCCGGCAAGTATGAAACGCAAACCGCAGCACTAGAAACGATTGCCTCCTTGACCCGCGGGAGCACACAGCGGCCAAGTGCGGTACGGCGCGGTACGGTACGGCACTGTGTGAAGGGTACCCATGCATGCAAACCCGCGTTTCACATCGACCATTATGGTGGTTTGGGGGGTGTTAACTCGAGTCCGAAAATACCACAAGGTCATCCATCTCTCGAACTACAGTGCTGCTACCCAGCAATTGTCCCATCACGCTCGAGTCAGCGTCCGCAGCCTATGTACAAGGCATGGGTACAAGTGTTGCATTGTTGACAAAGCGTCAATAATATCTTCTGGTAGCTCACTCACTCCTACGGCCTGCATGCAGGATGCATCATCATCAGCTCAGATTCCGGGCCGCCTACCATAGTTCCCGCTCCATTTGCAAGGGCAAGGCGTTGTTTCCGCCCCCCTTGTCCGGCACTCCCTCATCATCTGCTCCCACGAATACCAGGCCTCCTGCTGCCAACTCGAACCCCCCGTCCCATCAACGCAACCGTGGTTCGATATGTCAAGAGCGCGCCTTGATCGCGTGGCCACAGCCGCATGGCCGTAATGGCGTGCCGTGTTACATCCTCCCATTCCATTGTCGGAGAATCTTTTCTATATTTTGTCTTGTCTCGCCCACTTCTGCCCATCTCCCTCCCAAGTCGTCGTGCCCATTCTTTCCCGCCCCTGGTCTCCGCTCCCTGCTGTCCCCCAGCTCCCCTGACGCGGCTCTCCGTTGGCGATCAGGGCTAATCTGCACCCCCCCCCCCACTTCGCCGGCGCCAAATATATCCTGCCGCACCCGCATCCCACTTCCCACGTGGCTCGGTAGCGCCCTCACTTCTACAAATCCTTCGGTTGCTTCTTCGATTTTGAATCCACACTTCCTGGACATTACGGCTGCCTTGTCTCTCGCTCTGCGACGACATCCTTTCGCTCCTTCTTGCAAAACTAGTAACACTATCGCTACAGCCGACAAATCCGCTTCGAGAATCCCAGAACCGTCTAGACTTCCATTCAAGAACCGCGACACACCTCGCGCCAAAATCTCTCCTGACATCTAGCCCTCTTCTTCTCTCCACCAACACTCTAAACGATAATGGCCATGTCTGCACAGGACGAATTTGACGCGATGATGCGCGACAAGAGTCGCCAAACCGGACACCCTTCCGACTCGCCCCTAAACAGGTCTGACAAGGGCTTCTCCGACAATGACAGTTCGGACGACAATCGCGCAGACTCGCCGGCCTTCAAACCCATGACTGACTCTCGAGACGTCATCCCCAAGCGTCGACGATACGGCAAGACTGGTGCGGGTGGTGTTATTGCCGATGCTCAGCAGTACGAGAAAGAGTTGCACGCTGCTCGCTTTCAAGGCAACGACACGGCTGCGATGCAGCAGCAGCGCATGGATCAGATCATAGCAAACCAGCCTTATGTTCTGCCCGGTTCAGGCGCACGCGACAGCCGGCTCACTGGCAACAACGAGGACGATCTTGAGGACCAGGATGATGATTTCATGGCGCAGTGGAGACAAAAGCGGAAGAATGAGCTGCAGAGCAGACTTGTCCCCGTAGACGGACGCGGCTTCGTTGAAGCAAAGGAGGGTAGCGGGAGTGACACAGTGGTTGTGGTCTACATCTACGACGACCAATCCGATGTCTCGCAGCTCTTTGAGTCCTACATCGAGACAATAGCCGGCAAGTACACCTATACGCGCTTCATCAAATTGCGCTACCAAGATGCTGGGATCGAAACCGCAAACGTGCCCGCAATTTGGGCGTACAGGAGCAATAAAATGTTTGCGGTTCTGGAGCCTATCCAGGATGACATTCCTGCCGGTATGAAGGTCAACGCACAAACCCTTGAAGTTCTTTTCCAAAGGCAAGTGTTCCACATCAAGATGTCGACATTCATCTACTGACTGTGATTGCACAGAAACAAGATTCTCTAAGGTGCAGACAGCGTCATTTACCAAGCATTGACCGTCATGGTCGGCGAACTTCTTACTCTGTAACAACAGCAACACGTATATCACTATATCCCGGCATTTCAAAGGAACATAAGGGTTGGTAGATCCTCGGGACTTCCATCGGAGTCGGATACTTTTGCCATTCATGGTTGGCGCAAAGGTGTAATTTGTTGCGATCTCTGAGAAGTAATTTTGTACTGCTCTTCGGGAACGCTTGTACCACAACTAGTTAGGCTGGATTAGTGGAACCATTTGTAGTAATAAGGGTGCTTTGGAAGGTGTTTGTAACAATAGAAATTCACATACAGAGGAGACTTTCGTTCTGATCATAATCAAAAAGTCATCGATTTCGGTAGGAGGACATCCCAGTGAGTCGGAATCCGCAGTGCTTGGCGGGCCCCCGATGATCCGGTCCCCGACGCTCGACAGAGCTTCACTTTAACGCCAGCTTTCATCTACGCGTTTTCCCCACTCACCACCATTCGCCCCCTTGTCTACAATATCATCAACGCCATGGTTTCCCTTCGCTTGAGCGCATTGGCGCTCATGCTTGCCAGCGCCTGGACGACATTAGCTCAGGTATGTCCCAATTGGACTTAAGCGTCGTGTGTCGGTGCTGACGTTCCCGCCCATCCAGGCCGACACTGAACCTGTCCCCAATGATGCCGAAGAGCTCGTCCAGCCTGGCTCCACCCCGAATCTGAAGATCCGCATCACTGCCTCTTTCCCTCAGAGCGAAATCTTCGGTATCAAGCTGGTCAATGGTCATCCGACTCAATGTCTCGTGTCCATTCAGAATGAGGAGCCCGAACCCGTGGAATTGGTCGTTGTGGGCGGCGCGCTTCTTACGCCAGAGGGCGTTCCCGGCGCTCCCAGCCCTCCTCAGATCCTGCGCAACCTGACGGCCACCAGATATGGATCATCTGTGCCGGGCGGCGAGAGCGAAAGCTTCACCTATACCTTCGCGAATGAGATGCATCCCCAGGATCTGACTCTTCGATTGAGCGCTGTCGTTCAGTCTGGGAACGTAATGTATACGTACAACTTCTTCAATCAGACGGTCAGCGTCGTTGAGGCCCCCACCAGCATCTTCGACCCGCAGATGTAAGCTTCTCGTTGCCCATGTCTTGTCGTTTGCATTCTGACATGAACAGCATCTTCCTCTACCTGATTCTTGCGGCATCGTTCGGTGGTACTTGCTACTTTATCTACAACACCTGGTTCACCACTTTTTTCCCCAAGAGCCGTAAGGGTGGAAAGGGTGGCGAGAGGGCCAAGAAGTCTTCTGGCGGATCCAAGAGGGTCGATAATGTCAAGCCGGTCGCCGTGACTGGAAAGGACGGTCCGGCAGTATCCCACTTGAACGATTTGGGCTTCGGCCCGGGCGAGCACCACTTCCCCAAGCAGCGCAAAGCCCGTCAGAGCCAAGTTCAGCCCGTGTCACCTTGAACGAAGACCTAAGACGAGAGTCTAAAGGGTCACGCTTCTGGTGCATGGTACTGCGGTCTACGGTGGACGAGCACTGAGCAAGCTCGCAACTTATAAGCCAATGCAGAGAGGCAGTGAAAGCGCCGAGGCGCAAAGAGGGCATTCTGTCCACGCTGGACTCGCCATCTCATGTCCTCGTGCGCGAGGTCGATATTAGCCTAGCTAAAAGTAAATCATACTCTGCGTTGGAAATCGAACTTATTTGAAGAAGATGGAATTTCATAAATTTAAATGACATTCAAAAATGGCACGTCTTCGAATGTGAAATCGTCCCGCAGTGGGGAAAATGTCAAGTATCGATATCTCATGCTCCGGCATGAACATCTCGCCAAATTATTCTCTGCCCCGCCCTCATGCCCAATAAACCCCACCCGCCGCGCAGCAAGCCTTCCAAGTCAAGCCAAAACAACAGCGCGGCTGGCCTCAATGGCGAGGATACGAGCTTCATCGTCTTCGGTGACGGCAAGCCGAAGAAAAAGAGCGGCGGCAACAAATCGGCCACCTCGACACCTCCTTCCGGCCCAGCGGCCGATCTGAGCAAAGCTGGAAAGGGCAAGAAGAGCACTGCCACTGCTGCTGCTGCAGAAGGGGACAACAACAACAATGGCGAGCCAGCGGTTAAGAAGCCGGACACTCGCACGCTGGTCTCTGGCTCGGCTTCATGGACGGGAAAGTTGCCTCTCAACCTGCTGAGCGAGCACTGCCAGCGAGCGAAATGGGAGAAGCCAGAGTACACCATGCACCGGGCGCCCGGGGGGCATATCGCGGGCGTCATACTGCGGGCGAAGAACACGCGGACTGGAGATGTGGTCGTGCTCCCGGTCATGAAGATGCCGAATCGGCCTGATGCCGAGGGCGTGGAGTCGCAGGCTTGGGCTGTGCGGGAGACGGCGGTCGAGGCGAGGCATTTGGCTGCTTGCTGGGGCTTGTTCCGAGTCGCCTCGGCGAAGAATCTGGCTATGGCGCTGCCGCCTGGGTTTCGCGATCTCTGGAAGGGCGACTTTGCGGCGGTCAAGAAGGCTGATGTCGATTCTGGCAAGGCGTGGTTGTATGATGCGGATCCGTTCGCGGCGAAGATCAGGCATGAAGAGGAGGTGCGGCTTAGGGACAAGGAGAGGCGGGATAGGGAGGAGAAGAGGGAGAAGGACCGTAAAGAGAAAGAGGAGGGCAGAGGATTGGGAGGCGGTAAGGGCTGGTCGAGAGCGCCTAAGGTCGACATGGGCCGTCGTATGAGACGAGATGTCGAGGCGTTGATCCGAGAGGGGACGGTATGGAATCCTCACGATGTGGTGCTTAAGCCTGCACAGAAGGATGCCATAGTGAAAGAAGTCACGGCTCTAGGATTCAGGAAAGCACACGTCCAGGAGGCAGTGGAAGAATCCAAAGACAAGGAGGAGACTCTCGAGTGGCTGCTCATACATGTACCTGAGGACGACCTGCCAAAGTGGTGCTTGCCTGAGAACTACACGGCCGGTGTCAGCCTCGCCAGTGGAGACGTGCAGAGGGAGAACAAAATCAAGCGTCTCGCGTCAGCTGGATATGCAGTCGAGGTGTGCAACGAGGCTTTGGCCGCCGCTGGCGAAGATGAAGGCCTTGCTGCAGAAAGACTGCAGTCACAACTACTGGGTGACGAAGAGTCTTTAGAGGTTGACGTCAAGTGTTCGGAAAGCACGGAGTTTTGGAACGAAGAACAAGCAGTGCTGGATTCAATCTACGGCGATCGTTATGAGGCAATCAAAGGCATTGAATGCTGCCGCATCAAACTCGAGATCAGCAGCTACAAGGGGCCGAAGGTATCCCTCTTTGTAAGGAAGCCTCGCGCAGGCTATCCACATCGTTGGCCGGTCGTAGCTGTGGAAGCTGAACTGCCAGCATACATACGTCTCAGCATCGTCAAGAAGGCGCTCCAAGACGGGCTATCGGACCAGATCGGAGAGCAGATGATCTTCCACTTAGTCGACTGGCTTGAACAGAATGTGCCATCTGTCATCGAAAATCCAGGTCTGCTCAAGAGTATCTCGAGAGCAGTCGGAGCTGGATCGGAGGTTTCGGGTTCGCTGAAGAAGCGATCGCAGCCTAGGCAGCATCGTATGGCCGTGAGACCATCGCCGCACGCAGGAGCAAAAATGCTTGCCGACTGGGAGGCGCGGCAGACTACGCCACAGCAGCAAAAGATGAATGCTGCCAGGCAAAAGCTTCCAGCATGGCAACTGAGCGAAGACATTGTCAACGCTGTCAATTCCTCCCAGGTGACGATCATCTCTGGTGAGACTGGTTCAGGAAAGTCGACTCAGTCAGTCCAGTTCATTCTTGATGACATGATTCGACGACATCTTGGACCGACCGCCAACATCGTCTGCACACAGCCCAGACGTATCTCAGCTCTTGGTCTGGCAGATCGCGTTGCTGATGAGCGGTGCTCCGCTGTCGGCCATGAGGTGGGATATTCAATACGCGGGGAGTCACGGCAGAAGCCAGGAACTACGAGGATCACTTTCATGACGACTGGAGTGCTGCTGCGGCGGTTACAGAGCTCAGGCGGAGACGCAGCAGGTATAGCTGCCGCTCTCGACGACATCAGCCACGTGGTCATCGACGAGGTTCACGAGCGCAGCCTAGACACGGACTTCCTGATGACCCTACTCAGAGACGTGCTCAAGCGAAGAAAGGATCTGAAACTCATACTCATGAGCGCCACCCTGGACGCGGCACTGTTCGAGAATTATTTCACCAAGAAAGAAATGACTGTAGCAAAGGTACAAATCTCAGGGAGGACTTATCCCGTCACGGACATCTACCTGGAAGATGTTCTGCGAATCACAAGTTTTGCTGGACGAATCAAGGGTGCAGACGACGATGACGATGGAGATGATGTAGATTCAGGCTTGGGCGCAGCGATCAGAGCTGTGGGAGCAAGAATCAACTACGATCTGCTTGCAACTGTAGTGGACTACATCGACCAAGAATTATCACAGAAGGGCGACGCCGATTCTGGGGCTATTCTCATCTTTCTACCCGGTACTATGGAGATTGATAGGACGTTATCAGCGATACGACGGCTGTCATCGAAGTTTCACGCCCTCCCTCTGCATGCATCTCTCCAGCCGGTCGAGCAGCGGAAAGTCTTTCCCCGTGCTGGACCAGGCAAGCGGAAAGTCATCGCGGCAACTAATGTTGCGGAGACATCGATCACCATTGAGGATGTCGTGGCCGTCATCGATACCGGCAGGGTGAAGGAGACCTCATTCGACCCGCAAGCAGGCATGGTCCGACTGGAGGAAGTTTGGGCCTCACAGGCCGCGTGCAAGCAGCGCCGTGGTCGCGCTGGCCGTGTCACTGCTGGAACATGCTACAAGCTCTACACCCGCAACTTGGAGTCCACACGCATGCCAGAGCGCCCACAGCCTGAGATTATGCGAGTGCCACTCGAACAGCTTTGTCTGTCGGTCAAGGCCATGGGTGTCGATGATGTGCAAGGCTTCCTGGGCAAAGCTATCACACCTCCGGCTAGCCTGGCAGTGGACTCCGCACTGACTCTGCTACACAAGATGAACGTGCTAGATGCCGGTGCCATGACAGCATTGGGCCAACATCTGGCTCTCATTCCCGCAGACCTGCGCTGCGGAAAGCTGCTTGTTCTCGGTGCCGCCTTTGGCTGTCTGGAGGCATGCCTGGTCATTGCATCAGTGCTGAGTGTCCGGTCACCATTTGTTAGTCCTCCCGACAAGCGCGAAGAGGCCAACGCGGCGAAGGCCAGCTTTCATGAGGGTAGTGGAGATCTGGTGTGTGCTCTACGTGCATACAGGGAGTGGTCGGAGAAGCGCCAGTCCGGTCTCTCACCTTCGTCGACACGCGCGTGGTGCGGACAGAACTTTTTGTCCCACCAGACCCTGATGGACGTCGACTCGACACGTTCGCAGTACCTTTCCACCTTGCAAGACATCCAGTTCGTCAACCGACGTTACACACCATCCGACATATCACTCAATGCACACAACTCCAACGCACCACTGCTCCGTGCCCTGATCGCCGCATCATTCAATCCTCAACTCGCCCGCATCGAGTTCCCGGACGCCAAATACGCAGCCTCCGTCTCCGGCGCCGTGGCCCTAGACCCCGAAGCCCGGACGATCAAGTACTTCACCGAGCGCTCGGACAGCAGCGCCGGCAACGAGCGCGTCTTCGTGCACCCATCGTCGACACTCTTCTCCGCCCAGAACTTCCCCACAAACACCGCGTTCGTGGCGTATTTCACAAAGATGGCGACCAGTAAAGTGTTCCTCCGCGACCTCACGCCGTGCAATGTCTTTGCGCTGCTGATGTTCGGCGGGGAAGTCGCGCTCGCTGCTACGAATGGGGGCGGATTGCTGGTCGATGGATGGATCCGTGTGCGCGGCTGGGCTAGGATCGGGGTGCTGGTCAGTAGACTCAGGGCTATGCTTGATGCGCTGCTTGAGAGGAAACTGGCGGATCCGGGATTGGATCTGGGCAGTGAACGTGTGGTTGGGGTTGTTAGACGGCTGGTGGAATTGGATGGATTGGATAATTGAGAAAATAGTACATTGCTTTGCGCTTCTATAAATGTGTGTGTGTCTATATTCATCATGGGCCTTTTGAAGGCTGGGACGGGATGGGACCGTCGCTGTGTTTCAGCCGAGGTTGGTGGCTGAGCAGATGGTACAAAAATACGAAATAGCCCTTTTGTAATCATGGCTCTATATCTGTCGAGATCTTATGACCGTTGCGTCCTGGCGTGGTCAGGAGGACACGCTAGTCAAATATTGGAGCAGGACTTCAGCAAGTCCGGCTTCGCAACGGTGGTCCATAGACACGATACAATTTGAGTCTCTTGTTTGGACTCGGAGCCTGCTTCGATGCAACGGAGCGCGGTGGTCACGAGCGAAAGATGGTGAAACAGAGTTCCAATCATATGTACTCGCGCTTGGGGTCGACCGAGTCGAGAAAATCCATCGTCTTCTCATACCTGATGGGAGGGTCAGTTGATTCTGGGATAAAGGGAATGCATTCTCAAACTCACATCGTGAACACAATACCACCGCTCAAGACCAGCCGTGCCAGTCTAGGCAACGCACCCGACCACAGAGCAAAGACGCCTTCCTCGCGGAATATGCGCGCCGCACAGTTCAAGCTGTTCTTATACTGCGACCGCGACTCGATGGACTGCATGCGGGTCTTGACCGTGTCTATTGGCATGGTGGCATAGACGGTGATGACACCTGCCATACCGCCGATACCAAACGTGCTGATGGTCCCCAACTTCTCGCCTGGCGCGACGTAGCTCTGCGCCATCTGCTTGAGCGAGGTGTAGCTGGAGAAACGCACGGCCGAGTTGGCGGCCTGGCGCGCGGTGGTGGGCACAAAGCCCTTGAAGAAGCCGCGGATGCCTTGCTCGCGCATGATGACGCCTGTGCCGTGTATAAAGCCACGCATGCGGGGATTAGCAGACTTGCGGTCGTCGATGAGCTGTGTCTTGATGCTCTCGAAGGGCGTGACGGCGAGTAGCGACTCGGTTGCACCGGCGCCGAAGCCAGCCAGGACAGTACTGGGACCGCTGAGGGTGCCGTCCGGACCGACCAGGAAGCTCTTGTACATGTCAAAGGCGACGAAGCGCACGCCGGCCTTGATCGAGTTGCCGATTATCAGGGTGGTGCAGCCGGCGTACCATTGCGAGCCAAAGGGCGGCCAGGGGAGCTTCTTGCCGTCGGCGAGCTTGCGGTTCAGCTGGGTGCGCGTCTTTGCGAACTCTGCTGGGTAGGTGATGGCGATCTCGACGGCGCCGGCGGTGGAGCCGGCGATGACGGAGCGCAGGGCCGAAGGCTTTTGCAGCCGCGGCTCGTCCGACGTGGACGTGGCGCTCATGATGGTGGTAGTTGTAGTGGATGCGTCAATTGGAATATGTGCGCTGAGTGTGATGTTGTGAATTGGAAATTATGATTGCATAACTCCGACGTCGCTGGAGACGAAGATGGAGAAGGCGTAGTGGAGTGGCGTATGCGGCTACTTTCAAGCATGTGGGACTGGAGCTGCTGAGCACGTGACCGTCACGCAAAGTCCCCGTCGACGCCCGCCTGGTCTGCTGCTGCTGCTGCTGTTGTTATATTATTTACCTACTTGCTCACCTTCTACAAGCCCTGTGCTGCTGCCTTGCATTCACAAGGTCACTCGTTTTCTTCCTCTTCTCCCCTCTCTCAGCAGCAGCAGCTCTCCAAGTCTTGTATGCCGCTGCTGCCACCGCGGCATCACCATGATCCATGGCTTCGCTGAGTGGGCGGCCGGCGAACGGCTGGTGCAGACCAACTCCACCGAGCTGTTGAGCGGTCGCTGCCTCGCCATTGATGCCGAACACTACATTCGGAAACTGCTGACGGATGATTCCACTCGAGAGCCACTGCTTCCAGCCCTCGGCGGCGTCCCGTTCGCGCTCGAGTCGCACCTGGAGAGCCACTTCACCCAGTTCAAGGACACCGGCATCAAGCCCTTCTTCATATTTCACGGCTTGACACCCAGCGGTGAACAACGCCGCGTGCAGATTGCGAAACAGCTTGCCCGCAAGGTCGACGAGGCTTGGGACTTGTACAATGCCTCAAACCCCGATCGTGCTGTTGCTGGGTTCGGCACCGCCTGCACCTTTGACATTGACCATATCTATCGCCATGTCCAGGCCATCTTCAACAAGCACAAAGTCCCCTATCTCGTCGCTCCATACAGTGCTCACGCTCAGATGGTGTACATGGAACCCGAACTGGTCGACGCCGTCTATGGATCTTCCGAATTGCTCATGTATGACTGCGGCCGCGTTATTCTAGACCTCGATCTCCAGAACAAGCGCTTCACCTGGGTCACTCGCCAGAGCTGCATCGACTCTCTGGCGCATGGAAATCCTAGTCTCTGGATCGACAGCTGTCTGCTGGCAGGCTCAACGCTCCTGCCCACCCTTCCTCAGATCGATGGTGATGCTAGTGGTCCCAAGCCGCCCAAGATCCGTGCGGCCGCCGACCTTCTGAGACGCACATCGCTCAACGGGAACTCACTATGCATGCAGTATCGAGACGACTTGGCCATGCAGGAGCTCAATTACCTCGATAATTTCCGCAAAGCATTCATGTCGATCCAGCATCACGTGGTCTTGACACATGACGGCGAAATTGTCACTCTCAACAAAGATTCTGCTCCGAACGATGTCCACGCATTTATCGGACAGAGACTTCCCGATGAAATCTACTACTACGTCTCGAGAGGCACTATCGGCACTCGTATCTTGACATGGCGGACCTCTGGACAAGTGACCGAGAAGCCTCCAGCCGATGGTGGAGCTTCGATCACGTACGAAACTTTGGTCAGAGATCGCATAGTTCCACAGCGGGTCAAAGCTCTGGCTCTCCTGTCGAAATCTATCCATCGCTTCTATCAGCACCAAGACGTAACACTCAGCCTCTTCTTTAGCACATCCGAGCCTAGGAAGCTCGGCGTGACGGCAGCCACTGATTATAAGGAAGCCGTTTCAGCTTGGCACGTCCGGAAGTCAGACATTGCAGACAGATCAAAAGCCACCAAAGTAGGCATGACAACATTGACTATCATTTCGGCTCACTAACATGAAACTCAGGCCAAGGATGCCGCGCTCTCCTTCGCAGTCGAAAGTCTCTCCTCATCCGAATTTGCAAAATCTACCGTGACACCTCGATCCAAAGGAGAGTACGATCCGCTGATGGATGTCTCCGAGATCAAAGGTAACGCCCTATGGAGATACTTGCAAATACAAGACTACGTAACTTCAGCGCATGAGCTCTCTCATCTTGGAAAGGCTCTCCAAACCTCTTACAAGGTTGCCGAGTCAAAAGGCATCGCGCCCGAAGAATACGAAGAGCCGATTCTTCTCGGCGTGGAGCTGCTGCGTCTTCAGCTCCTGAACCGCGACAACATGTTCCCAGTCCCTCCGTACCACGGTCAGCCCTACAGAGGTACCGAGACAGACCAGAAGAACACCTTGTTGGTGAGCAGGGTCGCATGTCTCGGTCGCCTGCAACACAAGGCCATTGGCTACACCGGCCCGCTGAGTAGGCATCTTCTGGCCTACAAGTCTCTGGTGTCCGTGGTCCGACAAAGTCAGCGCGATCTGTTGGACATGAGTCTGTGCACAATGTTCTTGGACGGCGACATCGACCGACAGATTCCAGAGCAGGATCTGAAGAACTGTGGACTGACGTGAGTCTTACTTTTCCTTGACCGATTCGAATGATATGTGGGCTGACATGAAGCGACAGTCTCCCGTTCATAAGAGATGTGGACTGCGCCCTCGGTATCGCGGTCAAGCACTATCTTGACGAATTATCCGCTCAGCAGGATCCCACCTCGCCCCAGAGCAGACAGGCCATCAGGGACAAAGGCCGTTCAAGCTGGTTCCCCCACGCGCTTGATTTCTCCGCCAGTCTGGAGTACGCCTTTAACCTCTGGGACGCTCTTTTTGCTGCTGTCAAAGAACTGCCCTCAAATGTGGTCACGAACGCGACTAAGGAGGAATGGACCTCTGTGGATGCATGGTTGAATGATCGACGTTGAGCATGGCTCGCTCCGGCGAAGCTTTGACGCTTCTCGACTCAGGGCGTCGTCTCATCCAAAAGTTAGTGCATATGCGCATATGGTCAGGAAGTAGAACAACAGGGTAGCGGACTTGAGTTGAGATTCCGGGTCTTCGACCGACTCGTAACGTGGACTATTCTACATTTTGTTTCCCTCCGAAAGACGGCACATGAAAAGAAAGATGGCGCTTCGCTCGATACCCCCCTGCTCTGGTCCTGTAGATCGGACATGGCAGGAGAGAAGAAATAGGCCAAAGCAAATCTAGACGCTTCGCATATCCTCCGTCCATGCAGACGAACTCCAACCCCATCATGGTTTCTTGTTACAGATCGAAATATCTCATCGATCAAAGAACAATGGAGCGAAGATCCTGGGATGTGTAATAATTGTTTTGTACAGCGTGTTGTTGTGTGTGACACGATTTTGATCATCCTCGCCATATGTAGTCATCATGGTCGACTTTCCCAGATCACAGCTCACTCGCCTTTCTATCGTCGTGAAAAAGGGGAGAGGTTCGTTTACTCGATAACGCGGGTGATCAGACCCGTGGCGACGGTCCTTCCACCTTCACGGATGTTGAAGCGCTGACCCTGCTCGATGGCCAGGGGGCGGTGGATCTCGCACAACATCTCGACGTTGTCTCCGGGCATGACCATCTTCGAGTCGGCGTCCGGGGTGCCTTCCGGGAAAGTCAGAGTAGCAGCCTCGTCTATTCATAGTTGTCAGTCACTATGCCTCTCCAATTCCTGTGATCACACTGATGACTTACCAGCAGTACGGGCAAAGAGCTGCGGCTTGTAGTTGGTGTGGAAGCCGGTGTGGCGGCCACCCTCCTCCTTGGTCAACACGTACATGGAGACCAAGAACTTCTTGTGGGCCTTTGCGGTGCCGGGCTTGGCCACGACCATGCCACGAGAAACATCCTCGCGCTTGATACCACGGAGCAGAAGACCAGAGTTGTCACCAGCACGGGACTCGTCACAGCTCTTCTTGAACGTCTCAATGTCGGTGACTTTGGTCTTGAGCGGGGCGCCAGCCTTGCCAACGAGCTCGATTTCGCTATCCTTCTTCAGGATACCACGCTCCACACGGCCGGACACGACAGTACCACGGCCTGGAATGGAGAAGACATCCTCGACGGGCATGAGGAAAGGCTTGTCGTTTTCACGCTGAGGGGTAGGGATCCAGCTATCCACTGCAGCAAGGAGCTCATCGATCTTGTCGGCGCCAATGTCAGGTTGACGACCCTCGAGCGCGCAAAGAGCGGATCCGAGGATGACAGGTGTGTTATCACCGTCGAATTTGTAGCTGGTGAGCAGCTCACGCATCTCCATCTCGACGAGCTCCAACATCTCCTTGTCCTCCAGGGCGTCGACCTTGTTGACGAAGACGACAATCTTCTCAACACCGACTTGACGAGCAAGCAACAGATGCTCGCGAGTCTGAGGCATCTGACCGTCACTGGCAGCCACAACAATGATGGCGCCGTCCATGGAAGCTGCTCCTGTAATCATGTTTTTTATGTAATCGGCGTGGCCAGGGCAGTCGACGTGGGCATAGTGGCGGTTCTCGGTCTGGTACTCAATGTGTGCGGTGGAGATGGTGATACCACGCTTCCGCTCCTCGGGAGCCTTGTCGATTGAACCATAGTCGAGGAAGTTGGCGAAGCCCTTCTCGGCTTGTCGCTTGGTGATAGCGGCTGTGAGGGTGGTCTTGCCGTGATCGACGTGGCCAATGGTTCCTGCGAGGCATTAGACCGAGCCCGTCCAGAGTCGTCGAGTGATCCAGGCTTACCGATGTTCACATGGGGCTTCGTGCGCTCAAAAGCTGTGGCGTAGCTTCTCGAGGCAGAAAGGAATTGTGTGCTACCTTTGCCGCCGAGGGCGCATTGGATAGGGTTCGACGCAGGCCTGAAGGCGACCTTGCCGGTGGCGAGGGCGAGCCTGACCAAAGAAGCCATGATGAATTGCTAAGGAAACCGACGGAACAGAGAAAGACAAAGGAGGGTGATGGGGCGAAGGCGATTGCGGCAAGCGGGTCTGGTGTCTACCAATGTCGAAGACGTCGTTGTCGAAAAAAAGTCAAGAGCTCGGTGTTTGCAGTGTTTGCACGCGATGCGGCAGCCAATGGGCGCGGGCACGTCCTTCTGCCACCTCTAACCGCAGACCATGGCTGCTGTTTTCTCTCCATCTTCTCGACCTTTGTTGCGACAGCAATTGACTTTGTCTGTCTGCGTAATAACTCGCCTGGTGCTACATGGTAATAGTACCCACCGTCAAGCTACTGCTGCGTTCCATCGCGACGTCACCGGCTAACCGAGGCATTCAGAATTCGAGGTTCCAATCCGGATAACAAGAAGCTGCTCAGCCCGCGTTTCCTCCGCCCTACCGTACCAATGCTTCTACGGCCTGCCTTCCCACAATCCACCCGTGGAGTCTGCTCATCGACGGCTTTGCTAAGACCTGTACGGACACCGAGGACGAGGATGCCTCTCCGAGCCAAGATCACAAACCCGGCGATGCAGGGCGAGCGTCAGGTGCGGAACTTGAGCTTCCTTTCGCTACAAACTTGACTGACTGACATTTGGTCCATAGTATGCAACAGGACAACCAGCAATCGACTCGCTGCCCGGAGATGCTGAAAACGACGTCGTCTTCTCGGCCAAGTACGGAGTCCGGACAATCGAGCTGAATCGGCCAGACAAGCTGAACTCGCTCAATGGGTCTATGGCGAGAAAGATTATTCCACGACTCCAGGAGTGGCAAAAATCTGGGCTGGCCAATGTCATTGTCATCAAAGGAGCCGGCCGAGCATTCTGCGCAGGGGGCGATGTTGCCGTGCTTGCTCAAGATTGCGCAAAAGGAAAGGAAGGACAACAAGAATCGACGGACTATTTTGCACTCGAATACAAACTTGACCACCTCATCGCTACTTATCCCAAGCCGTACGTCGCCTTCATCGATGGCATCACGATGGGCGGAGGCGTAGGGCTCAGCGTGCATGCGCCGTTCAGGATAGCGACGGAGAAGACGGTCTTTGCTATGCCGGAAACCACTATCGGCTTCTTCCCCGACGTCGGAGCCAGCTTCTTCCTCCCGCGAATGGACGGTGCACTCGGACTTTACTTGGCGTTGACGAGTGAGCGACTGAAGGGACCGGAAGTTTTGTAAGTATTTTTCAGTGGCGCTTTCATGCACGTGGCTGACTTTGAACCAGCTTTTCTGGCATTGCGACACACTATTTGCACAGCTCTTCGCTACCCGATCTCGAAGCCCGACTTGCGGAGCTACAGTTCAAGGACTTGGCAGACATGAATGAGCGCTTGACAGTGATCAACAACACCATCGAAGAGTTCACCACCGGCCTACCTTACGATCAGCCATTGCAGATGGATATGAACATCCGCAAGATTATCGACTTTGCTTTCCAATCTGTCCATGATACCCCAGAGAAGATTGTCTCGGCCCTCGAGCAGACATTATCACAAAACGTTGACGATTACATCAAGGACTGGGCGAAGAAGACGGTAGCGACGATCAAGGAGCGCAGCCCGATCGCGGTCGCCGTATCACTGCAACAATACCAAAAGGGAGCAGGGTGGAACATTGCACAGACATTCGAGCAGGAGCACCACATTGCGAGCCGCTTCATGGCACACCCGGACTTTGTCACGGGTGTGACGGCGCGATTAATCTCCAAGCAGAAGGGACGACCAGACTGGAAGCCCAACACGTTGGAGGAGGTGACGCGCGAGCAGGTGGCAGAATTCTTCAGCGAAAACCCATCCGGCTTGACGCTGCTCAATAAAGAGCACAGCGCACAGTACCACGATTACCCTCACGCTTGGGTCGGGCTGCCGCGGGAAAGCGAGGTGAAGCGCTTCGTTCAGAGCGCCAACCCGGAGTCAAAGGACTTTGTGGTGCAGTATTTCCTCGAGGACAAGAACCAGAAGATGGGCACCAAGGAGAAGGTGGAGGAGATTCTGGAGCGCAAGACGAAAGCAAAGAAAGACGGAAGGTTAGAATGGGTGGATTGAAAGTTAAAAGATCTGTATAAACGGTCGCTTCGCTGGCAATTCGAGAGAGACAAGCAAAGTGTGATCCTTTATTTCCCCACGGTTCCGAACAACCTGTCGCCCACGTCGCCCAGGCCGGGCTTGATCATGCCCTTCGCATCGGTCTCTTGATCCACGCCTCCGACCCAGAACTCAGTACCCTGAGCCCACGTCTCGCTCGCCCGCTCGAGACCACCAACAGATCCCAACACCGAAACCACGACTATCCTCTTGACCCCCCAGTCCTTGAGCGTATCAATAGCCGCCGCAGCCGTCGCGCCAGTAGCGATGATCGGATCGACGAGGATCGCCAGTTCCGAAGGCCCTTGGTCGGAGGAATTGGTGCTGCTGTTGTGGTAGGGCAGGTTGTTGTAGTACTCCACCGGCTGGAGGGTGGATTTCTCGCGGTACATACCCAGATGGAAGACGGGGACCGACGTGGGGAGGAGGGTGAGTAAGGGCTCGACCATTGAGAGGCCGGAGCGCAGGATGGGCACGATGGAGACGTTCGACGGGGTTATGTGGTCGGGCGTGTAGGTGTAGCCTATCGGGGAGGTGTCCTATCGCACAGTCAGTCTCTGCTCCTTCTGGGGCTAGGTTGCTCGCTTGGGATTGAAAGGGAGAATGGTAGTACTTACACTTCCGGACGACGTTGTTGACAGGGCGCTGGCCAGAGCCTCGTACCCGACCATCAGCGCTATATCATGGACCAATTGCTTCGTATCGCGCGGGTTGGTGGAGGACGACCGCAGCTGGGACAGCTTCGCGCGGACGCAGGGATGTGACGAGACGTGGACATTGCTCGGTAGTGAAGGCGCCATTATTGCAGTGCGACTAATATGACAAGGACGAGCAGGTAGGGTGTAAGGTAAAATAAAGAGAGAGGTAAAGGTAGCAAGGTACCGGTGGAGGTAGGCGAGGGGCAGCGATAGTGCGGGATGCCGGGGCTGAGGGGAATGGAGAGGCTGAGGCTCCGTCTATAGCGAACCACGGAGCCCGCCTGTCAAGAGGCCCGGCCCGCGCCGTGTTTTATTGCCCTGCAAAGTGGTGCCTGTCGATGCTTCTGGAGATGTTCTCATAGCCTCAAATTGTATGATACAGGACTCCTCACGTAGTCAGTATTGCTGATTACCTCGACACGTCTGGGGGAATCGCAATATATCCATAGTCTATACTTTTGCGCTCCAGTCAGTGTGTTGCGCCGATATGATGGAGAGGATGCGTGGAGGACTATATGAATGCTTCCAGTAAGTACGAAGTGTGGTGAATGGATACGCTCGAGCATCGTCTCTTTTCCGCTTGGAGAGACATCCATGCTGTTATTGTATAGACGGCATGGCCACAGATTTTCTCGGCGTCATTTTGGTCGAGGGCATCGTAAGTAGGTAGAATGTTGGACAGTAGCGGGGCCAATGCCAGCCAGGAATAGGACCTTCTCGTAGGCATTACTGTAAGCTATCAACGACATCTTACTAGTTTCGGACCTCTTACCACAGCCAATTATTTTATTGAACTTCATAACGCCTCCTCATCCTATAAGAATCCTCAAGAATTTCGAATGTCGCGCGTACTAGCGAAGAGCAGCTCAAGCACCCAAAGCAATTCCGCACCGGCCGAGTCTTGGCATCCCAGAGCTCCGGCAAAAATTCAACGACAACCATACCATCTCCACCACTCAATTGCAGGGCACCAACACCACCCAATCGCCACAATGCCATCTCTCGGCCGCCTCGTGAGGCCGGCCTGGTCATCAGTTCGCTCTGTGCAGCACACATCTACAGCATCGGTATTGTCGCCCTTCTTCACGCACTTCCAGCAATGCCGACAGGCCTCGATCCTTTCTTCTCTCAGCGACAATGCCGGAGCATACAACAAGCGCATCCGTCGCGGTCGCGGTCCTGCTTCAGGAAAGGGGAAACAGGCAGGTCGTGGTGCCAAGGGTCAAAAGAAGCGCGGCAATGTCCCGCCTGGGTTCGAGGGAGGGCAGACGCCGTTGTCCGTGGTGCATGGTATCAGAGGATTCGTAAATATGTGAGTGCTGCTATCGGACGGGCGGCGGACGGGATATACTGATGTGTTACTGCCAGCCATGCCGAAGAGATGACGCCCCTCAACCTCTCTCGCGTGCAGAGATGGATCGCCGATGGCCGTCTTGATCCATCGAAGCCGATATCAATCTACGACCTCAAGAGATCAGGCTGCTTGTCTGGCGTCAAGGACGGCGTCAAGCTCCTCGCTCGCGAGACTCCAGAGGCTCCCTTTGCGACACCAATACAAATCATAGTCAGCCGGGCGAGCGCCTCGGCCATCTCTGCGGTCGAAAAGGCAGGAGGTCAGGTCGTTACACGGTACTACAGCGGCAGCTCACTTGCGCGGGTCATGAAGCAAGAAGTACATCCTTACTACAGCCTTCAGAGCCAGCCGCTGGCACCACTGCCTGCAGCGACTGGTGTCACCGGAGAGGGCGCGTCCGCCGCAGCAACGCAAGACGCTACGCTTGAGGCTGAGAAGAGGGCTGTCATGGACAATTTCAAGTACAGGCTGGCCGATGCGACTTCCCGGAAAGATATAGAGTACTATCAGGATGCGGCAAACCGGGGGTATCTTAGCCACCTCGTCCCTGGAGGTCATGGACCGAACTTGTTCTTCAAACAGACCGGGGTCGCGAAGAAGGGCAAGACGCAGCGAAAGGGTGCAGCGAAGGCGGACAACATGATGTGGTGAGCTGAGCATGTATTGTACATCTCATATCGCCGCCGACGATCTTCTCGTTGCATACTCGGGACGCTGCGCAAACAAGTCGACCATATGCAACGGCAGACTAGGATGCGCGTCTAGCTGGACATCGGTAAGGCGAGCAATGAGGCGAAGTGTGCATGCAGCAGAGGTACAACCAGAGACGGCGAAAGGCTTGTCACACATCGCTCACACCGAGTAGCTAGACATATCTGGACTGCGCTGTCTGTACGACAGGCGGATGGCCTGGAACGTCTGCAGAAGGTACCGTAACATGTCACGTCACCCAGATCACCACTGCATCACGAATCGTCGCGCAGGAAAGAAGTAGCGCGCAATGCAGCCGACGAAAGCAGCCTTGTCCTCTGGGCGGGCATCGCTGCGGGGGTTGCAGTACCTAATCTCCCTGACAAGGCCACGTACATATATGCAGTCTCACCGTCAAAATATCATGTCGAATACTTGTCAAGGCAATGCAAGTACCAGTAGATCACTCCAGTGAGCGCGCAGTCGCATGTCCCTTTGTGATAGTCGCAGAAAAGCCGTGTCGGATCACCGAGCCTCGCATGGAAGTGGATTTGGATGATCATGGTGTTGTCTGACTACGCCGGGCGGGCCAAAATCTTGTTGCGCAGGCATGTCGTCGACCTGCAGTGAGGTCAGGCGGCCATGGGCAGTTGTAAGTCGTAATCACCGGAGCAGGGAATGCTGATTGTTTGCATTGCCGATGAAATTTACAAGGCTGTCATGTCATCGCAAATGAGATGACGGGCTGGCTAAGCGCCACAGCGAACAGCCCGTGCAGTCGACAGAAAAATGGTGGCTGAGTGTATTGCGCATGTTGGGGCTCCTCGGCCCATAGTACCATGATTGCTCGGCGGGCCGCGGATTTCAGAATTGAGTTGGCACCTTTAGAGACAATCCGTATACGTAGCGGGAGGCTGGATGATGTGCAAGGCATGTGTGTGTGTGTGCGTATGTGTGTCTGTTTGCCAACGAGGCTGGCGTAAAGGAAGCGAAAAACAGGCAAGACATATTACGATTCCGAATGGTCGGACCGTGTTACGTATTGATCATTTGCCGATGTGGACCAGATAGCCACTCGGGATCCCACGGCATACCATGACGAGGACTATTGTGGATCGGAAAAGCTATCAAACACACTTTCTTTGGCGGCGGGCCGTTTTGACGGTGACTATCGCAATCTTGTGATGAGGATGAGGAGAGAAAGAGTGTGGTCTGAAGAGGGTCCCGACGCTAACGACACGAACGAGGCCCCGAATGAGGCCCGAAAAAAGAGGCGAGCTGGGAGGAGTCAAAACCAGATCGAGAGATGAGCCGCGCCCGCAAACCCGGGCTAGCTGGGAGGTAGTGCGGTTGCCCAGGCGGTCAGGAGGAAGATCTGCCCTTGGGAATTGGCATGGGGTTGGGGGGTAAAAAGCAATCGTCTGACAAGTTTCCGCCAAGGGTGGAGTGCTTTGGCGGAACGTCAATGGCAAACTCGCATCCACCAGCGAAGGAGAGAGATCGACCATGTTGGCTGCCGCGCTTGGGACAACAAAAGTTACTGTTATCACGTCGTGGTGTGCGGTCAGGCTGCAGCCGTGGCTGGGAGACCGTCGCGCGGTACATTATGCGGTAGGTACTCGGCGACCGCCAGGCATCGAAGACCCCTCTCATCCAGCTGACCTGGACGCTTGCGGGATCGAAGTGGGATAGACAGGATCATAGTGTGGCCTGATCGCAATCCGGGCGGCGTGCATGGTCAAACATCCTCGGCCAGGGATAGAGTGGGATGTGCACTCGAGCCAAAGTGGCGAATTAGGCGTGAGTGGATTGATGTGGCACAGCTTCAGCTCCGTGGGAAGACGAAAAGGAGGCCCACTGTAGCTGGAGAGCTTCAACCTCGACCGTGAGATGCGAGACACGGCCCATCGGACGATCTGATTGGATCACAGGCGAGTTCACCGAACCGGCTGCCAGCGTCTGCGTATCGACACCCCTAAAGTTAGCGACACAACAGGAGGCCAGTGGACCGTCCAACCCCCGTTCAGACCACACAGTGACGTTGAGTATCGAGACGCGTATCACGGCCGTGTTGGGCAAGTCGTAAGCACGCTGCGAAATGCAAAACGCCGATACAGCCATTATGAACACTCCCACCCTTATGATTATTTGTGATTGCGATCAGCAGACGCCGACATCAATGAGCAGATTCTTCACATCGTTGTCTGCGACAGTCACTGGATAAGAATGACCGGTCCGAATGACGAGAACGGGTCGACGATTTCAAAATGATGGAATGGTCACGACGCGTCGCCATCGGGCGCGAGTTAAAGCCAATAATTTGGCCGGTTCGGGCATGGCGAGGCTCTTCCTGGGCGTCGCTCGCAGAACAGGTCGGTGCGGGATCGTTTGTTAGCCTCGTCAATCCAGAAGGCGACACGCCCCACAGTGAGCTCGTCTCTGACGCCTAGACAGGAGCGAGGCGGTATGTGACACCGTGCAGCCGAATGTGCTTGCGGTTTCGCCGTCACCCCTCTACCCCACCACCGTGAGTCGCGCACGCACAAATCTGTTGGAACCGCTTCGCTTGACCGTCCGCCGCGGATCTATTCGGCTCATGACCACAATAGTGGGCCGGCCTCCTTTGGAAGATCGGAAGCTGTTGCCTGCAAAACGCCCTGCTTGCGACGCATCGTACGAAAAATCTGGCAGCCTTCCTACATCTAGGGTTGGAGGCCATGCGTGATGCCGGTGACGGTCAACGGTTGCAAATGCAATACCGTGCAATACCTCAGGCGGGGTAGAGGCGCACGCTGTGGCTCATCATCTCGCCTGCACACCCACCACTGAGGCCGCAGAGATGGAGTATGAATCGGGTTGCATCTGGGCAGCTAGCGAAGGAACTGCGCTTAGTGGTGCCGCCCTAGGCCCCCCTTCGGGCGGAAATGCTTGGGGGCCCTGTTTACTTGCCAGCGCTAATCCCCGTTACCGGATTCGCCCACACGGCACCAGTGAGTGACTAGCCTGAGGGGCCCGCCCTGTCTGTTTGGGGGCGTAAGCGTGGGCGCCAAGTGGGTTGGTTCGTGTGGCGTTGACAGTCTTGAACGACGTGAAATGACGAGACGGACACCGTGACGGAACATGCCAGCCCACGTCCATGGATGATTTACTGGTTCCATCGGCAACCTTATAGCGGCAGCCTTGCAGCGACAATCTATGCACTGCCTCCGAACAGCAGGCCGATGTGGGCCAAACGCGGGCTGTTTCGATGGAGGACCGGCAGGCGACAGGCGGCGGCCTAAGCTAGTCACACGCTTCAGCTCAAAGTCCGATGGGCAGTTATTACTGCAGCAGTAGTGCCACGTTGGCCAAGATCGTGTCTGAGCCGGAAGCAAGCCTTAGGAAGTCGCCCTCCCGTTTGTAGAGACGGTGATTCAGCACAAGATAGTCTCCCAAGACTTGTGGTTGAGGAATTTCTCACAAGGTTCGGTTGGTCAACCGTGACATGATGGGCACTCCGCCTCGCGCCAGGCTCCCCCTGTTACCTTGATCTGCACGCAACATGCACGGCAGGTGCGTAGTGCTGTCGACGGGTCTCTGAATAATATCATCTCAAATATTGCAAGTTTGGTGGGTCCAGCGCACCTGTGTTTTGTTAGGGAGCCAGACTGTGGCCGACGGGGCGCCGAGGATCAGACACACAGGAGAGCACGGCGGCAACGCCGACATTACAACTCTTGCTTGGGCCAGCTGGAATGGTTGCCGATCCTTTTTACCTCCCTCTAGAAGCTGTGAAGCACTCGGTGTGCCACTCCGAACGTGTTCAAAATTAGGCCTCGCCAGCTTGGCGTCATGGCGCGGGCGATCGGCTTGCGAAACCCTTGCTGTCTGCTCTGTTGGAACTCCTGTCCACAAAGGCAAGCCGTCAGACTGTAAATTAGTCGTTGACAGACATCCCATGCACGAGTCTGTGCTGTGCGAATACGCGGGTCATGCGGCGGCGCAGAGGCTTTCACTAAGATCACGCCCGCCTGATAGTGACCCACAGCAAGAATTTACAAGAGTGCTGTGCTCGTATCAATAAAATGCCCGTAGTCGCAAAGGACACGGGGCGGAACGAGATGATTGGGTCCGGCTCCTTCCAATTTTCATAGACGGCGGCGAATCACACCGTGCATGGCCTTCGTGATGGGACGGTGAAGCGGGGTGTTAACTACATCAGCGTGGTGGTCGCCTACAGAGGCCAATCGCGCCGGGGCCGCGATACAATACATTGAGCCCAACAATTGCGGCCAGCTGTACTTGATAATTTGAAGCCACGTAGCTCCCATGCCTCCGAGCTGACACCGCTTGATGCATTAGGCTGCTGTCCAGCCATAGCCGGGACTATTGCAACGCTCGTCCTGAGTGTCACGTTGGGCTTGCTTACAGCCACCAGAAGCATTAGCAGTATCCCATATGTACACCATGGCCGAACGGATTTGTACCGTGCAATTGCAGCAGGTCCAGCATATGGAAGAACAGTCAAGAGCAACAGACGATCATGCTTTGCAGCCTGCATCGGGTCCTGTCTCCCCTGATCCGCCGACAATTATTCGGCAGCTGTGGAGCGCCTCTCACCGGTATGGGGTCCTTGATCGAGGTTGCATTCGTCAGAGACGCCGCCTCCTTCATCGCAGTGCCAACGGTGCGCAGTCTTAGTCGATTACGTGTTGCAAGATGCGGACGATGGCGGCCTTGAATCAAAAGGATCGCTCGGAATGTGAAGAAAACCTCTGACGGAAACCCCGGCTCATCCGATCCCGGGCGGAATAGAAGCACTGGAGCTGGTCCCGAAGGGACTCGCTCTCATGTGCCACAAGTATATGCTCGTACCGTACCGTGCGGCAACGCAGAGACAAAAATTGTGCACTAATCATGTTACCCGCCCAGAGGCAGATCCCATGCCGGGCGCACGACGCCCGGTGGCGCGGTGCGGAGATTGGCTTGGAAGGGAGGTGCTGTTGCATACAAACTGTAGTGCCCAGATCTTGATCTGACTGGATTCTGGATTGCGGATTGCGGATTGCAGCCGGCCTCATCGGTCAATACTGGACACTGGGTCGTAACCGCCGCGTTCTGATGCTAAACTTCCGGAGCCTTCTGCACGGTCCTCGACCCAAGGCCGTTGCTCGCTCGTCCGCCTGTCCACCTGCTCGTACAGTACGCACGACCGCTAAGAGTGAAGTGAGACTTGTCAAGGAGGCACGAAACATGGAATACAACGACTGATGTAGACGAATACTTGCATGGCGGAAATGGCGGTGGCATCTACCAACCACACCGAAAGTAGTATGACCGCTTTTGCAGAGGCCACGAGAGCCTATCACGGCCAAGTTGACAACGTTGTGTCTTCACTTGCCCTCGACAAGTCAGCAATCACTGAGCGGTCCGGCTACTGACATGGATGCGGATGTGCATAAGCTAATCCGGCACTAGTGAGCGCAAAAGCGAGTGAGCGTCGCCCATCCGTGCCTTGCCCGGTCTTGCCTGGCCTTGTGGCGTGCGTATGTATGAGAATATAGTGCGCCAGGATGTGCGGTACGGTGCGCAGTGCTGTTCTCGCCGGTGTGCTGTGCCGCTGAGCTGCGCCTAAGTTTGCTTGGGAGACAGCGTCGAGCTTGACCTGCAAGTCGCTATTGCTCCTGTTCCTCCACCTCCACCCAGCAGGATTATCCGGTCAGCCAAGCGGGAGCGGTGGTGGACCGTCCTTGACCAGCGCCGTTATGCAGTCTCTCATTCGCCCGGAGGCCGCCTGCGTGGTCATCGGGCCATCAGCCTCCTTCCGTTGTCTCGTCCTCGCATCTCGCATGTCCATCACAGGGCCGCCCGCCGTCCACCGCCCACCGCCCGCCGGCGGCCCCTTCTACCACCACCCTGACTAAACTCGGGCGTCGTGGCGCGCGCCTGGTGCGTGCAGTGGGCCGAGTCGACTCGGCTGATGTGCGGTCTGCACGGCTGCAGAGCGCAATCTGCAGCTGATGCCACGCAGTTGCAATGTTCTAGCGGGCAGCGGGCAGCGCCCTGATGGCGATGCTCGCAGGCCGCACGATCTGTGATATTTGATATGTGATATGTGATGCGTGATGCGTGATGCGTGACGCATGGTGCGTGGGAAGTTGATCTTGCGTACTCTCGATAGGCTTTCCTTTTTCCGCATGTTCTGCGCACACCACTCCATCCGCCAATCTCCCGCTTGAATGTCCATCGTTCGCGCGCCCGTCGCTGGCCATACCGACTGGGCTGCCCGCTGCCCGCTGGACGCTGAACGCAGGCGCCGCTGGGCTGGCTGGATCCTCCGTGCCTCTCACTCGTTGCTCGCCGCTCCACCCACCCACCTACAGACACACGACACCCCGTGCTTTGCCCGTGTCCGTGTCAGGGTCCCCCCGTCCCCGTGCCTTGAGAGTTGCGTGAGGCGTCTTGCGTTGCGTGGTGCATGGGGCGCGGAGCCGGGCCCGCTGGTCCTGGTCCTGGTCCTGGTCCTAGTCCCAGTTCTGCTCGTCCCACTGGCCGAGCCAGTCGTTGCGAGACGAGACGAGACGACACGAGAGACGACGCGGTGCGAACGTTTTCCTTCCCTTGCCACATTCGCCCTTGCCGGCTGGCCGGCCGGTGTGCTCATGTCCTCACCCAAGCCCCAAGCTCAAGCCCCAGCCCACACACACACACACACACCTGCCCCCCGAGGCCGCGGCCTCGTTCCTTTGTGTGCTCCCGGCTGAGCCTGGCGGTTGCATGTTGGGTGGCCGGCTCTCGCTTCTCTGCCTGCTAACCTCATTCTCCTACCACCGGCCCGCCACCTGCGCCGGCGATCGTTCCACTCCGACTCGGGGCGGCGCAGGTCTGAACCTGGTCTCTTTTGGCTTTTTCATCATGGTCAAACCCTTTTCCCTCTCTCCCATACACCCCCCATACCGGCGTCCGAGCCCTGGAAGATGTCTTGGGGAGGAGGGGCACCGTGTCGTGTCCACCAGTGGACGGATGACGGGTGAGGGCTGATGAATGATGTTCTCGCTTTCGTCGGCGCTGGTGCCGATACTGGTGCTGGTGCTGATGCTGGTGCTGCGTCTTCGAATGCAGTTCCAGTCTTGGTTGCGGCTTCCTATTACCGCAGATTATTGCCCTCACCTCACATCCGCCAACTCCACTTGATGGCTTTTCATGGCTTTTGCCATGCAACTCCTCGCCCAGCCTGAAAAACCTTAGGACCTTGGGACCTGACGGTATCTGCATTGCTCGGTTGTCTTCTCTGCCTGCTTGTTTGTCTCCCCCGAGCCTAGTCCTGCTTGGTGTTGCCGATTATACTTCACTCCCTCACACCTCGCTGTTCTTCATCATCTTCAACCTCTCCCTGCTCACCACACCACCCCTCACCTTCCCACCACTTCACTTCACCTTCCAACTATACCGACAATACGAGCCTCTCGTCACACGCCTTCTTATTTCCTGGCTCTTGTCTGTACTCGTCTCTGCCCGTGTTACCACTCCAGCTCTTCGACTTCCATTTGTTGCTCCTCGTACCAGTCTATGATGAGAGCAGGTCATGCACAGCTCATGAAGCAATCCTGTTGACAGAAGCCAAGCGTTCAACGCAATTTGCACTCGACTCGACACAGAGCTTGAATACGGACTTCTCATTCCTTCATCTTTTCTCCCGCAGCATCGGCGTGGATCGACTGGATGCAGACATACCTTCATGTATTCTCTGCCGTCATACCAGACACAAGGTCTTTGGCCAGCCTCTGCTCATTTAGCCGACGCTCACTCCCGCTGGCTCACGTCTGAGGCTCTGTTGACCTCAAGGTGTGCTGGTCAGGCGAGGCGGCCATTGACCCCGCCCCAAGATATGAACTCCCTCGCCCCTACGTACCGCTCGTACGAAAGTAACTATCAAGAGCCTGGGAGATACTCTGGTGAAAGACATCCGAGCAGCAAGTCTTACCTCAGCCAATATGACTCAGCAACAGAGAGTAGCGAAATGCAGAAAGCCTCGAGCCAGCAATACACCAAGGCATACACGCAGACTTCTTCGAGCAGACAATCGAGTCCGTCACTGTCTCAGCAGTCGTTCTCAGCTACTTCTCAAACCCGCAAGGGGTCACAGCAAAGCTTGATTGCTCCGTCTCTACAGATTCCCAACACTATCAACAATAGTCGAGGTAGTCTCTCAGATTTGGCAGCACAAATCACTTGTCTTTTCTGGTTTGAGAGCTCAGCTGTATTGGACTATGCCGAGGGCCTTGACTCGACAGCAACTATACCACAATCACTATGTTCGGAGACGATACCGACAACGGGATTCAGGAAGTGGGTTACTACTATTTTGTCAACGACACAAGTTGCACAGAACGTGATCTTGCTGGCTCTCTTGTTCATCTACCGGCTCAAGAGGCAAAATCCATCCGTGAGGGGAAAACCTGGTAGCGAGTATCGACTTTTGACAGTTGCCTTGATGCTCGGCAATAAATTCCTAGATGACAACACCTACACCAACAAGACTTGGGCCGAAGTGTCCGGAATATCGGTCATGGAAGTGCATATAATGGAGGTTGAATTCCTCAGCAATATGAAATACAACCTCTTCACCTCTGCTGCTCAGTGGAGCACTTGGCAGAACCAACTGGGACAATTTGCTCGCTTCCTTGAGCAGGCGACTCAGAGCCCGAAGCCTCAGGCAGCTCCAGCTCTACCTCTCGGCCAATACAGCGGATCGACCCTCCCATCACCGCCGATTTCCTTCCAAGCTTCGCCTCCACGGACCTTCACGCCCGCTATGGTCAACCAACAGCGTGTGACCACTGGGGTGTCGCAGATGCTGCAAGCTTCATCGGCAAGACCATCACCGTATAAGACCACTTCGAATCTAGCTTCCGGATCCCGCAAGAGAGGATTCGAGGATGACGAGGAAGAGCTTGCAAATTCTGCCAAGCGGGTCATGTACAACCAACCTCAGTATACGCGGCGGTTGTCTCAAAATGATGGATCCTCGATGTCGAGGATGTACGACTTGCCACAACAGCAACATGCTCCTTCGACGACTTCTGTCTACCAGGCCATGGGACAAACCCGTGCATCGGTCCAGTCGTCTCAGCGCGAAAACTATGTTCCCCCACATTTACCGCCACTGTCTCAACAGTTGAAACCCTCCCCTGCTTCGTGGCAAAGCACTCCGATATCTCTCGCTGCCAATTCATCTTCTCTGGCGATGGCACTGCAGTCTGCACGGACGTCTCGTAATCAAAGCCCGTACCTGTCTTCGACCAACGTGTCTCCGACCAATACGGCGCTGCTTCCCGCCACCCCACAGAACGGACAATCGCCATCAGTATTCCTCGCCCAGCGAGACAGCCCGTACAAGCCTGTTCGGGGTGTCCATACTCTACTGGTACCGCCACCGTCGCGGGCGATGAACCAAGCAGACCACGTCCGCAACAACCAAATGCATTACCAACCACTTGGTCGACCATTCAACGAACGACAGGCTGGCAAGCTGCCGTACATCGCGCTGAATCAGTGGTTTGATGGCATGCAGAAGGCGTCAATTCCGTTGGAACAATGGCAGAACACGGCATACAATCCTAACCCGAATCAACACATCCGATAAATATTGTTTAGGTTGCAGCGGGCTTTGCGTTGCAACTTGGACCGACGATCAGAACAATTTCATGACTGCATCATGATCGGTCAATTTTTTTTACAGCAGTGTCATTTCATTCACAAGCGATACGGGAGTACATGCGAGCATTCAGAGTAAACCACGACAAGGACTTTGTCGGCGAGGGAAGCATTATAAGGAGCACTCTTGCATTTAACGACGACCATGACTGAGATTCTGATGGGCCAAAGGCCTCTTTCACAAGCGAATGGCATTGCTGGTGCAGGATAGCACCAATGAACAAAACAAGGCATAGCACGGGGTGCGAAGCATCATGGCGCCAAGATGACAGGCAAGGGCATACGGCAGCATGCGTGCTGACCTTTTGTGGAATGAAAGCAACTTTATGCCCAGATCTGTGAATTTGCAGTGACTTGCCCGTAATGTGCGTAAAGTGCCGAGCAGGCCGAGTGGATGAATTAGAGCTCTGATCACGCCTATCTCATGCCAAGTGCCGAAGGGCCATTCCCGGCCATGTCCGGAGATGGTGGATGGCATTGCCGAGTAGATGCGGCAAGAGTCAGAGGCAGGAGGGAGGGCATGTCTCACCCTCCACCGACCATTTTAGTGGTCGCTGTTGGAAATTTATTTCCGATATGCACCTGCACTCATGTCCTACACTGACCGCTCTCCGTTGCTCTCGTCTGCCGGTCACGGCCGTGAATCGCGTGCCATGGCCACTCCTGACCGCTCTGATCGCGAGCCTTCCCCTGCCTCCGTCGAAGCAGACATTGGAGCTGCGCCGAAACACAATGGCCAGCCCGAAAGGCCAGTAGAGGCGGGCGTATTGTCCAGAGCCTTTTTTCTCGGCGCAGTCGACACCAAACATGCCGATCTGGTCCTCCTATCGCATTCATTTGCGTCGGGCATGGTCGATGCGGCGTGCTTTAGCAATTGGAGCGTTTTCGCCGCCATGCAGACGGTCAATTGGCATTCGTTCCGAGACCGAGAGAAAGTACTGATATTGGCCAGGGCAACACGGTTCTGCTCGGCCTGTCGACGGCCACCACCGCGAACAATCCGCATGCCTGGACCACCACTCTGGTTTCCATCTGTTCTTACCTCATAGGCGTCTTCTTCACGTTCCGCTTGACGATGCTTTGCTCGCCCCAGGGAGCGGCAACGAATCGCTTGTTTCTCAATTCGCTCTTCATGTTGCAGGCGGTCATGATCCTTGTTCCCGCCAGCCTCATAGCAGCCAACCTGGTTCCGCACAATCCGGGCGGTGTGGCCACTCTTTCCACAGCGACGGATGTCATCGACAATGTGCGTATCGTCAGTCTTTTGCCTCTGCTATCCTTCCAGGCTGGGATCCAGATCTCATGCTCCCGTCTGCTTGGCTACAATGAGCTGCCTGTCAATGTGCTCACAAGCACCTACTGCGACATTATGGGTGACAACGCTCTGTTCAACCCGAAGAATGTCAAGCGTAACCGCCGCGTTGCCTCGGTCGTACTCCTGTTCTCCGGAGCAATTAGTTCTGGCTGGCTCATGCGTTCTGCAGGCGGCTTGAAGGCCTCTCTCTTTGTTGCAGGAGGCATCAAATTCGCCGGCGCCGTGGCGGCATTCTTGTTCCTGAAGAGGGCATCGGCACAGAGGAACGGCTGACATTGTCGACCATTCACCAAGATATCAAGATTGCACAAGTGATTGACAGGTAGTTGAATACCCTAGGACGAATAGATGTCCAACCCAAATCGCTTTCATCCTCTGTCACCTTCTCAAGAAACCACATTCCACCCGCTCACCAAGGCCTCTGCAATCGCAGGCCATACTATGGAGGATTGCCATCATCTCAGCCTTCGTCGAGCCGGCATCGCAGCAAACCTGGTGTAGAAACTGGACTCGCGACGGGCTCGCGGACGGTGTGCTGGGCGGACGAGGCCTTGTCATGTCAAATCCAACACTGTCATTCGCGCCATGACGTTCGTGCGCAAGTCCGACTGGCATTTCAAACCCATTCGACTTTCTCTCGACTCCATCAACAAGCTCATACACGGGAACGGTCTGTCTCTTACGACCTGCCAGCCTCGCCACGCTGCAGCTGCACTCGTAGCGGGCATTGTGCTTCATGCACGCTTGCAGGCACTTTTTCATGCTCCACCTGGCCAGCTTCGTCCGGTTCTTGCGCTTGCCATCAAATACCTCCTGCACGGTTCCGCTACCATTGTGCACCTGGTTCAAAAAGCTATTGCTGGACCCTCTGCATGAGACGTACCTCTTACCAGGGCGCGTATCCGGCCCGCAGAAATCAAAATCCATCCAGCAGTCCAAGTCCTTGCGACGCAGTCGCTCGTACAATCGCACCGCACCTCGCTCGCCCTCGACTAGGCGTGGTTGTACCGGACGCTCGACTCCATGGCGCACCTGCACATCTTTGTACGTCCTCTGCTCATACACCGGCCGCCAATGTGTCGCTGTAATGGGATAATGCGTCAGTCCACCCTGTCGTCTGAGTAGTTGCAGTGGGTCCGGGATCAGAAAGTTGGCGTCCGTTCCGACCTCCTGTTGCGGCTCGTCCGGTGTCTTGGGCGGGGTGATGATGATGGTCGGTGCGAGAGAGTTGGTCTCGCTGTAGTGGTAGTCGCCTGCTGGGATGAAGGCGGACGCCGGTATCGTGATTGGTAGAGTGGACTCGACGCTGTCGGTTGATGTAGCGTCGCTGTGTCTCTTGCGACCCATAGCGGAGGTTGTGGACTGGATCACTTTGCGATAGTCGAGAGGGCTTGCGATGGGAGGTAATAACAGTCGCTGAGCGAGGAGCTTGCTGGATGACAATCTATCAATTGAAGCAAGATGTGTTACTTGTTGTACAATATCGGTTTCTGCATTTAGATTATACTTTCTGCTTGCATTGCTTTTGCAGCACTATTGCAGCGGCAAAAATCAAGCCACGACACCATCTAGATGTACATTGGTCGTATGTAACAAGGTTGGATGTCAGAATTCGTCTTACCAAGACTTTCAGCCTATTCTGCAAAGGGCCACTCGAGTTGCACGTCGCTGCGCAATTGTCAGGCAGCGAATGGTGCCGTTTGCCCTCTGTCCACCGCGGCTTAAGTCTGACTCGGTCTCCGAACCTCGCCTTTTTGAGCCGTGAGCGCCTAGGACAGCAGATGCTCTGCCTCCATATCTTCGCATTTGTCGTTCAGCGGGCAGGATGCGTGGCAAGCGTACATCGTCTGCTGCCATATCAAGCTTCGACTGACCTTGATCGTCGTGCACAAGCTGAGAAGGCGTTGCCGCACTTTCCGAGGGCCAGCCGGCAGATTGACGCTTGCTTGGGTTTGATCGCACCCAGTCTGGCGCGGGAGCAGGTGCCACCTCACCGAGTGCGGTATACTCGACCCGGTTTGACTCTCACAGCTTGCCCTTTACCAGATATCGCAGCTTAGACATGCCCTCGGCCTGGTCATCGATATCCCTACCGATCCGCACCATGCCCTCCTGCCATGTAGTACCCAGATGCCGTCCATCGCGACCAATAAGTCGGCTGTGATGCATGCCCCTCCCTCCAGCGGCCCGGGTCGTCCAGTCCTCCTTGCAGAACCAAACCTTCTCGTCGCCGCGCTGCATCAACAGATCCTCGACGGGAGTGTGGAATACCACCGTGTGTGCGATGCTGCCGACTTGGTGGAACATGTCCCCGACTTCGAGGTGATTAGCCACGATGAAGAGCGAGTTCCGATCGCTGGTGTAGAGATGCGCGCAGGCATGGAGGTTCGGGTTCGCAGTCTCCGGCAGGTCGCCGATCACGCGGTAGAAGTGCAATTGTCGCCGCGCAAAGGGAGTCAGAGGGTCATTGTAGCGGTGCATGTCGACTTTGCGCGTGTCCACGCCGGGGAAGGGGTCGTTGTAACCTGTCGCTTTCATGCGGTTCCAGTACAGCGGCATGTCGGCTGCCGGCGCTTCGGGCCAGTCTTCTTCTTTCTTGCCTTCTAGGGCGACGGCGTATTTGTCCCAGATGTCGATCGTCTCTTGTACATCCAAGGGGCTCTGCTCGGCCCGCTTGAATGAGCACGTGCAGGTGAAGCAGATACCCTTGCCCTCGGCCTGGGTGACGTTGATGGTGCGGGTGCAGTAAGATCCGCCGTCGCGGATGAGTTCTACCACGTATACGAATGGTACGGTCAGTAGGCCACCTAGGATGAACCAGCCGGTTGCGTTCTGCGCATTGAAGAGTCAGCTGTCAGGGGTCTGGCATTTGTAGTTCGAAGCATTGGGACCTACGTGGACTACGAAGCCTTCCGGGACCGTCTGCGCAGCGGCCCACACTGCCTGAGCGTAGACATGACCGCCATACGCCCGTCCGAAGCCGCCGGGAGAGAACGGCTTTGCGATACTCCTATACGTGACCGAATTGATCTTCTCAATGGCCATCAACTCCGCAAAGGGGAGATACTCATTACCGTCTTCGGGAGGAGCCATGGCCGGCGAGCAGTGTCTACGATTGTTTCGCTGTCACAATCAATATCGAGAACGAAATGGATGTTGATGCGAGGCAAAGTGCCTGCGTCGTCGCCATACCAGGAGTTGATCTCGCAGCACGAGCTCTCGGTAACAGACGAGGCGAGCCGCCCGCCATGTTTACTTACCTCGGCAGACGCCCGAATGCCGTCGACTACAACTCTGGGATCTGTGTCCTGAAGTCATACATAGCACTTCTAGGAATTCAGTTCGACCGCTGGCTCCCTCTACATCGGCTTTGAACACCTGATATCAAAGGCCCAGACCGGGCCCCGGCGTCCAGAAAGGACTTGACGAGGGGCATCAACCCGCCTTCAGCTCCACAATAGTCCAGCCCCCGATGTCGGGGGAGCTGGGGGAGACGCGCGGGGACCGAAGCCACGCGTGGCCCCGCCATTTGCAATTTTTTCTCTCTCCGGTCATGTTCACATTGCTTTCCCTTTTAGCCCGGTGCCGGCCGCTTGCATTTAACCGCACAAACCGTTTGGGACGAGCGGCTACGCCTTCTGATGAAAGCAGACCGCCATCGTTCCAGCCTCCTGTCTCTGATGTTTGATCCTTGGTGTCTTGCAGCGCGGGGGAAGGGGCGGAAAAGGCTACAATCCATCGGCGCCTTCTTACGGAGCTTGCCATGGGTCGTCGAGCGACGGAAACCAATTCATTCGACATATTGGGCAAAGCTTTCGATGGTCTGCTCGGGTCCGGTCTTTGTCGCCGCAATTGACAAAGGAGCCGCATCGTCTGTGCTCGCTCGCCGCAATTCCTTCGACCGTAGAAGAGAGTTGCATTTTCACGTTTTCACACTTTCACAGTGGCCTGATCTGCCAGCAGCGGTTGGAGACATGGCCCCGGCACCCGCACATGACGAATGCCGACTTATGCTCCTGTGTTTACCATCACGGTCAGAAATTGCACGCGTTTTACTCTGAGCACCGCTTGGCTCGTTCGTGACGTGTGCCAACACCGGGCGATGCGGCTGAAAATCTCTGCACAAGTGAGACCTCATCCACAGATCATGCCACCGGCAGTTGGGCGATAGAGTTGCGAGCCGCATGGAGAGCCAACGGCCAGCCGTTCTGTCGAGGCGGCTCGTCAGGGTGTCGCGTGCGCTTAGTCTCCGGTCTGGAAGCTGCGTAGCGCCAGGGGCGAAATGTCACTCCGTCTCCGTCGTAGCTGGCGGTCGAATCTGCTTCATACTCGCTTGATTGTACGATCGATGCTCCATGCTCGAAGCTCGATGATCCATCGTGCTCGGCTCCGGTAGCGAGCTCTGTGCTATGTTGGCCACGCAGCTCAACAAAAAATCCCCATACCATAACAGCGGTGCAAGGTTTCCGCGCGTTCAGATCAGGTGGGGCCGTGTGCGAAGCATGAGGGGAAACAGGGATGTCACAGCAAATTTGCGCCAGCGGTATGATTGGCTGCTTGATATGGCCTTTGTTGGCCTCGCCGGCCTCACTGGGAGCCAGGCAGAAGGGGAAATGATGGAGCCCCATATCGACCGCTGGCGCGGTGTTAGGCCGTGCATCGCGCGGCAGCCGGACGCCCGCCACAGCAGACTAGCTAGAGCCATGACAATAACCGGATCGCACGTCTGCAAGCTCACCTAGCTCTAGTCGGCGTACACGGAGACGCAAGCTGACAGATTATTCCGAGGTCGCTGTCGCAATGCGTGCTGCTCGCGGCTAGAACAAGCCAAGACATATCACGTCAGGGTTTAGTTGCCACCGGTCACGCCGCGCGGGATACGAACTGTCTGGGCCGCGATCTGGTGCGCGAAATATGGACATTGTTTGTGCAGTTCTTCGAGAACCCTGCCTGTTTGGAGCTCTGGAGCCATCAGCCGCACTAGCCATTTGACTTTGGGCCCAAGTTCGGACGAATCGCACCCGGGGACTGTCAAAGCGCCCGCATGCATTCGACCTTGATTTTTGTTGAGCTCGCGAAAGGCTGGTCCGCCTCCTCGGCAGGAGCAGCAGTGGCACCTCCAGCAGGATGTGCCATACCACCTGCCGCCAACGTCCATCACTCAGCCCATGGGGAGGAGATGCGGGATGCGGGACGTGGGGCTGCTGCATAGACGACACGGCGACGACCCCGTGGGCGCCTCCAGACTTTGCACTAGCAGCAAGAGACGGTAGTGTTGCCTCGGCCGGCGCGTGGACACGAGCACAAACGATGTCAGGAGGTCGTACTTTTGTGCTACAGTATGTACCAACGGCAGCGGCCTCGTCCCGCACGCAGCCAAACGACAGACGGGCAAACCGAGAGCAGCGCGTGGCGTCACGTACGGCGTTCTCCTGAACTCGCGGCTCAAGAATGCGGCTGCTGTTCTCGCGCGTTGCTGAGCGGTTCGGCCAGACAGTCGGGGCATGGCACATGGCACATGTCTCAGTCTCAGCCCTTGGCCTGAGTCGTCGACGCTAGGCGTATGCTAGGCAGGTGCTAGGCGTGCCTGTCGATACTACCTCGATTTGCGGGACTTGCCCCCAGCGCCCAGAGCCGCCTACGCCACGCTCGAAACGCGGGCGCTTGTGTGACACCCGGGCCTCCAACTCTCGTGAAAAATCAAACCCCCCCCAGCACCGGTTCGAGGTCCTGGCGCTAGGCTCCGCCGTTCCGCTCTTGCCTCGATATACCTCACGCTACACCTTGGCAGCGGCGCTGGCGGCGCTGGAGCCGCCTGGGGCCGCTCCGCGGGAGTCTGTGCTAGCCCAAAACAAGACCGATCCTGGACTAACGTCGTCGTCGTCGTCGCCGCCGCCGCCGCCTGCGCGCGCTCTGGAATGCGCATGGCCTCCCCGTGACCCCGCCAACGGCGTACGGAGAGGAAAGAAAAATTCCTTCTGGCCATGGGGCGCGCCCACTCTACTCCGCGTGCCCTAAGCATGGCCGGCATGGGGATCAGGCCTGGTATGGAATTATAAAGAGCCCTTCGTTGTCCTCCCCCCGTGTCTGTGTTTCCCTTCTCAGAGCTGTTCACTATCCCCTCGCTTCCTCTCCTCTTGCTGTACCCATTCTTCCTTTGAGTCTCTCCCCTTCCCAGTCCTCGCCATGGCTCCCTACACTGTGGAGCGCGTCGAGGCGCCGGTGACCTTCAAGGCCTACTTGATGTGCGCCTTCGCTGCCTTCGCCGGTATCCTGTTCGGCTTCGACTCCGGTTACATCAACGGAGTGTTGGGCATGGAGTTTGTCAAGAAGCAGTTCGGCACCGTCGTCCCTATCACCACCGGTAACCCGAATGGCTATGGCTTCAGGTCATCCCGCCAGTCCCTCATCGTCTCCATTCTCTCTGCTGGTACCTTCTTCGGTGCCATCTTCGCTGGTGCTCTCGCTGACTGGATCGGTCGCCGCACCACCATCATTGCCGGTTGCGGTGTTTTCACCGTCGGTGTCATCCTCCAGATCGCCTCCACCTCCACCCCTCTGCTTGTTGTTGGTCGTCTGATCGCCGGTTTCGGTGTCGGCTTTGTCTCTGCCATCAACATTCTCTACATGTCTGAGGTCGCCCCCAGGAAGGTCCGTGGCGCTATCGTTTCCTGCTACCAGTTCGCCATTACCATTGGTCTCATGTTAGCTGCCATTGTCACCAACTCCGTGAGCGGTCGCAATGACACTGGCGCTTACCGCATCCCGATCGGTATCCAGTTCGCCTGGGCCATCATTCTTGCCGTTGGTCTCTTTCTTCTGCCCGAGTCTCCTCGTTACTTCGTCAAGAAGCAGCGTCTCGATGAGGCCGTCAAGGCTCTCGCTCGCGTCCGTGGCCAGCCCGCCGACTCCGACTTCGTCCAGGACGAGCTCGCTGAGATCCAGGCCAACTACGAGTACGAGATGCAGGTCGGTGAGGTCAGCTGGCTCGGCTGCTTCAAGGGCGGCCTCGGCGTCCGCAACAGCAACGTGCGCAAGGTCGTCGTTGGTATTCTCCTCCAGATGATGCAACAGTGGACTGGTGTCAACTTCATCTTCTACTACTCGACCACCTTCTTCAACCTCATTGGTCTGCCCCACTCCTTCTTGATCTCGCTGATCACCACCATCGTCAACGTCTGCTCCACCCCCATCTCTTTCTACACCATTGAGAAGTTCGGCCGCCGTCCTTTGCTCATCTATGGCGCTGCAGCCATGTGCATTTGCGAGTTCATCGTTGCCATCACCGGCTCTGCCACCAAGGAGGGTAATAAGTCCGCCCAAGCCGCCATGGTCTCCTTTGTCTGCATCTACATCTTCTTCTTCGCCTCTACCTGGGTAAGTTTCATCGCGATCACTCTCACATCATACAAAATGGCTAATACAATCCACAGGGTCCTGGTGCCTGGGTCCTGATCGGCGAGATCTTCCCTCTCCCCATCCGCTCCAAGGGTGTCGGTCTTTCCACCGCATCCAACTGGTTCTGGAACTGCATCATTGGTGTCATCACCCCCTACCTCATGAACACTGACGAGGCCAACCTGAAGACCAAGGTCTTCTTCATCTGGGGTTGCACCTGCTTCGTCTGCGTTGTGTTCGCCTACTTCTTGGTCCCTGAGACCAAGGGTCTGTCCCTCGAGCAGGTCGACAAGATGATGGACGAGGTTACCGCCCGCAAGTCGTCTCACTGGAGGCCGACCACCACCTATGCCAGCGAGATGGGCTTCAAGGAGGGCAGGGAGACTATCGAAGCCGTTCCTGAGGCCAATGTGTAGGCCTGTTGGTCCTGAAAGAGTTTTGGCAGGAGTCGTCATCGTCGTTTGAGACGTATTTAATCGCAATATACCACACAGTCTTGAGATCACCCATGAAAATGCTAGTATTTTGCTTTCTGACACTACGACATGTTGCACATCTCATCTGTGGGGTGAAACAAGTGTGTGTGCCATGCAGTCCACGAGAGGTCGTCGGGACGGCCCATTGCCGGTGATTTACGAATCCAGGTGTGGAGGTGGCGCCCCTCCATTGCCAAGCAACCCATGGGCTCCGGTCTGTCTCTACCATGAAATCAATCGCGCCATTTAATTCCCCCTCACTCATCTGATTTACGCGTATGACAAGGCCGTAACGAGGCCGCAATCAACGCTTCGAGATCGAAGCGCTATTGACCACCGGACCGGAGATGCAAGCACCAAAGCGTTGAACGGAGTAGGAAGCGCCATAAGCGAGCACATCTGTCCTTGAGGTCGTCTTCGGCTGCGCACAAGCAGGAACGCATGTGATCGACGCCGTCGTCCATGGCGACTTTCACCTCCCCTACTGCAGCGCCCTCAACCACATCTGCAAAGTCTCCATTCCCCCTCACCCCGCCGCTCTCAGAAGGCGTGGTCCAACCGGCCGGTCAGCCAGCCTGCCGGCGCCTCTGTTGCACGAAATCGTCTGACCTTAGTCACAAGTGGACAAACATACCTTGGCGACAAGAAGGCTAGAACAGCTGGGCGTCGACGCGTGCATTGGCATCCCGTGGTCCTGCAGTCCCTGCGATCCAACCACCACCATTCCATGACTCGAGTACATACGACGCTACCATTGTGGCGCTTTAGGCAAATTCAGCCTATGCAACGTGGAAAAACCCAGGACGTGGCTTACCCAGAACTCCCACCAGTAGCAGCAAGATCTGGTTTCCAGTCCTCCTCAACCACTGGGGCCCCACCAACAGGCTGTTGGCCAAGCTAGGCGCAGAACCAAGATTCAGGTGATTTGGAAGGCTACCGACCGAACTTTCTTTGCCCCTGCGTTTTTTCCTGGGGTCCCCGCGAAGCAATTGGCGACAGCCGTGTGACATGGGGGCGGGTTGTTCTCACATGTTTCGTTGAACCTCGAAAACAATGGCCGCCGAGGAGGTATCTCTCACCGCTTTCCCCCTCTGCATTCCCACCCCCGCACACGTCCCCCCGGCTTGTGAAACGCGAACCAGTCAACCCGGACGGTCTCACATACTGGCCGTGGGTAATGGAATTGCTCCGCGAGGCGCTCTGGGGTAACATCCGCACGACACATGACTTTCAGCCTCTCAGGCTCAGCTCCTGATTCTGTTGAGTACCGCCGACGCCGCTATGGAAGATGCCGTTATGAATTGGCTCCTCCTGGAAGTTGCACCTTGCGGCGTGATGCTTGCCATTGCTAGCGCAGCTGGACAACGTTGACCTCTCCCTCGACCTGGACGAACTCGACCCACTCCTTCCATCCCTTTTGAGGTCCTTCGAGTACCACACTTGTTTGTGGATCGCGACTGCAGCTTGTTCGCCTCTGTGGTGGTAGCTCTGCTGGTGAAGCGTTTCGCTTGTACTCGTTCAGACTCGTCCCCTTCAGAGAAGAAGCGCTAGGCAGAAGAGCAGCACCGGGAGACTATCATACTCACCATGGCAGTAAGTAAGCATCCCATTCAGACCCCTGTAAGGCGCCGTCTGTCCTCCTGTAAGTGATTCCCATACGCATGCGTTGTCTACGTCAATACCAGGCATACAAAATGAAGCTTTTAGAAATGTTACGCAATGCTTTGACTAGATCATCCCGATGCATATGCTCGAAAAGGCTACCTATCTGTTCTAAGCCATCACTCTATATGCCAATTGCTATGCTGCAGCCTGCTAGATTCACACCCGCCATGCAGATTCCAGAAAGGAAATGCTAATCCGACAATGCGTTATATCGTTCCATAGTCATTTCGACGCGCTCTGTGACCGTCCGTCACTGGCCGCCGGTCCTCTCCTGATGATCTCTTCTTTGCATCTCCAAAGTTGGGGACCCATCCTCTCATCCATCCACTGACTCGTTTCCATCTCCTTCGCTTTCTCTTCGTGTCTACCTCCTCCACAACCACGACATTGGTCGCCTCGCCGTACATCAAGAATTGAACACCCATCAGCCCATCGAGGCTCAAGACACCGGCAGCGCCTAGCCAGAACGGCAGAGCCCGCATCACCCACTCCGATCTCACGCTGCCGTTGGCGCCTACCCAGCCTCCGCCCCCGTATGGTGCAAAGTCATACCAACCGCACGGATTCGTCAAGATCGAGGTCGAATAGAACAGATTGCCGAAGAAGGCAGCCATGAAAAGGTGCGGTGACAGACCAGATGTGGATTGCCGCTTGTAGTTCTTGTACAGCTGCGGCAGCCGAGACAGAAGATACAATGCGGTGGACATCCAGGAGAGTACGGTGCCAGCAATCTCGACTGCAGTGCTCTTTCCGACCGCACTAGCTAGGATTGCAGGCTTCGCCTCCGCTGTGATGGGCGACGCGCGACACAGAGTGATGAGACACGCAATGAACAGGACGGTCCTTGGTGATGGTCCGGGAGCCGAGGAAGAAGCCTGGGCTTGCATCAACCTCCGTGGCGAGGAGAAGGAAGCGCCCCGTTTCTCTTCTGCCGGCAAAGAGCCTGGCACAGGTGTCCTCCAACCAGGCATAAGACGATCCGACGGCCGATAGATATCTCTTGCAGCCGACTTGCCCGGGCTTTGGTCGGTAGAACGGATCGAGGACGCATCAGTCACACTGCGATCCCACTCCGAGATGCCATCCATAAAGCTCGGCGGCCTGCTGTTATCGTCTCCGTCTTCCCAGCTCCTGACCCAATAACTCCTGATCGTCCAGCCATGACGCAGCTTCTCATACCACGTCCACTGCAAGACGAGTATGAAATCGACAAAGCAGTAATACCCCGCGACGACAATCTGCCACCGCGCCTGGCCCGTGAACAAAGCGCCCAACAGATTACTCAGATCGCCCAGACACCATTCGACCAGGAAGTATATCGACAGTCCCGTGGTGCTGGCGAGGGTGTAGTTCTTGTATATCTGCGGCAATTGCGCGAACAGCCATGAGACGATTGACAACGAGCCCAATAGTGTCGAGAGGAACGCGAGGTCCGACGGCACGCATACGTGGAACGTCGCCGACCAATGCCGCAGGAACTCGGATTGCGGCTCGCAGTGCGGCGGGAGGTGCGGTTGCGCGAGGCTAGACAGGCCTAGCCATGACATTTGGGAGCCTGGCTAGTCGGACAGTGACAGCAGTGAGTGTCTGCGGCGGGGGAGGGGGAGTGAATGGGAAGGGCAGCGGAGAGGAGGAGGAGGAGGAGGAGAGAAAGATAAGACTCCAGATAAGTAAACCCAACGGGACGGACGCAAGTCACGACGGTAATGATGACCTGCGGTCTCGTGAGGATGCATAAGATCACCCGGATGTGTGTGTATATACATATCTAATAAGCCTCCTGCTCGTTCTCACCGCAGATAAGCGGCGGCCATCAGCCCTGCCAGTCCCGGGCTCAGCCGGGCCATATTCTTTCGACGCTTCTTCCATATGACCTCTGGCTAATTCATGGTCCCCCGCCGTTTCGCGGTGCGGTCACGCACGCCGCCCGCGCCCCCCCACAAATTCCGCGGGGTGTGTGTCGGCTGATAAGGGGTCCCTTGCCCGTGCCTGCCCGCATGTCTCCACCGATGGAGCGATAACGGGGGAGCGCACGTACGCTGCTCGGACCACATCTGGTCACGAGATGGATTTTATGTGCTCATGACAATAACAATAAACGCAGAGCGGAACGCGCGTAGGCTGACGTTTGGATTTGGGAGTGGGGAGTAGACATCTTGACTGAAAAGGAATGTTTTTCACTATTCTGTTACTTCAGCTTTTGGTATTGTATGTTCATATCTTATGCTCGTCTACATGGAGGTTTGCTCGTCAAAGACATCATACAGCCGGACCGAATGGTCTTCGCTCGCGACTGCAACCAGCTTAGTGCCTTTCTGTGTGTAGCTTGATCCCGGCCGCCACCGCAGCGAGGTGATTGCGCCAGCTGGACGCTGCGCTGTCTCCAAGGAATGCTGAGTGGTGATGGACCATGACGATAGATTTATGCGTGTGACGAGCACCTCGCCTTCTTCCGACCCACTCGCCAACAGCGCTTCATTAGTGTCATCTGGCATCTTTCGCAGAAATGCCACCGCGGTAGCTGCTGCGGACATGGGTATACTCAACTTGCAACCATAGTCCGCATCCGCACCATCTTTGGCCCATATCTTTACAGTCTTGTCCCGCCCTGCTGTCGCAAAGACGCCGATCGATGTCGTTTCCGCCCAGCTACAGTCGAGAATCATACGACTGTGGCCCTTCAGATTCTGACTTTGAATCTTGAACGTCGTGCTTTCGGGACTTTCCCTTTCGAACACGGTCCACTGCCTGTCTCGTCCCACAGACAGCAATTTGTCGTCTGACGGTGAGAAGGCGAGACTAGTGACCGTGAGGTTGTGGCTAGATAATGGCGGCTTGATCTCTCGCCAATCTTTTGTCTCGTACAGGCGGATCACGGCGTGTTCGATAGAGCTGGCGCGACAAGCCGTAGCCACAAGCGTTCCATCGTTGGACGCTGCGACCGCCGATATTTCGTATCCATGACCGTACAATTTCTCGTGCTCTGGCCAAAGCGTGAATCTAGACAAGTGATCTTCGTATGGCGGATGATCTGTCTGTTCCTCTACCAGCTTCTGAGACTCCTGAGATTCCAACTTCGTTGTTTCTGAAGATGGGACTTCGTCTCCGTCCTCCGTGTCGCCACTTGCAATCGCTTTATTCGACAATCCCAAGACAGGCATATTTGCGATTTCGGGCAGATTTTCCAGATTCGAGTCCGTATTGCCGCTGAGTCCACCCAGTAGCGCAGCAGTGTTCCGAGGTTTGCTAAACACTCGCAATAATTTCTCGTCCGCCCCTGAGATGAATTGTGTTGTCCCGAGGCTGTCTATACAATTGAGATCATAACCATGGATCTGTGGCCTAGCAGCCTCATGCCATGTTTGATTGTTATTTCTGGTCCAGGGCGCTAACAATCTCGTCGTCTGGTCCGACCCAGTCGATAAGATATAGGAACCGTCACTCGACCAAGCTAAGCTTTTGACATCCTTGATATGGCCGCTGATTCCAACACGCTGTTCCCAGAGGTCTGATGAGGACTTATAATCCCACAGCCTCCAGCTCCCTGTCCGTCCCAGACTGGCTATTTGCGTCCCAGAAGGTGACCACAGGCCTATCCAGAAGCCGCCTGTGCTGCCGGTAGCTGTCGTAGAGCCCTTCTGTGCGCTGATCTCTCCGAGTCGCGTCTGACAAACCCAAAATCCAGAATCAGCCTCCCGGGACCAAAGTGACACAGAATTATCAGCCGAGGTGGTGAGAAGTACAGGGCTGGTCTCTGAGCCACTTGCCTGGCGCCACTGGGCAGTATATATCCAGTCTTCATGGCCGATCAAGAGAGCTTCGAAAGTGACAGAGTGCAGGGACTCGCCTTCACCAATGAAATGCGGCTTGTTGGAGAGAGACCGTCCCAGGGCTCCAAGAATTGGATCCTGCGAGGCAGTGCTCGCCGCAGGAAGTTGTTGGCCGCGATGGAGCCGCCAAAGACGAACGTATTTGTCTTGGCTTGCTGACGCGAGCAGTATATCGCTACCCTCCGCAGGAGACTCGCGAACAAAGGCGAACGACCGCACCCACCCTTCGTGACCCGTCAGTGTGGCAGCCAATTTGAAAGTTCCATTGATCCCATGGTAAAGCTGGATCGAAGTTGCGGTACCACCGGTAGCGAAGAGGACAGATTCATCATCCAAGGCTACTGCTCCAATTGCAAGAGGCAAGAAACGAGGTTTAAGAGAAATGGTCTGTAAGAGACTTGCTTTTGCGCTTACCTGTCGCCCCAGAATCAGCCTCGGGGTATTAATCACATGTTTCAGTCATTCCAACATACGGAGGTCTCGTCTGATGCATGTTCAAGCTTCCATATCTTTATAGTAGCGTCTGCACCCCCAGTGATGAATACACGGACGCTCGAAAGCACGGCAATGGCATTGACAGCGCCGTCGTGGTGAGCCTGGAACGTTTCCGAGTATCTGGCGCCCTGCCACGACCACAACCGAATGCTTTTGTCGGCTGATCCACTGACAAGTACAGGAGGTACGCCAGGACCAATTGACAGGATCCTCAAAGCGCTTACGGTGTCTGTATGGCCGCGTAATAAAGTGGTCACGCCAGCTTCTTGGTCCGGCTGCCATACCGCGACGTTGCGACCGGCACCGAAGACGAAGACGCCGTCATTCCAGTCAGCGGCGGAAGGATGTCTATTTCCGCCGACGGAGACGTGGCGTTGTTTCACTCGAAGCATTTCTTGATAGCGCGAGTGTCATTGTCGCATTGCACAGTTCAGGAAATTTATGCTGCGCCAAGACATGCAGTTTCGAGGATTTTGTTGACGATGGCATGGAGCGCGTATTATTATTATTATCGACTCTAGTCGCCCGAATGTCTACAGGGGAGTTAGAGGGGCAGAAGTTCGTAGAATTATAGAAACGGGACTCATGCGATCCCTACAATTGCAATTGCATGTGCATGTTCAGTCGGTTGCATTTTGCCTATGTTCGATGCATCGCGTGACATGTGCTTGCATCGGGGCAGCAGAATCGCGGAAGCGAACCCCCCGATGACGTCGGTCTGCCAACCCGACCCCTGCCCGTATCTCGTGCTCGATAAGTGCTGTCCACCATCCTCCATCTACTCTCTACAACAGTCAACTTCTACTTCCACACGCGTAATTTATTCGACCAGATCTACACCATGGAAGCGCTCAAGAACGCAGCCGAAGTCCTCTTGGGCTACACCACCGAACCTGCCAAGGAGGAGTCTGGAAAAGAGCCTGGCACGGGCAGCACTGACCCTGGTGCTGGCGGTACGGAGCCTTATGATCCTGGCAACGTCGAGGAAAACCCAGAGACAACCACTAAACCTACACCCACTGCTACCACCGATGCTGCTGCGACTTCCACGGGAGAGAACATAGCATTGCCTGGGGAGGCCGCGAGTCTCGGCGAACCTCCCATCAGCGGAGGAGGTAAGCGAAGATCGACTTGTCCTCGTGCACGGAGCTGACATACATATAGCCTCTTCAGCTCCTCCAGCGCCAGAGCCGGTGCCTACAGCGACCACAGGCGCAGGCGTGGACGGCACCACTCCTGCAACAGCGAAAGCGACTGAGCAAGCACACCCTGTCGTCACGGATGGCGTGACCAGCCCCAAGGCTGTCGAGGCCACTACCACTGCCGCCGCACCAGAACCCACAGGGGCTTCGAATCCTCCAAAGATCGGTTCATTATCATCTGGACCGACTGTGACCTCAGCGGCTGCACCAGAGGCATCTCCGAACCCCGCGGGCCTGTACGCGCCGTATGCGCCAGCTACCACTCCCGCACCAACAGCTACCACCACTGAATCCGACAAGGATGGTGTGTCGAACGGGAGTTCAAACGTTGCAGCTGAGAAGGCGGATATCCCATCTGCGACCGATAGTCCAAGCGGGAAGAAGAAGTTCAGTACCAGGCTGAAGGAGAAGCTGCATATCAAGTAGCGGAGGCGTGTTGAAGTAATGGAGGAGCCTGAGCCTGAAGCTCAGTCGAGCCAGACAGGATCCGGCGGTCGGCGACAGAGATTTGGCGGATAGTCGAGATGGTCATATTTCCAGCCTACATACCCCAATGAGTCAATGCGATTTCGTTCCAGTACCAGTGTCGTCCGCAACTAGCTTCGTGAATCGACTTCGTAAAGCATCTCGAATCCAGTCCATCCTCACTCCTCTTCCGAACTCTCTCCCCGTCCCCAATTCCACACCTCCCAAATCTGATCCATAATGACATCCCCGATCCCCTTCCCCTGCTCAAACTTCTCCATAACCTCCCGATCTCTCTTCTCCTTCCAATCCCTCTTATCAGCACCGCCATACCACAACTTCTCCCCGAGTCCTTTCTTCTCCTCTGGCACGATCGGATTCCGCGCCCGAAACGCGGCTTGGAACTCCCGCGCGCGCTCGGTGGGTAATGACGACGACGACGACGACGACTCTGCTGTTCGATGTTGGCCCGCAAGTCGGCCCAGGAAGCCCATCTGGTACCGCTCGCGGTGGAGGTGGTTCGCGGACAGGACTGTTGCCGCGCCGAGCGAGGCGGTAAAGAGGTCGAATCGGCGGGGTGGGAGGGCGATTAGTGCTGGACACAGTACCAGGCAGGCTAGACTTAGGTTGTGCAGGGCGCGGGGGTAGGAGTCGGGCGGAGGTGGTGATGGAGGTGCTGCGGTGGGGTCTGAGCCGGAAGACGACATGCTCGGCTGCTTTGGCGACTGGGGGAGAGTAGCGAGGAAGCGGAGTGGAATATATGGTCTCTTCAGATTGAGCAGATAGAGCTAACATGGAAATTTGATATTGACGTCAAAAGACATAATTTAAGGGTTAGGGTATTAGAGCTTCACTGGCAGGCAAAAGCTTTGTCCATCGATTACAGCCACCTTGCACAGTCTAGTACATGACTGAGCGTACCCAATCCACATTATGCACAAGAGAATTGAATATGACCAATGGACCGGCTCAATTACCGGGTAATAAAGACACTGCTATTGGAGTCTATTCTCCTCAATGGGTATAAAAAGGGTGTCTTCAGCTCGGCCTGCTGGAACACGTTTTGAAAGACTGACATGAACCTCCCTGCCTGACAATCCCTGTCAATATGTGGTCGTGATTACTTATGCTGCCAATAGAAGTGCCCCGGCTCCTGCCATCGATAGCAGGATGAATGACGCCTTGACGGGGGATCCGACAGAATTGGCGGCTGGCTGGGCCGAGAGGAGACTGCCGCCTTGGTTGATACTTGACTGAGTCGCGGGGTTGTGCGATTGTGTGGCGCTGGCGACGGCTGGAGGTGTGCTAGTATCGACCACAATACCCGTGCCGGTCAACGAGGCTTGCGGAATGACAGTGTTGGTGGCAACAATGACTGTCGTGCTTGGGGTTGATGAGCTCGACGAAGACGACGAGGAAGATGAAATAGAAGAGACGCTTGTGGAAGGAGTGTCGGAGGTGCTGGCTTGCGATGCAGAGGAAGAGGATGGCGCTTGTGATGAGCTGGCGACAGACGTCGTCATGCTAGAGCTGTCCGGGAGATGACAGAGAATCTGCGTGGCTTTTCCCGCCAGCACAGCGGCAATGATATTTCCGCCGGAAACACTGCTGCATGCCTGCTGGACAGAAGGCACGATAGAATTCAGAGCGTTGATGCAATCTGTGGAACAACCGCCACTTCCAAAGTCCGAAGCCTGGCAGCCTGGTATATTCGCGGTGTAGACTGCTTCGCACGATGATGGGAGGTTTGTTGCGCGAGGCGTGAAGTCGGCGAGGGAGACCGCAAACGCGGAAGGAAGTGCCAAAGAGGCGAAGAGCAGTGCTCTCGATGATGTGAACATAATGACTGAGTTGCCGATATGTGCGGCAAAAGATGCTATGCCAATGATGGTGCCTGTTCGTGTTGCAGGCACTTTTATTCCTCCGAAAATGCTCAAGTGCTTCAACAGTGGCTTCAATGAGACACAGACAGATAGAAGCGGTTTTGAAAGAGACGATTCGCGAGAGCGTTGAAAGGCTGGAGTACAACGGCTGCGCTGGCCAGCAAGCAAGCAGCCCGATCTTCAACAGTCCGAGGAGGGAGTTATAATTAACTTTTGAACGAGGAGAGTGATGCCAAAGTAGGTTGAAGGAAGAAGCAATGGTAGTTGCAGTTGCGGTCGCAGTGATTCAGTCGTCGGCAGTCTATTGCCCCTGCTGATCACTGTCCAAACGGGTTGCAAGGAATCGCAAATAGACACTGTCGGATAAGGCTCCAGTCCTCGCCGATATAGAGAGAGAGTCGAGAAGGTTCGAGAGCAGCGCGACGAAGGAGTGACGAGGATGCGTGAGCTGATCCGGTTGCACAGGGCGCTGGATTGCTGAAGAAAGAAGTCGCGACCAGACAAAAGGAAGAAGGACAAATCCGAAAGGAGCGAGTGTATGTTTGATAGAGAGAGCGCGCGCGTCGAGGACGAAGGAGGGAGGGACGGACCTGCAGGACGGACGGGTGGATGTGAACGGACCAGCAGCTGGGCGAAGGACGATGGGCGCTCGGCGCTCGGCGCTGGGATGCACGGATGGGATGGGCGTCGCGCAGACACAGGGCAACAAGGAACGAGTGGCGCAATTGCAATCACGGAGAGTGGTGCACCCGGCGACGAGAAGAGCAGGTGATGCGCGGCGTGCGGCAGGAGAATAGCAGTGAGGCCACAGGCCAACAGCGGACAACAAGCGGCCAACAAAGAGGACAGCTCGGCTGAGGTTCGACAGCGCGCGGGAGTGCGGGAGGTGCGGGAGGTGCGGGACTGAGGGGCGCCACGCCGCACTCCGGCAGTCTCGGCGGCGCTCTGGCACGCGCCTGAAACACGCTAAACCCCTGCTCCCTATTGCTGATTGGGCTGCATCGCCTTCACTCTCGCTTTGACGCGAGCTTGGCCCTGCGCTAGCCTGTGCCGCCTTGAAGATGCTCATTAGACGTGATCCTCAGCCCACACACTCTCTCTCGTCAGTTGAACTGTGCACGCGAAGAAAAAAAGAAAACAAACCCGCACAAGGCAACGTAGCCAAGAAACTATAGCGCACATGTACGCGTTGCCCCTCGGTGTTGGACAAAGATGATATCAAGGCTGTGGCGATCCTCCTTTGCGCCTTCACTCTGTCTCCCCACGACCGCGAAAATGGCCGCTTCACATGCTTGTCCTGCGACTTCCCTCTTCCTGAAGCCGGCCATGTTCTGCGACGCCTCTGAAGCACGATTGCTCCTGTCAGGAACAAGTACCGGAGCACCACTGGCCCCTTCACCGCCGCCACCCGGCTCGTGCGGCTGCAGCCGGGTCGCTTGTGACCTCTGCTGTTGACCTTCTATTCTTCCGCCGCCCTTATTTCCAGCGCCTTGGCTCGCTTCAAGTGATTGGTGAAACCACGGACTGTCATACGCAACTTTAAGCTTGCGCCTTGCGGATTTGCATACTTTGGGTATTGCTCTAGAGTCTAACCATGTACAGCTTCATATGATATTATGCTTGAAACGATCCGTTGAACCGCTAACTCCTCTTGCTCCGCCGACCCATGCATTTCATTGGCCTTCGTTTGTAGACTTTATCTCCTTGGCCCATTCTGGCCCCCGCGCTGTGGTGCTGGATGGTCGGCGAAGCGAATTCCAGGTCGGCTCGCCTGTGCTTCGTCTGCTCCTTCGCCTGATTCGATCCCGGCATTCGGAGCCGTCATCGCCGCAGCTCGTCGCCGCCGTTCGGCTGCAGTCTCCCCTGCCCCAGCGAATTTGACGCTCATTCGAGAGGCGGGCGGAGGAGCCGGCATTTCTTCGTCACTCTCACTATCCTGGTGGTGAATGCCCAGTGCACCCTCTCTTCTTCGCCGTTCTGCAGCGGTCTCCTCTTCAGTGTCGTCAGTCGCCTTTGCACGCCCCAGCGAGACCAAAGGTGGCACTCGCTCCGTCCCATCATCGTCACTGTCTTCCGCCTGCCGTCGTGCGCGCTCGTGTGCTTCACGACGGCGACGCTGCGCGGCCGTCTCGTCGCGTTGCATTGCAAGCCTGTGTAGCTCGCCTGTAACGTCGTGAAATGGAATGTCTTGCTCGTTAGAGTCCATTAGCGTCAACCCTTCCGGACCTCGGTTTGCGCTCTCATGCGAGGGAATCTTTCTGACTTCGGCAGTCTCGTAGTCCACATTGGTATCTCCAGCATATGGCGACGGTGGCTGTACGGTGACTGATGGCTGGCCCTGTCTTTTCCTGTCGGTATGCTCCTGAGCGTCCTCCCGAGCTTCTTGCTTGACCGCTTCAGGGACATTACTCTGTTCCACCAGTCGAGCTCTACTCTTCGGATCCATCTCTCGGATCTTGCGAATAAACTCTGCCTTACTCATTCGTTCGCCACCGGCTTCGACAACGAATCTGATCCTGTCATCATCATCATCGTCTTCATCCTTGCCCTTTTTCTTCTTATCTGGATTCGCGGCCTTGCCGGCCTTCTCATCCACGGGCTCTTTTGGACGCACACCGAGATACGAGCCCATGCGATGCATGCGCTCGCGTGTTTTCTTAGGGTCGGCGAAACTGACTGCTTGTCCTTCCTTCTTCTCCGGTGGATTGATGTCGTATTTCTTGATGACTTCACCGTCTTCGTCTTCGACAATGATTGTATTCCCATACTGATAAGCTCGAGCGGGCCCACGAGTAGGAGCCTTTCCCTTCTCCTCGCTTGAGGAATTCTGTCGCTTACGATGTTCTCTGGCTTTCTGCAAGTTCTTCAGCCATCCGCCACGTTCACTCTCGCCTTTACCGTGATCTGAAGTCTGAGCGGCTTTCTCGGGCTCACGAGGCATGTTGGAGTTCTCGTGCGTGTTTAGTCGCTCGGCCTCTCGTCGCTCATGTTCATGTCTCTCAGCGTCCGTCAGCGCGGAATCCTCATTCTCGACCTGCAGGACATTGCCGTTTTCATCCTCGTACACAGTCTGGTCGCCCTCCTCGAAAACTTCACCATCCCCATCGGGATGCTCAAGGGGCGTTGCGGGCGAAGACGTCCTGGGGTTATCACCAACTTGATCAGGACTCTCCTCAGAACGTACTGCCAGGGTATCCGAGTCACTTCTATTCGCTGAGAGTTCTGTCGTCTCTCCATTTCTAATCGGCGCAATAGCAGATCGACTGACTGGGCCTCCATATGATTTCTTCCTCCGCACGGGTCGTCGACTAGATGACCGACTTGGAGCATCCTCCTCACGTTGTCTTCGAAGAAAGTTCCTAGGAACGACACCGGTCGGGAGATCGAACTTTTCATTCAAAGATGACTCGGAACGTCCAAGTGACATTGAGCTTCTTGATCTCGATTGAATTCGCGGCAGGCGCTCCATCCATGTGCTATCGTTAGCTTGTGTATAGGACATGGTCAATGTCAGGGTGTTGATGTGTTTGCCCAGCGTGAATACTGCGACAGACGATCCATGGACAATGATAGAGCATATGACCAGGAATGTTGTCACTGGCCATATGAGCTCGATGACGTTTAGATGCGGATTACCATCCCTCGGTAGGTCTGCTAAAGGGGTTGTAGTGCCAGTCTCGAGTTCAGCGCGTGCCAGAATGGCAACAAAAATAGCACCGACGCCGATTGGTCCGAAATGACCGCAGAACATAGCTTCGCGCCAGGTCTTGATATCTGGAATGATGGGTTTCAGTGCGAGCATGATAGGGAGACGTCTGAATAAGAGGACGAGGATCGCTATTGCGACGAGTCGCCAAGCCTTGAGACCAAGAAGAGCCTCGGCGTTGTATTGCTCCCAGGGAATGATAGTCCCAAAGTACACGAAGAAAGCCAAGTTGATCAGCAGATCAATGACGTTGGACACATGCGTTTCCTCGGTCTTCTCTGTGAACCAGCCATCGTTGGAGAAGCCCACGCCGCACGCGAAGCCTATCAGGAGGTCGTCCATACCGAGCAGGCTACCGGATCCTGCGCAAAACAGAGCGAGTACGAAATAGAAGACTAGAAAGGACTCTCTGTCTATCAAGTTTCTCTCGTGCGCATAGCGGATAGCGCGCCTGGCGAGGTAACCAACAAGGACCCCATAGACGGCCCCAAATATACACTCGTAGAGGATAGTGTAGCAAATCCAATGATAGGCAACCTCTGTGGCATTCGGACGATACTTGATCAAGTACAGGCCCAGATAGATGAACGGAAATGCCATACCATCGTTGCAACCAGACTCGGCGGAAAGAATGTCTCGTATATGCTTAGGCACCCGTTTGGCGAATTTACCTTTGCCGACAACTGAGGATGCCAGGACTGGATCAGTGGCCGTGACACAGGCAGCGACGACCAAACTGTCGAGCCAATTTAAGGAAGGGATCAGCGCGTATACGAAAAGACTGGTTATGAGCCAGCCAAAAGTCATGACGGGGACCAAAAGAAGCACTACGGACTTCCAGTGGCGCTCCATGTAGGCTTTCGGCAATTCAACGCCCACGGCGAAACATTGCACTACCAGAACAACGCGGGCGAACTCGAGAGTGATCTGGTCGGTATTACCCCAAGAACCCGGATCGATTAGATTCGCCGCGTGGGGTCCAAATATGATTCCGCATATTGTCGCGACAGTAGCTTCACCAATATACAGCCTCTCCTTTATCACGGAAGAACACAGCATGAAAAGGCTGGTGAAGCCCCCAAGGATGAGGTAGACCAGATGCGGCCGATTGATGTCCAGTTGGTCCCAGGCCATAATGTCTGACGTCGGGCGGAAGTGCCTCAAAGAGTGTTACCAGTCCGCGCTCTTTCGTTGTGAAATCTATCCACGCCGCCTGAATGGCCGCAAGCGGAAATAACAGAGGCCTTTTCTGGAATGCATTCACCACTAGGACTGACCCAGTCGATGAGCCAGTACTCCAATATGAGAATCGGATTCGCGAGGAGCTGTATTGTCTCTCGGACTATGCCAGATGAGCTGGGTCGAGAGTATCGCTCGTTAGAAGCTCAGCGGCCGGGGGCTTCCTTCCTGTGGGGTCCAAACAATCGATTCCAGAGTCTGCAGCATTCATGCCGCATCCATAATGAGTGAGTGAGTGGTTGTGTCCGTGTGGAAAAAGAAAGAGTCCGCAGCGACAGTCAGCGGAGATCCGAGCAAGAACAGACGTGTTGTAGAAAAGAATGCGGGAAGTGCGGCAACCAATTGGGGATGTATGATGCACGACGGTTGCAGTGGTTGAATGAAATCATCGCGCCAAGGTCGGATTTGGGGCGACCCACCCGAACTCGGGGGAAGCCAAGGCTTTTTTTAATGCTGTGATTCGCCGCTTCGGACATGCCATGCCAGCGGGCTGGACTATTCGCCGGAATCGACCTCAGCGCCTGAAATCCCCGCCTGGGCAAGTGGGTGGCACGAACAATCAAAGGATGATTGGCATCCATCATCGTGCATAGCTGCGCCATCGAAGTTATTGTCGAAAGAGCAACTTCAATCGCTCGAATGACCCTGCGGACACCGCGACAAGGCACGATATAAGACAAAGGGCTGCATTGGTATATACAACGATCAGACTGCCAACTTTGACGTGTCCGAAGGTAATGACTCCTCAGCTTCGTTCTGCTCTTGCGCGAGGCTCTTGCGCGATCCGCCGCGAAGATAGTCCTCGTATTCACCAATCCTCCTCCCGCCTGCTTGCCACCGCTCCCGGTATGCTTGTCTCCTCCGCCGACATTCCTCATTCAGTGCAGGCCAATAGTCATCGTGGTTGTACTCAAACTCCAGGTCCCCACCGTACTCGTTCCAGAGCTGCTCTACAGGTATGAAGTCTTTATTGTTTGGTTGGAATTTCATCTTTTCTCTCGTCACCGGATCGATGAAGGGCGAGATGAGCTTGAAGAACGTGGACACATACCACGGCACTGGTCCTGTCAGTGAGAATGCTTGTGTGATAATTTTTAATATACGTACATTCGGAGATTAGTGCCTTCCCTAATCTTTCGGGATTGTGATTTTGAAGGATATTGAGGACCGCTCTAGCCTGTCCCACTGTGGGAATAGTTCCGCTAGCAGCGCCTTTGAAGTTTATAACCAGGCAATTCGTCTCCTGACCTGGCGGGAGCATGTCCAGTGTCCGATCGAGCATGAAACTAAGGTGGTGTATTTGCCGGTCACTCATCTTGGTATTTTGCTTGCCTACACTCAAGTAAAGACACGGACGCCCATCATTGTCCCAACCCATCACCAACTGCTTTCCAGTCTCGTTCTCGGGAGAAATATAGTCCGCAGTGAATGTATCGGCTCCGTATTCTCTCCTCCACGAAAGTGTTCCTTGTAGCCGTTTGAGCGCATCCGGCACTTTCCACTTGGTCGCTCGGAGATATCTCAGAAGGCACTCCCGCGTCAGGAACATCTTCTCATCCTCGGTCATGGGCACTGATCTGGCATTCTTGGCCGTTGTCTCGGGAACAGTGCTCCATTTCGACACAGTCGCTAGAACTTTGGCGTACATGACTTGATGTTCGGGAGTCAAAGCAGGGAAGCCGGGCGGCTTTGACCTGCTACTCAAGCCCGTCAGTGGGGTCTTGGTTGGGCCATGCGATTGCGGAGCCGAGGAAGGGGTGGTCGTCGTGGTATCGACTACTTGTGAGGCTGTTGATTTGAAGGATGCGGAAGAGGCAATGGAGGCAGGTCTGCTGTTGACTTTGCTGCTATGTTGCGACATGCTCGTTTGTTGAGCTCCGTCGGACGGCTTGGGAACGGAGTCATTCGCTGCGGAGTCTACGGAGACACTCATGATTTCTTCGAATGAGAGAGTGGGTCGACTGGCGTAGTAAAGCGATTGCGCTTGTACCTGAGTCTCGCGAGTCTGTCTAGGATCGGCAGGCGAATCGATTGGGCTAGAACGGATCACTCGCCAGTAAAGAACCCACAATGCTGAGTTAAGCCGGCAGACAGGAATGAAAGAGAAGAAGATGTTTAAGCGAATGGCTGAGGCTGACATCCGGCGGTGCCGGCGCCGGGGGCCGAGCGGTCAATTGGTTGAGGCTTGTCGCGAATTGTGGCATGACTCGGGGGCTGAACAGGGCCCGAAACGCTATCGATAAGAAATCGTTAATTGACTTCGCGTCGTCGGGACGCGTCTTCCCCACGGGTCCGCGTTTATGTGCTGCTTCCTGCGAACCAGACAGTATCCTCTGCTCATCCACCCATAATATCGAACCACGCAAACATGTCAATCACCGAGCTCGAGGAGCTCTTTGCACAGCCCAACGAGGGCTTGCCGGAGGATGTCGCGACGGAGCTGCTGTCAATCTCGCGGCTGCACTCGTTGTCGGAGCAAGAGTTGTTCTATAAATGGGAGGCATACTCGTTGAAGCTGGGCTCAGAAAATACGCACCTCAATTACAAGACTGTGAGGGACTTCAAGAAGGACTTACAGGATGCTCTCGAGCGGGAGTCTCGCAGCAAGGTGCCGACTCACTCGTCATCAAAAAAGGCTATGCACAACACCCCCCGTCCGGCGGCATCAGGAGATGTATACGGAGTGTAAGTCGCGCTTGCTGTCGTGTCATGATGGAAAATTGATTTCAGCAGCTTGGATGGTCTCGTAGCCGGCACACCAGCGCCCCGCACGGCGATCAAGAGGCGCAATGAGTTCGAAACTCCATCCACGAAGACCCCCAAGACCACTGCACGAGGTTCCCCTCATGGACCGATGGGCACCTCTACACCAGATGCAATCCAGACTTCTTTCGCCGACAGACCAAATCCTGGTCAAATCATTGAATCTTTGAATAGCCACCTTGCAACTGAGCCTTCGGATGCATCGCAACGGACCGTGTCAAGGGTGAAGTTGAAGGCCAACACAGAGATTGCAAAGTTTAATTACAAGAACATGGCCATGAAGCTCTCTGAAGCCTCGGAGATTCTTGACGACAGAATCGACGAGTTTGCAGCTCTGATTCAACAGCATCACGGCTTCCCGGACTCTGCCTTTGGTAACCCAGCTGCTCGAAGTACCTCTGAGATCATCGCTGTTGGACGCATTGCCAGCGATTCGGAAGGCAGTATTAACACTGCATCAATGGCGCTGGAGACCAGCAGACGAATGGGTGCAGGATTGCGAATCCCTCTAAAAGTGGAAAATCTAGCGTACGACTTCTTCCCTGGTAAGATGGTTGCTATAAGAGGAATCAACGCTTCAGGGGAATGTTTCAATGTCTCCGAAATCATAACAATGCCGCTACTCTCCCTTCCAGCTTCGAGACCTGCTGAGCTGGATGTCCACAATGCTCGCCTAGCTGGCGCTGAGAGCTCGGATTCGGCTTCTCCATTGAGCATGATGATTGCATCTGGACCTTACACTACCGACACCGATCTTTCATACGCAGCTCTTCACCAACTACTTTCACGGGCCGCGGACTCCAAAATTGATGTCCTGGTAATGACTGGTCCTTTCGTGGACGTGGAACATCCTCTTATCGCAAGTGGCGACTTTTCGCTGCCCGACTCATATCCTGTCGCGCCCGACCGGGCCAGCCTTACAGATGCCTTCAAAGCTTTCATCTCACAACCTCTGACTCGACTGGCTGAGTCTTCGCCGAGCACGACTATAATTCTTGTGCCCTCTGTGCGGGATGCTGTCTTGAAGCATGTCTCGTGGCCACAGGATCGATTGCCAAAGCGGGAGCTCGGTCTCCCCAAGACCGCAACATGCGTGACCAATCCAATCACGCTGTCAATCAACGAGTTGGTGGTCGGTATCAGCAGCCAGGATGTCCTGTATGAGATGCAACGTCAGCTCGTTAGTCAGGGAAGCAAAGGCGTTGCCGACGACCTCTTGGCTAGGCTGACGACGGCGTTAATCCAGCAGCGACATTTCTTCCCGGTCTTCCCACCGCTAGACCCGGAAAAGCTGCCGCGCCCTACCACATATAAAGTCGAGCCGGACCGCGTGGACGAAGAGCCAGAGCGGGCAATTGCGACCGGAGCATGCCTAGACACTAGCTACCTCAAGCTCGGAGAATGGCTTCACGTCCGACCAGATTTGCTGATCACGCCGTCTGCATTGACGCCCTTTGCCAAGGTCGTCGAGTCCGTGGTTGCGGTCAACCCTGGCAGCCTCAGTAAGCGTAAAGCCGCAGGAACATTCATCGATATCAAAATCTTGCCTAGGACCGTCAATGAGAATGAAAAGGACCGCGAAGTGCTGGGTCATGAACTCTTCAATCGGGCTAGGGTAGATGTCGTGAGGATTTAAAGAATTGTCCCTGTGGTATAGCATTTGGTTGGAGGTTCTCAGGCTAGCGGGAGGTTTGTCTCTATGAATATTCGAGTGTACGTAAAGTCTTTAGCCATGAACATCATGAAATTAGTATCTTGCCACCGCTCATCCGTTGATCTAGAAGAATAGTAGCCGGATGACCATAAATATAAGAGCACCGGCTGTAGCTGCGATGACCTTGTCCAGAGTTCCCGTGTCGACTTGCGGTCTTTGCACAGGCTGTGTTCTTGTTGGAGCTGGCGTGGTGATTGGCGCAGTCGAGCCGGCAGCTGGGCTACTGACAGCCGCTGGTCTTCGGATAGGCATTCGCGCCGGCACCGCTCTGGGAAGTCTGATGGGCCTCGTTGCGCTCGGAGCATCAGCTACTTCCTGTGCTGCATCGTAGGCCTTCGTGTCCACCGGCACCTCCTTAGCCGCTTCAGCCGCGGGCGCGACGTCCTGCGTCTTTGCCTCTGTCGCCTCTTCATCCTTGCTCTTGCCCGCCGCCAAATCCTCCCTATATCCCAACCTGAGCTCCTCAGGCACGACATCAGCCTGCTTCCCCTCTGCTCCACCGCCAACTTCCTGACACAGCCTCTCCTGCTCAGCCATGACATCCGCATTCGTCTTCCCACAAGTATTACACCTCCACCCCACACTCTCAGCAGCAAGCCTCTTCCTCACGCCCTCGTCGGCATTCATACTGCCCACCGCGCCGCCCGCGTCGCTATCCATGAAACTCCTGATCGCGACCAGCGCGGTGCGTATCCCCCACGCAGGCTGCCACGTCTCCTCGTGAAAGCCAGAAATGCTCAGACATATCTCGCGGTTGACTTCGAAGCGGCCCGAGGGCGTGAGGAAGCGGAAACTCGGTGGGCGCAAGGGGTATGAGGGCGGGAGAGCGATGCGGCCGTGGTATACGCCGCCGGCGAAGGGGGAGGGCGCCGGCGGCCCGCGGATCGTAAAGTGCCATTCGAAGACGTCCGATTCGAGAGGTGCGGCAGCGAAGTCTGGGCTCGGAGATGCGGAGAGCTCGGAGGCTTCTTTCACTGTGACGGGGTGGGTCAGATAGATCTATGAATGGGACAGAAATGTCGGTACTTATGCGCTTCACTGTGGAGTTGCGGATCGACATGATGAAGTCTCGCTGATCGTCAAAGGCTATAGCAGAGAAATAAGAATAGAGGTATATAGAGGACGGTACTTTAAATTGATGTGGCTGGGAGATAGGGAGGCAGTTCGTTAGCCCGGTCAATTCTCAGCCCTAGACCCCTGGGAACGTGTCCGGGAACACCTGTTCATCCGGGACCTTTCCACCATTGTCGTCGGGCACATGCTTAGAACCGCATCAAGCACACCACTGCGGTCGGTCACCATCTCAAAACATCGAAGGCACTTGGTCCTACAGCGTAGAGAGGGCTTGTTTCTCTCATCAGCTAGCATCAATCCATATCTTGGTTAAATACACCTTCTTGCGAACCTTTTCATGGCCTAATATACAGATACCGTCTAATCTTACAAGATTTTAGCTCCCAGAAAGAAATGATACATCCAAGATTACGAAGTAGAAAATATACAGTAAGTACAAATCTGGGAGGATTATCTGGCAGGCTGAGCATGCTTCCTCCCACCAGAAGACTGTTGCCAGATTGGCTGTTTAGCCTTTGATTCCGACCATTTCCTGAGGAATGCGTTCCCAGCTTTCCACGGTTCTGCTCGGTCCACAGCCAGGAGATTTGCTTGCTGCATGAAAGGATCTCCAGTCCCTGAAGATGACTTCTTATTGGACCGAGCTATTGAAATTTTCGGCTTTGGAGTAGCTGCAGGTTTGATCTCCTTGATGATACTCTTGAGCTCGTTGTCATCGGCCGTAATCTGTGCTCTCAAGTAGTTGCTGTCCCCACTAGCCTGCAAAGAAGACATCACTGGCGGCTTCGAAATGTACGCATACTTTTCTGGCTCCGGAGGAATATCGGGCTTGGTCTGATCGTCCAGCAATGCAAGCTCACCCTTATCGAGTAATTGCATAATGTCGATACTCTCACCATGCGGAATCGGCGTCTTGTGAGATGGCGTAATGCAATCCATATCGACTTCTTTTCGTAGAACATGGTCGATATCGATGGCGCTGAAGTATGCGCAGGACTGAGGTAGATCATCAATACCCACTTGTTGACTGAACATGGCCCTCGTCCACACATTTGCCACCTGAAGAGCCATGGCAGTCCGATACTTATCCGCTTCTCTGACCAAGTAGCGGATCTCGTCATGGACAGTGATGGCGAGCCTTGCCTCGAGATTGTAGCGACGGATCAGGTAATCCATGCTGACTACGAGCATATGCAAATAGTCAACTCCGCTTGACTGGATAGCCCAGTTGATCCGCGAAGTCATGAAGCCACCCTTCGAAATGTATCTTCTCATAAGCGCTTCGGTGATCCCAGCACCAAGCACTGGCGTGCGTGGCTTCTCTTGCTCTGCAAAGTCTTCCAGCTTGTTGAACACGAAAGATTCTGTACCACCGCGCCAGAATGATCGCTCATGGAGTAGCTTCCTGTTAGTCCTCTGACCCTTAGTCTCTCTGTACAGGTTCCCAGCAATGCGAGCAGCCCCCTGCTCGGAGATCGATGGATTGAATTGACGCAGTAACGTGCAAGCAAATTTAAGACCAGCTCCGTAGATCCGGCCATAATTGAACACTTTTGCATCGTTCCGAGATATTCCCAGAATCTTAGCAGTCCGTGAATGCAGATCCGTACCGGCGGCCTTGCTACCCTCGAGAGTCATGAATCCAATGGCATTACCGCCGTGAAGCTTGAAAGATGCATCGCCGACAAGACTGGCTATCCATAACTCCTCGCTGTCTACGTCAGCTCCAACGAAACAATAGCCAGGCGGAGCTTTGATCATCGATTTCAGCTCCGAACCAACTCGATTCTTCTTGGCATTGCTGGCTGTCAACCAGGTGTTTTCGACTGCACGACGAGTGATGGTACCCATAGGAATGATCTGTGGTAAGATGAAACCGCGATCATTCTTCGAGCTTTTCTTGGTCGATTTCTCAATCTCGGACTCGTATACAACCAGCTGAGACATTATGCGGTCTCGAGCACTGATCCAGTACGAGCAAGAAGCATTCATCTCTAGCGCTTCTTTGGCGTATGTGTACTCAGAAGATAGAGTTCCTTTCTCAAAAAATGATAAGTAGCCTTTTGCTAAAGGACTAGCACATCTTGCCTGTGGGCCGTCTTTGTGTGGCAGTTTGTAATAGGCATGGACCCTATCATCTTGAAGCGACACATTCTCCTCATCTGACATGTCACACTGTCGCATGCCTTGGCTCTCGTATTTCTCGACGGATTTGAGCGGTGTCTTGAACGTCCAACCATGTTTATCTGACCACACAAGTGGGTGCCCGTCCCAGCACAAGCGAAGCAAGATTGGAGCAATTCGTGTTCGAACGGTAAGATTGATGGAGGCGTCGTTCTTCGGAAACAAGTCTTTGTACCACTTCGGCATGCCAGGCTTCTTCTGTCGTGCGGCCATGCGTGGTAAATCTCCTTTCCTTTTCGCCTTCACCATCTTGATTTCTTGGCCCGACCAATCAAGCTGGCTCATCCAGGGATCGTTCTGGAATTTTTCGGGGTCATCCTTGAAAACAAGTGCCTTCTCGGCAAGGTCTGCTAATCGCTGCTGTACAGCGTCGGAAAGTTTGTGATATGTCGCCTCGGCGTTTTCGATGTAAGCTTCCCAAGACTTGTCGACGGGAAGAATCTCTGCCGAGAGGTGCCTAAGCGCGGCAAAGCTGACCGGATGCGGACAGGTTTCCAGGAATAATGGAAACACTTTCTGGTACACACGGTGAGTGACCTCAACATCCGCTGCGCAGTAGTCCAATAGTTCGTCCATCCTTTCACGAATGCCTTGTCGATCAAGTTCGCCGAACCATTCGCGTCTGGCTTTGTCGATTGTGATACCACAGTGGAATTTCGCGACATCTCGCAAAGAGTTTATCGAGCTTCGCCCCACCCAAAGTTCTTCTTCCTCATCCTCACCCAGAGTTTGACGATGTTGCAAAAGCGCAGCCAGATCAGCAGCAGCATCTGAGTTGGCGATCTTCTCACGGTCTTCCCTTGCCTTCCTGTGCTTGACCCACTGTGGTCTCTGCCGGGAACACATGCCGTTCACAGCAACGTGAAGGGACATGGTGTCCATGAAGAAGTTGCGGCTTTGATTCAGGCTATATTCCTCCTGTACACGAGCTCTGTCATAGCCGACGTTGTGTCCGACTATGATGCGTGATTGGTTGATATCGCCCAGTGGAATAAGGTGTTTGTCAGACTTCGATTCTCCAAGTAGCCAGGGCGAAATCCACGAATACCACGCGGTGTCACTGACGGCGCAGGCCATGGCGGGGAACGAAGTTTCTTTCCACATCACTTCAGTATCAAACGTGAGAACTCTCTCTTCGGGCGCATGCACCGATTTTGCTGAGCCGTCTGAGGAGTACTTTGTCCAGCCGCTTCGCTTTGTCTCCCATCGTCGTGGTTTCGGCGGTGGACTCGCAAAAGCGTATCTCGTAGCGAGGTCCAGGAAAGGTTCCGCGGCGTCCCTTCCTAATCGATAGAAGTGTTCATCGATAGTCTTTCCTTGCAGCTTCGGCAGGTCGAAGCCTACAGGGGGCATGGAATCAGTATTCTTTCCGAGAAGGTTGTGACGAGTCAAGTGATCTTTCGACAATCTGACGAGATCTTCGGGCGCCTTGGTGTGCCCGCCGGGAAACAACTGAGGATGCACATAGTCGCTGACCTGTTGCACCCCGATCTCGTTGTGTCGCGCGTTGGCGGATCTTGCTATCGACCGTGATGTGCTCCCGGAAGATGGTGCATGTGCGGCATATTGGCGTCGAGGAGCTCGACCTGTTGCCGATACGCTCCAGATCGCTAGTCGGGAGGAATGCTGGGGCCGCAAGAAAGACGCATCGGACAGGGCCGCGCAGTACCGCGACCTCATAGCAGCTGGTCGCTCGTGTCGCTCACGCCGCGCGAGCCGACAAGACTAATATCGGGTCCAATACGTGCCGCCACATGGTTGACTTGTACGAAGAAATTCCAGAGCACGCGATCGCAGCAGCTGAAGAAGCGTCACAATCAGACGGCCACCAGATCGATCTTCAAAAGCTTGGCGCTGGCGGACGAGGACTGAGGGCCCCCCGGCCCTGCAACGGCTGTGCCCCGCCAGTCTTCCAGTGGGGTGGTGCTCCGCCGTCTCATGGTGGGATGGTCGAGATATATAATATTGACTGATCTCTCGTACTCGCATTTGCATAAGTACATCATTCGGATTCGAAAGGATTTGAGTGTGTTATCGCGAGACGAGTCGGATCTCGTACCATCCTTGTCGCTGCGGTGGCGGCATGACCCCAAACTGGACTGCGGAGTCCGCATGCACATCCCCATTCGCATCCGCATCCGCATCCGTATGTTGGGTGACGGGCGACCGTGGAGGTGCCTTGTGTGCCACTCCCGGCCCGGACGGAGTCGCCCCTGCACCTCTTCCCTCCTCGTCCCTTGACCTTCATGGTCGCTCTTCTTGCTCTTCTTGCTCGCCTTCAGCTGATCGTGGTCGAGGTGCCTGTCTGGACCATATATCGCACGACCTTTGCATTGCTCTCGCCTTCGATTTCCGCTGGCGGCGACCGTCCTTGGCGGCTGTGACGCGGGGGTCCGAAAGAGGAAAAGTACCGCCATCTCGAGTCTGGAGTGATGGAAACCGCCTCTCACACCCAACACCCTTCCTCTTCCTCCTCATACTCCTCTCGTCAGCCAAACCCTCGCCGCTCTCCACATCCCAGCCTATCGAACGCCCTTCAGTATTCGAATCAGAGCGAGCCTCGGACGCAGGACCCGTTCTGGTCTGGGTTCGATCCTTTTGCTTCTGTCGAACTGTGGCCGGGTTTGTGGAATAGCACCCGCCCGTGAGAACTTGTTGCAGAACGTTCTACAGTGGTCCACTGACACACGCCAAGTTACGACGATATCTTCTCGTCCTCTAATCCCTCCAGCTTTGGCTATCTAGTTCCAAACGACGGTCTCCTCAACTCTACGTCTTCCGATCCGGAGCTCTTAAGCGTTGTTCCAAACCAAAATTTACCACCACCGCCACTAGCTTCCAGTCCTTTCCATACAGAAGCTGCTAGGCCGACTGAGGCTGGCGGCTTCTTCGCCGAGTTTCCGCGGCCAGTCTGGCACCGCGCCGCGTACGCGAGGAACGTAGATCCTCCGATCGACTCCACTCCGATGCCGACGACTTCTACCCAAGAGAGCCGTAAACGGGCTCACCGGAGGCCCAGTGACGGCGCGCCGCCTGAACGGAAGCGGCAACGGCACTCGGGTCCATCAGTACAGGCCTCAGGTGTGGAAGAAATCGATTTAGTGGCGGATGACACTACCAACCAGGATATCTTGAAAAAAGAGCAAGAAGAACTTCTCACGTTACAGCGGGCAAGAGACGACGCAGAACCCAAAAGCTTTGGCGAAATGAATTGTATCATCTGTATGGACAACTTCACGGATCTCACGGCAACACCATGTGGTAAGCTTTCTGCTTGTGAGAATTCACAATGAATACTCATGACTACGATAGGCCATATTTTCTGCCACGAGTGTTTGACACAAGCCTTAATGGCAGGCGAGCGAAGTGATCGGGGAACAGGCAGCTGTCCCGTCTGTCGAAAGCCACTGAAGAGGAGCAACAAAAATCACATTATCCCACTTTCGTTGATGACCAGGACCAAATTCAAGCAGAGTGCCGGCCGGATAGGCTTGTGAGAGCTATACAGCGGATGAAGACAACCTCCCTGACGACACATTGATGCATGATACCCGGATATAGCATATTGTAAGCATAGCATGGTTAGCATGGTGCATCGGTTGGAATCTATTGCTTTTTCTATATTTCGCAATCAGGAGACTGAAGCTTCGTCGTGAATTGAATTCATTGCCTCTACCATCGCTGGCAAAGCAGACATTGGTCTAGATTACATATTTACATCGTCAGCTCGCCGGATACATTCTCCGCGATACAGCCAGCGGCCGTGCCAGACCGTTGCCGCCTCATGCGTCTTTGTACATGTTGCCAACCATACCCGATCACCTCATCCAGGTACGGCGAGTTGACGCGGACCAAAGTCTATCTTGTCGAGCTTCTGCAGTAACATCGACGATACGCCCTCGGTAGCGCGTGACAGAAGCGACTCTGCCGGACTCTTCTCGTGCTTCTCCACCATCTCGAGTAGATTGATGAATTGCGTCGCCTGTTCCTGCGTTCCAACCTTTTGGATCGCGTCTGATAACGAGACCAAGAACTGAACCAGCTTTTCGTCGTACTGATCAACTTCTGATTTGACTTGCTGCAAGTCTAGTTCCTCTGCGAGTCGGAGGGCGCTGTTGATCGATTTGAAGGGTATGTAGCGCAGTCGTAAACGGCTGACGTCTACCGTCAATGGTCCGAGATCTGATCTTTGCCAGCGCGAGAAGGTCTCCAGGAATTCTACGATGAGCTGTCGATCTGGTTCTTGTGCTCCAGTCTCTTGCAGAAGGGTTACAAGATGTGATCCAGCAAGATTTGCGTATGCCATGTCGTGCGGCGTTGCGCTCTTTATCACGACCAGGAATGCAGCAAGCGCTTGTTGAACGCTGTTGCGTTGTGATTTCGATTTGCATGTTACGAACCAATCCAGTAGTGTGCTTTTGGGCGATACAGCGGAGTCTGTCGTACTCGATTCTGCACTCGCAGTCTCGATCCAGTTGACGACAGCTGCATCTCGGCCCTCCCGGACGAGAAAGTAGACCACGGCTTTGAAGAGCTTCTCGTCGAACTCAAATACCTCTGCTCGCGCCAAGTTACTGGCCCACAGCCACTGCAGCACCTTGGTGCCGGCCTGATAGTGCGCCTCGGCCTTTTGCCTCTCATGCGGCGGTTTGGAGCGGAGAGATTTGCGGAAAGCTAGCAGACATTGCATGGCGGTCATGAGAGAAGCCGTTCCATTCGCGACACACGTCTCGAATATCTCCATGGGGTGGCGTGCAGCAGGACTGCCAGCTGTGGGCATCCCTGCGCTGTGATCCGATTTCGTATGCGCGAACAACGGATTCGTCAGAACTGATGCGACATGCTTCTCTGTTAGCGTTAGTGGACCGGTCGCTTTGCTCTCCACCACGGAGGTATGGCTATGGGGCGGATATTCTGCATCGAGTCGCTGCCGGAATGACGTGGTGAGCGCATTGAGGAATTGTTTCGACTCCTGTTTGCTGAGGACCACTTGGGGATGTATCCTCGAGGCGAAGCTCTTGAACAGCGTCGACGAAGACGGTTTCATGGTCTTTCATCCGACGACTGTGTTGCTATGTTACCAGTAAATGTTGATCATGCGAAGAGATGTGGCGGCTGATGGCCGGGTCTGGTCACACACGAGGCGGTAGAGACGTTTCAGATCACGTGATTGAAATCGTACGGATCGAGTCGTCTTAGTGTCGGTTCTTTCCGCAGTTCCTAGGGCTATCCTCTGATGGCCATACAAGCTGGAATCGCATATACATAACGATTACAATTAATCGTTATACGTAACGATTACAATTTACACAAAGATTGGCCTGAACAGTAAAGCTTAAGGTATGGGTCGGTAGGCCAGGTCTGCCGTCGGGGGTCTGCCATGCATGCATGTGTGACTCAACCTGAGTTTTCGGTTGTGCACAAAGTAGTGAAGGTCTGTCCAATTCTCATTATCTTCCACCGTCAGAATACTTTCTCTATTGTAGTTCTGTTCGCTCATTCGTCCGCGCGCCTGTGTCCCATGATACTTGCATCTGCCTCTTATCTAACATGATTTCCGCCAATTCTCGGGGCCAGCTGGAAAGCAAGGACGCATCGGTCAAGTCCGGAACGCCCATCGACAAAGAAAGTCAGGAGCCGAAAGGAGGGGCAGAGACCTCGCCGAAAAGACGCGCAAAAGGTCTACGACCAGTGGATATTGATTCACACCGGGCATATGTACCAAAGATTGTCGAATCTGCTTGGTATGACTACTGGGAACAGCAAGGTCTGTTTAGGCCGCAGACAGGACAAGATGGTGGTTATAAGTCCAGAGGTAAATACGTTGTTGCGATACCACCGCCCAACGTAAGCAAGCAAACACGGATGGTGTCGTTACCCGCTGATACATGTTGCAGGTGACTGGCAAATTGCACATTGGACATGCGCTAGCGCTTTCTCTACAAGACACCCTGGTCAGATGGTATCGGATGCGCAAGTTTTCGACTCTATACATTCCAGGATGCGATCACGCAGGCATTGCGACACAGGCCGTCGTAGAGAAGCAGCTTGCTAGAAACCCTAGAGACGGAAAGTCCACCAGGCAGGAGTTCGGTCGAATGCAGTTCGTGCAGCTATGTCAGGACTGGAAGAAGGCATATCACGCAGAGATCAATACTACAACTCGAAGACTTGGTGTGTCCGTCGACTGGTCACGAGAAGCTTTCACGATGAGCCCGGAGTTTTCGGAGGCTGTGACGGAGGCTTTCGTACGACTGCATTCAGATGGGCTCATCTACCGTGCCAACAAGCTTGTTCATTGGTCATGCAGTCTTTCGACAGCTTTGTCCACGCTTGAGGTTGACCAGAAAGAGCTTGAAGGAACGACGAAGCTGGACGTGCCTAGTTACGAAAGGAAAATCGAATTTGGGACGCTTACCTACTTCAAATACCGCATTGAAGGGTCCGATCAGACGATCGAGGTGGCAACGACACGACCAGAAACAATGTTAGGCGATACCGGAATCGCCGTGTATCCGCAAGATGAAAGATACAAGGACTTCGTCGGCCGGACCGCACAGCACCCGATTATTCTGCGTAGGAAGTTGCGGATCATCGCTGACGAATATGTGGACAGGACTTTTGGGACTGGTGCAGTTAAGCTGACACCTGCTCATGATCACAACGATTTTAATCTGGGCAAAAAGCACAATCTGCCATTCATCAATATCCTCAATGAGGATGGAACCCTCAACGGCAATGCAGGGCACTATGTCGGGCAGAAGAGATTCGACGCAAGGTACGGCGTCATTGAGGAGCTGAAAAAGCTTGGTCTCTTTACAAGGCAAGAATCAAACAAGATGGTTGTGCCTATATGCAATCGGTCCGGAGATGTCATCGAGCCGCTTCTGAAACCTCAGTGGTGGATGAGAATGGAGCCTTTGGCGAAACCTGCTCTAGCCGTCGTCGAGAATGGTGAGATCACTATCCGTCCGGAGCTTCAGGAACGGCAGTATCTACACTGGATGCGGAATTTGCAGGACTGGTGCTTGTCAAGACAATTGTGGTGGGGTCATCAGATACCGGCATACCATGTTTCAATTGAAGGCGAGCAACATGAGAGTGATGCAGACCATGACTACTGGGTGTGTGGTAGAACGAGAGAAGAGGCGCACGACAAAGCTGAAAGCAGGTTCCCTGGAAAGAAATTTACTTTGAAGCAGGACGATGATGTCTTGGACACCTGGTTCAGTTCTGGACTCTGGCCATTCGCAATCCTCGGATGGCCGAAAAAGACGGCGGACATGGAAAATTACTTTCCAACCACAACATTGGAAACAGGTTGGGACATTCTTCCATTTTGGGTGAGCCGTATGATCATGCTGTCCCTCAGGTTGACCGGCCAAGTCCCTTTCACGGAAGTCTTTTGCCATGGCTTGATTCGAGATAGTGACGGCAGAAAGATGTCTAAATCACTAGGTAATGTTATTGATCCAATCGACATACTTGAAGGGGTCAGTCTTGAGAAACTGCATCAAAAGCTGCAAGAGGGTAATTTGACACAGAAGGAAGTCAAGAATGCAGAGAAATATCAGAGAAAAGCATTTCCACATGGCATACCTGAAATTGGTGCCGATGCAATGCGTTTCTCATTGATCAACTATGCCCAAGCAAGTGGCAACGACATCAGCTTCGACATCAAAACAATGGCAGGCTATCGAAGATTTTGCAACAAGATATTCCAGGCTACAAAATATGTAGTGGGAAAGCTGGGTGACGATTTTGTTCCTCGTAGAAACAATACTTCGACGGGGCAGGAAAGCCTGCCAGAAAGATGGATCTTGACAAAGCTGAATAAAACTTCGAAGCACATCAACCAAGCACTTGAAGAGCGCGAGTTTGCAAAAGCAACGCAGCTTGTTTACCGGTTTTTATATGACGAACTATTCGACGTCTACATAGAGGTGTCAAAATCTGCCTTCTCGGACGGGATTTCCGAGGAGGCTCGATCAACCAAAGACACAATCTACACAGCACTCGAATCTGGTTTGCGATTGATGTCTCCTTTCATGCCATTTCTTACGGAAGAACTCTGGCAGGCACTACCACGCAGACCTGGAGATGATACATGCTCAATCGCAGTTTCGGCGTATCCAGAGTATGACCCCTCCATGGAAGATCTGGACTCAGAGACCGCATACGAGCTTGTGTTGGGCTGCTCAAAGGCCATCCGATCTTTGTCCTCAGAGTTCTCGGTCACAAATACAAGTGCGGCATACATCGCACCTCTCGACCAGATAGCGTGCAAAACGATATACGCTCAGCTTTCCGCGATCAGATCTCTCAGCAGAAACGCGCCTGTGAACATCAGGGTCTTGAAAGTCGGCGAAGGCGCTCCCAATGACTGCTGCGCGGTCTACCCGGTCTCGGCGCAGGCAAACGTATATCTGCAGGTGAAAGGCCATAATCAGGATGCAAGGAAAGAGGCTGCAAATTTTACAACCAAGCTGGATCAGGCAATCAAGGAGGGAATCGATAATGACTTGCTGTTGGATAAACTGAGCAAAGTGGCCGACAAGGATGTCAAAGATGCCATGGAATCGGCTTTGATTCGACAGCACGACATCAAAGCAAGGGCGAAGGCATATGAAGCGGCCGTTAGGATGTTTGAGGAGCGTGTGAAGATCTCGACTTGACAGCTGTGATTACCTGCAAGCTGCTGAGAGCAACGTGTGACACTCGCAGACGAACGCAGTGACGATCGCTCTCATGAGCGATCTATCCCAATATCCCAGTGAAGGGCTAGGATTAGATACAATTGATGCATGTGCAATATCGAGATGCTGCTCGTCCAAGCTGTGAGCTGTGAAGTATGCCGTGCGGCGGCTGAATAAGCGGGTGCCAAGCACGTCGCCATCGGTGATCAGCGGGGGACCTCTGCGTCTTCGCTGCAAGCCTGGAGAGGAGAGAAAGTTCACTCTTCCACCAATCCTCACAGCTCGCATCCATGATTTTATTGCTTTAGCAACGTCAATTCGGCTACGAGCTTTCATTCTTCTCTACTCAACAATTACCCTTGCCGCTACTGGGCAATTGAGCCGACGGCTCATCTCTACATCACCTGGTCGAGCTTCACAGCTTGCAGGAAGACACTGGACTCATCCATCACTTCTCACACCCACCGCATCGGGGTGATATCTCACAACAGCCGGGTCTTCGCACTATCTTTCCATATTCACAATGTCCGAGGTCGATTCGAGGCCCACGCCCTCGAGGGGCAGAAGCTCCGTCAGAGGAGGCCGCGGAGGCTTTGGTCGCGGAGGTCCCAGAGGCGGCCATAGACAGACGAATGGCGGCGCAGCCAAGGAGCAAGCAGAACCGTCACTGGATGACCAGGGAGAGATCGGAGAATTGAGAAAGCAATACGGATCAAATCTTCTGATGCTCAAGGACATGTTTCCCGACTGGACCGACGTTGACCTTGTCTTTGCTCTGCAAGAGACAGATGGAGACTTGCAGACCACTATTGAGAAGATCACAGAAGGTAAGCTTGAATTGCTAACGTCTGACACGTGTATCTTACAACAGCGAAGGCCACATCTCTCAATTCTCCGAGATCAGAAAACCCAAAGACCGCGCTCGATCCAAGGCCAAAGATGCCATTTCGACCGAACACGTGGGTACCGCTAGAGGCGGCCGCGGAAGAGGCGGGATTGAAGGGTCTCGGGGTGGTCGTGGGCGCGGTGATCGGGCTCGAGGAGTCTCGCGTGGAGGCCGTCTTGGTGCAGGCGCACCAGCAGTCAAGGACGTTAGCGAGGAGAACACGACTGGTGCCGCTCCCGATTCGAATGCATGGGATCAAGCTGGATCGAATGAGACCCAAGAAGCTGCCCACGGTGACACAAAGGCGCATCGGGGCAACGTTGTCGCTGCCGAGCCGACTCATAATACAGCATCGGAGGCAACCAGGCCGTCGCTGCTTCAGGATGGCCCAGCCAAGAAGACATGGGCAAGTATGTTCAATCTACCCAGAGTAGTACCTGCTCCAGCAGCGTCTGCAAGTGCGAAGCAACAGAAAAGCGTACCACCCTCAGATCCTGTGGCAAGTGAGCACACAGCATCTGCAGAGCCTATTCAGGCTCTCGAAGAGCCGACAGTGGCGCCCGCACATGAGGAATCACCCGCGCTGCCCCAAATCGAGACTCCGACAGCGAGTGCTGAGGTGCTTGAAGCACCGCACGACAAGCTGACTGAGCACAATCTCGAGCATCTCCCTGATACCTCCATTCCCCCGGCGACTCAGACCGTAGCCAGCACCATCGGCTCGGATGCTCCAGGCAAAGCTACACCGCTGGGTGCGGGCTCGCAATTGCCCATTGGCAGGCCTGGCGTTGGTGGATATGCTTCGACGGCGATGAGGGCTACTGGCATGACACCCCGCAGTGCTAGTTATCAACGCCGAGTCATGGAGCAGCAAGAAGCGGTCGTACTGCCAGGACATAACAGCATTGACCGAGCGACTGTACAGTTTGGTAGCATGGGCTTGAACGGCGACGCCGCAGATGTCGATGAGGAAAGAGAAGAACCTGAAACTCGCACCCAACCTCAACAGTCTCCTCCTGGACAGCCACGCGCTTCTCTCCCTCCTGCAGCTATTTCCGCTGGTGCACCATCTCAGGACTCATACACTGGCCAAGGAATGCCGACTCCTAAGGCAGCTCCAGGCCTGCCTCCTGCGAACCCGCAACAAGCACAACACTCTGCCCAGTCGATGGACTCGGCACTCTCCCAACAGGGCCAGCAGCAACAATATGGTCAGTATGCCAGATACGGCCAGCAAGACATGCACGCCCCTTCTCAAAAGTCGTACGACCCCTTCAGCCACCAGACTCCTTCCGGTTACGACCAATACTCGTCACATAACCAGGGTCAATCTCAGCAGCAGGGTCAGCAGGGAGGATACGGAGGATATTCTTCTACGCCATCAGACTATTCCCAGTACTATGGTTCTGAGCAACAGAGAAATGCTTATCAGAATTATTACGGGGGCTCCTACGGTCAGCATCAGGGCCAGTCTCAACAAGAAAGTGCCAGTTCGCAGCAACGAGCTGGAAATGCTGTAGGATCTGGGCAGGGTGAAAGTGGCTATGGAGCCACTCAAGGTGCTCAGCAGGTGAGTTGATAAGTTTGCAATATTCACGACCATTCACTGACACGATGACAGTCTCAGGGCAGATACAATGAGCCTCAGGGCTCCGGTCATAACACTCCAGCCCCAGCAACAAACAATCAGCAGTCGGGTGCTCCAGGACAGCAGGCTCAACAGCAACCCCAGCAGCAGCAGCAACAGCAGCAGCATCAGCCCCAGCAACAGCAACAGCAGAGCCAGTATGGTGGCGCTGGGTACCCCTACGGTCATCCTTACTACAATAGCCCGTATGCGGCAGCGTATCAGAACCAATTTGGATACACAGGCTACGGAGGTGCTCCATATGGGAAGCAAGGTGGTGGTGGAGGTGCCATGTACAATCAACCACAAGGCTATGGCATCAACGCGCCATCTTCCTACGAGCATGGATCATCTCCAGCCAATAGCAGCTTCAACCAACAGTCTGCTGCCGCTCACTCTCGCGACACTGCCCACAGCAGCGGCGTCAGCGAATACAACCGCAGCTCCACCCAGCCGTCTAGCATTGCTAGCGGCGGATTCGGCGGTGTGTCTGACTATGGACGCTCTCAGTCTGGATACCAAGGGCAGGGTCATGCATACGGATCTCAGCAAACCGGCGGGTCCGATGATTTGAAATCACTTGGGGATTCCAAGGGCGCTGCTGGACCATCGCCTGGCCTCAGCCAACCTGGTCGCCCTAGCTCTGCTACCAACAATGCAGCGGGTCAGGGCCAACCGGGCCTACCACCTCCTCAGGGTCACCAACAGCAAGGGTATGGCCAGTACCCTGGCTTTAATCAGGGCAGCCAGTATGGATCTCAACTTGGTGGGCTTGGTGGACACCAAGGCGGTCAACAGGGCGGCTATGGTGGATACAGCGGGTTCAGCCAGTCATACAACCAATACGGGAGAGGAGGATGGGGAGCCAGCTATGGCCACTAGAACTGTGGACATGGCGGTCACCATCTCAATTTGAGAAGCTCTCGTGATGTGTCGATTCGGAGTTTTCTTTCGTTGGTCGTTTACTCCTGGCGGAATCAAATTGAGGGGTGGGAGACTAGGCACAGATTGTAGAGAATTGGGGGGATTAACATGGCTTCCACAAAGGGCCTGAATTTGCCTACTACAAGATGGCCATAATGGAGGCTAGCGATCTTCACTCAATAGCAACACTATGTAGCAAAGCGAAAAGTCTCATGTCGCTAGCCGGAAACATCCATGCGCTTCTGCAATTTGTGTTAATATTCTTCGTGATAGCGTGGATTTCTTATGACGACCTATTTGCTAATCCCTGCCCTGCAGCCATGAATAGCTTGACGCGCGGCGGTCGACTCGGTCGTCACAAATCTTCGTGGTAGAATGGAACAGCTATATAGCATTTCCGGCGCCAGTAGTGAAACCACGGTTCGAGTGGTGCAACTGTGTCCACGAGCTTGGACAAGCACAAGTACGGCATTGCGCAGACAGTAGCTCATTCAGCCGCCGTGCAGCGTCGAGACGAAGATGATGTTGTCTCCGGACTTGAGTTCGTAGTCGGCCTCGCCCTCGAGTTCCCAGTCTGCGTCGTTGATCAGGACGAGGATGCCTGGCCGTCTGTGGTGGTGGTGGTAATGTCAGCACGTCGAATGCGATGAGAAGGGGTCGAAGCCGATCTTTCAGGTCCCCGATAATAGGATTGATGGACTGGGTGAGAGAAAGGAAGATAGAAGAGCAGATTGGAGCTTGAGACTGAGAGAGAGGGGATGGGAATATGACTTACACCGTGCCGTCGAGGATGAACAGCTCGCGCTTGTCTTTCTGGACATAGTCCTGGTCTAGATGCTTGATCAAGTCCCCTACAGTGTATGGTGCGCTATCTAAATTGGACGCTGGGAGATCTAGCGCGAGGTTCTTCTTGTTGTGGAAGAGAGTCTCGAGGCCGCCTCTGTGGGTTTGTCAGTCTGAAATCACAAGAGAAGCATGTTTACTAGAGGAAGATGCATACGTAAATTCGATCTTGATGTGAATAGTAGTTCTATCGGACATTGCGTCGTAAGGAGCGTGTTGGGAGCGAATGTAAATTTATAGCAAAGCATTGGACATAGCCAGCATCCTCACTTTGGAAAGTGAAAATAGTATGCGATGTGAAGAACATTATTGTATGGGGTATATATATTTTATATGTCTCTTTCCTATCTTGGATTCTCTCCAAAAAGGCTTCACAGTTTGAGCACACTCAAATTTGGCACCGTGGCCTAATGGTAAGGCGCTGCTTTCCGGTTTGGTGAATGGCAGAGATTGTGGGTTCGAGTCCCATCGGTGTCGCATTTTTTGCGGTTTGATAACTAAATTTTCCATGCTGCTTAGCATCAGGTGCTTTACTGATAGAATATGGTATTTGCGAAACAAATTTTGGCATTTCCTGACCATTTTGAGCCCTAATGGTGTATCTTCAAATGGGAATTTGGCCGCGAAGCAATGCTTGGCCATTTTACTCTATAGCAAATACCCTACTATATTCCGACACTGCTGTAGAGAATGTTTTGGAAATCTTCCATGTGGAAATGCCCTATCTGAGAATACGCGCCCCGAGTGTCTTCACAAACACTGATGCCAACGTCCATATCAGCCTTTCTTAATCGTGGTGCGCAGCTCAGGACGGCGTTGAGATCGTCAGCGGAATTTGCCCTCGGCATGGGGTGCTATGGTGACGCATTATGCGCAGGCAACCGTGCTGCTCGGCGGAATGTCACGGGGCAGAGAGTCCCAACTCCGCAGTACCGCCCAGTGCTGCCAGCGATGCCTCTGAAAGGGGCGCTGCACACGAAGATCACGCGTATCCACCGCCACATTTACCGTGCGTGAGCATGCTGTGCATGTCATCGCCCCCGTCTCAATCATTCAGACAGGCAGCAAGATGGTGATATTTGGTGGCACTGACGTGATACATATGCATAGAGGTCTCTGGCATGCATGCTGGTGTTGCCACGTATAGATCAAATGCTCGACTACCATGAGTACGAGTGGCGAAGGTCAACAACGGATGACAGAGCAACGCCGCCGCGCTGGCAGCACAGGCAACTCTTGCCGTGTGAGATTCTTAGTCTGGACTGAGAGACAGCTGCTGAAAGACACCAGACCGGCATGCATATCGTCATTATTCCGCAGCTTGTGTGAAAGATGGCGCACGGTGCAGGCTTTGTCTTCGTTGCCTGGATCCGGCCATGGTGCAAATCACGGAAGGTGAGTAATTAAGAGACCACTGGCCACGGGGATCGCGATGCTTGGTGCGGGGATAGGTGCAAAGTCAAATTGGTTGCATGTTGAGAAGCGCGGCTTGCGGTTCGGAAGTCACCGCATGACCCTCTAGCGCCTTCGAAAGATCAGTCAGTCATGCTCAGAAAGATCATACCGGAATGATTTATCTTCTCGATGCCAGCAGCGGTCGCGTGGTGTGACATCTGCACTCACAAGCGCGAGTCGGCTGCTCAGAGTTTACACACGAGACAAGGGCGCCTAGCCAAGATGAACGAGTCTGCACACAACGGAGGTGGTGCTGGCTGCTGCGGAACGGCGAGACCAGATGTGCACCATCGCAACTCGGCGCACGGCCTCCAGACTCCGTTTTTGAAGCCGACCATTCGGAAGCGCGCGAATCCAATGACACAGTGTGGCTGGCGCTCGTCTCTGCGTTTTACTCTACTGCAGGCCTGCGATCAGCCAGCACTAGCACCGGTGGGAGGCCTATTGCTTTTGCGCGGCCGCCCTGCACCATCCTCCACCACCCCCTTCCCCTTCCTCGCGCCGCTCCCCCCGCGCTCCATAAGTGCAGAGTGAAACGTAGCCAAAAGACTTCTGCAAGGATGTGAAAGTGGAGGAGCGGATCCTGACAGAGGACTGCAGTGCAGACGTGTCGTTTGCTGTCTTATTATTATTTTGCGTGTCGGGCACCCGCTGGGACCGCTGGGGCCATCGTTGCAAAAGGGTCGGGACCTAAAAAAATTCATTTAGCACGGCGCTCTTCATTTCGGCTCGATTCGGTTGGGCGGATGAGCAGGACGGGGCGGGCGAATTGGGCGGGAGTTGGCGGGCGGCTTGTGGGCGACACACCGCGACACGGCGATGCACACGCTCTCACACTCCCGCTCTCACCGTGACGGAGCTGGAAATGGGAAAGAGGGAAAAAGAGGGAAGCCGCGACCGCCGTACCGTGACCGTGATCCGTCCAGAAAACCCGCACACCCCCCCAATCCCTTCACCTCGAAACGCTCACCCGTTGTCCTCCGCGACACAGTCCGACTCTTCCTCACCTCGCCATCAGTTTCTGCCCGTCACAGCCGTCGCCGTCTACTTGTTCTGCCCACCCGTCGCTGGACAGTCGTAGAACGACCTCGACATCTTCTGTTTCCTCGTTGCGATTTTTTTACTTCCTCCGGCGTCTTCGTCGTCACACCTGTGCTCGCGAATTTCTTCACTAGTGGGAAACATCACGACTGCAGCCGCCGTCACGTCACATCTCACGTTGTCGGACAGGTGAAGAACAAAGCAGACTTTTTGTTCTGCACTCTTTTGCGAATACCTTTCGTGGTCTTTCACTAGACGCGCTTGGTCAATATTGCATTGCACTCAGGAAACGCGCGGTATACGTCTCATCGCGTTGCCATCATTGCATCCTTGAAACGACTTTTTCCGCCAGCGTATTAAAAGTCGCGTCTCTCTCATTACTTACGGACGACCTATTTACTTAGTCTCGCCCGATCTGACCGCAGAAAGTCAGTACCCACTGCGTCTTTCGTCTCGCGATCATCTATTTGCTTAGCGACGGTCCGCAACATCTCTGAAAGGATCTTTTCGATTTCGAAACCCTTTCAATCTCCCTCTTGGACTCCACTTCACCCTCAGCTACCGAAGACGTTCACACCTCTCAGCTTTCATTCCTCAAGACCGCATCATCCAATCTCACCGACGCATGAATTGTTAGACAAAGAGGAGCAAACGCGACAGCTCCTCATCCTCGTGGAGGAACGAAACGGTAGGCATGATCACACCTCGTTCATCTCTGCTTACGCTAACATTGTACTTCACAGGTTGTGTAGACAAGCCGTTTCTTCCTTCTTACGCCTCTTCTCCACCCATCATGCCTGCCTTCTTTCCCCAGGCCATGCCTGGTTCATTACCCCTCACTCCGCCTTACTCGGGGACCTACGACACGCAGTCATGCCATGCGTCCCAGTATGCAGATAGCTATGCTTCTTCGCAGGCCTTGCCTCAACGTCTTGACAGCGCCATGGAATATACCCACAGGTACCCCCCGCCTCCTATGCAGCAGGCCGTCTTCAACCGTCAGTCGTTTTGCAACACACAGAGCCTGCCACCAATCAACAGCTATTATGAGCCAATGGGAGCACCGATCCTCCCACCTCTACGCATGCAAGACGGTGCTTATACTGAGCGCGACTACTACCAGCAGTTCCCTCAGGGTACTGCCGCCCAAGTCACTCAACCCGAACAGGCCGGCCCCAAGGAAGAGCAGCCTACCGGCGGCGTATCGGCAAAGCTTGATTATGAGATGGAACGCATGACGGATTTCGTGTCCGAAGCGGCACAGGGAATGTATGCATTGCACTCGTCCAACATCTGCCTTGCAGATATTGACATCTGTCGAAGCATCCAACCGGGCACCTCGGTGCATCCTTCATTCCGCAAATGGGTCTTTCAGGTCTTGTCTGCGACAAGACTACCGTCAGCCACGATCCTGCTCAGCCTGCACTACCTGACTGTTCGCATGCGAGACTTTCCATCGAGCATCGAGAAGACAGAGAACCAAATCTATCGTCTTTTGGCGGTATCCATGATCCTTGGCAGCAAGTTTCTTGATGATAACACCTTCATCAATCGATCATGGTCAGACGTGAGTGGCATCAAGGTTTCTGAACTCAACACGCTGGAGATCAAATGGCTTGCCTTGATCGGATTTGATCTGCACGCGGATCCAATCGATGCTAATGGCGTCTCCCTTTGGATCCGTGCGTGGAAGGAGTATGATGCCCGTGCATCCTCCGATGCCAGAGCAATGAAGCTTTCGCCTCTGAACACCGACTTGGCGCATCAGAACATTTCGAATTCGGTCCGTGACTCTTTTCAATCTGGGTTTACCAAGACTCCTCATGGCACTTTCACGCCTCTGTCAACCGGGTCGGTCAATTCGTCTTCCGGGACCCCTTACATTTCCGCAGATCCTTGGAACCGGCCCGATCACTCGCAAACCGACTATCTTGCTGCTCAAGCGCGTTTTCATTCAATGGAAGAAGCGCAGTACGCGAACCGCTATGGTCCACAAGCACACGGGCGTGCGAATCAGTACTCTCAGTACTCGCTGCCGCCGTTGCACTCGCTGGCCTCCACCTTCTACAATCCCTGGGGTCATGGTGCTACCTGGGAGACACATCATGGACTCGGATGCCATTGCATTGGATGCGCTCGACAGAATGCTTCTTCCTATATGATGGGGTCCCACTTCACGCCGCAGACGGTGGTTGGTTGATTTCAATATGATCGTTCTACATGAGCACAGCACGCACGGCATCTGCGACGAAATTATCGACTGCACATTAATGCCAAAAAGTTTCCATCATTTTCCGCTTCCAGCGGGACCTTGGCTCTCATTTCATTTTAACGGCCTCGATTCGCTTTCATCTTGATCTCGCGGTCGCAGTGTTTTATCTAACTACTCGGCACTTAACACCAACACGTGAGCATCACACACATCTGCAACTTCGACAAGATTACGACTGCGGGCATGGATTTCTGATTTTTCTCTGGCGACGTTATCGGATATTACGACGAAGTGTTTTCATAATAGGCAAGGCGTTATTTATTTGGGCTTTATGGAGGAAGAGGTTTTGCTCAAAAGTCTGTAACAAAAGTTTTCTGCTTCGATTATACCATTTTGCGCTCACGCCCAGCTTTCGGACGGAGGGTGGAGGAGATGGACTGGCGATTTATATCGCGAAGGCATTTGATTTGGTTGCTTCATTCGAGCGTTCTTCTTGGCTTGCCACGAAGCCAGTCACAGATATACTACAGCGGTTCTGAGGGATTCCACGGTGGCAGACACAGAACATGCAATAGATAGAGGATGCAATTGATATAGGGCTCCCGAAGTCCTTTTTTGATTCTCACACACACGTTTCGTTACTCCTTCATGCCGAGTCTGGTGATTGATGGGATTTTTGAGACAGCACTCGTGAACATGATTGATGATTACCGGAACGTTTCATTCATGGCTTTTGGAATTATTTAAGTGGTGACTCCTCTGGCGTCAGTCAATACCAACCATACTGTCCATTCCCGCCCATGCTCATGTGCCTCCAGAGCCCTAAACCGGAAACCCAGCATATCCGATCTTCAGCCGTCCCCTCATGCCATCATTCTGCTCACCGGACCAAGCACTCTTCCACTCCCGTTCCGCCGCAAGCGCGACCTCGAAATCCCTCCGACACGATTCCGGCAACTCGTCCCTGACGTCGTCGGGCACGGACGAGAGGCCGTTAGGCGCGATGAGCAAGTCGCACGCCTCGCCGTCCGGGCCGGGCACGCCGAACGCGTTCTCCGCCGGGCTGGTGAAGACGGTGTCCGTGGTGAGGAATTTGTTGTAAACTGATGCTGGCACGGTGGGGAAGAGGTGTGGCTCTGATGGGTTTGTGGTTGAGGATCGTGATTGAGGGACGGGATCCCAGCGGGCGTGCGTGGGTTGCATTATCTTGGGGTAGAGCATGAGGTTTGTGTGTGTATCGTAGACGCCGGCGAGGTTGGCGCGGCGAAGGGCTGTCAGTGAGGAGTTGAATTTTCTAGTGAGGGAAATGGTCAGATGGTGACGGGTGGAGGGATTGGATAGGGACTTACTTGGCTTCGTTGGCGTGCTCATACTGCCAATTCCCGACAGTCACATTGGTCCTTCGCTTCGCCTCGATGCGCTTGGCCGTCGGCATTGTCGAGCTAGCAGGTTGCGTATGATAGACCTGGCTGGCACCGTGCCATGCTACGTATTGGTTCTTGTTGTATGGCTCGCCGGCCGGAGGAAGTCGGTCGTTGGGATCGGCAACCTCGCCTTCGATATCTCCCCTTGATCGCGCGGCTCCTTCGTAGTAATCGTCTATTACCTTCCTTCCGCCGACGACAATACGAGCACCAAATTCGCGAAACACAGACCGTGCCGTGACAACACCAATACTCCTTCCCTTGTAGCTGTGCGGCATAACGTCTCGCTCTATCAAATCCATCTTCTCCTCGTCGCTGAGAATGATCTTGAATAAACCAAGATGCTTGTTGAAGAATAGATAACTGTCGCGGAAGCCCGTACATCGTGCTGGTTCTGTGGACAACATGTAGAGCCTGTTCTCCCGTCCTGTGATATTGAAGACGCGTACCCGATAATCTCGGCCGCCTTGCAGGTTGCCGTCTTTGTCGACTTTTTGTTCTCCCTCGTCGTCCTCAGGCAGGTCTGCCTCATCATTAATCACATCCACCATGTTGCCAGCTTTATCAATCGGCACGCGATCGGCTTGCGGCTTTTGTCCGCCACGCGGCCGGCCTCTGGCACCACCCTTGACTCCACCACCTGGCGGACGACCAGGACCCCGTCGCCGCCTAGGCGTCCCGTCCGATGCATCGTCGTCGGCGATGAGATCCTCAGGGCGTGGATTGCGTGGTGGCCGGCCGGGACCTCTGCGACGACGAGGGATAGGCTGAATGACAGGCGGGCTGCTGGCGGCATCTTCTTCGTCGTCCTCGTCCACCCGCGTCTCATCCTCCTCCTCTTCCACAGGGGCCGGCGTTGCATTTTCCGAAGCAACTCCTTCTTCCTCCTCTGCTACAGCTATGGATGAGGCGTCTTCCATCATCGACGCATCTACCATTTCCGAGTCGCTGTCATCGAGTCTGGCAGCGCGCGGCGTCGATGTTCCTGTAAATATTCAGTATCTTGATCGTTGCGATTGCAATTTTGGCAATGATAGGCTCACGTGGGGCGCCTCCCTTTGACCGGCGGGCAGAGACGCGGGCTCTCTTTCGTGTCCCCATTTTGCGCGGCAAGCTTCAGCCAGATGCGAATGGCCAGGGAGGGTATTGAATATAATGGACGACTGCTGAGGCAGGGCAAATGTCGCGTATCGCGCGTGAAGATGGCGACCACCGCGGCTGCTCCCGCATTGTCCTGATTGGTTGATTTGGCGGCCTAGCTTTGCTAATAAACTAGTGACAGAGGCTAGAATCAGCGCCAGCAAGAGCACAAGCACAGAGCACCAAGTCAGCGCATGCTAAGCGACATGTGCAGGTACGCCATTGCCAATATTAGAAAACGACAGCCACGGCTCTCGGATGTACTATAGGACTGACCAGATTGTCAGCGAGTACAGTCACTCCAGCTGGTGGGCGAGGTCAAATTGATCTTACGGCAGCATCCGTCGCCGAGTTTCCGCTTCCGCTTCCGCCTCCGCCTTCGCCGCCGCCGCCCTCTCTGCCCTGGCAGTGACATCAGGGCTGGATATTTGTAACAGCCAGAGTAGAGGCACAAAGCAGAATGCGGTGTACAATAATGTCCAGCCGCCACACGATCAGCAATCCGTGACCAGCGGCTGGCGAAGAGTGCTAATTGCCTAGCCGAACATGATCTGAAGATAATAGTATCTCCCTGCTCTTGTGTTCTCTCCCTCCTCGACTTCATCACCGCGTTGTTCTGCCTGTCCTGCTTGTTCTGCCTGTTCTGCCACTCGACGGTCCGACATCTTCTGCAACAAACCCCGGGGGCCCAGCAGACCCAGCATAAGCCCCAAGCTCCCCACGGCGCCACCGATTATTCCCCACTGATCCGCGAAACCCGCACGCCCGCCAAGGGCCAAGGGAACGAGAGCAGAACGAACAGCAGAAGAGCCACGGAGAGAAGAGTGCCCGCGCGCGTGCGCCGTATTCTCAGACCCGAACCCAGACCGGGGCCCGTTGTGCCGTCATCGACCAGCGAAGAGCGACGCATTGGTTCCAGGTTCTCTTGGACTCGATTGCCAAATAATGCCTGACCTGTGCTTCCCCCACGCCCGCAATCGCGCCTCCAGCTACGCCTTCGCCCACGGAAGCAGCAGCAGCAGCGTGGACCCCGCCGTCAATTCCTCGTCCATACCACCACCACCACATCCACCGCCATCACCACCGTCGACGCCGCTCTTGCATCTGCAACTGCCGCTCTCGTCTGCATATACGCCTGCGTCGGCGTACTCGTCCTCAGTCATTCCCGGTACAGCCGCCGCCGCTGACACGCCTCGCGGCCAACAGTCAGCCTCGTGCAGTCCCAGTATTTCCCACCGGCTGTCTTCTCCTGCCTCGCCGACCGTGGCGACTCCACCTAGCCCAGCTGTTGCCCAGCTGGCCCCCGCCTTGCCATTGCTACAGCAAGCTCGAAAGCGTCCTCTGTCGCGAGGAGCAGGTCAAGACACTACTCTGCTGCTGAAGAAGTCGCGTCCGCCGCCTCTCACTAGCAGCAAGTCTTCCAGCGCGGTACCTACCCTGTCCACCGCTCCGGCGTCGGCTCTGTCGTCGCCCACCACTCTCTCGCCCGCTCCACGCTCGCCGGCGGACCGCGGCATTGGCAGCAGCAGCAGCATCAATTCATCTCCCAGGTCGTGGCTGGGCAGATCTATCACGGCAGCGCCTGTCCTGACTGCAGCCGACCTTCTGCGTCAATCAATCATGTTGGGGTAAGCACTTATCTCTTCCATTGCTGTGTTTCTGTTTCGTGACTACTTCATTTCCCGCCTCCGCACTCGACCCCGGCCTGGCCCAATCGGCCACTGGCTATTTAACGCTATCTCCCACCACCCCCCAGCAATCCGGCGATTGCCACTAGCTCTCTTGCCTACCCCGGACAGCAGCAGCAAGACGAACGCATCCGAACGAACGAGCGAGCCAGCAAGTAAGCGAGGGGACAGGGCCGGCGACTCAGAGACACGCCAGTCACTACTGGACCACTCGACCAGTCTTTGCCGGTCTCGGGCGCGTCCGGGCCCCGGCGTCGCCAGCGCAGTGGCAGCTCAATAATCTAGCCCACTCGCAACTCGACCCTCGACCCAACGCGTGCAACCCCGGGCAATTAAAGCCGCAAATCCTCGACGGAAAAAGCCCGAGCAGAAATTCTCTGCATCATTCTGCAGCAAAGCACAAACCCCCCCAGCAACCCAGCAGCCTAAGCAAGCCCAGCGGTCCCGGCCACCCCCCACGGCAGCTCGCCGCCTTGCCCGTCGCCTTGCCCGCCGCACGCTCTGTCCTCTGAACCTTGTGGCACGCTCTCCTGCACGCCCGCTGCATGCGCACATGCTAGACACCTAAACTTTGCCGCGCCCAGCGCCAACCAAACGCCATATCTGCTCCATCTGCTCCATCCCATCTGCCCGGGCCGTTCTCATCGCATTCGATTTGACAATCTCTCCTTGCTCTAGCTGCGCTTGACACTCGTCGAGATCCAATGACCCGCCAGAATGGGGATCGCTGACCTTTTTGGCTCCAGAAAATCCCACGATGCCGAGGACTCAGACCATATCGGCTCAGGTGCCAACACTCCGCCCGGCGGGACGGCCACACCCAGACCCGACCTCATAGACAAGCGCCTGCCACAAATTTCAAACTTCTTTGCACAGGTTCGTACCTCTTCCCCTTTTCTTTATTTTAGCACTTGCATTTCTCTGCACCGCCGCCGCTGTCTTGTCGTCACCTCGCACCCTGGCCCGACATGGCGGGCCACACCCGCCTGTCAGAACCCTTCGCACCGGCCGGCCGGACTGGCATCTTGACCGCGCCCGCTACCCCCACCACCACCACCTCTCCAGAACCTCTTACCATGACGGGAATGTTTCGTCCGTCGTCACAGAGCCACGAGCAAGGACAATACCCAACTCCGCCTCTGTCGTCCTCCTCGTCCACATGCCGGTCCTCGGATGCTAGCCGAAAAGACGCACAGCTTGGCTCTTCTGGTCTTGCCGCCCGCATCGCTCATAATAGCAGTGGTAGCATCAGCCGTGCGCCACCTCCGCCGTCACGGCTACGAAGCAATACGATCACATCACCGACCACTGTTGTGGAAGTTACTGCTTCCTCCGCGACTGCAGAGATTTCGAATCCCGCCACTTCGGCCGCAGAGTCTGGTTTCCTGTCTTCTGCGTCTCTGTCGAGTGCGCGACGCTCTTCAGATGGCTCCGATCGTTCATCGAACAAGCGAAAACGTGAACTAACAGAACATAAGCAGAACACTCCTCCTCAGACACCGCGCGCACTCTCGAACGAGAGCAAGACTGGGCATGCGGCTCAGAATGGCGGTACTCATCTCCACACCACGTCGAAGAAGTCTAGCAGGTCGTCATCCTCGAACTCGCAGCATCCGCCTGTGAGCCCTATCAAGGGCCAACTCTCAGTCTCCATCATTCAAGGCAGGGGTCTGCGGCCAAGCACAGCGCCATACGTCGTATGTATCTTTCAGCTCAATGAAGATATCTCAGAGGGTGCTCATGGCGACGCCATGGATACGCGGTCCGACAACCCACACCCACATCATGAGGAGGATCTCGCCAAGGGCGTGGCGATGCGCAGATTAGGAAGCGATCAGGGCAAACCACTCAGCATTCCAGGTCTACGGAGTCGTCAGAGCAGTCAAACGAACATCGCGAAGATGGGCACAGCTGCGAGAGAAGCGCGGATCACAGATCCTGCATGGAAGCATGAGGCGGTTTTGTAAGCCAAGATTCGTCAGGCATGGTGATTCGTTCTTGTTCGCTTACACATGTCACAGCGATGTCGTCGGAGACCAGGCAGAACTCGACATTTCTATATACGACAAGAGCAATAACGAAGCTTTCCTTGGCCATGTACGATTCACCCCAAATCTTGAAACCTTCGAATCGGCCCATGAAGGCTGGTACAAGCTCAAGTCAAGAGAAGGTGAAACGGAAACAATCACTGGAGAAATCCGCCTTCGACTGAAGTACAAGTATACGGACAAGCGTTCATACGGTCCAGATGACTTTGAAATTCTCAAGCTCATTGGCAAAGGCACCTTTGGGCAGGTGTTCCAGGTCCGCAAGAGAGACAATCGTCGAATTTATGCCATGAAGGTCTTGTCCAAGAAGGTTATCATCCAGAAGAAGGAAGTCCAACATACGATCGGGGAGCGCAACATCCTCGTCCGCACGGCGACCACCGAGTCTCCTTTCATCGTCGGTCTCAAGTTTTCTTTTCAGACACCTTCGGACCTCTACCTTGTGACCGACTACATGTCCGGCGGAGAACTTTTCTGGCATCTTCAGAGGGAGGGACGCTTTCTCGAGGACCGAGCCAAGTTCTACATTGCCGAACTCATCCTTGCGCTGCGCCATCTGCATCAGCACGACATTGTGTATCGTGATCTGAAGCCCGAGAATATTCTCCTCGACGCCAACGGTCATATCGCGCTCTGTGATTTTGGTCTTTCAAAGGCCAATCTATCCAAAGGTGATACCACAAACACCTTTTGCGGTACCACCGAATATCTCGCCCCAGAGGTGTTGCTGGACGAGGCGGGGTACACTAAAATGGTCGACTTTTGGTCCCTCGGTGTTCTCGTGTTCGAGATGTGCTGTGGCTGGTCCCCATTCTACGCCGAGGATACGCAACAGATGTACAAGAACATTGCATTTGGCAAGGTCCGGTTCCCTAGAGATGCACTTTCGGCCGAAGGTAGGAACTTCGTCAAAGGCCTCCTCAATCGAAACCCCAACCACAGACTGGGCGCTAAGGGCGATGCTGATGAGTTGATGGCACATCCATTCTTCGATGATGTGGACTGGCAGGCGCTTGGGAGGAAGGCGCTCGTGCCGCCTTTCAAGCCGAAGCTCAAAGGCGAGCTTGACACAAGCAACTTTGATCCCGAGTTCACCAATGCTTTGACGTCCAACAATCCGTCGTCGCTCAATGCCAGGGCTGCGGCGGTGGCAGCTGGCCTGAATCCGGAGACACCTCTGAGCCCGACGCTCCAAACTGCGTTCAAGGGTTTCACATTCGTGGATGAGAGCATGATGGACCGCCAATTTGGCCATGGACTTAGTCGGACTTCTACCAGAGAAGACGACGGTGATGACCTACAGTTGGAGTCCAGCAGGAGCGACCGCATGACTGGTCTCGAATCAAATGAGCCCGAGGACATATTTGCGGATCAGATGCAAGACGATTAGTGGAAGTGAGGCATCAGCCGGGGTGGCCCTTTGCCTCACTTGCCGAGTATCTCCCCACTAGCGATGATCAGTTTGGCAGTGTCATCGCGGAGTCTTTGCATTATCACCGAACCCCAGCCGCAATGGCTAGATTGCTGATCCTGATCTTGCCATCATTCCTGGTCAACAGTAATGACTTGTAATGTACAGATGTCTTTTTCAATCCCGGTCGTCTCAGTCTCTGCCGGAGCGCATCCTATTTCGTTGGACATGGCGCAGCAGGTCCTTCTACTTCCGAAACTGTGCGATTAATTCACAAAATCTTGCTTTGGGTGAATAGTAGGAATCGCATGGAGCGTTTGCCGGCGCCCTCGTGCGCACGCATGGAGTTTGGTGCCGTTTTGGAAGTGCAGTTGGTGAAGCGGAGAAAAAGGGCTCATGATCTCATCCGTAAAGTCGTCTAGCACCTTGTGACAGTCACCTAAGAATCGTAATGAATGCCAGTCCCCATGATTGCGCGTGAGTGTCAAAGCAGTGATGATGACTTGGTGGTAGGGGACATAGTGGATCACCTGGTGGAGACGGGGCATCCTTCTCCCCCACCTTGGAACGAACGGCGCCGGTGGGGCATGGACGAGATGCAGATCTTCAGACCGACAGTCAACGAAGATACAAATTTACTTCTGCATTGTTGCATATTGGCGTCTCTGAGCTCTGTCATTGCAAAGTCATACATCGGAAAGCGGTGACCTCGTTGGTTGACATCCAGCAAACGTATTCTCGCGTCACACGTAGCCACCCTCTCCACCCGCCATGACGACCTCCACAATCCCAACCCTCACATCTCTCGACGCCATCTACCCGGAGACCTCTGTGGCAAAGCAGCGGCCGCGATGGACAAACCTACTGCAGAAGTTCCAGACGCAGTACTCGCGACCGGCCGATTTCGTCTCGCGCTCGCCGGGACGAGTCAACCTGATTGGGGAGCACATCGACTACAGCCTGTACGCGGTGGTGCCGATGGCGGTGGAGCAGGACGTGCTCATCGCCGTGGCCGCGTCGCCTTGCTCGTCCGACACGCCGAGGATACGTCTGGCGAACCTGGACGGCGATCGCTTCCCCACACAGGAGTTTAATGTCAAAGCGGACGGCACTGTTGATATTGATAGTACCAAGCTCGACTGGGGGAATTACTTCAAGGCTGGACTGAAAGGTGCTACGGAATTACTGAGTAAGCTTGGCCATGCGGGATTGAAGGCGGATCTGGATGTCCTCGCGACTGGCACCGTCCCTGCTGGTGGCGGCATGAGCAGCTCTGCGGCGTTTGTCTGCGCTTCGGCACTGGCGGTGGTGCGCGCGGCGGGACTACATGACGTGGAGAAGCGGGCTCTGGTGGAGACTGCTGTGGTCTCGGAGCGATCTGTTGGTGTCAACTCTGGCGGTATGGACCAGAGTGCATCGGTATTTGGTGAAAAGGACAGCGCTCTGCACGTCAATTTCGTCCCGCAATTGCATGCCCGGGCGATACAGTTTCCGAAGCTCAAGCAGCCACTTACATTTGTTGTTGCTCAAAGTCTGGTGGCTGCAGACAAGCACGTGTCTGCGCCGGTTTGCTACAATCTCAGAGTGGTCGAATGTACACTTGCGGCTCTGGTATTGGCTAGGATAACAGGGCTCAGAGCTTCGCTTGAGGACTCTTCGCCACTGGGCGTCAGCCTGCGATCATTCCACGATGCCTTCTTTGCACAAAAGGGAAACCCAGAACATGATGGTAGTGAGATTTCCAAGGAGAAGGCACAACTGGATCGACTGCTCAAGATGGTCCACGACTATCTGCCTCAAGAGGAAGGCTACACGAGAGAGCAAATCTCGGAGATACTGGGAACGCCCGTGTCACAGCTCGAAGAAAAGTACATGACCAAATTCCCTGTTCGAGCGGAGCAATTCAAGCTGCGACAACGGGCCATGCACGTCTTCTCCGAGGCGCGGCGCGTCACCAACTTCCTCGCCCTGCTAGAGAGTGAAGCCCCAGAGACAGACGCCGAGAGTTCGGCTCTGGTACAGGATCTGGGTGCTCTGCTCAACGAGACGCAGGATAGCTGCAGAGATATCTTCGAGTGCAGTTGTCCAGAACTAGATGAGCTATGCTCACTGGCCCGCTCTGCCGGCTCGGCAGGCAGTCGACTGACCGGTGCAGGATGGGGTGGGTGCAGTGTGCATCTCGTGCCCGCGGACAAAGTCGAGGCGGTCACCCAGGCGTGGACGGAGAAGTTCTACAACAAAAGATTCCCGGATATGTCGGAGGAGAAGCTGGCAGAAGCGATCGTAGTCAGTAAGCCGGGTAAGGGCAGCTGCGTGTTTGACGTGCAAGGCCGAGAGAGCGTATAGTCGTCGTACTGCATTGTACATAGCTCTATATACCGGTGTAGTAAACACATGCTCACTCTACCCGCGGGGTCCCCGCAATTGCCTCGGTTCCGGTTGCGGGCCGAAGGTGTGTCTGGAGACAGCTTGGTCGCTGGCTGACTTCAGCCCCTACTGCCTGATTGATCTTTGGTCTTCTGCTTCTTCCACCACAGCAGCAGCTCTTCTCTCCAACATCATCATCCCATCGACCACCGCAACAATGGCAGAACCCGGCAAGAACCACCAATACCCGGACCAGCCCGTGTCCTGGACCACGCGCGACGTGCTCCTCTTCGGCATGAGCATCGGCTGCACCCCCCAGACAGAGCACCACTTCATCTACGAGCTGCACCCGAACTTCGCCGCCTTCCCGACCTACCCGATCATCCTGCCCTTCAAGGGCACGAACACGGACGTGATCGACTTCTACGCCTCGCAGTCCAGCTCCGGCAAAGAGGGCATCCCGGGCGTGCCCAAGCTCGACTCGCGCCGCGTAGTCGACGGCGAGCGACAAATCGACTTCCTCAAGCCGCTCCCCGCCAGCTCCGAGGGGCGCAATTTCGTCGTCAAATCCCGCGTCGTCGGCGTCTACGACAAAGGCAAGCCCGGCACCGTCGTCGAGACCGAACAGACCCTCGTCGACGCCAGCTCCGGCGAAGTCTACACCCGTGCCGTCGGCGCTGGGTTCTTCGTCGGCCAGGGCGGATGGGGTGGGCCCAAGGGCCCCAAGACCTTGAACTATCCCCCGCCCGCGGGGAAGGAGAAGAGTCCCGATCTGAGCTTTGAGCATCCGACTACGGACTCGAGTGCTCTGCTCTACAGGCTGAATGGAGACTATAACCCGCTGCATGCTACGCCTGAACCGGGTAAGAAGATGGGCTTCGGAGGCGCCATTCTGCACGGCTTGTTCAGCTGGAATACGACCGCCCGAGGACTGCTCAAGAACCTCGGCGGAAGTGATCCCAAGAGCATCTCGCATTTCGCCGCGAGGTTTGCTAGCCCCGTGCTCCCAGGAGATACCCTCGTCACCCATGTGTGGCGCACCGGCGATGTCGATGACAAAGGCTTTGAGGAGATCAGGTTCGTCACCAGCGTCAAGGGCGGCAAGGTCTGTCTCTCCAATGGCCGCGCGAGGATCAGGATTGCCGAAGGAGGAGCCAAGCTCTAGACTTCACAAAGACTGCAGCAAGAAACGAAACAAGAAAAACCAGAAGTCAACAACGAATGGCGCACGTGTGTCTGTCCATAGCTAGTAGACGCTTTCTTTTCCAGGAGAAATTCATGTTCATCAGATCTATGTCTTTGTGTCCTCTCTCTCGCGCCAATGCAGGCTCCTGTCTGAATCCACTATGCATATAGCGAAATGACGTCCTTCTTCTTGCTCTGCACCTCGGAAATGGCATCCACATAGTGCTCGTGGACCACCTTGCTCTGCCCGCCCCGCAGCGCAATCATGCCAGCTTCGACGCACACGGCCTTCAGCATGGCGCCACCGAATTCGTCCGTGCTTCTTGCCAGCTCCATCCAGTTGATGCCCTCGTCGACCGTCATCTTCCGGCTGTGGATCCGAAGAATCTGTGCCCTCGACTCCTCATTCGGGAGCGGGAACTCAATCTTCCTGTCCAGACGACCGGATCGTAGCAGAGCGGGATCCAGAACATCTACTCTGTTCGTCGCAGCCAGCACCTTGATCCGCTCATCACTGGCGAAGCCGTCCAGCTGGTTGAGAAGCTCCAACATTGTGCGTTGTACCTCACGATCGCCACTCTTGTCGCTGTCGAACCGTTTTGTGCCAATCGCATCCAGTTCGTCGATGAAGATGATTGCAGGTGCCTTTTCCTTTGCCAGCGCGAAGCAGTCCCGGACAAGCTTGGCACCATCACCGATAAACATTTGCACGAGTTGGGGTCCAGCCAGCTTGAGGAAGGTTGCATCGGTCTGAGCAGCACAGGCTCGCGCGAGAAGGGTCTTGCCAGTGCCCGGGGGGCCGTACATCAGAGCACCTGTTCGTCCTACGTCAGTCTACCACTAGTACGGGGCATGATAGCAACGCTTACCCTTGGGAGCTTTGATGCCAATCTTCTTGAATCTTTCAGCCTCCTTCATGGGCCACACGACCGCCTCGACTAACTCTTCGATCTGCTTGTCCAGACCACCGACATCGGTGTACTTTTCCGTCGGTTTCTCATCAACCTCCATGGCTTTGACTCTGCTATCATACTCGGCAGGCAGCGTATCGAGGACGAGGTAAGAATCTTTGTTGACACCGATGAGATCTGCAGGCTTGAGCTTCTCGTGATCGACCAGGCCAATGAGGGGTAGGAAGATGGTCTGCCGTGTGGATGTTTTGATGACTGCTGATTTGCCTACTCGTGTAGCGTCCAGATCAATATTTGCTCCTTCCTCGGCGGCTTCAGCGGCAACGTCTAGATCGAGTATCTCAACGACGTTGCCCACGAGATATGGTAGCTGTCTAAAGGCATTTGTCAGCTTAAGATGTGCGAATGATACTTAAGCAGAAACACACCTGTTGTTCTCGATCTTGTCCATGTTGTCCTTGATCTTCTCATGCATCGCCTGCTTCTCATGCGTGAGTCTTTGAAACTCGCTCCGCATGATGCGCATGTCGTTCTCTAATAATCTCCGGCGTGTTATGATATCTCTGGTATTGGAGTTGAGGATGTCCATGTCGATCAGGTCATCCTCTTCCTCCTTTTCTGCTTCTTGTTGGGACGGGTCTGCATCTTTCATATCTGCATCACCATCCTTCTGGGGCTTCTTCTCATCCTTGTCTCCCTCGTCCTTCCCATCCCTGTCCATGTTCTCCAGATCCTCTAGCGTGGCCATGGTGAGCGTGAAAGTCGCCTTAGATGGCGCTGGCTGCCCTAAGAGTCGTAATCACTAAAGAACAATAGTCCAGGCAACAGTAAGCGATGGTAAAATGCGTTGGGCTCTGGCAGAACAGTGAGAAGATGGTGTCTGTGAAGCACTATTCACCTGTAACTTATTCGTCCGCCCTATGTAGAAGCTCCAAGTCCGAAAGCCACGGACGGGGTCTTGGCGGCTCGTGGACTAGGGTTAGGGTACGGAGCTACGTACGCTGCTTGCCGCCTGATCACGCTGACCAATAACGCGGCGCGAAGCTTGAACCGAGGGCTCTCAGCAGCTAGTGGAAGATCTACTGGCATTGGCGCGGCTAGATCATATGTAATAACACGACTGGATTACCTCGTAATACAATCGACGCTTTGAGTCAATGCGGTCACTCACGAACGGTGGGTGCACGCGATTCAGGGATGAGGAAGCTGCACGAATCCGGCTTGGACGCGCCACACATGAGGGCGCGACGACAACGCCCATCGCTTCGCGCGAAAGTACCAACGCCGAGGCGATCTGGTCGATCGTCACTAGCAGCAGGTGCCTGTCCCAGAAAGAGCTGGAGTGGACAAAAGGCCAAAAAGCCAAAAGGTGGAGAGGGAGCCTGCAACAGAGGGGGAGGGTGGCAGGCGAGTGTGAGACTGGTGACGAGGGCACACAGGCAGGGCAAGGCGCCCCCCCCAGAGGTTCATCAACGGTGCGCGCGGGGGCTGGCTGACCATTGATTCGGCGGTCGATTTGGCCTTTCCCAGTTTAACCCGCCCCGGTCTGAGCCTGTCTGTCCTTGCAGCACACAGCTGCTGCTGCTCGCTACTCGACTGCACTAGCGCCGATCGCATTCCGAGGCGGCGACTTCACCTCGTCCCTCTGCTCCGCTTGCTCCTCTGCCTCTCCTCTCCCTCTTCCCTCATTAACACAACCATCAGCCCCTTCCTCCATTCGACTTTGTATCCCCTCAGTCGCGTGGCTCCGGTGCAGCTTTGAAGCCATCAAACACCTCCATTGGTCTTGCGCAACTCGTCGACTCGCATTCTCGCGTTACGTCATTGCCCCCCGCGCCATGGCTGACAAAGAGATCAAAGAAGGCGACAAAGGTGAGCAAATGATGCGTTTTACGCGATTGATATGCATTTTCATTTCCATTTCGATCGATACATCATGGATGGCGAAAGTTGTTTGCGCGACTTTCGAGTCGCGTTTGAGCTCATGTCCTACAACGCCTCTGCGCACGGACCACCTACGCATCTATAGCTGTGCCAATGCTGACCATACAACCCAGTCTCCTGGCAATGGTCTGGGAGCCGCCCAGGCGGCGAAGTCTCGGAGGTGAAAGACAAGGGTGAAGTCTCCATGACATCGCACCGAGGAAACGAGGTTAAAAAGAATGCCGAGCCTGGAAACCCCGCCGTCAAGGTATCGCGCAGCGGCAATGATGTCGTCAAGAAGGCTTCCGAGCTCGACGTTGAGAAGCCCGGCGACAAACATGCCGAGGCATCTGGTGAGCACAAGGAGGTGACCGAGAAAGACAAGGAGAACGCCGAGAAGAAGCAGGAGGAGAAGAAGGAGGAGAGCAAAGAAGAAAAGAAGGAAGACGCTAAGGAGAATGGTGATGCCAAAGCTGGAGATAAGCGCTCCAAGGACGAGGCTGACAAGGACGAAAAGGAGAAAGAAAATGGCGAAAAGGAAGCTGACGAAGACAATGAAGAGGAAGAAGGAGACAAGGAAGAGGACGAGCCTTCCACCAAAAAGCAAAAGACCGACGCGAACGGCGAAGCGACTAACGGCGAGAAGAAGAAGGCCGGCCGCCCTAAGAAGAGCGAGAGCAGCACTTCGCTCAAGCAGAAGAAGGAGCCGAAGAAGGCCGCTACCGAGACAGGCGAGCCGCGCAGGTCGAGCCGCAACAAGGCATAGACTGCTGTCGTTTGCTTGGGTCTAGGGTCTCCGAAAGTATTGGTCTACTGCTGCGCTTACCTCTTCGGCTTTGTTATAGTTTAGTGCCATAGCTGATATGCTTGCAAAGAGGCATGGCCATGGCCTGCCCTTTTCCAGCCGAGCCTATACTTGAAAAGCTGCTTCCATCTAGATCTATGTGCGTTTTCTGTCTTCTGTCGTCGAGCACTTTTTGTTTTGTAGAGCCTTGCAATCGATCGGGAAGACAGCTTATGACATTAGCTGGCGTGCTTTGGTGAACAAATCCAGTTGTGACTGAGCTTGGAGCAGAAGCATTATCATAGCTTCCTTTGCCTTTATGAGATGGCAAATTACTGCCTGCAAAGGCCCCCTTAGATCGCCCGAGGAAGATGTATCTCGCAACTGATATGTTGTATCAATTATTTATTTCTTTGCACCATGCCTGGAGCGGTAGTGGTCGCAGCTTCCGGCTTCGGCTCGCCAGCTTGCCTAGCACCGACAACTTTTTTGACCACCACCTGATCTTCACTTACAACACATGCGCAACACCGGCCGCACATAGCAATTATGGTGACAGTAAAGCGTATAACAACACAGCATGTCAAAGACTGGGAGACGCGGCGCATCACGCCTCCAGCGCCTTTCACAGCAGCACACGAGCGAATGAAGCCCTTCCTTAAGCTACTGGATCCGTCCAAGGTCTACATCACACACATTGACCGCTTCCCCTCCGCGTTCAAGAAGCAGATCTTCCTGGTCCCCGTGATCCTCAATCTCTCCATCTTCATCGCACTAGCATGGCGCGCATACGCTATCCTGCCCTGGTACGGACAGGTGCTCAACCTCTTCGTCGGTAATCCCTCGCGGTTGGCGGTGGAACGCGACTTGCATTCAAAAGCCGGACTGGTGTGGATCGTCGTCCGGCGGAGCTTCAACTTCATGCTCGACTTTGTCCTCATTCGCTTCATCGCTTCGTGGCCCGTCAGCTTCTTCTTTGAGCAGCCATGCAGCCCCGTCGTCTGGCGATGGCGTGTGGGCTTCCGGAACGAAGAGATTGTGGTGCGGGAGTCACGGCGCTGGGGTAGCCAGGAGCTCCTCGCTGGCGTGAAGACGGGCAAAGAAAGCCCGTTCTTTAAGACTAGGATACTTCCGGCTATCGACAGAATGTGGATCAGGGAGAAGAGCGGGTACATGATGATGAATGGCGACTGGGACCTGGACTTTTACGCCATGACGGAAGCACACCGGTTTGTGGACCAGAATAAGCTGGAACTTAAGGACTTTGAAAAGACGATATTGGCTCACACCGAAGGCATGGGTTGGGTGGCGTGGCGAGCCCACGAGTTGGACACGGGCATGGAAGAGGAGGAGCAGAGGAAAAAGATCATGAAGCTCAAGGATAAGCTGACTCTCATGGGCAAAGAAAGTTTGTTCTTCCGCTGGATTGAGATTGTGCAATACGAGAGCGGCAAACCCGGCGATTTCGACAGCAAGCGACAAGTTGAAACCATGGAAATAATCAAGAGAGAATTCGAGAGACAAGGCGTCGATTTTGAAAAGCTTGTACAGGAAGTTGGTGGGCTAGACGGCACGCCCGGGATGCAAACATGAATACGATGCAAGACATAGAGCAGCATGCACCATTCGACTCGGACAGCTGCCTGTATACATTTTTATGTTTCTTGTTGTTACAGCCTGGGGCTCAGGACGGATATGCTCTTTTCACTCCATTTTTACGAAGCGTCCCGATGAGCCTTTTGCAAACATATGAACAACACCTTGCGATGGCAAATTCTAAGTCATAGAGTATTTCGGTCCTTCTCCACCCTGAGGCGTTTTCCAGGTGATATCCTGGGTCGGCACCTTGATATCACAAGTCTTGCAATGAATGCAGCTGTAGGAAGTGTCAGCATGAACACATGGATTTTAAGACTTCAACAAACGCACTTCTGTGAATTGATCTGGAACCTTACTCCCAGAGATTTGCTGTCATCCTCAATGTACTCATAAACGCCCGCAGGGCAGAACCGATTTTCGACACCCTTGTACTTTGGGTATGCCTCTTCAGCATGTTTGTCCCAGTCTTTGACGTACAAGTGGCAAGGCTCATCCTCTTCGTGATTGGTGCCGGTGCGGCTGACGCTAGTGAGGATGTCGAAGCTGATCTTGCCGTCAGGCTTTGGGTACTCAATCTTTGGGCAGCTGTCGGCTGGACGAGTCGCTGCGGCATCTGTGCCGCCGTGCTTGAAAGTCCACGGTTCCTTGCCCCGGAGAACAAAAGCTTCCAGGCCAGAGTAGAGAATGCCACCGTAGAGCCCGAGAGGGTTGTGAAAAGACGGCCGGATGTTGCGCACCTCCTTCAGTTCCTTCCAGATTGAAGACTTCCTCAATTTATCCTCGTAGTCATACAAGAAGAGGGAGCTCTCCTTGTCCGACTCGTGAAGTGCTGTGTATGCTGCTTCGGCAGCCAGCATGCCAGATCGCATAGCCGTGTGGGTACCCTTGATTTTCGGGACATTCAGGAAGCCTGCTGTGTCGCCGATCAATGCACCACCAGGAAACGCGCATTTGGGTATTGACTGAAAGCCGCCCTCATTCAGAGCTCGAGCAGCATAGGTAAGAACTTTGCCCCCTTCCAGATATTGTGAGTACAGAGGATGATGCTTCATCTTCTGAAATTCTCCATAAGGTGCAAGCCAGGGGTTCGGATAGTCGAGACCAACGACAATCCCGACACTGACGAGATTCTCGCCGAAATGGTACATCCATCCACCACCATAGGTATCTTTCGGTAGTGGATAGCCCATTGAGTGGACTACAAGCCCTTTCTGATGCTTCTCTGGTGGAATCTCCCAGACTTCTTTGATGCCGAGGCCATATGTTTGCGGCTGACTTTCGCGTCTGAGGTCGAATTTCTTGATGACCTGCTTCGTCAGGCTACCATGGCAGCCCTCTGCAAGAAGTGTCACCCTGGCGTGGAACTCCATTCCTCTCTCAAACGAATCCTTGGGTTTGCCATCTCGTCCTACACCTAGATCGTTCGTTGCAACACCTTTAACAGAACCATCATGGTTGTACAAAACTTCTGAGGCGGCAAAACCAGGATATATCTCAACCCCGATCTCTTCGGCTCGCTCGCCCAGCCACTTGGTGAATTGGTTGAGGGATATGATAAAGTTGCCGTGGTTGTTCATCTGCGGTGGCGTCGGCATGGGAATCGATCGGTTCTTGGTTAGGAAGCGCATCTTATCCACAGTCGCAGGCGTGACATTTTCGAATCTGTTTGGATTCGTCTCGTCGTTCCAATCCGGAATTAATTCGTTGAGTGCGGATGGCTCCACTACATTCCCAGAAACAATGTGATCCCCAATCTCTCCTGCTTTTTCGAGGAGAAGCACACGGAAGTCTTCGTTTCCTGCCTCGTTTGCGAGCTGCTTCAGGCGAATGGCCGCACTGAGACCGGCGGGTCCGCCACCAACGATGCAGACATCGACCTGATCAGTCTCGCGGTCTATCGACTTGGGATCAAAGTCTTCGTCGACTGAAGCCATACGCCTCCTTGAGGACGCCGTAAAAGCTCTTCGCTGGCCAGCTTGAACTGCAGCGGGCTGGTAGGCTGTGATTGTCCATGGTCTGCTTTGTATGCTCCTGAGTGCCGTCGCCTGAGGTGTGCGGATGCTGCTGGTACGAACGGAGCCGCGAAGGCTGGTCAAGAGCCGCGCGGTAGGTGGTCGGGCGGCCATGGTGCGATTGGACGTTTGCCTGTGCAGTCAGAGCACAGCTCAGCATCCAAGAAGCCGGGAGGGTGGAGGGTGGAAAATAACAATATAATGGCGTCAGGAAACAAAGCCGAGGGCAAGGACCCGCACTCGCCCCTCCAGCTGCAGGAGTGCCGATGTAATGCGCATGTGAGAGCGAAGCAGGTATTGCTGCGCTGTGATTGGCCAAGGCCTTGACGCCAAGACTTTACAGCTTTCCGCTGTCGCCTGTCGCCTCGTCCTCATCGCAATCTCATCATCCACCAACCCATCATCCCACCTCACAAACCCGCCACCACTCACCCCATCCCTCTCCCACCCTCTCATTACTTGACAATTCCCTCTCAATCTCTGAACAGGCACTTGCTAAGGCCACTGGCATCCCAGTCCTTCAAGGACCGTCCGTCACAATGGGCGACGTCTCTGCAACCAGGCTCTACTTGGGCAACCTTCCCCGTAACGGTAGGCACTCTCACCTTCTCCCTGGAGCAAGCTAGGAAGGCTTGGAAGAGTCTGTCAGGACATGGACACTGCCTGGACTGCTGTTGCTGTTGCATTCATCTTCGGTCTCCTTTCATTGGGGTTCCAGGGCTTCCTCGCTTCGCTGCCGGATACTTGACGTGGAATGGAAAACTGACTGGACACTCTAGCCACAAAACAGGATGTCGCGGACCACTTCGCAAGCCATGGCACCGGTGAGATTACCGATATCAAGCTCATGAACGGGTTCGGTTTCGTTGAGTACAAGGACTCTATGGACGCTCGCGATGTCGTCCCTGGTGAGCCGCACCCTTGTAAATTGCCCCCAAGCTTTTAAGTGGACTGACTGAATGCTAACGTTTATTCCAGCTTTCCGTAAGTTTGTTCAGACTGATCAATATCTATCCGCACACTCATCAAGGTTCAGACGGCACCGAATTCATGGGTGAACGTTTGGTGGTCCAGTTCGCTCGTGGCGGTAGCAAGCCGCCGCGTGAGTTTGATGGTCCATCTCACAGGCCTCCTCCGCGTCCTCGCCGTACAGTCCATCGTATGACCATTACTGGTCTTCCCGCCGAGACCAGCTGGCAGGTTTGTCGCAGTGGCACGATATGAAACGTTTCTTGTGATTGCTGACAGAAAGTAGGATCTGAAGGACTTTGCTCGTTCGCCTGGCCTTGACGTTGTCTACTCGGAGGTTGGCCGTGATCGCGATGATCCAGCCACTGCTCGCGGATTCGTCGAATACGAGACTGCTGACGATCTAGGTGTCGCCGTGGACAAGCTGGACGGCTCTGACTTCAAGGGCGGTCCAGTCCACTGCATTTCTGACCCTCAATCGGAGCTGCCTCGCGGACCGCCGCCTCCAGCGCCCCGTGATCGCTTCCGATCACGCTCCCCTCCTCCTCGTCGCGGCTATGGCGGCCCTCCAGACGACTACTACTACGACCGTCGTGCGCCTCCTCGCGGATACAGCCCTCGCCGTGATGACTACCGCCGCCGCAGCCCACCTCCCCGCGACTACTACGATCGTCGCGGACAAGAGCCGTACCCGCCGAGATCCCCTCCTCCTCCGCGTGCTCGTGGGCCTCCTCCCCCAGTCGACGATTATCCTCCGGCACCCCGTGGTGGCAGATATCCTCCTGAGGATCCTTATGGAGCACCCGCCGCACCTCGCCGCGGTGGGTACCCTGACGACCCGTACGCAAACGGTCACGGTCACGGTCATGGTCATGGACATGGTCGCGAACCTCGCGAGCCCCGTGAAGCCCGCGAGCCACGTGAGCCTCGTGAGCCTCGTGAGGCTTATGGACGTCCCCCTAGTCCGCCTCGCAGGGAACGTGGTGGGTACGACGGTTACGACCGTCGTGGCTACTGGTAAATTACCATGATTCTCTACGCTTTCGCCGCTCAACAAATTCAAGATCCAGTCGCTGACAATTATAAGATCGCAACTCTTCTGGACAAGTATTAGGGGATTGCAATCTTGAGCTGGGTGTGATAAGAACGATTGAATGGTCATAAGCGAGATGACAGTGGTATTTCTTTTTCAAAAAAGCTTCCTGCGTATCGTTGGTGGGATTAGATAGATGAATGCAGCGAGCTGGTGGTTTCTAGGCTCGATGACTCTTTCAGATGAGGCTTAACCTGGCTTCTGAGCCGCGCAACAGAAAAATGTACAGTATGAATTAGTGATTGATCATTCTACGAGAGGCTTGTGCTCTGGTTCCTGTGACGTGACATTGATCGTCCTTGTAACCGGGCCTTCTGCGCCTTTCACTTTGATCTCGACAGTGAACCGTCCGAGTGATTTGACTCTGGTAGATGAGTGTCCGTCATCGCCCTTTACATCGATGAATGTGACGTCCTCTTCCGTGACTATGACACGCGATGCTTCGTCATTGGTCGAAAGTTCATGCGTCACAGCAGCAGCCACGTCTGCAGCGGTCACACTTCCGAAGATGACACCCAAAGCCTGGGACTGGACCTGGCGATTAAAATCGAGACGCGCAGGTACAAGTCGCGAGATAAGCTCCTGACTCCTCGCCGGCTGGGAATATATCAGCACCACATTCAACCTCATTCCGCAAAGCCGTAACAAAACTCACCTCGATCCTCTCGACCGTCGTCCCAGGCACGACCTCCCTGTGTCCCAGCTCTTCTCCCTCCCCCTCCCCCTCAGTATCAGAAGTGATACTGCCCCCCGCCCTCACAGCGCGATCGACCTGCGCCTGTCTGCGCTTGGACAATTTCTTCCCCTGCTCCTGGCCCGCGAGGAACAGCACGTCTCTGACGATCGGCACGCGGTCACGGCGCAGCGCGCGCTGCTCCTCCAGCGAGACGTAGCTCGCCGTGCCCGCTACGAACCACGTGTTGCGCATCTCGCCACGGGATGTGGGGACGTATGCGCCTGGACATTTCTGTCAGACCTGAGAACAATCGGGGGAGAGGGGAAGGGGGCGACATGCCTTTTCGGCCGACGCTGGGGACGTCTTTCTCTAGGCGGACGGTGATCTGGCCTGGGTCCCGGGTGGCTTTTTTCTTCTTGCCTCGGATCTGGGTGTGTGGTCTGAGGGAATCGGTGGGTGTGTACATCAGTGATGAGGCGGCCAGGCGGAGCGTGCAGGTGCGGCATGGTGGGAGTGGTAAGTTTGATGCCGCTCCTGACGCTCTTAGCGAGCTGAAGAGGAGTGACATTGTGGCTGCGACTGTGGAAGTGAGAGCTGTATATGTGCTGCTGTCTCTTCTCTCGACTGGAAGCCAAAGCTTTAGTGGCAGAGAAACTTGTCGTTGGATACATTACCCTAACCCTAGCAATGGTGTCAGACCTTCTTGCTCCTCGCTTAATGGTCTCTCCAAACAACAGCGCGGATACTAGCTTCAATGAATTGTGTGAATTGTGTGAATTGTGTGAATTGATAGTCTTCGATATGTACATCTTGGCCAAACGCTGATTCTACCGTCTCCAAGATCGGTGCAAAACTCCCTGGCCACTGATGTACGGGCCGGAAATGCTGCTTTCACCTTCCAAAACGCCATCGCTAAACCGGGAATAGTAGTCGTCCGAAGCAATACGCTGCGATGCAAATTCACTCTTCGACTTCGCCCTCCTCGCTCGCGTCCTCTTTCTCTTGCACATGCGCCTCTTTCACTGCTTTGCCGTTCGCCTCTGCGGATCTGCCATTTGCCTGTCCCTTAGCCGAACTCAGGCGACGTCTTTTCGAGGCCGAATCGACGCCCCTACTGTTCTCCCGGCCTCGCTTGCTGCCCGGGCTGCCTCCACTGGCGCTTCTTGCGCGGTCGTCTTCCAGTCCGAGCTGACCCGCGACGAGTGGCGAGCCGATGGCCTGCTCATTTCTCAGCCTGGTCTTCTCCCAAGGAGTTTCCGGGTCATCTGGGCCCGCCTGGGATGTGGGGCTGCCATATTCGGTGAAAAGACCTACGTAGATGCTTTGACCGCCTGCAACAGATCCGTCGCCCTTCTGCGGTGGCGCCTCGTAATTTTGGCACATGTAGTTGGCAGCTTTCACCATATCCTTCGATCTGACGCCCTGTTCTGTCCACCATGGCTGACCTTGTGTGTCTGGAATCTGGATATCGTAGAATCTGGCGCCGGCATAGAGTGCGGCCACCGCTATTGTACGGCTGCTACAGAGCAGGCACAATTGGGTCATGTTGCTATCCGTAACAAAGGCCCAAGCGGCGTTGCGCACTTGCTTATTGTGCTCTATCCGGTAATACTTGAGCATCTCGAAGAGTTGTTTGTGTGGCGCCTCAATCGTGAGATCGAAACACAGTGTCTCCAGAAGGACGTCTTCATTCAGCAATATTGTGTCGCGCCACTTCCAAAAGTCCTTGCTTTGCTCGTCGATGATCAAGTTCGGATTCTTCTGTGCAACGCGACAACATGCGATGACAATGTCTTTCATCTTTCGGCAGGACTCTTCGACTTTGGTAGCGAGGAAGAGGCAGGTAGCGCCGAGTGTCTTGAAGCTGTCAGTAAGATTACCTCCGATAGCTTTACCAAACTTACATAATGGTGCAACGCCTTTGTCCCTGGTTTGTCGACAAGACTGCTCCGCATCAAGTACCGATTGAAGAATATCGCACCAGTGGAGAGTGTGAGCTCAGGAAGCTTAAGCATTATGCCGACCTGTCTGATGAAGTTGATCCCTTTCGCGCGGAGCTCTTTCTCTTTCTCTATCGGCATGCCGTCCTGTATTGATGGCGTATGCGTGAGTTCGTCCTCATCAAAGATCCACTGCTCCTCCGCTTCAGCCAGGACTCTGTTCGGCGACTTGGCCCTCTGGCGCGGCGCATGCGTCGATGAGACGCGGCCATCTTGCGCCATCGCAGATGCTGTGCTTCGCCTGCCGCTGGCGAGATGGACGCAGTAACGACAAGTAGTCCCTGATGAGCAAAGCTCAAGTGTTGCCGGAAAACTGCCAGCAAGTACCTAGGATCCGGTGAAGTGGCGTCTCGTAATATGCCGGAAAATCGATGCGCGCATCGGACGAGTCGCTAGTGTATGTATTGTTCAATGACAATGATCGTACGAAAGAATAGCCCGACGACCCCAGGAGACCCGCTAGTCCTAGCCTGGATCTCCTCAAAAGCTCATGTGGTCGATTTGGTCGGATGTGTGGCAGTTGCGCATTGCGCGAGTACCAAGTGAAGCAAGTCCATCGCGACTCGTCGTTCCTCTGAAAGGCCAAGACACGCAGGGCGGTGAGTTGCAGCTGCGACCACATTTTGCCGCTTCTCACGACTGCGGGCAGCCAAACTTGGCCTGTGCAATCATCTCTGGTCTTCTTTGCGCCTCGCCACTGATCAATCCCACCACACTTCGAGCGCTCTTATTCCTCACCATCAGCCATGCCGTCTGGACAAGGCAGTACGTCCATGCGAAATGCTCGGGGTTCAAAGGAGGGAAAGTGCTCACAACCATCCAGCGGGGACTAACCCCATCCACAACAAAAAGCCGAAGAAAAAGACCGTCGAGGAAGACGAAGAAGACAAGGCTTTCAAGGCGAAGCAGCAGGCTGGTCAGACTGAATCGCCGATCTTGGTGCTTTGGGCTTCCGTGCTAACTTATCAATATAGACAAGAAAGCTCGCGAGGAAATGGCCAAGAAGGCCCAAGGCAAAGGCCCTCTCGGAGGCGGCGGCATTAAGAAGAGTGGCAAGAAATGAGCCATCTGCTGCGAATCACTTTTCGACACTACGCAGGCGCTGCATGTATTCGTACTAGTCGGGGTATTCCCTTTACAATTCAATGACCTATGGCTTATACAAAAACTTTCGAGTACTATTACTACCGTGACCAAGTCCGCAAATTATGCCGCTAAACCCTGACGATAGAGGTTATGCGAAATCCTCACAAAAAAGTACGGTGATCAGAGGCCAGCTCCGTTGCATTAAGTGTTGTCGTGTGTGTGTGACATTGTAGAATACTCAGCCCGTGATCCGTCGCACCCACAATCCAGATTCGAGGCCATCTTCCATGTCAGCCCTTCTCCGTGCCCTGGAGATGGCTAGTCCAAGTTCGTGCTGCTCTCTCTCCACATCGGCAAGCTGTGCACGTCGTTCTTCCAATTTCTTCTTGTTTGCTTTGCTGGTCTTCCAGTCGACTTCCAAAGGACTCGCATTCTCTACCTGCATCAATTCATAGATGATCCTCCTGATATTACGACGTCGGATATTGAGTTCGTTCTCCTGTTCAGAGAGTGCCTCTAGATGCGTCATGGTTTGGGAGCTGAGAGGTGCCTTGGGCAAGGCTTTTTCTGAGGCTTCTGCGTCGCTGTCGATCAGAGGCGGTGTTGGGGGTTTGTTGATGCTTCCATGATCAGAATGAGTTTTCTCATGAAACAACGGAAGTGGGGGAAGAGGAACCACGTTTGGGCTTGGTGGAGGACTGTCAAGCTGTGATGTGGTCACAGTGTTTACTGTGGTCCAGCTGAAGCGACTGACAGTGCTGTTATCCGACGGAATCGGAAGCATTGGGGGCAATGTTTTGTCTTTGTTGACCGACTTTGCGGTTGCTGCACCAGCATGCGTGTCATCTTCTTCTCGCTCTTCCAAGATCAAGGCTCCATGTTCCCCAGAAGGAGGTTTACGGGCGCCCACTGGCTTGCGAGAGATTCGCCTTGGCAAAGCCATTGAGGGCATCCCTTCCGTGGAAGGAGTTGGACTGGATGGACTCGCCAGCGGCGAAACGTCCTTCTCTGCGTAATCGAGAGTAGAGTCGTTGCGAAGGACCGGATCGACATCTTCTTCATATCTTCCACCCATCATCGAGACAGGCGACATATCGCGTCCGTCCCCAGAGGTAGTGGAAGCCATACCGAGCGAGTTATCGCTCTCGCTCTCGTTCATCCTACCTCTGGGCAGATCACGCACCGCGGTATAGCGAGCGGCACTTCTCGGCACAGAGGTGTCGCTGACCGGTTCAACGAGGGCGGACCTACCACTGGCACCCTTCCATGGAGGGCGTGAGTCGAATCCATCTTTCCGCATTCTCGTCCACGAGCTTTTCTTCGGCTTGGCCAATTTGTCGCTGCTGCCATTATTGGCCACGGAGACCGAGACGGTATATTGGTCGTTCATGTCCGAGTTGAGCCTCTGCTCCCAGTTTTCAGATTTGCGCTGGCCTTTGCCGCTCTGATTTGCGAAGAGTGGAATGTGGCTCGAGAGCGAGGTTTTTCTCGTCTTTGGGTGACCTTTTGACGACACCGTTGCCGTGGATACTTCGCTCGAAGGTATGGAAGGCAATTCTGACTGTGCTCTCAGATGAGATCGGAGGGGATGCGGCAGCTGCGGCGTCGAAGAGCGGGGCGTCATGTCACCCGACGCTTCGTCGGCAAACGATGACGATGATGCTTGCCGTTCGTGATCCGAACGAAAGACGGCGCCAGAATCGAGAGAGTCGTCAAATCTTCTGTACCTCAATAAGCGTGACGGCTGACTGTCTAAGGGGGTTTCAAAATACTCTGATGGGGCACTGGACGCTACTAGACCAGACCACTTTGGCATGAGGTTCTGATCGTAGGTAGTATGGAGCAAATGCGGCTGCCCGATGTGCATCTGCTCCTTGCTTGGTGGGCCATTGCGACGCTTGAACATGGCGGCGGCGGACTGATTATGATTAAAAGACCACCGGGGCCAGGGGTACGATGGTGTGAGTGAGGTCAGCTGAGGAGTGCGGTCTGTCAGCCCGTCCTTTCCGAGTGCGAGATGCCCTTGGTATTATCTGTAAGGGTCGCTAGCAGCCGAGGGGGGCGTACAGGACAGGGTAGTGATGTGCGGTGGCAGCTGAAGCAGGCTGGACGCCGAGAGCAGCCAGAAGCGAGCGGGGCGTCACCTGGCGCAAGGAAGGAGCATGCCGACGAGGGAAGGTGTTCGAAGAAGAAGGCGAGGTGTGCTGCGCCGAAACGAAAGGGAAAAGGTTCTGGCAAAGCGAGAAGGCGCCGCAGAGAACCAATGATTGCGCCGCCACAGCAGGGTCACGATGATTATATGCCCAGAGGAGTCTGTTGGCCTGTGACGGGTGGCGCGTGCCGTCGCCGGTATGTTTACAGAAATGACAAAAATAAAGCCCGGCAAAAACGACGAACCGGCCGCCGAGTAAGCACGCAGCAGAGACCAACAGTCGGCGGAAGGAGCATGCGTGAGCGGCGAGGGCAGCACGCAGGATCACAAGCAAGAGCAGGAGCAGCGAATGCAAAATGAGGGCCGTGACAGGCATTGATATCCGGAGTTTCTGGAGAAAAAGAGCGCGTGCATACGGTGGTGGAGCCTGTGGGCCATGGCACACCTGGCACAGCGGGCGCTTGCACAGGCACAGACACCGGACAAAGGCACAGTGGAGGGGGCACACACCACCACCATTCCAACCGCAACCGGCGGCTATGAACAGCGAGGGTAGGAGCAGCTGGCGAAAACCGGGACCCAAAGGAAACGAGGGACGGGACGCGGCGAGTGGCCCGAACGCGTTAGCAGTTGGCGAGCCACTGAGCAATGGCGATTTGGCCGGGGGGGATCTCGAGTGTTTGAAGGCGCTAAGGCCCCCCGTTTCACGTCTGCGCGAGCGTTACCAGGATCGCTCCGTGTATAGGCTGGGCCGGGCATCGCGTGAGGATTGCTCACATGTTCTCCCTCTGGCCCACCCGTTCTGGAACTCCCGGACCTCCGCAATGGGTTGTGAGATCCACCGATGTGGTGCTGTGTGTAATACAAGTCTGGGCATTCCCTGGCACGCCTTCGACTAGCTGTCTGAGACCACGACATTGGGTGGCATGTACGGATGAGTATCAAAGCTTCGAGACGCGACCATGGAGACTATTATCGTTCTTCCATGCTTTTTCCATTAGTGGAAGTTTGTCACGGGGCGATGCAGCGACGCAATCATTCGGGTCCTGCACGTCGAACGGTGCTGCATATCGGGGCGTGCTTGACAGGGTTTCAAGTCTGGCTGATGCAGACGTCTGCAGATCACCGACCAAGATCGACTTGGAAATCGAGCATGGAAAGCTCGACGGTCCATGCCGGTCGGCAATGTGATAAGTCCGCAGGCAAGAGGATGACGAGACCAAAAATAGAGTGGTTTGGAAAAAGTCCAGTGCAAGTCATGGACCACGTATGACCCAAGGAGCTGGGTACTGTACTATGAGCTAGTCGTCAGTCGGGGGCGGAGGGAGTGTGAGAGACACAAAGGAACGGGACTTGTGGTGGGACGTGGATTTGGTGTGCCTCGGCCCTGCAGCCCCGAAGCGGCAGCCCCCCCGCGACTTGGCACGCTGCACCCCGAACGAGTGAACGAACGACTTGGGGAGCGGAACGCGGGAGCTGTAGGCATGACGGATTCTTAGGATCTTGACAGCAGAGCATCCAACACCAATCTTGGACATCTCCTCCTTCACCTTGCACCTGTGCCGCTCCCCCTCAAATCATGGAGGACGAGCCGAAGGGCGACCTGGAGCTGCCCATACTGCACGCCGAGCGCGATGCTGTGCAGGACAGGGGTCCCATCATTGGACGAGCCGACCAGCCCTCAGGCAAACAGACTGTCGTCTTCCTAGACGGCCTCCGTGGGCTCGCCGCACTGCTGGTGTATATATCGCACAACGTCTCGTGGTACTATGGTCCGAGCGACACTATAGCCGATGGCTTTGGCTACAAGGATGGCGCCAGGTTCCTCGCCACACTCCCCTTTGTCCGGGTCTTCTTCACTGGAGGCAGCTCCGCAGTCACAATATTCTTCGTCCTATCAGGTTTCGTCTTGAGCAAAAGCCCTTCGCGTATGCTGCGTGATGGTCAAAAGCCCTACAACAGCCTGCTGTCGTCGACCATCCGGAGACCCTTGCGTCTCTACACGCCACCGGCTGCCATTTCGCTAATCGTGGCATTCTGTCTACACCTCCCACTCGCACCACTGTTAGGCTGGCCGCCCGTTCAGGAGAACATCGTCGTTGAATTATGGGTCTGGCTCAAGGAGTTCCTTTTCGCGGTGAATCCATTTGTCGAACATTTGCCCTTCGCTTCTTGGTTTCCGTACAATCCCTTCATCTGGACGATGCCGTACGAGTTCAGAGGCTCCATTTTAGTCTTCTTTCTTCTTGCTTTGTTCGCACGCTTGACACGGCGCGCTCGGATGCTGCTATTCACCTTCTGCGGCCTCGCATTCCTCTTCTGGGGCGACTGGGCCATGTCATGTTTCATGGGCGGCGTGGTACTGGCAATGACAGATCTGGAGAGCTTGGACGAGCCGTATTTGTCCCGCTTATCTGGCCAAGCACGAAACATCGTCCTCCACATCATATTCTTCTCCGGCTGGTACCTCCTATCGCAAGTCTCCGGCTCGCATGAGCCAGAGCGCTCGTCCAGTACTTACGGATGGTACTGGTTGACGATGGCCACGCCGAAGGTCTACTATGACAAAGAGTACTGGCGCTTCTGGCACTCTATCGGCGCCTTCATGCTCATCTACGCCACGCTGCGGATCCGCTGGATACAGCTGCGTCTCGCCTCGCTCAAGTACCTGGGCCGCGTGAGCTTCTCCTTCTACCTGATACAGGCACCGTTCATCTGGATTTTCGCAGACAGAGTTTTCCGGTTCATCAGTCACAGGAGAGAAGAGACGGATATGGACAGCTGGTTCGACAACAGGATCAGCTTTCCGGAATTCGGACCTCATGGTCTTACGTCCGGGTTTATCGTCTCGCAGGTCTTCTTGTTTCCTCTGACCATGTTCTTCTCGCATTACGCCACCGTCTACATCGACGAGCCCAGCATGGTGCTTGGGAAGTGGTTCTCGACAAGAGTCATGGCGGCGTTAGGCAGGAGTGAATCCCGCGGGTGATATTGTACAGGATACCTGCGGATTAGATAAAGTGTAGTTTTAAGGTATATTCATGTCTCCACCAGTAGTGGAGCAGACATATAGTTACGTACTTTTTTCTGTCTTCGCGCCAGCCTGTGTTATGTACATATTGCTGAACTCAGCCATACCTCGCGGCCTCGACGCCCTCGTCGAACCAATCGGGTACAGGGCCGTAATTCATGATCGTGCTCTTGATCTTGGTATAGCTCTCGAAAGCTTCGCGACCATTTTCCTTGCCCATGCCGCTGGTCTTGAACCCGCCCCATGGAGAAGAAGGATCATTCAGGTGATGCGCATTGATCCACACAAGCCCAGCATCGATCCGATTAGCTACGCGATGGGCCTGTTTGAATTCATTGGTCCAGATCGACATGCCTAGAGCGTACTTTGTTCCATTGGCCACGGCTATAATGTCCTCTTCAGAAGCGCACTTTATCACCGCAATGACAGGTCCAAATACTTCTTCCTGCGCCACTTCCGCGCCAGGCGACGTCTCGATCAGCGTAGGTTCGAAGAAGAAGCCCTTCCCGTCTACACGATGTGCTTCCCCGCCGCACAATACGCGTGCGCCCTCCTTTCGGGCACGAGCGACGAAGCGCTCACACCGCTCCACCGCAGCAGCGTTGATCACGGCGCCGACCTGCGTGCTTAGACTAGTCGGGTCGCCTATGCGCAGGGCTTTCGTGCGCTGGACGAGTAGCGCCACGAATGGCTCGTAGATGTCTTGATGCACTAAGATTCGACTGCCTGTCACACAAGTCTGGCCGCTGGCGATAAAGGCCGCGAACAGCGAGGCGCGCACTCCGTCTTCGATTGCCACGCTTGGGAAGATGCACACGCCGGCTTTGCCGCCTAGCTCTGCAGTGATTGGAATGAGGTTTGCGCTGGCGACCGGAGCGATGGCTTGATAAGTCGGCAAGCCACCGGTGAGATCGATCTTCGAGATGGCTGGATTAGAGCAAAGAGCCTTGCCAGTGTCGCGGCCATAGCCAGACACGATCTGAAGAGTGCCGTCAGGTAGTCCAGCTTCTCTGAAGAGGGAGCCCATCCTCAGCACTGACAGCGGAGCCAGCTCTGACGGTTTAACAATGACAACGTTCCCTGCTGCCAGAGATGCGCCAATCTTCTTGATCGCTATAAGTAGAGGATGGTTCCATGGTGTGATCTGGACAACCACCCCCAGCGGTAGTCGCTCAAGAGTGTTAAGCACCGCACCCTTGAATGGTGTGACCCGACCCTCGACAGTCCTCGCGAGGGATGCAAAGTAGTCCAGCCATTCCGGTACGCGGCCTAATTGAGCCTGCATCTCACGAATCGGTCGGCCGGTTTGCCTAGTTTCGAGCTCGACGAATTCAGCCATGCGATTCCGGAGAAGGTCCGCCGCCCTGGCCAGCACAGCGAACCGGTCTGAAGCCTGCGCTCTGGACCATGCGCCGGTGTGAAAATTCGCCCATGACTTTTTGACAATGGCATTGACTTGGTCAGCCGAGGTCGCATCGATGGTGGCTATCAGCTCTTCGGTTGCAGGATTGGTGATTGGGATTGAAGTCTGGGCTGCCTCTGCAAAGACGCCGTCAACCCAGTTTGAGACATGCGGGATATCTGCCATTGAAGGGGTGAGCTACGCCGTGTGGTATATAGTTGGTCCCGCTGTCACACTTACTACCATTGGGGATGTGAAGAGGTGGTCGCGGTGTGGATGGAGGGGTTCAGGCGTGCTGTCACGACGGCGCTAACCTGAGCTTAAACAGCACAAGGTTTGGTCGGAGATTGAGTCATCCATGTCATCTATGGTTGTTCATAGGCAGCCATGGTGATCAGATAATAGACCAGTTACAAAAGACATGATGTTGCGCCTCGACGCTACTCGGACATGGTATCCGCAATGCCACTCTACGCTTCTTTCGACCATTTCCCAGCAGAGGTGACGCTCGAGATTCTTTATCAGTTGTCAGACCTCGAGACTCTGGATAGCATCGTGCGTGCGTCACCGAATGCGTGGCGGGTCTTTTCCCAGTACGGAGTCGATATCATGGAGCGCGTTCTGGATTCTGGCTATATTCACAAACACTCGCGGGTCATGGTACGAATTATCGCCGCAATCCGTATGAATTCCTTTCCAATTGACAATGTAGAAGACCTCAAGCGACGAGTCACCGCTGCGGCTATCCTGCACCCCGCTGCAAAATACGACCCTTCTCGAAATGCGTTCGAGCCATCGACATTCCCAGCAACTTCGACGTGTGAAATGATGCGTGGTATTTTACTCACGGCCCGTCGAATTTCATTTCTGACTTGCAATTGTCTCGACTTCTATCTGCAAAAGTTCCGGCAATGCGATCCTCAGATTCCTGCTGACCCGGATTACAGTATCGGGTTGAAGGATGGTACAGGATGTGAATGGTTACATTTGCAACGCTTTCTTTATCCCGAGATGATATCATTTCCAGTCGAAGACATGGGAAAGCCAGTTTGGTCAGAAGAACAAATTATTTCTCGAGCCTTCTGGCGAATCCAACTGGTCAAGGATCTGGAACGAGCACTGAAGAACCGTACTATTACCGATTGGCCTCTTTCAGAAATTCACAAATTGAATTCCTTGGACATAGTGGAAATCTACGACTTCGAAGAGATAGGCTGGTTGGTAGCGACGGTCGACTTTGAGTTCCGCCATTTGTCTGCCAGCCAGCCTGGTGATGAATATACGACTGAGCATAGTGCGGTTATGGCCGCCCTGGAATATATGGCACGGCATGACGCACCAAATCCGCCTCGATGGTGGTCCAGATCATGGCCATTACCTGCTATGCTGCCGCGAGATATTGAGCAAGCAGGTACTGATAGCGATGTCTTGGATGTCAGCCAGAGTTGCGGTCGTCGGAGCTATAGTAACATCTTTCAGACTTGCCATACATCTGCCCCTAGTGTCGTACTATACCGGCGCCTCGGATTCTTTATTTGGTCGGAAGAGCGGCTGAACGCGCACGGGTTTGGGCGCAGATTTGGAAGTCATCTGGGCCGTTACTCGATGCTTACATGGTTAAGCATTGTGCCGGAGGCGTATACTCTAAAGCTTGAGAGCATTGGGGTCTGATAGAGCAAGAAGGTTCGACAGACATGAATTGGAGGTAGGAAGGTGTAGGCCAATACTGCGCCAGAAACGTGCAACGGCAACTCAAGGGCCAGCATGTCCCGTTCGCACGAACGCGTCGTCTACCTTGCCTTCTGCTCATCCACCTCGCTGAAGTACTGGCGGGATGATTCGGGTACAGATGTGGAAGACTGTTCGGGACACCACTCGAAGGGCACCTCGGGGGACGACGACGGAGATGCTTCCTTGGGTGTCCCGAGGACCTGGTGGAAGGGGTAAGCATTAAGCTTCAAGGTTGTGCTCACATCTAAGCAGCTACCCGGTCATCTCTTTTGCGAAACGGTGACTACCACGATGGTAGATCAGCAAACTCAAACACTGAGACTTTTTTGATTATCCATCCGTAATAAACACTTAGTAATAACGAGACTTCAACCTACTGTCGGCCCCCTTTGGCGCACGTTGTCCAGTATAGGCTGGCCATCTAGTGTAAGGCCTCTCTCAGCGTTATTGATGTTTAGCCCAACAGAACAGTGAACAGAAAGAACGATTCGGTTTGAATATGCTTAGTACAGGGTAGTTGTTTCCCCCTTTGCCGCCATGCTTTCGCCGCAACTCAAACCTTCAACCACAAAGTCAATACACCCTTTGCATACTCGACGATTTCATCTCCACCCAATTTCGATTCACCTGAATGAAAGGTCAGTACTCGATTACGTTTTGCGACAGGATAATTACCAAATATGCGGTCGCAGAAGGTAATGGGCACTTCAGCCACCGTGAAACCCATGGCCTTCGCTCTAACCATCATCTCCATCTGAAAAGTATACCCCTTGCTCTCCGTGCTAGTGATGACCTTCTCCAGCACGCTCTTCTTATACAGCCGGAAGCTGCCCGTCAAATCGCTAACGCCCGGTTGGAGCAACGTATCCGCGAACAGATTCGCGCCTCGGGAGGTGAGCTTCCGCTTCAAGTCCCAGCCATATACGCCCGCTCCCTTTCCGGCATACCGCGTGCCAGTAACGATGTCGTAGTCCGCGGTGGCCTGGGTCTCGATCATCTGCGCGATGAATTTCGGGTGGTGGCTAAAGTCTGCGTCCATTATGACGACAAAGTTGCCCGTTGCGAACTTCAGACCGTGTACGTAGGCGGTGCCGAGACCGAGTTTGCCCATCCGTGGTTGGAGCTTGATGCGTGACGACGAGTAGGCGGAGATCAGCTGCTTGGCGACTTCTTGTGTGCCGTCAGGCGAGGCATCGTCGACGATGATGAGCTCCCAGTCGAGGTTGCTAGGCTTGTCAGTGGCATGCAGAGAGCGCATAAGGGCAGGGGGACTTACTGCTCGGTAAACATCCTGTTCAGGAGCCATGTTATGATGGGCAGGTTCTTGCGCTCATTGTACGTCGGCAGGAGTACCGAGTATTTGTTCTTGTTCGCCATGGTCGCAGAGATTGACTCGTAGCTGAAAAGCAGAATCAATTGCTGTGGCTGCGACTGGAGAGACTGGAAGTTGATGTCCATCCGAGCTGGACGACCCTGAGAGAGCTTGCCAGGTGTTTGCACCGACGCGCGTTCAGCCCACCGTATATTTTACCGCTGGCACTTTCACATGTGATAAAACGGAGAGCAGCCAACGAATATTGCGAGAATATCACGATCTGAGAGTAAGCTGTCCGGGAACATCTGTACTTTGAAAAAGAACAGACTGTGCTGTTGTCCATCAAGTTTCCAGACCTGCATCGTGTCATGTTCGATGACATTTTAGCTCCCCACGCTCTGTGCTTGTGCGTGCTTCTGCTTCAACATCTTCTCCGTCCGCATAAACTCCCTGATGCCCACAGGAATACTCCTAAACAAATCGCTGTCCTGCTTCCCCTGTCCGATCTGCAAGTCCACGCCAGCATCCCAATTCGCCTCACTCCCGCCCCCATCATCGTCCATACTGACCGCCACATGCGCCGGTACGCCCTTCTTCCCAAGCTCGGTCTGTATCGCTCCTCCGCTGACCGGCTGCCGCGCCTTTCTCTCACGATCAGCCTGCATAGCGAGTCTCGCTTGTGCTTTTGCGCTCGCCGCGGCCCACTCTTCCAGCTCGTCGCGGTACAAGTCCCACACGCAGTTTACGCATCCACTCATGCAGCAGTTGTCTGGCTCGATTGGTCGAGGAGGCACTGTGATCCCGGCTATGACTGTCGATTTGGCGGCGATGTCGCGCTGTCGCTCGGGGCCTGCGAGTCTTGATCCGAACACTACACGGGCACGTGCTTCGCGTTCTTCTTTTTCGGTTTGTGCGGCGACTGCGGGCGCAGATGGTGTCTCTGGCGGGACTGCCTTTGGCGTGCTTGCAGATTGTCTAGGCTGTGATAGTATGTCGGCATAGTAGCCTGAGAGCGGTACTCGTTGCGATTCGTCGGGGAGAGTAGATCGAGCTCGACGTTGTACACCAGCTCTTATGACTGTGGTGCGGCGCACTGTGCCTTCTGGAATAGGAACGGTAGGCGCAAGCCATGCTGACGGCTTGCTTGCGCGCAACAGTGCTTGCATTCCCGAGGATCGCATTGTAGTCGTGATAAGAATGAAAGAGAGGCCTAGGAAGCTCGGAATTTGAGAAAGAGATCGCTTGCAGCTTTGACGTCACTTTTCCGACCGCCGCATGAGGATTCGACAGTCGGATTATTAAACCCGATTGTAGAGTAGCATTTCGTGCCTAGCAATCCGGTAAAGTTGCTAGGTACAGAAGTTTTATTCAACATCCAGTATAAGATCTACTCAAGGGTTGGAAATCATTGGTGGCAGGGTCATGCACTTACCAGAATTCATAAGTCACTATTCATGTATCTCTGAACATAAACACACCCTTTCCAGCTCGGAACCCACCCAGCGTTCCCTGAACAGCGCTGACCAGAGTATCCTGCGTCGTGTTTCTCGTCCACTCCACCTCCTGCACCGGAATGTCCTTGAATTTTCCTTGCCTGGTCAGCTCCAGAACATGATCCACTGTCTTTGATTTCTCCTCTGGGTGGTCCTCGCTCCACTTGCTCACCCAAAAGCCGTTGAACGATATATTCTTGAAGATCAACAGTGCTGTCGGCAATGTGACGGGCTTCTTCGACATCCCACCGTACGTGACCAGATGCGAATGCAGTGTCAGCGTCTTGGCCATATCATTGACAAGCTTGCCTCCGACACAGTTCAAGCCTAGCTTGACTTTCTCCCTTCCTCCATTCGTCCACTCCTTGACCTTATCTGAGAAGCCCTTCTCCATGACCTCCTCATCCGTCACTACGACGTCCGCACCCAGCGATTTAACGTCCTGGACAAGCTCTTCGTGTCCCTTCTCGCGCTTCCTCACGATATTGATGCTCTTGTAGCCCCATTCCCTGCCCAGCTGAATCGCAGCCCGACCAACCCCCGAATTTGCGCCATTCTGGATAAACCAGTCCCCCGCCTCGAGTTTAGAAAAGTCCTTCAGCATCCGGTACGCCGTGCAGGGATTGACGCTAACAGTGCCAGCCTGCAAAGCCGTGATGCCTTCTTTGTTGCGAATAGGCAAGAACTTGTCCCTCGTCGTCTGCGCATGCGTCCTCCAGGTTCCGAACCCAGGCGCTTTCATGACCACCCAGTCGCCCTTTTTGAGATCCTTGACGTTTCCGCCCACGTTCATGACTTCTGCGACGCCTTCGTTGCCGCCGACGGCTATCGGTTCCGCAGTGCTGAGCGCAGTCGTGAATGTCGGCTTCGAAGGGTATACGCCTTGGAGCTGGTTGATGTCCGCGGGATTGATGGGAGAGCACAGATACCGCACCGTCAGGAGGTCACCGTGTGCTGGCGATATCGAGTGCGAGTGTAATTTGAGAATCTCCTGTGGTTCGCCATAGTTTTGGAAGGTGAGAGCTTTAGCCTGCTCGTAGCCGTAAGCAGAGATGTATCGCTTCGGCTGACTGGTCAATTGCTGCGTCTGTACGGATCGCAATGTCCGGAGAGCAGACTGCGTCACTATCTTCATGGTAGTTGCACATGCGATTGGATTGTGAGGTTAGGATCAACAACCCGAGAAGCTTTGGGGAGAGGTTTGGCCATGACGTCGGCAGTGGACGAAGCAGAGCGTCAGTCTTCTAGAGCCCGCTTCGAAACGACAGTTCACACTACAAACATTAAAAGTCGAAATCTCAAGACGCAATGCGAAAAATCGTGAAGAGTCCGAAGAGCTTTCAACAACGTTTCAAGAGCTATCAAAGAACAAGTCTTACAGGCACACGGAAGCACAGAGTCTTGAAGCTAGAAATGAAATATCATAAACAGATGGTCAAAAATGCCGGACCATGAGATCATTTTACAGAGGATAAAATCCAATTATATCGTACAGTAGAAGTATAACCACACGCCGCCACCCTATTCCATGGATTGAAGGTCAATTTGGTGAGAATTCCAGGGGCTCCAGTCCCCCTCATCGGTCCATACCCGCGAAAATGGTCTCGCTCCACCTCTCCTTGTGCTCGACGCCCAGTCCTTGTAGCTCAGGGAGCATGGGAGCTCTCGCATGAACATCCTCTCTTGGTATCATTTGGATGCTCCGTTTCCCCGGGCTACCAGTGTTGCTCAACGTATACTGCGGAGTCTTGTTCTCGACGAAACTATCGGCGCGAGATGCCTTCTTGCTCTCCCCGTCCAAGTTTATGAGGAATGATGCCCTTCTGAACCAGCTCCCGCTTTTGCGTTTACGCACCCTCTGTGCCGTTGGACTTATAGTAGCATCCGGTACCGGCGAACGTCCTGGTGCAACGACAGAGGCCGAGTATGTAGCATATGTATCGGCGGATGTAGGACTGAGGGTCTGGCTCAGCGACGGACTAGAGCCACGTCGCTTGCCGGCGCTAGACGTGGAAGTCGCAGGACTGTTATTGGTGGACTGCAAGTCATTTGTCGTAGCTGTGCGTTGCAGAGCCAGCGAGGACGACCGAGAGGATGTAGAGAAGCTCGATCGCAGCGAAGACAGAGACAGCAGCTTCTTTACGCCGGTGCTGTTGCTGCGTGAGAGTGGTTTCTGATTGTTGCCACTGGCTGGAGTAAGAGGCTTCCGAGCTGGGATACTGGTCTTGATCGGAGTGAAGGCGTTGTTCAGGTGGGAGGAAGAAGGTCTGGAGGTGCTGAGTGATGGTGCCGAACCGGCGGCTGCATAAGCTGCAGCAGCATCTTCGAGGGAGATACACTTTGGCGGCGTAGACTTGCTAGGAGTGATATCGACGGGGTTTGAGATAGGATAGTCGAATGGGCTATCAGCCATGGCCGAGTCCACCTTTTCAGGCACTTGTGGCCTGGTCTGGTGATCTACGGCAGGGAACGGAGGGGGCGTGTAACGGTCGGTAAGATTTACCGGAGTCGCGGGGTGTGAGCTGAGGGGGCCGCCTCCAGGAGTCGGAGGTCGTGCCATTGGAGATGGGGTGGTCGGCGTGGGTGCAAAAGGGTCTGGGAGGGAATTGCCATGGATCGATGTCAACATGGAGACTGGCGTCAATGTGAGATTGACGGGTCGGAGGGGTTTTGGAGCGGGAGGAGAGCCAGCCTCCTGCTGCCGCTGCTGCTGCTGTTGTTGATGCTCCTGCGACATGATGGAGTCAAGTGCACACTTGCTGTTGGCGGCGTCTGTGCAATAAGGACACAAGGCCGGCCTCTGTCGATAAAGCCAAACAGACTCCTAGGAGGCTTCGGTGCGATAGACAGGCTTTCTGCCGTAATGAGCGCGGGCAGATCAGACGAGGCAGAGAAGAGAAGGCGAAGAGGAGAGAAAAGGCCAGCAATAATAGCAGGACTGGTCCAGGAGCGGGCAAGGCAGGAGAAACCAACAGGTGCAGCCTCGCCTCAGCGGAGCGAGGTGGACTGTGGAGCTCAAGAGGCGCGACGGCGCGTGCGCGTGTTCAAGGTTCTGCCCAAGGGCGTCAAGGTTCAAGAGCAGAGGCCCAGGGCACATGAGTTGCTGGGATTTGGGGCCTGCGAGGGGTCCGTGGCCCGGAATGAAGGCTGAACGTGGCGGATTATCGTCGATATGGTGGTGAGAATTGGTGACTTGTCTGTTGGAAGAGCGAACAGTGCTTCTATTTGACTCCCGGTCCTGCTGGTGCTTCGGTCCTTTGATTTTTGGTCCTTGGCTCTGGCGTGCAATTGACCGTGGATGTGTACGGCGGTGCTTTTTCCTAGTGTTGGGTTTCACAGTCGACACAGGCACCGCCGGACACGGCAGGACAAACACTTGTATTTCTCCAGGCGATCAGCGAGACCAACGATCAACGACCAGCTCCGCCAGTTTCTGATCCATCGCACCACACCTGCACCCCACTTCCTCGGCCCCATTAGCTTTGGAACGCGTTGGCATGGAGGGCAGACCAGGTATGGCTTGCATGGCCAAGCGGCAGGACTGTGCCTGACTCCGCTCCACGACTTGCTAGCGCTAAAGTGATCGACAGGCACGACACCACTCAGCAGCCTCGCACGCGTTTTTTCAATCCTCGGGCCTCGTTCGTCTGACCAAGCTATTGGCATTGCCCCACAACCCATCCCATGTCTCGACTCGATCGTAGACAACCAAGAGCGAGCAAACAGGCGTTCACTGTCCTTAAGGCTCTTCGTCTCTCTGTTTCAGAGCGAGATGTGTTTGTTTGCTGAGCTCATGTTGGAGGTTCCAGTGAGACAGCAGGATCGCGGGCAGTGGAGGCGTTCTGGCAACGGTGCCGCCGATTGATGGAGGCTGAATTCCCGCAGTGTGGCGCCGTGGTCTCAATCGGCTGTGGCTACCACTGGATGTCGAAAACCTATCAGCCTTTCTCATAGGTGCCTTTGATGCTTGGCCGTCTTCGTAGTAGCCAATATAAGTCTTGTCCTGGTCAATCGAGTATGAACAAGCTGAGAGATCAGCAGCGTTCGTCATGCATTGAGTGGTTCCGTTCTCCAATCATGCTGAGGGTGTCGATCCTGATCTCGTCTCTGACTCGTCAGCTCGCGGACTGGCGAATTGGCGGCCGAGGCGGCCCGAAGAGGCTGAGCTGTTCGGCACTGTTTCCTCTCAAAACTTCTCTTCGGTAGTAGCAATATTATGTCAGGTCCCCATGAACAGTGCGTGTACTTCCTCGCGGTCCACGATTGGTCAGCTTCTGAATCCCCAGGCGTCGTGCTTAATGATCATTGTCTATAGTGGCTTGCTCCAGACCCGAATGCTCAGTTCGCTGCTACTCCACCCCACAACGCTACGTCGAATTCAGAAATGGCATGAAACTTGCCGACGGCCATGCGATGCCCAGCCTTGGACACTCGTACAGATCAGTTTGTACGATTTTTTAAGAGTGCCCAATCTTAATGCCATCCAGTGTGCCATTATGAAACTTTTTGCAGTCCGCCCTGCGAATCCGCACTGCGAGGCTAGTATGCTCACCATCCCTGATCTATGGGTAGTGACCTGACCACGCACCACCAAACTTCCGTCCTCAAACACATCTGACGAGATAGATCCCATGTTCTGCCCCTGTAGAGGCTCTTCAAGATGTTTCAATTGCCAAGACGAATCACAACATTCATATCCCAATAGACTGCGCAGTAGCGTCGCAAAATGCCCATAGACCCGGGCACCGCGAGCATGTCTCTTGTTTGTCACATCTCGATAGGTATAAAGACCAAGCCGGATCTGCAAAATGATATAAATTGTCTTGATCCGACAGATTGCAGTCGCCGAACCCTGGAATCGCGAAAAGGACAAGACTGGATGGGATGAAGCAATCATGGGTTTAGTTTCCGCATGCGGTAATTCTAAGCGATTTTGCCAAACAGTCTTTGGTAACAGCCAAATGTCAATTACCATGCAGACTTTTCTCCACTGACTCCATGGTCTTTTTATGAACCAGTTTGTGTTGATAATTGTCTTCATCATTTCCCAATACAGCAGTTGGGAAATTGACATTGGCTCTGTATCTGTAAAGATGATGCGTGGAAATGTGATCTGTGTGTAATCATGTGAGTTGTGAGTCGTTCTAGTAAGATGATCATGCAGTGACCCGTAACTAGGAAGAGCGTATTTTGTCGTCGCAAAAGAATTATTGCTGCAGGATGGTGAGATGCAAGAGATGACACCGCAAGAAGGAGAGCATAGCATTCATCAGAAGTACTGGTGCAAGATGTATTCATACACAATGCGCGATAAATCAATCATCTCGATACGTACCTCGCTATTTATGTGTCTGTGTCTACTATATCTCACAATTGCTAGTGGTCACAGAGATGTTCAGGTTGATATACTTAGATCCATATACATTCAGAATACTTCGATTCGTATAGATTCAGTAGTCTTTTTGTATGTACGCCTTCTACACCAAACAATCATGTACCATCCAGGCACTATGTGACCGGCATTGAGCCCCCCTAAGCAAAGCATGAGAATCGAAGCATTCATGACAGATGGTCATTGATCGTCTTTCTCTCATTGACATCGTGAAAAAATGGTTTCGTGTTTGAAGTGAACTTTTGGGCGTCATCGATAAAGAAAAGAAGTGATAAAGACTTGCACAACCAGTCACTAGCTGGCCAACAACATAGTCCGAAGGGTGCTCAGCACACGCACGGAGACTTGATGCCATCCATGGCAACGTTCATGCACTTGGTGTTGGCCGACGTCTGAACACCAAGCTGAGAGAGCTGGCAAGTAGGTTGAGCGCCTCCGTAGTAAGGAGAGGGAAATTCGCAGACGTCCTCAACGCCCAGGGTGCAGCAAGAGTTGACATAGTTGTAGAGAGTGTAGTTGTTGGCCAACCAAGAGCTGGGCTCATTGGCTTTGCAGTTGACGACCGCAGTGGGACTTTCGGCAATGATGGGCAACTTGTAGTCGGGAGTCCAAATAAGGCCGTAGCAGTTGTCCATAGAAATGACGCTCCACTCCATCTCCGTGGGAGTCGAAGGAACAGGATTCGATGCCGACGCCTCTTGGCCAGTTATCAGATAGGTAAAAGCATCGGCGCTAATGTCGTGGGCAGCGCCAGAGGTGTCGATGTGAAGCAGGTTGACGGACCGATCGCCATAAGAGACCTTGACACACAAGTTGTCGCAGCCGGGCAAGTAAGGAAAGTATGCGACGCGGTTATAGTCAACCTTGCAGCCAAGAACACCAATTGAAGAGGAGAACTGGACCTGTGGGGTGAATGTGGCACTATCAGCCACCGCCATGGACAGCAGTCCGGCGCAAGCGAGAAGGACTGAGAGCATGTTGGTGATAGTGTTCTTTAAGACTGTTGGTGTTGATAGAGCCGAGTTTAGCTGATATCAGACTTGCGACAGAGCGCACGACACGTCACAGAGAAGATTCTGGTAGGGGAAGCAAAGGAATGACTGGACAAGTAGCCAGACGAGTCAAGAGATAGTGAGAGAGAGAGACTGTAGTAGATGAAGGGATCAAGGAAGGACTGAATGAAGGAAAGGCTGTCGCGCAAGGTGCCGCTTGGTCGGGCGCAACGAGGGAAGGCTACGAGGCTTAAGTACCTACGGTCAGCGCATGTAAAGACTGCGATCTCGACCAGTGCGAGACATTATTGCCGCGTGGCTAGATGGGCTTGTACGAAAGCATTCAAGCCAGCGCAGAAAAATAAATTTTCTGCGAGGTGGAGAATGGACCACAGATGGACGAGTGGAACCCGACCTAAAGTGGTGTAAAGATGCAGCCATCTGCAGGAACGACGTTGAAAGAAACGCGGCGAACTACTGGACAGCATCCCCACCTGCAAGGTCCTGATAGGCGGGGGCTCGACGGACCTTGACGGGACCTCGACGGGAAGGCATCCGGCACCGTCGAGATCAATAGATGTGGATCCTTCCTGGCTTTTCGAACTGCTGATGCCGCCTCTGCCCGTGAGAAGGTGGACAAACGGAGCGCAGCGGGTCTCGGTGTCTCTCATTCTGCTCTGCGAACGATCAAATGGGCCGTCTTGAGGTGGTAGTAAGGCCCAACCGCCATTGACTTGTAGCGCATAGCGGATTGGAAAGTGGTTCCCTTTTTCTTGGCTAGAATATCGGGTTTCGGTCTTGGCTCCGGCTGCGGTCAGGCTGCGGCTTTTGATGTCGCCAGTCACTTTCGGGCGATACTCCTGACCAGGCTTTCTACAAGAGTACTGCAAGGCTGTCACCGGATCGCCAGACCCTGCCTGAGCCAATGCGCAATAGAGTGTCCAGTCCTCCTCGAGAAGATGCAGGAGGGCATGATGGGCCGGGCACAGAGATAGATTGATATGAGTGGGGTGCAAAGCGGGGCCTCGACGGGCTAGGAAAGCCATCAGATTTTATTCGCTACTGTCGTTCACTACTGACAGAGCGACCACAACTTGGATGAATGTTCTGATCTATCGATTCGCTACCAGACTTTTCGACTGCATTCCTGTTCCTGTCCCTTTTCCTGGCCAGACGATAGAGCCTAGGATCGAAATCCCTTGCGCGTATGCACCCGTCTGCGGCCAGCCGACCATTACCCCTGGCCACGAAGGGTGATACCTCAGTAGCCATAAGTCATGACGAGCTGCCATCGAGCCGGCCTCTATCGGCATGAAAGTGCGCATTTTCCCACAAGCTCGGCGGCTTCTCGGGCACTGATCCGTTCGCACGGCCGCATGCAGGTCAGCTTGGCTACTACATCGAGCAGTTGCTGGCCCACGTTCTGGTTTTCAAAGTCATCGAACAAGTGCTTGTAGGTGATCAGAGTACGCCGTCCGTTCTCCGTTCTCGTAGTCCGGCCCCTGTCTGACGACCTCATCCTCCGTCGCAAGCAACTCCGTGCTCTTCTGCCATTCGACAGGCAGGGAGCCTGCGAACCGTGCGTTCAGCAGAAGCGTGTGGTACGGTTTGTACATGTCAAGAACTTGTTGAGACATTGACCCCGGTTGACTTCACAGCAATGATGGTGTACCGCTTCAGAGTGCGTCTTGCTTGTAGGTCTCTTCTGTGACGATAAGAGGTAGGACGGGTTTTCATACTCAGATCCCGCGTTTGTGCGACATGAGCTGTGAGTGGCCACTCAACAAACAGCACGCGTCTTGGGTGGACAGTAGACCACGCCCACAGCGACCACGAACGGCCATCGGTGTACTGTACTTCTGTTCCTGGTCTCATAATTGCGGAGCAAGCGCAGCACTCAGCCAAAGTCTTCTCTCATTAACACTTTCTTACTGATCCTAGATCTGCTTACCATCTCTCATCCCCAATCGATCTTGCGCAACGATTGCTCTGCTAGCCTTTTTCAAACCAATCCGACCTGCTTGCCTTTGCTATAGCGAAAAGAAGGCCAAGACTGATCACATCAGCTCGGGTCCTGCATCACGACTTCGTCCTCGTCCGACTCCTCATCCGACTCCTCATCCGACTCCTCATCCGACTCCATTGAAGCGCCACATTCCTCAACGAGTTTGGCAGCTTGCAAAGCACTGATCCGATCGCACGGTCGCATGCAAGTCAACTGGCCTACAATCTCCAGCAGTCGAAGACCAACCTCCTGATTCTCAAACCTATGGAACAAATGTGGGGTAGGCAAAAGGTCGCGTTGGATATTTGCGAGGTCGCCGCCGCCATTTACGATAGCCTTGTGCTTTGCGTCAAGCCACTCTCCGCGGGCCTGCCATTCGAGAGGTGGTGGTCCTGTAAAGCGGATCAATCCGGACACATAACTCTGCATGCCTGGCCCCCCTGGTATTGGATAACTCGCGTTGAGCATATCATAGATCTAGGCTCCGATTTAGACAAATTCATCATGCGAGGCCGACAGTCACTCGATCTTACCACGATCCCGGCACACCATAGATCGATTCTCTGGTCAATTCGACCGCCGAACAAAGTCTCGGGGCACAGAAGCCACGATCGCTCTTTCACGGGACACTCCGAGATCCAGAATGCGTCGCCAAAACCCAGTAGTCGAATAGCCTCGCAGGTCGGCACCTCGTCGTCTTCGACCTCCCCATCCAGTGGCCATCCATGTCGCCAAACTACACTCTCGATAAGCGTTGACGGTACGTGGTCGGTCAGAGCAGAGCCGTCTGAACGGACAAGCTGGAAATGTCTGATCGGGCCGAACACTTCGTCCAACTCAGCCGCAGACATGATCTTGAGGTGAACAGAAAAGCACGCAATGTTCCGTGGCCGCAAATCTGTGGCCGAAAGTCAGTAGCTCCCCATGGTTTTTCGCGAGAGTCTAGATTTCGACCTCCGTGCGCTATCCCATTGTCGTGCAACCACGCCAGGCTGTTCAGCACTTGTGCGGCGATGTCACAAGCTTCATCGGCGAAGACCACTTCGGAGTTGCTTTCGAAGTGATCTATTCGATTTCCCAAGCTCGGCCCCAGAAATTCGAGGACGAGGCACTGGTGGCTTCCGTTGACGCCTACGTGAACAAAGTCGTCCAACAGAGTAACCACATATTTGTCATAGTCGGCCATGTGTTCCTGGAGTTTCGCCAACAAGCGCAAGAGTTCAAGCTCTCGCTGATCGCTTGAGCAATCCGCTGTCATAATTCTGATGCTGACATTCCACTTGCGTCTGTTTATATATGTCAGCTCGAGCCGGCACGATCGGAACGTGCTTGATACGGACTCTCTGTCCCATGCTAACCAAGACGTATGATTGCTACCAAATCCTAGCTTGTATTTGATCGTGTATCTCCCGTCCTTGAAGATGTCGCCGAGAGCGACAGGGTGATAACCGCCAGGGCAATAGCGAAGGGCGTCTTCCTCCGTGTACAGCATACCACGAGAGTGTGCCGGCGGTACGAATACGTCCCACGGCCTCAGCGTCGTAGCCGCTCTAGACATTTCAGTGGAGTGCAAGAGGATGTTATCCAGGCGTTCTTGTGATTGTTCGTGAGGTAGAATGTTTTCTTTTCTACAACACATCGCGCGCCCGCGAGTCGTGAGCGCTGTCGTCGCGAGGGATGTTTTCTCCCTTACGCACGTCGTCCAGGCAGCTATGTTTACATCTCAAGTCTTGTACTACCCGACGATAACATGGCATGTGCCTGGAACTAGCACGTGTTCGATGATCTGTCCGCGTCCAATTGCACCTCCGTTTTCGCTCGGTCTACCTTGGACATGAACGCACAGCGCAAGGCGCAGTCTCGCATGGTTCATGATAGCTGCGTATAGTCTGGTGCATCCACTGCAACCATGCATTCGAGCGACATGGTGTGAAGATCGATCCCGCCTAGTGACCGAGAGAAGCAGAACTTGCAGTAAACCATATCACATGCCCAAAATGGACATGGTAAATTCGCTGAGAAGCATTGGAAAACAGGGTAAAAGACGTGAATCGGCGGAAGAACATTACCTTAACTTCGGCGGCCAAGTTGGACATCCACCCCAACATCTCAAGTACAGCTCTCATTGCCCCACGCCAGCAGCGCTCGGAAGCAACACGATTTAAAGGATAGCAAGCATTTGGAACGAATCCTCTATCGGATTTAGGAATGAGTCAGCGGGAGTGTGGGCGAAACAAGGACTGGAGAAAGTACGAAGCCGGCGGAGACAAATCTCCACCAACGCACGATGCAGCTTCATCACTATTCTGTCACATACAGCAAAAGAACGCATAGTATTCATGTTTAGCATTTGACAGTGCTATCCGCACTCCTCACTACATTGATCTACCTCTTCCATCCCTCAACGACCTCATCGATCTTGCTACGACGGGTTCTCTGCTCTTCGCACATCTCAAGGAACACGCGGTACTTCTCATCGAGCAGCTTCTTCTCCTGCGCGATCTTGCCAGGCCGCACCGTCTTGCCGGGCTTGCTCATGCGGTCCATGATCTCCCACAGCGGCTCTCCTCCTTTGCCATCGTCTGATGCAGCCTTTGCTCCCAGCATAGCCGCACCATGCACGACAGCGGCGTGGACGTAGCGTGGAATGAGGACCGGCATGTCGCACACGGTCGCGATCAAATACATCAGGATGTCGTTTTGGCATTGGCTACCGGACATGAAGATTGACTGAATGACGTGTCCAGATTTGTTCATGGTGTCGACAATATGTCGCGTCTGCAACGCGATGAACTCCATGGTGGCATAGTACTGCAACGCCAATGCGTCGAGCGATTTGTCACTGGACAAACCAATGATGCTACCGCGCATGTTGCTGTCCGCAATGGGCGACCGATTGCCGAAGAGGTCGCCGTAGAAGAAGAAGTGTCGACCGAGGTACGAAACAGTTGGTGCGTCTTGCTTCTCCTGCAGCTCGCGGAGATGTTCGTTCAGATAGTCGTATATATTAGCATTAAAGGTTTCGGCCACAGACATGGCCTCTTGAAACGCGGGATGTGTCTCGAGCATAAACTTGAGCAATTCGCCTGTTGCTGACTGGCCACCTTCTGCAAGCCAGTAGTCGGGGATGAGGACATCTCGGTAAGGACCCCAAACGCCATTGACGAAGACCGGCTTCTCAGACATGGCGATATGGCAGGTCGAAGTGCCAGCGACTGCGGCGAGGCGAGTAAAGGCCTGCGAGACGTCGTTCTTGGCCACGGATGTGTCCAGATGCTCATCTCCAAGCTTCACTTTGGCTCCTACCGTGCCGATCCAGCCGGCATAGGCATCAATGACACCGGAGCCAACGGCAATGCCTGCGGGCAGTCCCATGTCGGCCGCGGCTCGCTCGCAAAGTGTGCCAATACGTTCGCCGGCGGAGGCGTATTTGCCATTCTGTAGTATGTCAGCCATCTCTCTTTGGGGAATAAGAGTACTGGAGAAAGTACCACCCCATCAACGCCGCCCATTCTCTTGAAGTTGTCCTCGCAAAGGTCTTCTAGACCGATCTCAGTGAGGAAGTCTTCCTGCCAGCCCTTGACACTGCCATCCACACCGACCGGGACGTAGCCCTGCTTACACACGACCGAGCACAAGCTCCTGGTCTCGTTACCGGTAGCGAGGTGTGTCAAGGCATCTCCCAAGTCATAGAACTTGCACCTGTCGAACAGCTCCTTAGGCATGTTATTCTTTAACCACAGGACCTTCGGGATTTCCATCTCAATGGACATCTGTCCTCCGACGTAGCGGAGTAGGTTGTGCTTGGTGGCATTGATCTTTTGCGTCTCTTCCTCCGGACGATGGTCAAGCCACAGGATGACGTTCCTGTCGTTGCCATCTGCATTGTCGAACTTGGGACCGGTCACGCTGACCGGCTCGTCTGTGTCGTGGGAGAATACGGCCAATGAGCACGTGGCGTCGAAGCCGATCCCGCGGATTGTGTTGGGATCGATGTTGTGCTGTTGCAGTGCCCGCTGAACAGAATTGCAGATACACCGCCAGATGTCGGTTGTGGATTGTTCCTTTCATATGTCAGGACCACGTGTATCACTGGGCTCTACACTGTTCTTACGTAGTAACCGGGCTTGGGCTGCCACAAGCCAATGTTCTCGCTGGCAAGACCGACAATGTCACCTTTATCGTTCATGATACAGGCTCTGGCACTGCCCGTGCCGACGTCAATGCCGACATAGTGGTCGAGGTGCGGACGTAGCTCGTTGTGCGGGTCGACAGACATTTGCCTCGACTGCTGCCGGGACGAGGTCCGGAACGGCTGGCGGTATGGCATCGAAGTCATGATGGGCGAATGGATAGAGTGGAGGTTTGTATGAGAAGGAGGGAGGACAAGTCAATGTCACACAGGAAGCACAAAATCACCCATTGAACAAACGCCGCTGTCTTTGTCATCTGCTGTCATTCTACCTGTGCGCGCGTCGCTCTTTGCTGATCGCAGTGGAGTTTTACCAGGACGTGCACAACACACACACCGAGCTCCCCGGCTCAGGGTCGCGAATGGTGGCGGTAGGCGGGACAAGTAGTGCCTCAGGGTCCGGTGGGGGGGGTGTTAATCAACGAAATCTCAACGAATGCAATCAGCTTGTCTGCAGTGACGTCGATGGTGGGGCAGAGGACTTGCGTGCCCCCGACGTCGGGGGTTGGTCGCCCACATGCACGGCCCGTCCCGGTCAGGTCAGATTGGCTAATTCCCGGCAAAGCACGTGAATCGTGGTTCATGCCCAGCAACATTGTCCAGAGAGAGCTAGAACATCGACTCCATCTCATTGCATCGCCGTCGACCATTGACCAGCCGCAGCAATGCTGCTCCTCCTCACAACCCTCCTCGCCTTACTCCTTCCCTTCACGTTCGGTGCCTCCGACTCCTCCGCCCCCGTTCTCTCCACAGTATCAGTCCTGCTCTGGCCGCCCTCCGCCCCCTCACCGGCGCCCTACGTCGACATATCCTACGCGCTCCCCGAGTCCACCGCACAAATCACCAAACGCCACCCGCTCCCGGCCCTCAATGCAGACGATGACTTCATCCGTCTAGGTTTTCTACGGCCAGACCTGCTCGACGGCTCCTCGCGCGACAACACAGAAGCGGCATGGGCCGGCATCGCCGTGCCGCCCAGCAGCATCGCCGCGGACCACAACGTCACGGTCGAGCTGCTCGTCTCGCGCAAGGGCGCGCTGTACCACCTCGGTCTGCGCAGCGATAAGGCCCCCGCACCTAAGGTCACGAAGAAGGACCAGCCTATTCAGACGCAGGAGGGATACGTTCGGGCCGCTGTGAAAAGAGACCAGCTGGGCAATAAGCCGGTGCTGAATCGCCCTGTTGTGCTGAATAAGGAGGGAAAGCTCGAGGGTGCGCAGGAGGACACGAGGTCGTTCTTGGCAAAGTACTGGTGGGCTATTGCTATCTTTTTGGTTATGCAGGTCATGGTGGGCGGCGGTGGGGATAGTAAATAATTAGTTGTCAGGGGCAGCATGATCATCTCCCTACAGAGAAGTCCCTGAAGACTGCTTTTTGTAGCCCCTAGAAGCTCATATGCCAGCGAACAATTATTAGGCTGTAAATGAGTGCAAAATACATGTACCATTCACGCAAGTTCAGCGTTGGCTCTTCCCAGAATATCACAATCACCTCACTCGAGTTCACTCTGATGATGAAATAAGAGATTCATACGACAATGTCACTTCGCTGAGACGGGAATAATATCAACCAGATTGTCCCCAAATATATGATGCCACCGTGACCATGGTAAGAAATGCCTCGATAAATTTTCGTCTAACAGGTTGTTTTTGTCGTCCATCGTATCGACAGGCAGACGACGCGTAGTCCGCTGTGCAATATAAACAATATATAAGTTTTGTTCCCATCAAACCCGGACTCGGAAGGAATCCAGGCTCGAAAGGAGTGTATCAATTGATCCGGAGAGAGGTGGGAGATCCGGGCTAGGAAGGTTTCGATCCACAGAGAGAGTTCGTAGAGGTTGGAAAGGTGACGAGCCAGAGAGAGAGAGAGAGGTTTATGTGGATGGCTCCGACATTCGCCACTGTCCAAAAGTGACCGCAGAAATCAGTAATACAATGGGCAAAGCGACGCGTAGCAAAAGTCATAAAACAGTGCAGGCGTTGCTCCGATACCTACGTGAGTCGAATCAGCCTTGCAGTCCTTCTTCAAAAACGGATATGTTGATTTACCATCGCTGATTTTCCATCATCTTGACCCATCGGGCAGTGACTTTTAATCTCGATCGAACACTGGTGGCTTGCAAAAGCTCATACTTTACTGTATCATCCGTTGGTAATATGCTGGCGAACCAATAAGGGAAGATTGCGGCATCATCTGGTGGTCCCCCATACGCGGCCAAGATCCGCTGATGTAGCCAATGCGCACTTCTTGCCTGCATCCGCTCGACAAATTCAAGACCCAGCCGGAGTAATTGTTGCGTTGACATCCGTGACAGTTGCGCGTCAATGTCTGTGCATTCCGATGGCGCCATGGCTAATTCCCGCGCCTCTATCGCCTCCTCTTCTGCCAGCGGAATGTCCTCAACACGCTCAACTCTACCAACGGCGTAACCATCGAGAACACCGCTGCTAATGACCTTGAACCGTGAGATGCCTCGAGTCTCGACGATGCTGGTTCCATCAGGCAATATCTGGGCGTGTTCAATCCGTAGCAAAGTTCCATATTGCATAAAACTCGAGCGACCCAGTTCGCCTTGAGGAGCGCCAGAACTGTTGTACATGACCATGCCGAATGTTCGATTACCGTCTAGTGCCCGTCGGAGCATCAATCGATAGCGGGGCTCGAATATGCGGAGAAAAGTCGGGCACCCAGGAAACCCCAGCGTGACGACAAAGAGAGGGACGTCAAAATCGCCAAGAAGAGTATTCTCCTCACTAGCTACGGCTTCTTTACGTGCAGTGACCAACTCTGGGCACAAGCCATTCAGCAAGTCGCTAAGGGTTTTATTGGACGCTTGCGAATGAAGTGAAGGCGCGACCAGCAACATGCGGCGGCAGACCGGACAGTGAAGCGAATGATCCAAGGTGCGAACAAGACACTGTCGGCACAGTGTGTGACCGCATGAAGTTGTAACGGGATCCAGCATAAGGTTGTAGCATACTTGGCAATCCAGCTCTTTATGACAAATATCGATCAGTGTCGAAAGTACGGTTTCGTCAGCGCTACGGTCAGTATCAGTAGTAGATGTATTCGATGCGAATGGTCCTTCCGCATCGTAAAGCAGCCGGCCAGCGGCAGCGAGACTGTATAGCGCAACCAAATGTCCGGTCGCCGGGACTGCGGCATTTTCGCTCTTCTCAATTGAGGTTGCGTTGTGGCTCGCTGCATCTTGATGGTGGGAGACTTCGTGCAGCGAGTTCTGTCTGGTGACCACGTCGGCTATGGAGTCCATGACCTTATACAAGATGACGTCGATACAGCAATCAGCCACCGTATGCTCTTCTCCGCATTCTGTAAAGGGACATGTGCTCGCTCGCCGCCGGTCAGGCAAATCTGGCCAGGTGATGCGAGCCCGCTCGTGCGACTCGGGCAGGCACGAGCGGCACAGGGAGCGTCCACATGGGAGTGTGACTGGGGTGTTGTAGGGCTTCGAGCATATCGGACATTGTATGAGCCGCACGAGGGCTCGAGCCTGGTCGTGGGCTTCTAAGCGTGGAGTTTCCTTCTCATTCTGCGACAATAGATCTCGCTGCTGCATCAAAGCGGCTTGGAGTTGTGGCCGCGCATGCGCCCGCAGTTGTACTGGGTTGTGCAGGGCAGTGGTTTGCTGAGAGATGTGCGACCGTCCGGCGTCGGGGCCCGTGATGCTGGCGGTCGGCGAGTCTGGGAGAACGCCGCTGCTCATTGATGGGTGCTGAGTCTTCCGTCTTCGATGTCCATGTAGAGGTCGGAGAGATATGTGACTTGTGTATATTGAAAGTCAGAACGCTTCTGTGTGGAGTAGAGCTTTCGAATCAGTATCTCCGGACGAGACGAGTTGTTGATCGGTAGATGTAAAATGTAATGACGTCTTGCAGAGCGGCGACTGCGGGCGTAAGGAAACGCGCGAGGAAACGAGGAAACGCACCCAGGGTTGCACTGCACCCAAGGGAAGGGAAGGGGACTCTGGATAATCAAAACCCCCGTCGATCTCCGGATCTGGCAACGCGTGCTATTGCTTGCTCGTGTGCAGGTGATGCGCTATGGTCGAGGCGGGTCTATTGTTGCCACATGGCTTGCAATATGGGCGTGTCGGAAGTGCCGTGAGAAGAGTTGCGATCAGATGCTGTTGCAGCACGTCCATGGTGATGTCAACGACATCTGATCTAGACTGCAGCACCAGCGGCGAATGGAACAACTTCAAAAACCCGCCAGCTGGGTCGTGAGGCGGCACCATGCAAACCGATCATGGGGCGGAATGGGCGATGGGCGTGGCCCTGTCTACCGCCCCATCATCACCATCGACCGCCTGGATCGGCCGGGGAGGAAAGACATCAGCCACAGGCCCCGTCACCGCCACAGGTGAACCCTCGCCACATGTCCTTGGGGTCGGATCCGATGACTCGTGCATCAAATCGCCCTACTTTTAATAGTGGCGACTCTGTTTGGGGCGACCATGCAAGGGGGAAACACGAAAAGGAATAGAAAATCAGTGGGCCCACGACACACTTCCGGTCTAGCAAAATCTTGGATGTGCAGCTGTATTGATCGCTGTCGGCAGCCTTCCGCCAGCCAAAATTAAGCACTGTACACAGACATATCCCTGGCGTTTTTGACTCCCCCCAGCCGCTCATATATTCACATCAATAGATCGTCAAATGATATTGCATTCCATGGGTCGTTTCATATGCTCGTGTCGTTGCCTTTTGGTCGTTCACTTTTCGTCGTCTAACCCGTCCTCCTCGCTTTCTTCTGATGAGTCGTCGCTGTCGGGTTCCTGCAGGACAACCTTCCGCAACACTTCCTTGTCAAACAGATCGATGACGAATCTGCACGCCCCTAGCCGGTAGTGGTGTGCTGCGAGCACAGACGTGACCTTTTTGAAGAGCTTCGCCGAGTGGAGCCCGGGGGCTTTGCGAGCTTTTAACCTGTGACCGTGTCAGTTCCATTCCTGTGTTGGCGCTCAAAAACACATACCCGCTCAGCTCGGCCGCGGTCTTGTTCCATAAGATGGCATTCCCCAGCCGCGTCACTGCCTCCAAGATCTGTGTATTGGCCGGGTCGCTGTCTCCGGCGGCGTCTGGCCGATCGGATATTAGCAGAGGGTCTTTATCCTCAACTCTTGCCCATGATTTGATGCTGAACAGCCGCCCGATTTCGAGTGGCAGGCAGTAGCCCAAGCTCGCTCCATTGACATTGCAAACGCCATCCCATCCGTGTTCTGTCAACATCTCTTGCCCATGGAGGCTGCGTGAGATAAGTCCGAGCACAAAGAATGCTGTGCCTCGCATTGTCATGACCTCGCTCTCCTCAGCGATTTGGATGATCTTGGCAGTCACGTTGCTTGCATCCAGGAAAGGACTTCCCAGTTCCATGCTTCCGACATTGCCTACCGCCCACAAACATCCCTTCACCTTCAATACCAGTTCCGGGTCTTCGCTCTCCAATCCGTAGTCCATAATTGTGTTTGTGAATTCTTCAAAATGTCCTTTGGCACGCAGTAGTTTGCATCCTTCCGCGGTTCGGGTAAGTTCTTTGTAGAAATGAGGCGGCACCGTTCCGTATTCCTGAACCAGCACGTCGTCTACTTGACCGGCGCCCAACGCTCCAGGGGCGCGAGGCCGCTCCATCTCTCCACTGAGTCCGCGTGCGAGACTAGCCTCAACCAAAGTCACATAGCTGTCGTTTCTGCCGAGGAACCAGTCATCCATCTCACGAGTAATATAGTCCAGTCCGTTGAGATAGTGATAGCCAACACTGCTTGACAGGAACCGAAGTAAGAGTGGCGCGCCAATTTCACCAAGGTGATCAAGTGCCGGGCGGCATTTGACAACGTACTCCAGACCCTCACTGCTATTGCTTGCTTCTTCTAGAATCTTGATTGCCACCTCACAGACGGCGATCTCGACATCGTAAAGTTGAGCAACCAGGAGACGAATCGCCCAGGCTGCGCACTCGCCCATTTGCATCACTGCATACTTCCGCAGCAGCCGCGTGCCCAAGATCCGTACATTTTTGGATCCATTGATGAGGGCTTTGGCCAGAATGATGCGCGGATGTGAGTCGCGAGTGTAGTCAAGATTACTAAGTATCAGCGCCACTAAATCGTCTCTCTCCTTCAGCTCCACTAGGTGGTAGAACATGTTGATGATCTTGCGACTTTCCAGCAGCCCGAGGCCACGTACGTCCGACGATAGGACACCGAGGAATGAGAAGTAGCCGGTGGCCAATGTATCGACCAAGCGTTCCGGAGAGAACAAAGGAGCAGATGAGGTAATGCCCGACATTCGATCCCACTGGGCAAGACATTCTGCCACTTGCGGCAGAAGTTTGTTCTCAGCAAGGTATCTACAGCCCTCATTAGTCTGCAAGAGAACGCGAATGAGACTACAACCCGCACGGACATATCGCTGGTTCGCCCGTGTGTTCCTGACCTCCGAGAATCGATACTTGAATGGTCTCAGGAAGCCAAGCAGCCGATGCACAAACTTGGTTGCCTTCATTGCTTCATCCAGGCGCTTCGGATTCGTGAGCGGTCCGTCGATGATGGCGCTAATCAGATCCCAGTCCCACTTAAGGAAATTCACTGTAGAGAGCACTTGAGAATCAACCATATGGTTGCGAAATTGGATCTCGTCCATTGAGGCAGGAAGCTGGAGCTTTGCCTGTTCTGGAGCTTTAGCCGGGGTTGACAAACCAAATCCAGTCAACGAATATGATTTTGCGAGTGCTGGCTGAACGACCTCGGATTTCTGAGAACGATACAGCGTCCTGTTGACGCTGTCTACCGAGTAGATGGCCGCAATTGCGGGAAATCTGTTGTCGGACGCAAAGGCTGTTGCGCTGTTGAACAAGTCTGGTAAAGTCTGGAGGTCAGCGGACCACGTGCTTGGTAAGAGCTGATTCGCGAGTGACAAAACTTCTCCAACCAGCAGAGTAGTTTTTCGTTTGAGTATGAGATTAGGCGCATCTTGTTCGGCATGCAGCAAGCCTTGTAACAATCCACACTTGAGCAGGATTATAAGCACGACGGCGACAAAGTGGTCAATGAGGTTGATCTTCTCTTCTGAACTTTCTGAGCTTGAGGTTTTGCTTGTGGTCTTACTTTCTGTCCGAAAGTTGGTGACCCTACCATAAGTCGTCAAGCGTCTGCCTGCAAGGAAAGATGATGACCACGACGGCGGCTTTATCCGTAGTACCTCAAACAGCAAATCGAGCGTGACGGTTCGAACTGATAGATGGGTGACATATAATGACGAGACGAGCGACCGTACAGGGAGGTAGCTGTGGAGGCTAAGTGTAGTCAGTCCTGGCCAGCTCTGGAAGAGTGACAAGATGACTCGGCTACTTGATCGAAGCCTCTCTTCATAACCATGATTTGGTGGAGGCTCGGTAAACGTGGCAAATGGAGCGCTGATCTCAAAGCCGGATCGAAGTAGCTTTCTTCTGGCGGGGAAGTCCAAGAGGTGCAGAAAGCAAGCAGACAGTGTTTCTGGCGCATTGTAGGTGCCGTTGCCCATAGCATCTGTCAATACCCCAACTCCTCCGGCCGCAACGACCAGTTGTGGATATCGCAGCAGTATTTCGGCCAGTGTCATGACGCATAGCGGACGAAGGCGATCATCTGGATGCTCTGCAATGGCGACCATGATCCTCACAACGCCAATTGCAATTTCGAGGACGCCATCCTTGACATCCAGAAACGCTCTTATGAATTTGAGCGCTTGCTCCCTCTCCACCGAGGCTTTCGCATCCTTTACAAGCGACACAATGACCAGATAATCGGTGTGCAGTTCACGCATAGTTTGCAACGACTTTCGATCAGTGATTGCATGCCGCATGACACGGTATCCCGAGGCAATCACTTCTCGGACGTCGCTAAGGAGCAACATCTGCATGCGCAACCCGAAGATAGACCATACTAGATCATACTTCAGCGTCGGATGTCGTTTCAAGAGGCCAACGAGATCATTGGCGTGGTTGACATAGTAGTCTGCTGTCATACTCTCTGACTCCAAGGCTTGCAATAATTCGGCCAGCAAGAAAGTCGGGCTCTCCGTCTCGGGTTCTGGCTCGTTCGCTGTTTCGCTCTCCGAGAATCCGGCTCTGGATGAACTACGAAAGGACCCGTTGCCGAAAAGACCGAGAGGATACGTTGATACGTCGCGCTGTTCGAGAACCTTCTTCCTCTCTATCTCGAGATGCTGGCGAAGCTCGGCTATGCGTCGATTCGTCGCGTTCAGTTCTCTTTCAACATATCTCCGCTGCTCCACGTTCTGCTTGGGGTTCTTGGACAAAGCCTCGAGGAGGTTTTCCGATCCAAACTTGATCTTCAGCTCCTTGTCTATCTGATCCCTGTAGTGTGCCTGCTTTTGTTCCGGGGTCATCTTGTCCGTATTTTCGTCCACACCACCATAGCTTCCAAGGTCGAGTCGAGAGTTGTCGAACCGAGAGAATGTAGATTTGAGATCTGACACGAAAGATCCAGGCGGGCCCATGGTAGTCGCATATGACTGCCCGCCTCTTGAGACATAGCTCGCGTTGGAAAGTGACCGGGCATCTTTGGTCGCCCTCGAAGGCGCCAATTGCGAATGACCGTCGACATGAGTCGTGCCGACCATGGGCCCATCGGCTCTAGGCGTGGGTGTCATGGGCCCGGTGGTCTTCCTCTAGATGCTCCGCTGGACCTCATCCGGTTGCTGTGTCTTGACGGTGTATCTCCACGCATGGGAGGCACTTAGTGAGATTTGACCATGTGAAGTTGGCGGCGAAGAGCGCGTGGTCCAGCCCTCACAGGGTGATCAATTCCACTCTTCCCTGGTGTGAAATCTGGTGTATTGGTGTAACAAAAGCGTTCACAGGTGGCTGCTCAAAGATGCACTGCAATCAGACGGCTGTGAGCTCGTTTCGAGAATGGTGGCTGCACAGATGAGTGGGGAGGAGTGACGCCGCGGCAATAGTCCTTGACTGCGCGTGCCTGGATCTCGAATGCGGCCGGATGAAGTCGTGGAGATCACCAAACAGCACCCCTCGCTGTCGTGCCAGCTTCAGGCTAGCGTGCACTCGCTGGGCCGAGATCTGGTCCGGTTCTGGGCGACAGCCTTTTTGCCGGGGCGTTCGGGGCGGAGGTCGCGCCGCTGAACGCTGAATGCTGAGCCACCAACCCAGCTAACCTCGACTCGGCGAGCTCCGACCTTTGAGGACCCGCTCCCTGTCAACACAGTATCGATGAAGCCCTCGGTTTGATAAGAGGGGAGCACGCCCTGCACTTGCCAGATTATAAACCCGGTCAGGTAGCCACATTTCCAGCCTGCGCACTTCATCCTTTGCGCCAGTTCCGATCACCAATCTGGCCAAAGACCTTCGCGATCAATCTCTGCCCCTCATAGCTATCCCTGAGCCTGCTTCCCAACGCAATGCCTAGACTCACTAAAGCCCGCTACGGGAAAGACAATGTTCGTCTCTACAAGGTGCACAGGGAGGCGGACGGTACACAATCGGTGTGTGAGATGACGGTGAGAACATTGCTTGAAGGTGACATCGAGACTAGGTAAATCCATCCCTTCGATCATGTACGGATGTTAAAAACAGCTGACGGCGTCTAGCTACACCGAGGCGGACAATTCTGTGGTTGTCGCAACCGATACGCAGAAGCAAACCACTTACGTTCTGGCCAAGCAGAACCCGGTGACTCCTCCTGAGCTGTTTGCTTCGATCCTCGCCAACCACTTCGTCACCAAATATGCCCACATCCACACCGCCCATGTGCATGTCATTGTCCACCGGTGGACAAGATTGACGGTCGACGGCAAGCCCCATCCGCACTCATTCATCAGAGACGGCGAAGAGAAGAGAACATGCGAGGCCGTAGCGCGGGAGGGTCATGGTATATCGATCGAGTCTAGCATCAAGGGCCTCCTGGTTTTGAAGAGCACCGGATCAGCTTTCTATGGTTTCGACAGAGATGAGTACACACGGCTGCTCGAGACTTGGGACCGTATTCTCAGTACTGAGGTGGAAGCGACATGGCATTGGAAGACACTTGCAGACGTTGACGCCGTTCGATCCGAGTCTGCCAAGTTCGATAAGGCCTTCGATTCTGCTCGAGCAATCACTCTTGACACGTTCGCCAAAGATGAGAGCCCATCAGTGCAGAACACCATGTACAAGATGTCGGAGCAGATCCTGGATGCTGTTCCAGAGGTCGAATCTGTTGACTATGCCCTGCCCAACAAGCATTACTTTGAGATTGGTAGGAGTTGTCAAAATTTGGCACATCCAGTCGCTGACTTTTTGCCCAGACATGAGCTGGTTCCAAGGTCTGAAGAATACCGGGAAAGATGCTGAAGTGTACGCTCCACAGTCGGACCCGAATGGCCTCATAACTTGCACCGTGTCAAGGGACTAGACGACCCCGAAGTGGAGAACGACCAAGAATCGCCCCTCAAGCATTCGTTGAACATAGATCTTTTCGAAGTCCGTAGTGACCACAAATTACAATAAATTTGTCGGAACTTTTAAGGCGCATTAGGTACACCCCGAATAGCGGTAGCTTGAGCGGCAATGACATGAGATGGCGAGAGCTGAGACTGGTGTCTGATCTTGACGAAATTCTGCTTGTAAGGATGTGCGTGACCTTCGAAGGCTGCAGGGGAGAATTAGCAGAATTCCTCCAGAGACGTGAACTTCGACATACTTTTTAGCCTGGCCATCCTCTCTTCCCGTAATCTGTTTTTCGGCAGCATGCCGCGCACGGCTCTGCGCAGAATCTCGCCACCTCCCCACTTCTCCATCATACGATCCATCGTAATCTCTTTGAGGCTGCCCGGTCGGGTGGTGTGGCTGTAGTACTTCTTCTGGGCTTTCTTGTTGCCGGTCGTGTGCAAGTCTGTGCAACCGACGGCGACGACATAGTCGCCGCAGTCTGTGGAAGGGTTCCATGTCGGCTTGTGCTTGCCCATCAATACCATTGCTATCGACGAAGCTACCCGGCCTAGTGGTCGAGGATCTGAGCTGAGGTCTACCGTGTGCCATGCTCGGCTGTACGCCAGGCGCGTCTAAGTCAAGTTAGTCGCAATACTGGTGAGAGATTGAGGAAGTTTCATACCCTTCCGACATATTGAGACATTGTAACAACGATCGATGAGCAGCTGATCGGGATTTGTATTGGAGCCGATGCAAGAGAACTACTTGGTTACAAAAAAATCGAGGATGGAGCTGGGTCGAGTTCGCCAAGACCCCGGAGTTTGCACCGCTTCACTTCCATGGTCTTGGGACCTGCTGACATATAGAACATAACAGATGCTCGTTTCTAGATCATTACCATTTGTGATTGCAGTAACTTTCCCTTCGTGACCTAATAGACCGTCGCCGAATTATTGCAATCCAATACTTACAATTATGGGAGGGATTCCTACGTTCGAGACCACATTTGCAGTGCCACTCAGCTGCGAATCATGCATCAAAGACGTTTCCACCTCGTTATACAAACTTGAAGGCAAGCCGAGCTATGACTCGTATAGGATAGCACTATTTATCTGACAAGCTGACAGGAATTCATAATGTCTCTGCAAAGCTAAAGGAACAACTCATATCTGTCGAAGGTACTGCAGCCCCATCGGCGATCGTAGCGGCAATACAAGAAACCGGCCGGGACGCCATTCTCAGAGGTAGTGGCAAGTCGAACAGTGCAGCCGTATGCATTCTGGAAACACATGCAAAGTCAGTCGCCGATCCAGTACGTGGTCTGATCAGAATGGTCCAAGTCGCCCCAGCAATGACGATCGTCGATCTTTCCATTCGAGGACTCTCACCAGGCACATATCACGCTACGGTACGTGAGAGAGGCGACATATCGTCTGGCCCGGAGTCGACTGGTGGAGTCTGGGGTGTGACGAAAGGCAATTCCGCCTCTGAAGCTGGTTCAGCTAAGGGCATATTTGGCACGTTGCAAGTCGACAAGGGTGGACTTGGCTCCGTCTTCTTTCACAAGCCCATCGAGATATGGGAGATGATTGGACGGAGTATCGTGGTATCGAGACAACAGGATGATTTCAATAAGGAAGACTCCGACACGCTGGTGGGTGTGATTGCCCGTAGCGCAGGAGTGTGGGACAACGACAAGACGGTGTGTTCGTGCTCAGGAAAGACGGTATGGGAGGAGAGGCGAGAACAGGTCAGCAAAGGCATGATATGATAATTCACGAGATTGTTTGCTACAATGCGCCTCATATACCGTGCATAAATCCATGCGAGTGGTCTGTATTCAAAAGCCTAACATTCGGAGTCCCAGACTTGACTGGTGCGCATGATAATCAATTGTGCAAGTGGGTGGGCCGGGTCGCAGGCCAGCGCAAACAATGCAGCCTTGCCCGGCTCTTTCTCCGGCCGCGCGCAGCTTTGTACCACCAACTTCAATCTCTCTAGCCGCCCAACCCCATCGTCCATCCTGTTCTATCAGCATGTGTAGACATGTCAAAGCTCAAGATGTGGCAGACGAGTATCATGCGACCGTCGCAAATCTAGTTCGAGACACGTAGGTACATCGACGTAAGCGTGAGAGCCACTCCAGTGGAGAATATATATTCCATTCGCATTCCGCCCTACTTGTTAAGGATGAATTCCTCGTATGCCGGAAAAGCACAATCATTTGACGATACACGATCAAGTCTCTCTGGTGCTAACCCTTGGAGATGACACTGAAGCAAGACATCGAGACATGGACGCGCGCATTGGAACAATATGATGGGGGAGACTACGAAGGCGCGCTCTCTACGTTTGCAAAGATTGCAGACTCATCGAAGATTCAATTCAATTGTGGCGTCATACGTGCGACGATGGGACAGCACGGCAGAGCGGTATGTCAATGTCATCTCCCGGCTCTCAGTGCGGACAAATACTGACATGCAATTGCTAAAGGTCGAACACTACCGCAAGGCAATCCAACTCGATCAGTACCTGGCCGTGGCCTATTTCCAACAGGGCGTTTCCAACTTTCTATCGGGCGAATTTGAGAAAGCGCTGAATAACTTTGGCGACACCCTCGATGCGCTTCGAGACAATGACTACATCGACTACCACCAAATCGGATTGAACTTCAAACTTCACTCATGTGAAGCGTTCTTCAATCGCGGTTTGTGCTTCATGTACACCAAAAGACGCAAGCCTGGCTTTGAGGATCTTCAGATAGCCGCTGGCTTGCAGACTTCCCCTCAACACAGCGTGATAGATAACGCTATTCGGGACAACGCCGACGGCTATACGGTCTTTTCAATTCCTACCGGCGTAGTCTATCGACCCAGCGAAGCCAGGGTACAAAATGCAGTGGCGGCAGAACACCTACCTAGACCTCGTGTGATCACGCTACAGCAAGGTAGGGAAACAAAACAAGAACCAAAACTCGTGGATAACGATACGTCACCATCTCGTGGCGGGAGCATATGTACGGCGGTCGCGAAATGGAAAAATGCCAGGAGGTGGCGACCCCTTCCGAACACATCCCTAGGCAGACCGCCGCCACCAGGGACTGCATCAGCGCTCGATGATCAAGGTCCACAGGATGCCTTTGGTAGACCCTTGGATCCAGGTCTCATATCCGCGACCATAAATGCATACTTGGGATTTCCGAGTCCCAGGGCGCGTCGCAGCGACTTCGCTTCGAGTTTGGATTCGGATTCAGATTCGGATCCTGACGAACCCAACCTTCTAGCGATGGTGCACTCGAGCGAATGTACGGATGAAAGACTGCTAGTGGAGTTTGCAAATGCGGATCCGTGGGGGGAGCAAAGGCAAAGGCAAAGGATTCCCGTCCGACAAACACCTGTCTTGAATCGGATCCGGATCAAGTTGCGAACAAAGGAGGATCTACGATCCGTCGAAGTCGCGGCAGACGCAGACTTTGACACAGTGACCAATGCTGTACTTGCCAAATTGAGACTGGAGGCAGACAAGACGGGCACGACGAAGCTCAAACTTATGGATGAAGATGGCGATTTGGTCACCTTAGCAGACGACGAAGACTGGCTTATGGCGCTGGCGGCGATTCGAAAGACCATGGAGAAGGAAGGAGAGACTGACGGTATTGGAAAGTTGGAGCTATGGGTTGTGTATAGTTAGGATGGATCTGACATGTGTCCGCGAGGATAGGATGAGAATTGAGTCAATTAGGCTGGAGGTTTATCTAAAATCGAGTCATTGAGGTTACATCCACGGTGTCGGCGACGTTCGACCGCACTTTTGCCCCCATATGGTAAGTCCGCATAATTAGCTAAAATCCGAAACGCCATCATGCACAATCCGCGTCGACCCTCTTCCGTGTCTCGTAGAGAAGCAAGCCACCGAAGCCACTCGTCCTTCTACTCGGCCGAACAGCGATCGACAAGCCCGCGCCGGGCGGTGATACGCCCGACCACGCGGTCGTCGCCGTCGCACGCATTCCTCCCCGCCGTCTCATATGCAAGCTGACCTCATTCGCGCACACCACCCCACGGGATCCTGCATCCGGTCCCCTTTCATCTCTGCCCTCTCATGCAAAGTTGTTGATCGTCGACCAACCCTCGCGAGATGACGAGAGATCAAGGCATGTCGATCAGATGACAGACCCTAATTCCCCCCCGAGCATATTGCTGCGGAATTTGGCCCCCTTGGGAGGCTGACAGAGCCAAATCACATCATACTATTCCCAGGGGGGCTGCAATTAGAATACCATTCAGCTGCGTAAGAAGAGACGATGGATGAAAAGTTTATTCGTAGCGGGTCAATGACGCTGCGGCTGCATCCGGGAAGAGGTAATGGGTGTGCGTGTGTCTTTGCTCGCAAGGCTGGATACCAATAAAGAAAAATTTCAGCCTGTCACGATGGCGGCGGCAAGGCGCGCGCGCGCCTGTTGGAAAATAATGAAAACGCCATTTTTTCTCTCTTCAGGTCACTGGTCGGCCTAATACACGAGGCCGGGAGCATGCGGCTACGTGGAACGTGCGGAGTTGGGCGTCTCGCCTTGCCGAGTCCGGTGTCGGATAGGACGGCCGTCGGGCGTTCTCCTGACCGGCGGCACGGGAGCAACAGTTGGCGCTGCGCCCTTTTCGAAGCGGAGCAAAGAAAATTTGGGCGCAAAGCCCGAGAACAGTCACATTAAGGTTTTCGACACGTGCTTGCGGCGTCCGCCTGAATATTTCCTGGTTGGTCCACGGTACCGAATCTGCGGATGGGCCAGCACTGGGTAATTGCGCACATACGAAAGAGTGGAAGTTGCAAGATTGTGAATAAAAATTTCTGATTTGGCTCGGTATGCCCGATGCTAAGGTAAACAATACAGTTGCTCGACTCGTCGCAATTGCGCGAGGAGCTACTATCCTCCATCCTGTAGCCAAGGGTCCTGCCACTGAGAGCTGCGATGTAGACCCCTTCCCCTAAATCAATGCCATCTCAATATGGCTTCTATGCGTACATGAAAGTCGTAAAGTCGTAATTGGTATGCACAAAATCGCTCAAAAGTCGCTCGCTGAAATAATGCCGTGCAAATGATACCCAAAGACCGCATACTTAGTATGCTGAAATCATTGGAGCGTTGTTGCAGGTGAGAAAGTCCTCGACCTCCATGGTGTCGGGGAATAGCTCGGTGGCTTGCATGGCTGCTTGCGTCTTTTCGTCGAATGTGAGCGTGATGTGCTGAGGTGAAGGCGGCATGGAGTCATCTTCTTCCGAGTCTGAATCTTCGTGTACCAGCTCTGGTGTGTGGCTCGGTACGCGCTGGAGAGCAAGCTCCTCGGACTCTGAATCGTCATCCTCAAACTCTTCCTCGTCATCGACCTCGAATGAAGAGACGACGACGGAAGGAGGAGGGGAGACTGAGCGGCGGCGAGGTGACTTGGGTGTGAAGACGGGAACCTCGTACTCTGAATCGCTGTCAGAATCGGAGTCCTCATCCTCATCCTCGCGAGCCTGCTCCTCGGCGATGCTGTCGAACCACTGGATGTGCTTAGGGGCTTCGCCGCGATTGTTGCTGCGGATGGTGTCGTTGAACCAAGCCTCCTGCTCGCGTTCAGCGTTAGCCAGCTCGACCATGAGGCTGTCGAGGAGGTTGGCGTGGCCGACGAGAAGACGTAGGTTGTGGTCGGCACGGGAGGCCTCCATGCCCAGCTTTCCGCGGGCAGTGGAGGCGACGCGGTAGGTTTGTGTGAGCGACATCTTGGACTTTGGCTTGGTGACCGGTGATGTGCGTTGAGGGTAGAAGGATTGGGTTGACTGGATGTCAAGTTGAAGTCTGAGGTGTGAAGGCATTTTATAAAATTGTTATGGCCTGAGGAATTAAGAGTCAGCAACACTGCCCATCGGGTTGTGGGTCGGCGCGGTGGTGACTCACCAGAAGGGCGTTGTGTGGGGAACGGTGGTCAGGTCCAGTGCGGAAGTGTGGCTGAGTGTGTAAGGTGGATGTTCGATGGAGTGCAGAAGGCAAGATGATTGTCTTGTATTGTAGTCTGCTTGATATATATGTCTGGTGGATGGATGATAAAACAAAAGCTGTCGACCATGGGGCCCCAAGGCGATATATGTAAGCCTGAGCGGAAGCGCAGGCTGAGGCCTGGAAGTGTCGTTGATCCGTTGCGGGCGGTTGTATCTTTCGTCCGCCTGTACCTGTTTGCGGTTTGTGGTCGGGCCCGCCGGTCGGGGGGACGTTTGTAAGCCCGACCGGAAGTAACGAAACAAAAAGCGCCGCGTGAGTAACGCTGCCGACTCGGCCGGGAAATGGTGGATGCCTGGATCCTCCCCTGGGGCGGACCAGTCACGACACCGTGTCGTGTCGCTCTCGCTCTTCCGGCCCCCGTCGCTCGCTTCGCTTGACCCTTCACTTCTCATCTGAGGCAGGGCGCAGGCAACCATTTTGCTCGTTCGGCCGCTGACTCGTCGGGTTTTCCGCATACCTTGCCTCTTTGCGTCCGCTCTTAGCTCCGTGCCCCAGCTCCGCGCGCCCGCCAGCCTAATCTGAGCCTATGTCTGAACGTTATGGTTCGGCCGCATGTGAGATGGCTGCGCCCTGCAGTCTGAGCCTAACCCGACTTTTTTGCTGATGCCTTAGAAATCCATGGAATTGGCTTCGGTTGCATTACAAACTCCGCACAACCTCCTTCGAGTCACCTTCTCGTCCCGACCAGGTTCATCGCTAACGGCGAGATCTTCCCCCGGGTATCTGCAACACACAATATGGCTTGATGATTCACCAGCAACCATTATCTTGATTCGTAGGCGCTCGCCATTTTTGTGATACACGTCCTACGCGACAGGTGCATATGGTACTGTTACAGTGCATAATTCTCAGGCTCATGAGTGCGCGTACACCGCCCGAGCGCTTAGACGAGCTACCTGTCACAGAGGTGACATGGCGGCAATGGATTCGCGGCTGTGGTGATAATCGTTTCTATTGATGTGTGCTACGACCACACTGTCTTGCATTCGAGTGCGAACACGAACATGCGACTCCGCCATTCGCAGCGGTGACAGGCATCCAACTCAACACTGGAATGGCGGGATGCAGGCATGTCTCGGTACCGATAGCGCCGTGCCTTTGCGAATTTGCTGCCTGGGGAACTGTCCCATTCCACGCGTCGCGCCTCCACAAGAATGCATAAATTAATTGTCTGCCTAACGGATGTTTGCAGCGCCTTGAGATTATTGTCTTCTGGAATACGTGTACCGGGCTACGCGAATGTGGCTTGGTTGGTCAAGGCTCACCACATCTCAAACGCGCAGATACTACTCAAATGAGCATTTCAGCCCGCGGCATATTACTCCTTCTGGGCGTCGCGGAGTTTGCGCGGTTTGCTATTCGTCCGCAGCCTGTCGGGCGCGGGCGTAACGCTGTCTCAGGATTTGCTGCGGACACGCAACGCGCGCAAGCTTGCGTCGGGCCGATCTTTGGCCGATACCGATAGGAACACATGGCCACGCATCATCCATCTTGTGTTGACGTTATTTATTCCAGCACATACATGGTCAACTCGGCAATAGAGCACCTTCATCTGCAATGAACATGCCGGCTCTGCAACAGACAACCTCTATGCAATAATCAGAATATGGACCGGCAGTCACAATCATCATTGCCGTCAAATACTACGTGGCCCGGAAATGTCTAGGTGCGACAAACCCATTTTCAAGCATATGTATAAGCGTTGGAACCACACCGTTGATTTGGCATCCAGGACGATGGAGTGGTGAAATACAGTGATCGGCATACTGTGCTGATGAATCAGAGCCCCCCCTGCCCATTCGCTTGTGGACCCACCCCGGATTCGCTCACTAATGTAATGGGCCAATCGCTGGACGAGTTGTGATCTGTCGATCGCCATTTCATTGGTAATAATGTAGCGCTGACTCATGGTTGCTTCTGCATCCCTTTGGCGAACGACTGTGCGTCATTCCGGACGTAACCTGATCCCCATACTCCACGATATCAGATGAGATAGCTCTGTGACCGAAATGCATGCAACGTAGGGGGCCATAAGGTGGGGATAGTAAAAGGCACTACTCACGTGATTTGTTATTCCCGTTCCATGAAGCTGTATCCATTATTGCTTGCAAATCTCGTAATAACCGGCCAATGTAGTCCATGACGCTGCATCTTTTGCACGCCTGCTTAATTCCTAATTATGTACAGTAGTTCTGCCAGAATAGCAATATCGACTGGCCAGATTCCATCCACCGTCTCCACTAGAAATCAACTGCCAGAGAACCTCTCTATTTGAGATTGTGGGGAACGGCAGCTGCCGTTGAACAAGCACATATATTGGGCTCGGCAGTCACCGACCAAGACAGGGCATTCTCTATTCAAACGGTCGACCACGACGTCTGGAATGTCTTCGTACTCTTTTGTCCGTTACACTCACAACGCTCGAGTCTGGACTCTGTCCCACTCTATGTGCGATTAGAATTTGATTTTTGCATCTGGACCACCATTCCTTCAGCGTTCAAGGTTTCGCCCTATCGGCTGCACCATGGGCAAAGACTTTCGGCCCAAAGCACCCGTTTTGATTCTAGATCGACTTCTGGTATGACCATAGCCAGATCGTGGATTGCTCTTTATACTCGCCCTACATCGTATCGATAGACATCCTAAAAATCCAGTCCAGGGCCCTAGATCCAATGTGGCGCTTAACGGATCTGCATGTGTGACTGTTCGTCATTATAGAGAAAGTATGAGCGACAGAGAATGCATTTTGTCGAAGGCTGGAACTTTCAAGGCACAATTACTAACGGCAATATGATCGAGAGGCTCATCTCGTCCCGCTGGCGGGACACAATCCCTTCATGTCAACGACTGATATCCGCGGCAAGTGTTCAGTGAATAGGACATGGATGGGAAGCAGTCTGTCGTCTCCGTGCCTGACTTTGTTGCGTTTCGTCGGACTTCGATCACAGACATGTTGATGAAAACCGGCGTAAGGTCTCCATCGCCTTATATCCACACGAGTGTTATGACCGATTAAAAGTACGAAGCAGAGATTCCTTCATTTTGCGTCATGTCTGCTAATAATACAACGCCTTGCCTATAGGCAAAGCGCATGGCTTGTCTCCCAAGCCATGCGATCGAGTGCTGATTACATAGTTGCCACTCTTTCGAAATATGGTATTGCATCCTTCATGAATAGCGGAGTGTGTTCCACCCTCCCTATTGCTTTGCACTAGTGTGCCTTTTTCATATGTGACGGCCTTGTTGACGCTACCAACGCTGCCATGTTGGACTCTTCCAGAATAATCGGTCCCTGACTTTGGTTTTGCCCCAGTTCGTACTAGTAGCTGCCTTGAATGGCAAATCTACATTCTGCGATGCGTCTCAGTATCTGACGTCGTGAACGGGTCCGTGGAGCCCGTGATGACTTACGGCGGCTTTAGAATCTCGCTCCAGCTGCTGTGTAAGAATGCGATTCCGGCCTGCAATGGAGCTGTCAGTGACCTTGCTCTGCTTCATCTTGCGCGCCAAAGTTGTCCTGCTATCATGGCCTTTGCATGATAACTTATCAAGAATGTAACCAGCGCTATCAAGCAAGTTTCAATAGTATCTCCGCCTTTTACATTTCTTGCCATATGTGAAGCCATATCTGAAGCAAGAACGATGACTTACAGCAAAGAATCCAACAGCGGTGACAATACTGCGGTTCTCGGGCGCCGAGAGACCGTCGTAGACAGTGCGCAGATATCCTGGGCTTGATTGGCGGGAGTTGGGACCAGCGGCGACGTAGCGTTTTGGCGGCATGATGGGACCGGATATGATCAATGATTTCCAGCAGAGGTTCGGGTGATGGAGGGTGGTTAATTGAGCAGTAGTGGTGGTGGTGATGTCGACAGTAGAATTTTAAGAAGCTTCGTCACACAGGACCCTAACCCTAGCAATGTATCCAACATATACCGACATTGGTTTTGATTGCAATGCTACATACATGACATGACTCGTTGATCGCGATGAACACACAATTCAATATGATGAGGAGCTCATTAAACGAGTTCTGAGAGTCATAAAAGCGTGTATTCACGCATGCTATAGCACAGATATAAGGGGCTCTGACCGTGATCTGACCGGACTGAATCGCGTGCTAAAAGCTCCCAATGATAACCCAAACGCCGCGCTGATGTGTTGGAAAGAGAAGCCGTAGGAGCACTTGGTAATTTGACCAGTGCTAGTTGCACGCAGTATAAGGGCCACAGCTCAGTGTTGATGAGGGTTGTTGTTGCGAATGATCTCACGCTCGCTGGGGTTGTATCTGAGCACGACTTAGTGACACCACTCACGGGTAGCAGAGTTTTGCCAGACGCCTACCTGAGTAGCTTCTCGATGAGATCGACGTGGGTCATGACCATTCTCCGGCAGCAGTACCGCGTCAAGCCAAGCTGATCCATGGCATCGCTAAGATTGTAATTAGCTATGGCAACTGCAGGAGGACCATGAATACGAACCCATCGAGCAAGCCTTCCTTTCCAATCAGATCGAGATATCGTTCCCACAGATCTCCGATGACCTCCTTGTTGTTAGCGATGTGCATTGCTAGAGAGTCGGGCGCGGGGACGTACCTTGCCGCAGGAAAAGCAGCGCACGGGGATAATCATCCTGAGGAAGTTTTGATCGTGGATCCAATAAATAGGCTCAAAGCTGTCGTGGGACAGGAAAACGACCGAAGGATTGCGAAGTCGATATACGTGAAGAGGAGTTGATGCACGCGGAGGTGAAGTTTTCGCCGCAATTTCAGCCGAGGAAAAGCCGTATACTAGACTTTTTTTTTGTTGTAGTAGATGGGAGCTTTCCGATGTTCTACTGTCTTTGGTCTCTCGTTCTCGGACCTTAGAAACCTTCTCAAATTATGGCAGCCGAGCAGTTAGAGGATAATTCTCTGAAAAGGAAGCGGACGCAAAGGTCTAGGCAAGGTCCCAGCACCACTGCAAAGAGGAGACGAGCGGACTCTGATCTGACCGATAATGACAACGACGTCGCAACCGAAGCGCAAGTGGATCTCGTAGATCAAGTTTCTCTAGAACACAAAGCAGAGGACTTGGAAGCTACCAAGCGCAACTCTAATCGCAGAGGCTCTCTGCCAACCAACAATTCTCAGAAAGCAAATGCACCTTCGATAACGCACCCGAAGACTTCACGCAAAGATGAAGAGCGCAACAAGGGCTGGACTGTCTCTAGGCCGGCGGGAGGAAGATTTATGGCAAGAGACCCCAAATTCAGCAAAGATGGGCAATTCATAGTCGCTGCGAAGGACCACCAGTTGCACATTTTTTCACCAGAAGACTCGCTACTCTACAAAACGATTCCGGCTCCAGAAAGCTCAGCTGTCCGGGCTTTTGCGACCTCGCGGATAGAAAGAGATCGAATGTATTTTGGATTCAGTAATCCCGACCGGGTGGAGGCGTGGGATTTGGAGGATACGAGGACCCCTATCAGCACCGAAGCAATCGAGGGCGACATAATCCAGATTGCACTAGGTCGTGCAGCACAAGATGATGAGGAGACTCTCTACGTGCTGAGCAAAGCAAATGGACAATCCGTCATCTATCGGGCTGGCAAGATCGTAGCCAAGACCCACACTGATCTCTTGGATTTTTGCATATCTGGCGACGTCTTCGTGGCTATCGGGCCTAACACTTTACTGGCTGGCAAGGTCCAGGATGATGTCCTTACTACACAATTTGTCGAATGGGACATTCCATCTCAGATCACTTGTTTCGCGATCAGGAAACATGCTCCATTGTCAGGCAAGAAGAAACACTCTGCTCCCTCCGAGACAAGGCTTTCTATTGCACTGGGTACCGCCACTGGAGCACTCTTCGCTTTCGAGAATGTTCTTATCGCTGATAAGGCTGCTGCATCATCTTTACCCGCTTTTCGTACATTACACTGGCATAGAGATGCTGTCGGATCTGTGAAATGGTCCCGAGATGGCAACTATCTCGTTTCCGGGGGCCGGGAAACCGTCCTCGTCATTTGGCAATTAGCCACGGGCAAGAAGCAATTCCTCCCGCATCTCACCGCCGAGATTGAGCAGATTACCGTCGCACCCAATGGCGCTAGCTATGCCCTTCAGCTGGCTGACAATTCCATCATGGTTCTTTCCACGAGCGAATTGAGACCAACAGCCCACTTCCCCGACTTGCAAGCCCAATTTCCGCAGGGCGCTACCCAAACGCTAATCGAAGGCAGCTCCGCAGTCTCGGACACGCATCATCTCAAATTTAACAGCTACCGCATGGTTGGAGGCTTCCATCCTGTGAGAAAGGATCAGCTTCACATCGTGGTCCCACCGTCTATTCAATGCTCACACATTCATACAAACAGCCTGCCTAAGCCGTTCTTACAGTCGTTCGATATCTCGAATGATCGACACTTATACCGGCAAGCCCTGACTCGCAACAAGGTTACTGACCTCAGCACTGGCCCAGAGGGGACAAGAATCCAGGAGCCAGATGTGTACCTCATGAAGCTGAATCATGATGGGTCCGTCATGGCTACAATTGAGACCTGGGAGCCGCTTGGCAAGGACTACAAGTTTCTAGCTCATGATGAATCGTCGAATCAAGAGCAGACACGCCTCAATCGAGAGACGTACCTCAAGTTTTGGCACTGGAACGAGAGCAAAAACAGCTGGGCAATGCAGAACCGCATTTCCAATCCACACCCATGGAGCTGTGGCGCGGAACCCGGACAAGTCCTCGACCTCGTTGCCGATCCAGCTTCATCGAGATTTTACTCCATCGGGGAAGACTCGATCATACGCAGTTGGACTCCCCGTAAGCCTGCTCGCGTTGTGGCAACACCAGGACCGCAAGAGTGGTCTTCGAGATCGCACGTGAGCCTTCCGGCAACTGATTCGCTTGCTTCAACGTCAGAGCGAACCACAGTCTCTGGGGTTCTTTCGATCTCGCCAGACTCGTCGCTGCTAGCAGCTAGCATTGTCTCTCCAAGCTCGTCGACGAGCACCATACACTTGCTGACCACATCACCGCTCCAATCACTCGCCGTACTGCCACCAGTGCCCGGCCAGATACACTCTATCGCTTTCTCAGGCCGATCCGTGTACGTCATCAGCACAGAAGTCTTCACAGTATACGACATCCCGACCCTCCGCCCAACAACCTCCATCGCCGTCCCACAGCCAAAGCCACACATTCCACTGCCCTTGCGCCACCGACCTCTGGCGCTCTCCGCGTCGACAAACCCCCTAGCAGCCGTCGCTCACCCAACAGCGTCCACGCAGGACCCTTCCCGACCATACACGCAAATAGAAGTCCTCGACCTCTCCCGCACAAAGAAACAAGTCCGCCTCCGCACCACCGTCCCAGGCATCGTGACGGGCCTATTCCCCGATCCGCGGCTGCGCTCGGCCTTTCTAGCAATAAAAGCCGACAGCTCTGTCCTGCGCATCGCCGGTCCACGCGACGCAGCCGGGACAGATATCGGTATGGCAGCGGCTGTGGCGCAGCGCGTCCTTCCCTCCTCGAGCGAGCACAAGCCTGCGGCTGTGGCGAGCGCCGCGCAAGACGATATCGGGGAAGAAGTCATGCACGATGTCTCACCTCCGCCGAGGATGGAAGTGGCCCTGCGGCAGCAGCAGCAGGGCGATAAGCCCGTCGTGCGGCCGGAGCAGCTCGCGCGGTTGTTCGAGGGCGCTGCGGTGGGCGCGATGCCGGTGCGGGCCATGTTCGAGGGGGTGATGGATTTGTTTGTCGCTAAGCCGGTTGCGTTTGTCGGTGGTCAATGAAGAAGAAGAAGAAGTTTCGAAGATGGGCTACTTGGGATAAAGATGTGGTGGAATCTCGGTCGGAGAAAAGTGCACCGTTCCATTAACGTACAGCCCTATTCAAAAACGTTCGGACGGACAAACTTATCACTTGAGTAAAGAAAATCAAAGGATTGTACAAACATGTCTTCATTCATAGCTATCGTAACGTGCCAATTCGTGTCCCCGTAATGCCATGACATATGCCGCCGGCCGATACTTTCTTAGCCATATGCCGACGAGTCGTCACATCGACGAGAATCAGGTCGTAGGACTGGGAGCTGAAGTTGTCCCGGTGGGCTCAGGAGCCGCACTGTGCGTCTCAACGGGCGCCGGATTGGCTGCCTCGGTGGAGGCAGTAGGGGAGCCCTCAGCGGGGGCTGATGTATGTGTCTGCTGCGACGAGCGGGGACATTATTCGAGCGCGCACGCGAGCCGTCCAGGCCGCGGCGCTCTCGCCCAACGAGGGAATAGGCGCAGCATTTGGATTGAATGGATTCACGCGGGCCGCGCGATTGCGTGGCAGCGTCGTACCGCGCCCGCGGTTAGGCGCTTCGGCCAAGTCGGGGTTCCACCTCCCACCTCGATCTGAATGTGCAGATCCATGAGATTCAGTGCTCGTGCGCTCTGCACCGGGTTCTGGGTTGGGATTCAGGTCGATGCGGCACATTGGGCAAGTGCCAGAGACGTTCATGAGCCATGGATCCACACAAGCGGGATGGAACTTGTGATTGCAAGGCAGAACGCGCATGTCTTGGCCAGCCTCGAAATCGTCAGTACAGATACTGCAGCTTGGAGCCTCGGTAGCTTGTGGTCTGGCTTGCTCTGTGACAACGGTCGCGGGCCCAATGCCAGACCGTATAGAGGCACGATCGAGCTCTGGGGACTGGTCTGGCGAGCTCTCGAACGTTGTCGCCGGCGAGTCTTTAGTAAGTGTGGGGGAATGATGAGAATCCGCCGTGTTGGGAGCCCCTTCTGCGGTGGCCAGCTCCACGTCAGGCTCCTTTGGAGTATCTGGACTCCCAAACTTCTGAATCGGCAGGCTGTCGAGCATAGCGCGTGCAAGGCCGCCAGCTCTGGTTTGTGGCGCACGTCCCCTTCGAGCGGCGCGCGGCCCGTATCGTTCTGGGTGACGGTGGGCGCGAATGGCACCAAGAGCGATGACAAGTAGGAAAAGAGCTGATACAAGACCAGTAACTGTGTAAAGCACAATCATAGCAATCTGGGTGTTCAAGCTCGGTCCATAGTCGGACGTAATGGAGGAATTGGTCGAATTGGTAAGGCTAGAAAAGGCGGCGTAGTTAATGGCCATGGGCGGCCCAATGGTGCCTATCAGTGGGCCCTTTGAGGATGTAGTGTTCTGATCGCTCTTGAGCTCCGCCGCACCCCCAGCAGATACCAGCGTCCAGACGTTGTGATAGCTGATTCCAGTGACCGGGGTGCCGGTCAAATTGCACCCTGGAGCGGACTGAGTATACAAAAGAATGGCGACTGGGTTCCCGGCTGCCACCATCGAGAAGACGGTAGCGGGGGTCACAGTTCCAGAGGAGGGATAGTCGGCGGGATCACACGAGACGAGCGCGATAGTGGATGAGTTTACGGTGAAGGGAGCGACGGTGCCGGAGCTGGTAAGAGCGATGGGCAGCAAAAGGGAGACCTGTGACAAATGAGCAAGAGAGGGGGGGAGAGAGAGAATGAGATGCAGGGACGAGCCGATACTCACTGGGAAGGCTTTTGCAACTTGACCTTCGAGGGAAAGTGTAGGCACCGTGGTCTCATTGTTATTGCCGTCGACATACGACAGCACCGGGCCCTGGGTGGCTGCATCTGCGGGAGGAGTATAGCTGAAGTTGCTGGGCAGCTGAACGACAGAGAAGGGCAGAGTATCCGCAGAGACCGCCATGACCAGGGCGGACAGGGTCAAGAGGAAAATGCGGGTGATGGAAGCCATATTGCTTGATCGAGGCGCCGGAGGGAGTGAAGTGCCTGAGTGATATAATTTTTTTAATACAAGGAGCTCAACGCGAGTGGGGAGCGATTGAAGCGGCGGACAGGCGGGCGGAGGCGTTTGAACGGCGACGGGCGGCGAGTTCACCAGCGGCAGGGGCGCGTCGTGGCGAGCATGGCGGATGTAGCTTGTGGGATAAGTGGTGGTTTGGTCGTCGAACGAGAGGAGGAACAGATGCTCACTCGGGGGGAGTGTAGTGGTCGAAGAGAACGAGCGGCAGTGGCGACGAGGTAGTAGATGAGGTCAAGCAGCGTCACGTGTGTCTCACGATGTGGAGAGGAAGGTGGGAAAAAGTCACAGACATATGGGCTGGATGCTGGGTGGGGCGGGGCTGGGGGGCGTGAAGTGATTGTGATGATGAATGATGGTGGATGCAGGTGGTGATGCTAATGCTAATGCGGAAGCTGATGATGCGGCTAACACGCCGTGGACTGCGTCTCTGTCTCTGTCTCTCGTCTCTCGTCTCTTGTGCTCGATTCTTCCGTCGCTGTTCAACGCGGGACAAACCACTCCCGAGCGCCCCCAGGCAGGCCCATGGAGGACCCGGCCCCCGTTTGGGACTGCGCCCGCCGCCCCCTGCCCCGCCTTGCCCGCCTCGCTTGTTGCCCGACTCGCCCGACTTTGCCGGAGTTGCCGCTTTCGGGCAGGTTTCGTGCCTCGCTGGCCCGTCGCAGCCGTCGCAACCGAGTCACTTCGAGTCGCACTCGAGTTTCACTCCCAGGCACCTGTCTGTATCATCGCCGTAGGCCAGATTTCTCTGGTCTGCCTCCCAACCCACTCTCCGCGTTTCACTCCTCGTCCGTCTGTTCATGCTGGCCAAGTAATGAGCCACCATGTTGTCTGACAGAATGGCATCCGCTGTTCTCCGGGGGCTTTGCGGTGCGGGATCGCTCCTGTACGTTCCGCCCGTCCCCGAAAGAGGGTGTTGCTGTATGCTGCCAAATCGTACCCATCTCGATCTTGTTACTCGTGCTTATGCTGCGTGGCACAGCCAGTCCTTCATGAACCCCATCAGCACCCCCGGAACTGCTTCGTCCGTTGCCCTGATGGTCAATCGGTACATCTGTCGCCCGTCAGCCACTTCTTCGCGCAAATAAATCGCATCGTACTCACCTTGTTGTCCGGATTCGGTTCTAGCCTCATCAGGCATCCGTACTTGCCAGCCCCCGTATTCAGCACCGTCGCTCCGACAAAATTCTTCGCATTCGGATCCACGCCGTCCAAGACCCCCCATTTGAATCCTTCCAGTATCCTTCTTGTCCGGTCATGACCGAGGTCGTTTGCAGCAAATATCTCTTGTGCCTCCCGTGGCGCTCCACCAATCTGCTTCCACCGCTTGAAGAAGTCCTCGGACGTTAGATTGGCGCCCTCCATATACTTGTGCAGCGCCACAGGTAGCTGCAAAGTCACTGCTTGCAATGCTCCCGCTAGCCATGAGATGCGAATGGTAGGCGGGTCCGCGAAAACATTCTTCGCCTCCATCATGATCTTTTGTTGGGTTTGCGCCCTCGCTTGTATTGTCGTGTCTGGCAAGCTCTTGCTGTCCACCTTGAGATGTTCCCCAGCCTGATTGTCGACCGTTGTCGTGAACGAGTTGATCGATCCCGCCGATTTGTTAAGATAGTATAAGATGATGCATCCGAGTTCGGCACGGTACTCGGATCGTAGTCCCACTTGTATTTGCCCGTCTTCATACAAAACACCTTCGGCTAGTAACAGTAGCTTGTCGTAACCTGGCTTCCAATCTGGAGACAGGTGCTGTGCACTTGCGAGATTGGGCCCATTCGAACCGCTCCGGCCAAAATCCAGCCCACTCAATTCTTCGACTGGCGACTTGACCGAACCGTTGGGTAAACCACCATTTGTTGCATGTGTTGACCCATTAGCCGAGTTTGGCGACAACAACGAATCGGTGAAATTGCGCGTCAGATTCTGCGGTCGTCCAAGCGTCAATTCATGCGCGTTAGCATCTTTGCCACCAATCACCCATGTCCGTTTGTCTCCGGTCGGTGCATGCTTGGAATGCAGTCTTGATAGCAAAGCAGACGCCCTCTCCGGGAAAGGAGGCATCTCGTCGCACACAGTCCGCAACAGGTCATCAGTTGGGCGCATGGCCAAAGCCAAGTACTCGCAAGCGCGTTGTTGTAGCTCTGAATCCAAAGTGTAGCTATAGGTTCGGAATGCTTGCAAGAGTTGCGGCTTAATCTCTGGGAACAGGTTGACAAACTTGATAAATGCCGAGAGTACCATCGCTCGTGTGTTGGACGAGCTGCTATTGAATTTGCTTTGTAAGGCGAGAAACTGCTCGATGGGACTGCACTTGGGACTGTCGGCGACCAGGTGGCCAAATTCGCCCAAGAGATAGCTTCCGATCTTGACAAGAGTTTCGTGACATTGCTCGCCCCGCAGATATACAAGAATGGTCGACGCTGCGTATACCTGCAGTTCTTCGTTGTTGGTGACGATCTGAATAATCCTTTGCCATACTTCGTCGCTGACGTGGTCTCCTGCCATCGAGATCAATCGCAGTGAGATATCGACGTACCACTGAATGTCCGTGGCATACTTTTCTGTCAGAATCGCAATCTTCAGTACCATTTCCTCACGAATGGCGTAATCGGCATTTTGAAGGTATTTGAGTAGTTCGTTCACTATCGCACGCGCATTGCTCGAATCGCACATGCTGTACAGTAAATCAAGACCTTGCCTTCGAACGCTAATGTCGCGGTCTCGAAGGGCGCCGATGATTATGTTTTGATGCTTCTTGATAGGATCTAGTGTCTCCGCTCGGGCTGCAAGATGCGTCATGGCTTCTAGTCCCAGGTACCGCACGTTCGTCTCCCTAGATTGAATGAACTTGCCTAGCCGTTCTGACATTTGCACCATGAGCTGATGCTCGGTGTCGAGGTGGATTGTAAGATTGATGGCTTCAAAAAGGACCGCATTCTGAGCGTTGTTCTGTTGCACATTCTTCGGAATCTCCGTGGCGTTTTCCATGATTCGCCGCAAAGATTCACGAATAATTGATCGAATGTGAGAATCTTGAGAAGGCGGAAAGTATTGGAGCAATCGCAGGAGCTTCACTTGCATCCATGGACAAGGTACCTTGTAGTAAAAATAATCTGCAGCGCATTCGACTTCAACCACAATCTTCTGTAGCCTTTGCGCGGCCTTGACGTAGCTGTTCTTGTACTGATCGGGATTGTCTTGTGCGAGTTTCATGACTAATGATGTAACTGACAAAGCAACTCCCATATCATGGTCGTCCATGATCGAGATCATGCGCTCGGCCCATTCAGCCTGGATAATACTGGGCGCCTTACGGTACAGACGGAGTAGTGTTAGTGCAGCTTTTTTCTTGACGAACGGTTTAGAAGTACTGAGTGTTTGATGAGCTTGTAACTTTTAACCAGGCAATAGACAACGACTCACGGGGAAATCAACAGCCTGTGCACATCGGCTGCTAGAGACTCTCCCATCTCTCGACTACCAACATTGGCAATGGCGTGTAAGGCCAGACAATTGAAAAGCTCATTGGTGTCGTTAAGGTCTTTTCGTATGCTGTTGACGACCAAGTGCAAAAGTTCGTGTTGTTCATGGAGAAACAGTGTGACGGCCAAGTATCCGATCTGCTTTTCCGAATACTTGTTCGCGCTGACCAGGTTGACGGCCTCAAGGTGACCGAAGTCAACGTTCCATCCCAGAATGTATATGTACAGAAGTTTGCAAACGTATTTTTTCTTGTCGTAACCGCTAAGACTTCCCCCCTTGAACTTTTGACGAATGTTCGCCAGCTCTTTATTGATTCTCTTCTCTTCCAGTTCACGCGCGCGGGCATTGCGTAGATCTGCGATGAATGATACCAGTCCTCTCATCGTTGTCTGTCCGCTGCTGTTGCCACCCCTCGCAAAGAGCGTACCGCCCCCGGTGGACGCCATTCTTCCACTTCGTTGGCCAGACTAGAGAAAGAGGGAAACCCAAAGTATTCCGGCAAGTGCTGACGCTAGCTAGAACGAGTCGGCTCTTGTGCGCCACTCCATTCAGAGCAATGATTTCGGGTAAGTTCGAAACGGCACGTCACGATGGCGGGGCGATCTCAACGCAGGCGAATTTGCCGTTAATCCCTGAGCTCGACAACCCTTTAGAGTAAATACACAATGAACGAGCGAAGCGGGTACCACGTCGAGGTACAGGCGGGGAATCGGCGGTAGCGGCAATAGTATTCGTCGTGAGGGCTAGTATCTTAGCCAAGTGGGGTAGATGCTCTCCACTGCGCGCTATGGCAAGCGTGCATCAGCATATCCGAAAGAGCAGGAGCTCAAGAGGTATGGATCAAGGTTAAGTACCACTAGATTGAATGCATATTGCGGAGGTGGTTCTCAAGATGCGCTCGCGAGTCAGAAGTGAGATGCTTACAACGCGACACGAGTCGCCGGTTTTGCGTTCTCAGACATGTCCCCCATGCAGCATGAGAGATCACCTGCCATGACTAGAGACCACAAATAGAAATGGAGATGGAAAAGTCGATGCACGTTCGTTCACGATCAAGCAATCTAGAAGAAACGCTCTGTCTGCTGCATGTGCACAGACATCTCGTATAGCCCATGATATCTCAATCTTCGAGGAGAAAAAGAAAATGGGCCACTTCCATCGGAACCCCATGCTTTCCCCAACACTGGCAGACTATCTGCATTCGACACCAGAAACGCCATTGCAATGCGGTGATCGCGTGCTAGCAGTCTAAGCCTTCGTCGTAAAGTCGGTCTCCAACTCGGAGGGGGCACCAGATTCAGTTCCACCACAGGTGCAAGAACCTGCTCTATTAGTCATGACTTTGAAAAGCTCCAGATGGTTCGACACACTGGCTGTACGCTTGCCACAAGCGCAGGTGGCTCCGGCAGGTTTGGAGTTCTCGGTATCAGCGCGTGAACAGGTGCAGGCACCAGCAGCGCGCTGGTCTGTCGGCCGTCAGCAGACAGACCCCAACGAAATGATAATTACATGGACTTACTGCATGAGCATCGAGCTCCTGAGGTGACATTCTCTGTTTGTGCCTTTTCACAGTTGCAATGAAGTGCGGGCTGCTTGCCACAGGAGCAGGTAGCTTCTTTGGCACAGACACATCCACCTTCCCGGCCGCAGCACGAAGCTGTCCAAATCAAGTCAGCAACCGAACTCGTTATGCCTGGATGTAGAGGAGATCCTCGGACGACATACCTGGGACGACAGCGGTCGGCTCTGACATGCTGGAGAGTTCGGAAAGTCGAAGTGCTTGACTTTACTTAGTTGACTTTGCTTCGAATGGCAGAAGAGAAAGTCCTTTGAGAAAATCGATTGAAGACGAAGAGTGCTAGGTGTGAATCCGAGGATATTGTTTTGCACAAGCATCCGGTGAACAGGCAGTATATATAGCAGGTGGTGACTTACCGTACAAGCCGTAATCAGCGCGGTTGTGATTGGTCGGCAATCACTCGGGCGAACCCGTCAGGGCCGGACAAGCATCTTGATTTGTGTGCCGCCTGCTCACAACCTCGATAAGGTCTGTGTTTCCAGTGTCATCAACTTTGAACAGCCCGTGATTCGTCAGAGAAGAAGAGTTTACAATGCTCATTGGCGATGCATAGCCTCGAGAGTCAACACGGCGCATTTTGCTATAAGAGGAGGATGGTCCTGCTCTCTTTCCTTTAGGATTCCAAGAACCACACTTGCGAGACATCACTACGTTCGAACGCATTCATCTGGCTTGTGTATAGCAAAGGATGCTTCAACATTCGTAGGCATTTACACGCTGCGTGCACGAGTGGAATCATTATCTCTGCAATGCGCCCTGCCATGTCGCGAGTAGTCTTGCCCCTGCGAGGCGGGTTGACGCGATCACATCTATTAAAGCTTGCAGTAGGGCAATTACTCAGGCACATTGCAATGCGTCTCTGCTGTACTCAGAGGCTAAATGAACAAGTGTCAAAAAGCCACACGCACATGTCCTCACTCGAATCGCCGGTACAAGAAAGAAACCCTTGCACATGGACGGGCAAATATTGCTTTGTTTCCATGATATTCCGCGGCAGACTATGCAGGAATTGTGCAGTGAGAAAACACAAGGCTGCAGGGATTCGAACCGAGTCGAGTAGTAATAACTCACCAGGCACAGGAGTGTAGGGCCGACTACCGCGGCCGTTGTGTCTCGGGGGAAAACCCAGCCTGCTGTTGCCAACGGCACAGTCACAAGTGTCGAATGCTTCACACCTGACGCCTCGTTCCGAATGATTCCCTTTCGACATTTCTGTCTCGGCCAGACATTGCTCGTGATCGCCGCGTCGATCCGGGTTCTTGCTGCAAGGCGTAACCTAGATTCGGTCGCCGCTGCACGTGTGGTTCGCTGTATACTTTGACAGAAACATGCGTTGCCATGCGCTGCTCTCCTGCAGGATCCAGATATGACGCAGCGTGTTGAATTGCCTTATGGTGCATGTGCGCATGGATTTTTGACAATGCTCGGGCGACTGGACCACGCGAGTAGCGTAGGAACGATCCGGTATTTGCCACGCGCGTGCCAGCTGCCGAATGACGGAACGAGCAGCAATTGGCTGTGCCGGTTTAAGATTGAAGCCATTCGGATGGCCGGGGTGGGTGGCCACAGGAAGGCCACGGGACTGAGCGAATCCATTGCCCCACTGGCATGCGCTCATGGCAGCAGAAATCCTGTGCAGATAATTGAGAGACGAATGAATTCTAGCAAAGAGCTGCGCGGGTGTCCCGGGGCGTACCTTGCGTTGGCGCCCTGTGAGTCGTGGGGCGGGGCTCACTGGTGGTGGATCGGACGGATTGGATGGTCGATTGTGGTCGCATGGTGGGTGGGTGCCTCGACACACTGCACCCTGTCTCGACTTTTAGCCCCTGCTGGTGAAACGCGGGAGGCGCCGTCCTCCCCTGGACATGCTCGCTGCATGCTGGCCTCGCTCGACCGGGATCCTTCGACGAGACTGCAGGGATTCTCATCAAGCGAATGCGAGCATGAGCAAGCGGGCGCGACCACGGCCAGGGGCAAGGAGGAAAAGAAAAAATCTACTCGTATGAGCGCGCCGGCACCACCACCAACAAGCCCCGCTGCAGCTCCAGTGAGTAATAACAAGTCAGCCATCGGACCGACCCTGGGCGATCTGGGGCCCGCTGCGTGTGTCCCTTGTTCCTGGCGGCTAGAACTTGCAGCTTGTGGGCGTCCGTGGTTTGAGTGCATCGATCGACTCGAGTAGCGCGCCAGCTGCCGGGCCTGTCACATAATTTCATCCACCCGCGCATCAGCTTCTCTGGTTCACTCGACGCCAGTCGCGAGCTTCGCCTCTTCTCTTCCACATTGCGCACCACCTCTTCTTCTGACCAGCGGTCCTCATCTTTCTCAAGCCGCCCGTGGCTCCACGCTCGTTCCAGCGCCGGCGCCATCATCTGCTAGACCGCTTTGTGTCTCTGTCAAAACAAACCGCCGAACCCCAGCAGACCGCAACGGCGGCCCAGGTCGAGCTTCTCACGAACAACTTCACCATTGCGCACGTTCTCTCCCTCATCTACTCCAACGGCCACCTCTCGTTTGTCCCATCCGTTCGCGCTTTCCGCCAACCCAAACGTCGATTGAACTGGCTGCGTCCGCGTCGTCCTCCACGTCCGCGCTCCGAGATGCGCGCTGAGTGCTGATCAGGCCCCCAGCCCCCGCGTTCACGTACTTTCTTCGACGCGCGACTTCACCTGGCTTGTCGCGCCAAAACTCTGTAATCGAGTCAACTTCTGCATCACGTAGCGCACCTTCGAGGCAGAGTCTAAGGGACGAGACCTGCCCTGCGCTTCCGGAAGCCAAGTGCCCCGCTACTCATTTCGCGACTTTGGCCGTTAGGTGCCCTGCAGATTGGCCCCCCATTGCCGCTTGAACGACGGTTAACTTACTCTATTTCGACCTGCTGCGCTCCTTACAACTGGCATTTCCCAATCTCGAATTCCATCAAACCCTCTATGTTTGATCTCGCGGCCGTCAATCCACAGGCACCCTAGGAGAAACAAAGCCGCCAGCATGAACAGATTACTGGGCAAGAAGTCTGTGCAGACGTCTGATGATGGCGCATCCGGCAGAGAAAGCCGGCGATGGAAGAAGGGAAAGAAAGTGCAAGAAGAGCCAAAGCCTCAATTCGACCTTTCATCGGCGCTGCCAACTAACGACGACTTTCGGACCAGCCTGATCCTGCCTAACTTGTCCGCTCGCTTTAGTATGTTGCGCGAACAAGACGATCCAACTTCCAAGCTTGGAAAAGCCAGTGACGATAGTGTCTTGACGCCCAAGCGCAAGTCCAAGCTTCCGAATTTCGGGCTCACTGGACCTTACGATCTCGGAGACATCGCAGAGGTGCGATCGATATCTAGTGGCGCCCCACGGCCATGGCTGGATCGCAACCCGGAGTCGTTCACATCTGATGATAGCCACAGCATCGACGCAGATACAACGTCGTCTGCCAATGGCAGCGTAATGAATCGTGCGCGGCCGTTTGAAGGCAACAATCTTTTCGGAGGGCGGCAGAAGGTCTTCAAAATTCCCACCAGTACATCTGTCAAGAGCTTGGGCAGATTGGTATACGAGGAGGATATGTCCATGTCTGCCTTCCAAAAGCACAAGCAAGCCGAGAGAGACGCTGCTGCGCACGACGGGCAATTTGACGATAGTGAGCATAGCGATACTGGCTCGTTGCCTTTCGGTCTTGTTTCGTCCTCTGCAGACTTGACCGGGGCCACACATTCACGCGCTGAAGATTCTGTCCGATGGAATTCTATGTCGGAATCCAAACGACAACACTCTGCTGCATCGTCAGCGGGATCGGATGGCGGACAAGATTCCGCGTCGACTCCAGCAACGTCGCTTGCATCACAGCCCCTGACGAGTCCACTCAGGGCCCAAGTACCTAATATAAAGCCTATGATGGCCACTCCTGCGGCGCCCTTGGAGCGTTCGGGGACCAAGAGGAGGCTCTACGATCAAGGGCTAGACCAAAACATGCAAGAACAACAAGCGTCTGCTCTGACGAGGCTCAATTCGATACAACGTCAGCGTGCGCCCTCTGGCAACAAGTCGCCGAATTTGAGCTACAACGCTGCGAATCAATCCGGATATGCGCAGGATCGCCCAGTCCAGCAATACCAGGCCCCTCCTTTGAGTCCTACCAATCCGCTCACTACCTTCGACTCGATTTACAAAGCACAGTCGTTTACTTCCTCACCACCGACCAGCCTTCCCACGTCGCCCACATTCACGCCTGTCCACGAGTATGACGAGATGGGCATACTTTCTTCTACCGTGAAGCCCAGTGACCGTGGCAAGGCGACCGCCATGGGTGCGTTCCACATGCCTCGCCAGCAATATGACGAAGAGCAATATGTTCGTCGTTTGCAGCAACTTCACAACACCAATGCGAGCAACCAACAAGATAGAGGGACAGGAGTCGCGGGCAAGTCGTCCTCTCCATCTCTAGCACGATTTGATTCGGCACGGCAACCAGTAGATCATCAAGTCCCTAATCCAGAACAACGCACAAGTTCCGATTCCTCAAGCAGCAAGGCCGAGGATGCGCCGTCACCGAACGCTTTTTCTGTTTTTCAAAAGGCAGCTGCGCAGATGCGAGCGCAACATGCCGACGCAGAACAGTTATCTTCACCCGCTTCTGTTCCGGACACACACCGAACCTTCTTCGGTGACATCAGTGCAAGCGATGACGACGACGAAGACATTCTCTCCGAAAACGATAGGCGTGGTTATCTTGGTGCGACGGCACCTCGTTTCAAACCCACCGAATTGGAAAACATTCAGGAGGACACTGCAGCGAACAGCATGATCTCTGGAGCGGAGTTTCACGATGACGATAGTGACGATGAAGACAGAGTCTTACCACCACAGCCTCTCCGCACTTTCGCGTCAAAACCTTCACTCGCAGACTCTGCCAAGGGCCAATTCGACTTTGAGCTTAGCCAGCAAAGTTCAACGCAAGAGACGAAACCAGGCGATGACGCACCGAGGGCCCTCGGCGGATTGATTCATCAACACCTTCGAAATACGAGCAATGTTTCGTCGTCCGCTCCAAGTATGGTTGGCAAGGAATCCAACAGCAATCATCTCCGTCAACCCAGCGATCAATCGTCCGTGTACACTTCGACGATTGGCAGGGATGACAGCGCACCTAATTTCGCCGAATCGAAGGGGTTCGGTGGCCGAGCTTATGGAGGTCAGAACAGGCTCAACAATTATTACACTAACTCAAACCCGTGGGACCTGGATGATCTGGATACCGAATTTCATTTTGGAGATCCTGCGGCTCATAAGGCTGCAGGTGGCTCTACGCCGACGCAAGAGCAGCGGGCCCTCGCATCCAGCGTGACAAAGATCTCTAATGACGCTGCAAGCCAGCGCAGCAGCGACACATCGAATTGGCAACCCGATCACAAAAGAGAGCTCAGCGCTGGAACTGTCGAGGAGCGTGAGGCTTTTGCCATGGAGCTTGCTGCGCGTCAAAAGGCAATTCAGGAGAAAATGAAGGCAATAGCCGAAGTCGAGAGCAGGGGAAGTAGCCCACAACCCGTTCAGGCCAGTACTTTCAAGTCATTCGGTATGCTCAAGCCAAAGATCAGCGGCGATCTCGCCCCAAAGCAGGAGGTTCAAGGCAACAAGGCTATGAAGATGCTTGGTCTCGGTGCTGGTGGATCGTCAACCAGCCTTTCCTCAATGCGCAAGCCAAGCTATGCGAGTGAGGACAATCGATCAGCAGACAGCAGGAACCACAGTGCCGCCACTAGCCCCCGCCCCTCCTACTCACAACGTACCCCTCCAATCGGAGACCAGAAGACCCGAGGGATGTATGATATGCAGCGACCGCGCGGCGATAGTGAAGCAAGCAGGCAGGGGAAGACATCAATGGGCCGCCCATCGCCACCTATGTCAAGCCAGCCATCAATGGCTCCAGCGGGGCAGCCGCGCTCGAGCTCGCTCTCGTCATCTACAAGAGGACCGAGTCGTCAGGAGCGCATGCTGAGCGATGCCGGTCTAGGCCTGAGCGACACTGGGTCACGATCAAATTCGATTCGACCCAACATGTCGCCACGAATACATCAAGACTGGTCGCCGGTGGAGGCGAAGGCATCGCCACATGGTACTCCACGCCATTCCCCGAATCTAGTCCAGAAACCTCTGGCACTCCCCGAGCATGGGAGACCGCGGGGAAATAGCAAATCGGCCGGTAGCAGTCCAACAGAGGCAAAGCCGCCGATGCCGACACAGCTACCAAACGGCCTTCGGCTGATGCCGTCGAGCAGTTCGCCGGCACCTCTGAATACAAGTTTCAAGCAGGCGGCAAATCCTGCGGCCCGGTCATCACCGCTGCAGTCTCCCCACATGACCGGCCCACTGTCGCCAATTTCAATCAACAGTCCTCTATCGCCATCGGCGATCGGTACTCAGACTTATATCCCAACTGCAAAGCAGCAAGGCTCGGCGCTGCGTAAGAAGGTGGTGCAGAAGAGCGAGATTTCCGATCCAGTCTTGATCTCGTCCACATCAAATGTTGACACGGTCGATCTCCCTCCTGGAGCTTCGCTCAGGAATGGTATGGAAGTCGCTGGAATTCCGGCGGCAAACGCTCGCCGTCGTAAGTTGTTTGGCTTCGGCAAAGACGGCAAAGACGAGTCCGGCGAGCAGTCCGTCCAGCCAGTCGCTCGGTATCCTAACCCGGGAGCTCCACCTCCACTCCCGCAGGGTGCCGTGCCAAGGGTATTCAGCCCAGAGCCATATCGCGAACACCCGATGCAGCAGCAGTTTGGCACTTCCGCATCCGCTCAAGGACCCCGATCGAATCCTCGCGCAGTGCGATCAGACGAAAGCATTCCCCGACAGCAGTTGCCGATGCAAAACTTGCCTCAGCGACAATTGATGACTGAAGGCGGCATGTTTTGAGTTTCTCCAAGGCTGTAGCCCCGTCTTATTATTACAGCGTCGATGTACGATGCAACAATTTGCTTTTTCTTCTTCGATTCTCCGTGCGCACCTTTCCCAAACAATTCTCATAGTTAGCAGCTAGCTGGGCGTTTGCGTTTGGCAGGAAAACGTGTGGACGATCTAGCTTGAGCCACGAATATGAATTATGGCATGACAGGGCAACAGACTCTGCAGGTAACAAGCGTAGTTTGCTCGAATGCATAAGACTATTGATGCTCTTGACAATCTGTGCAATTTTGAAAGAGTGAAGACAATGATTGGGAGCAAGAAGTGAAGTTTGCGTAGTGTTGTGGCCAACGTTTCACCGCAGCAACAAGCGCAGCAAGCGCGACAAGCGCGGGCCCCGTCGCGTTGCATCAAAAGGACATAAACCATCTCTTTGCACCTTGTCTGTCCGTTTTCTCTGCCCTTGGCCTTTCTAATTACACCGCACGATCAAGATGGACCGACGCACGCATGAGGCCCCCATGGACTTTGAGTACCAGAACGGCACTGGCCCCATCGACATTCGCTCGCCATTTGCCCAGGTCAGCGGGAACCACCAACGAACTTTTGCCAGCACGCTAGACGACAGCAGCCCGCGGAAACGAGGTTGGTATCAGACAGCGCGATCTATGCGTACTATACAACGCTGACCGATGAACAGCCCTGAGGACAGCGTTCGGGTCGCCGTCGAAACCAAGCTCGCCCACCAAGATGTTCGGCACACCCTTTGCACAAAACCGTAATCCGCTCTTTGGGACGCCGCGCATGCAAGACGTGGATATGGCATCGTCTGGCGGAGAGACACCGAAATCGCCGGAAATGTCATCGATGCTGGACAGTGACGCGACGCCTGATAACAATGCTTTTCGCAAGCTGCCCGCGAGCTTCGAAGCGAAGCAGAACCCGTTTGCCCCATCAAGCCCGTCAAAAGTGAAGGATAAAAGGGAGGAACGCGTGAAAGAGACCGAGAAGCGACGGGATAGCTGGTGGAGCCGCGCAGCCGGACTGATCTCATCGCCGGGCAGAGGCGAAGTGCCGCGCGGAGTGCATACAAACGACAAGGTGGCCAAGAAGGCGCAGAAGAAGCGCAGAGGAGATGCAGTACGGCAGCTCGTCAAGCTGCGGTCCAACAGCCTGTCTGACAGCGAGATCGCACAGTCTCCCTCGCCTTCAAAGTCTAAGAAACGCAGCCGATGGGGATCTAAGCGCGACACGCCCGAGCCTGAAGCCGAGCCAAAGCCACAACAGGTGGGCTCAGTGACGGCGATTGCCAAATTCCTCACCGACCACCCTACCCTGCCTCAGATCCTCAGCTGGTATGCGCAGCTGACGCTCAACTCGTTCATCATCCTATCGATCATCTGGCTGCTGTACAGCTTCTACGCAACCATACGGTCGGACATTGACAAGAAGTCGTCCGAGGCGGTGGCCGAGTTGCTCGCCGAGATGGCCGTGTGCGCGAGGCAGTACACGGAGAATCGCTGCGCACCGGACACCAGAGTGCCAGCGATGGAGACGGTCTGCACCAATTGGGAGAAGTGCATGAATAGAGACACACGTGCGCTGGGGAGGGCGCGTATCAGCGTGGGCATGTGGGCCGAGATCTTCAATGGCTTCATCGAGCCGATCAGCTGGAAGGCGATGGTGAGTCCTTTTCTTTCTCTCTCTGTCACCACCTCTCGAATCCTTTGACTGACTCTGCGTAGATCTTCACCTTCTTTCTACTTTTCGGCGCCGTCGCGCTGTCGAATCTGCCGTTTAGCATGCTCCGCCATCGCGCTGAACAAGCTGCTGCGCCGACACATAATCACTTCTACAACGGCCCTGTGCCGCCCACGCCGCACCGCACTATCAGTGGAGGAGATCAACAGTTCTGGACGCCGCATCACCAGAATCTAGGGCTCGAGCCCGCGCCTAGTCAGGGATACGGCGGCATCGAGGGACGGGGGAGTCCAGTGAAGCGGTTGCAATATTGAGCACCAGAGGGTAATTGTCATGGATAATGAAAAGTGAAATGTTCTATTCTTTGTATTTGCAAAACCCCGTTTTCTCGATATCATGCTCCATCAGTCATCGCCGCATCCCCCTTCTCGTCCTGGGTAAAAGCAGCCCTTGCCGCAGCAGACGCAGCGCCCCAGTCCTCGACCACGCGTCGCCGAGCAAATTCGCGCCTCACCCACCCCTCGCCGTGCTCCTCATACTGCGCCCGCGTAACGACCACATTCTCCAACCACGGTCTGTGAGCAGCGATCCTCGCCCCGCCGCGGAACGCGTTCCCAACCGGATCCGCGGCGCGCGCGACTCTAACGACCAGTCTCGACGGCGCAAGCGCTCGTAATTCGCTCTGCAGCCTGTCCACAAAGCCCGGGAGTAAAGCAGATCCGCCGGTCAGTACCACGTTCGCGAGGAGCGGGCCGTGTAGTGCGGCGGGGAGCTGGGATAGGACTTGCATTACCGTCGCTGGGATGCCGGACTCGGGCTGGGATATGTCCTGCGGGTTGAACAGGAGTTCTGGAGGGGTGAAGCGCTCGTTGGCTAGGGTGAAGACTTCTTCGCCTTCTGTCCCTGCTGCTGCTGTGGTCGCGGCTGCGGACTTGGGTTGGTGAGGGCGGAGGATGCCCCGGTGGAGAGTGGTGTAGTCTGGTAGGACGTAGTCGACTACGAGTGAGGGGTCGGGTACGCGGCGGTCGGAGCGGGGGCCACGCCAGGTCCGGTCGAGGTCGGAGGGGAAGTCGGAGCTTATGAAGCAGGCGTCTTCTTTGATTTGGGAGATGATGTGCGGTTCGTCTATTAGACTGAAGTGGCGGAGCGAGATCAGCTCGGCGAGGTAGTTGGAGATGTGCTTGCCGCCAACGTTGATGCGACGGGTGGCGGAGTGGATGGGTTGGCCGCGGAGGAGAGGGGTGATGAGTGTGCTGCTGTGGCCGGAGTCGATGAGGAGAAGGATCTCGGTCGGTAACGGAGGATCGGACAAAGGGGAAGGATGGGATGGAGAGGCTAATTCGGCCGGAAGAGGTGTGAATGCGTTCAGACAAGCCGCGTTGATTCGTGATGCAGCGGCAAATGAGAACTCCTCAAAGATGATCTGGTCGGCATTGGATTGCAGGGCGGTGGGTGCATTGGGTGGTTCCGCCATGAGCAGGCTTGTGTCTGTTGGATCACACTGTATCAAGTCAGATGTGGACTATGGCGTTTCCCATCGTGGCATTGATACATATAGCTTCGCCTTGGGGTCCAGAAACTCGTGCTCGAAAATAGCCCTTTGCAGGTCCCAATTGACGATATACCCGCGCTCTACCGGCCGCTTGAATTGCATCTCGCCAAAGTCCGTACATTGTGACAGTGAAGATCCAATGTACGTCTGCTTCGCCCGCGAGCGCGCTATACAATTCGGTATAACCGCGCATTCCGGCAATGAGTCTGTCTCCGCGTTGTCGGAGGATGCGACCAGTCCAGCCTTGATTGAGTACGAGCCCGGATCCACGACCAGTATCTGCGATGGGAGCGATACATTATCGGTAGCCGGCTCTGGCGCCGCGCGAGCCATGGCTATAACATAAGAGCGCGTGGCGTATGTGAGTGATGAAGCGGTCCAATGCTGAAAGCGCGAAGTGAAGTCCACCAACTCGGCGGAACGTTTCCGCTTCACCATTGAAATTTCGCCCTCGACTTCACCATCGCCTCGACTTCTTCTCTCAAACACTGCACCACGAGTGAGTCGCCCGCCATGGCTCCCTCGCAAGCCTCGCGAAAGACAGAGCTCCAGTCGCTTATTGAGTTGACACGCACCTCCTCCTCGCTGATAACGCACTACCTCTCCACCATCTCCAGCCCATCCACGTCGACCAACAGCACATCGAACATCACCGACCCGCCAAACCCCCTACATGTTCTCAAAGACGCCGCTTTACTCCTCAAATCGCACACCACGAAACTCGGCCTTCTCCTCCTCAATCCGCCCTTCACGCCCACAGCCATATCCTCCATCCTCCGCGCCATGACAACGACATGTCTCCCTGCCCTCTTGTCCGCAGTCGAGCTCGCCCCGTCAAACATCTGGGGCCGCCTGCTACGCACCGAAGTCGACGTCCGCGTCACGGCCGTGCTGCGCGCCGTCGAGGCGTGTCTGGCGGACGTACGGGCGACCGCGACGGCTGAAGAAGGGGACGCGGCTGCTCGGCCGAAGAAGGACACGCTCGCTGCGACGGGCGTGGTCTGGGAGGCGTGCGATGCGCTCGTCGAGCTGGAAGAGCTGGATGTCGGCGGACTGGCGCTGCGGAAGGCTAAGGCGTATCAGGCGCTGCTTAGGGATGCCTTGGAAGAGCTGAAGGAGTGGAGGGAGGAGAGTACCGCTGATGATGGGGATGAGGATGATGAGGAGGAAGACGAGGATAAGGATGAGGATGAGGATTATGGGTTAGGTTCGGCGGGAAAGTTGCCGCGTGACAGGCCGGAGCTGTTGCTTGCGCTTGACGATGCGCTGGTTAAGATCAAGCGAGTGGATTTCTTGTACACGGCGTTGGCGAAGAGGAGGGTTGCGACATTCACAAAGGACAAGGCTCGGATCAGAGATCATGTCCGGACTATGGACGAAGTGTTGGACGAATTCAAGACCATGTCTGAAACTACGGATGAACTGGCCAGCGCTTTCTACGAGCTGGATGAGGAGGGGATTGAGGAGCACAAGAACACGCTTGTGGAAGAGGCACGGAAGACTATTAAGCTGGTCCGCGTAAGCTGGGACGGCACTGAGGACGAGTTCACGGCTTGGTCAAGCAAGTGGCTCGAGGTCATGAAATGAATGGGTCTTATTGTTTCGGTCGGGTATCGCTAATGCCTGAGTGCTGTTGCAGATGACAAATGCTGCCAATGATCTAATCTTGAAGTTGAAGCGAACGTAATGTCTATAGAGCAAAGATGGCTGCCAGTGAAAGACCCAACAGGGCGGAGCCGGCGGACAACATATTGGCGGAAGAGGAGGATTGAGTGGCCGCTGCTGATGATGTGGAGCTGCCAGCTGATGATGAGGACGAAGACGATGATGAGTTGGATGTTGTAGTGTTGCTAGTGGCGCTGGCCGACCCTGGCGTGGGGCCTGCTGCGATGGCGGAGGCGCAGATATTCCCGATGGCGACTGTGATGTCTGTCCGAGTGGGTTAGCTCCTGACTTTCGCTTCCAGTCTCGATGATAAAACTCACTGTTGATCTGCCCAACCGTGCAAGAGGACTTCAGCAGGCATGATGTGGCTTCAGTTGTGATCTTTGCCTTGCCAGTGGTGCATTGGCAGTAGTAGTCGGAGATGGCACACCCAGCATCGCTGACGGCCGTGAGAATGCAGGTGTCAGCACACGCCGGAATGGCGCTGACTTGTGCCGAGACGGTGACCGCGCTGAGGACAGCAATCGCAAAAGACTTGAACAGCATTCTTGCGGCGAGTGCTTCAAGAAAAAGAGCGTGTGGGAATGCCGATAGAGAACAATAAAAAGGACTTCGGAAGAAAAAAGCGCGCAGAGAAAGGAAAGGCGTTATGAAGATGAGTGAGGACAGGGGACGAGTGTTTTTCATCCATAGCTATAAGACGAATCCGCCTCATCCCGTGGGTACCCTGGTATCGCTCCCGGGGAGCCATTGGACTGGTTTCAAGCTTACCTATGCAAACGGTTATCACGGTTAGCGGGATGCGTTGCGCTACTGTACTCGTTACCGGTCTCCAAGGTCGTCCTTGAGCGTGACCGTGTGAGTGCCTGGCTCTCCCACAAAGTCGCTTTCTAGATTGTTGTGATTCAAAGTCGCAGAAATTACTGTCTTGAGGATGCAGTGATGCAAATCTCAATGGAAACCCGGTTCTGGAGCCAGAATCCTTTCGGTACTAAAGGCGCCTAGGGGCGTCGAGCAGTGGATGCGAGGGAGTCGATGTGGGGAATAGGAACACCCTAAGAACCCCAGCCGAGTGGAGGAGGAGTAGCGCCGCTCCTTCTGGAAGCCCGGGCTGTGGTCTCCCAGGCATGCGCCGTTGCACGGCTGTTTCCAGAGCCGCTCAACGTTCCAAGGCTCGCAGGCTGTCGGATCAGTGGGAGCTTTTCTTCGCTTCCCTTGCACAGCGCTAATGCACTAGTGGGTGATGGATAAATGAGGCTGAATCGCAGCCCATAAGGTGCAGCTCGTGATAAGCGTAGATTCGTCGTGGTTAGCCAAAGTCTGGTTCGCCTGCTGGTCAGGGGCAGCCGGGGTGGAGGGTGGCGAAGGCGGTCGTTCGTAGAGGTACCTGTTAGTCATCCGGAGCGATTACTGGATTGAGCAACGATTGAGCGCGCCCTTTCTGCCTGCATTAGCGATGGGAACATAGCAGGACTGAAGACGGCAGTTTTGTATGATTTGCCCCTACCAAACGGGAAGTGTGCAGTCCGCCTCATTTCTGGTGCAACATCGAGAGGCTGCGAGTGAGCTATAATCACGTGACTTTGCCTCTTCGGTGCGCTCTATTCGCCGCATCCCCACGCAAGCTGTGACGTCACATTGCGGGCGCATCTAGAACTTACCAGGCAGCTTCATCTTCATGCTTTATAGACCACCCGCTTTCACGCCCTATTCCAACAGCGTCTCTAAACACATTTCGCACAAAAACATCTGAACTTCTAAAACAGTCCAACAGCCCTCAGCTCAGCATGTCCAACCACCAATCAACCAGCTTCTCCTCCTTCAGCTCCAGCAGCACCTCCAACGGCCAGAGCACCAGCTCGCACTTCACCCAGTCCGTCAACACCAACGCAGACGGCACCACCGTGCGCCACACTTCGCAGAACAATGGCGAGCCGGTCCGCGAGCAGGTCTCGCAATTCGACCCTCAAGGCAGACAGTTGGTCGGCGACCAGAATGGCGGACAGGCACAGATCGAGGATGTAACAGACGCGGACAAGCAGTACGAGGAGCGCATCGAGGATGAGTACGCTAAGCGCGAGGGTGGCGCATAGACATGTGCGCTGTTGATACCGATCCGTTGGAACCTGAAGCAAAGATGACGAGTTGGAATACAAATTGCGAACGAAAATCTACCAACGACAGTGATTCTGGAAATAGTAATGTCCACTACAGCACGGTCGGTAACTGGCTTTTAATTCTCTTCATGTAGCTAGATGACCTCAAATGACAAATCTCTCACTCTATCGTGTTCGCAAGTCCGCCATTTCGTCCAGTAGTGCCACTGTCTCCGCCGGGCTTGCGATCCACGCTGTCGTACACGCCAGTCGGGCTTTGAAGTCGTTGGCCCCGACCGACAGGAACTGATCACCCACATGCAACGTCTTTTTGCCCTCGATACCTCCAAAGTACTTTTGGCAGGCGAGTACGCCCCAAGACTTGTCGCCAATATCGATAAAGACATCGTTACCTCCATTAAAGGCGCAGAATGGGAGGCGTTTGCCAACATCGGATACTTCCTGCTTGCTATTAGACTGATACAACAGGCCATGAATGCCAAAGACACTAACCAAGATCCGCTGACACACTAGAACAGTCTCCTCCAGCTGCTCTCGTGTCAACTTCTGCCCTGTCCGCGGGATGATTCCAACCGCCCTCTCCTTCCTCAGGATCTCGGCCTCTAGACCCATGCTGCTCACGCAGTCCCGTAGCGCAGACTCTGCCAGATCCAACAATGCACTGATGTTTTCCTCGGTCCAGTCCTTCATCTCGTCCAGAATCCAATCCCGTCGGCGGTGGTACCGCAGCCGCTCCTTGACACTGCCATCGTACTCGAACAGGAAGTTACTCTCGCCGCCCATGACGATCAGATTGTGCTTTTTCTCCTCTGCTAGATTTGAAGCGGCAATGGCGTCGAGCAGGCCATGGAGCCTACCATAATATCTCTCGGCCTCTGTGTACCCGGCTGCCGTGACGATGCCGATTCGCGTGCCACGAGCTAGCAAGTCGAGTAGTCGCTTGATGACTGGATTATCAGGATCCAGACTTTGCCCGTCATCGTAAAGCGTCACATCACCATCGAACGTCATGAGATCCACATCACCTCCCGCCACCAATGACATGATCTGAGCAGTGTTGAGAATGATCCGGACGTCGTTGAATGATGGGGCCACAAACCGCCGTGAGGAGATATGTCGACGTGAATCCTGATAGGCAAAGGCTTCTCGTAGTGGAAGAGGGGTGAAGAAAGTCCCAACCGAAGGTACTAATAGCTTGAGTTTGGAAACCGTGGGATGTGCAGCAGAGGGTGATTGATGAGCCCGGTGATCTGATATCAGACCTTCGACGTCCGACATGATCTGGGCATACCGCTCATGGGCAGCCTCTGATGTCTTTCTCGTGGCATCTGCGGAAGCAGCAATGCTTGCAGTGGGTTGTGAAAGCAGCACGAACGGGACGGCGACTAGCCCCTTGATCCATTCTATCTGGGCAGATGTGAGTATGCTTACTGGCTAGAGTTCGAAGCACATACAAATTGATCACGGCGATGAGTCTTCACTTTATGTCAGCACACAATATCTCAATGGGCATCAACACAGGATGGCGCACCTTAAGGGCATCTGTTTACGTTAGCGAAGTGTGGTGGTATGGGGAAAGGGGAGGATTGCTAACATTCAACTCTATACCGCGTGGTCATTGTGTCTCGTCGATTGGAATTTATAAGCGTGCAGTATAAGAAAATGTTCAACGATAAAAGCTGCTTGCTAGAGTAGAAAATGAATAAAGAAACGATTGTGGCGAGTGTTCAATTGCAGTGAAAGGGCCGTCAAGAATGTGTCCAGTCCATCGGGGAGCTCCGAAACGGAGACGGAGATGCTCCACAAGCTGCGGGCGTCGTTTTTGTTTGAACCTGTCAACACCCACCTCACCTGATCACCGCAGTGAGGCTAGGCAAGGGTATCGCAAACGGCGTCCATGGACGACTACGACGGCGTGCTGCCATCCTCGCTGCAGCCGTGGACTCGCGCTTCGTCCCAGCCGAAGTCCTTTGGGGCCGTCCTTGGTCGCATCCACGCCGAACGCGGGCACTTTCGACATATCACCGAAGCCCAGCTACGCGATGAGATTGCGGCCAATGCTGTATCTGGACCGCCTTCGCCCTCGGATTCGGACTCTGATGATCCAGACGCAAAGGATGGTGCTGCCAGCCGCGCCCCAAGAGCCGAGCAGCTCGCTCAGGCTCGCAGAGAGGTGATCGAGCATGTGGCATCGGCGCAGAACGAAACGCTGCTGGCACTCGACTTTATCAGTCTGCTGCTCAGCAAGGATGTCAAGCAGGCTGAAACTACTATTAGCCCAATCCTGAAGCAGTCAGTGCCATTGGGAACGCTTGGACTGGACGTGTGGGCTGGAATTAACACGGATCCGAAGCAGGAAGAGACAGATATGTTACTGGCGCGGGGGAAGCGGATGCAGAGCTTGACACAGAGCGCAGATGCGCTCATGGCTGCTGGCGAGAGGCTGAAGACCACAGTTGACAGGGAGCGCAGATACTGGGACGAAGTGTTGCGAGTCCGTGAGAGCGGCTGGAGTGTGTGCCGCATGCCGCGAGAGAAGGGTATGCTGGGCGTGCGGTACGGCTTCTCCGAAGCAAAGGGTGAATTTGGCCGGCGCGGGCTTGCAGCGCTTCGCATGGACGGCGAGGGAAACGTGGTTCTGGATAGAGGGTTGGGCACCGAGGGCAAGGCACTCAGAGTCAGGATTGTCCAAGACGGCACTGTCAAGCACGAAACCTCGATCAAGTCTTCGTTGTACGACGATGGTGCCCAGGTGGACGTCACGTCCCGGATCCGCATCGCTCGCGACAGCTTGTTCGAGGAAGAGCTCTGGCACGAAGCCATGCGCGAGGCTCGAACGTTGGGGAGCTATGGGGTGAAGATGAATGGCAATACTATTACCATGCCCTCGTCCTACACCGACACACAAGCAGACGGCAATGCTTTGCCCTCACAAACCATCGAGGTGGACCTGGTCTCGCTGGACAGCGCCTCTCCTTCCACCAAGTCAGACGCACTAGCCGATGGTATAGCCACTACACTCCGCCTACTCCTGTTGCACACGCACCGCCAGCGTCTCGAAAATCGCTCAGCAGTCCCAGCTCCTCTGTCCAGTGCTCAAGTGCAGAAGCCGATAGCCTCGATCCTGCGGCCGCTACTATCCACGCTCCACCACCAAGCAGCAACAACGCAGTTAGACGAACAGCTCTCCAATATCCGCGCTCTATTAGCAAAAGCCCATCTCACAGGAACTCAGTCTTCCACCAACGCCCTCGAATCCTCACTGCAAGCAGTAACGTCAACCAAAGCCCTCCTGTCCCTCCTCTGCGCACCTCGAGAATCAGGAACGACACTGAACATCCGCCTCCCGTCTCCCACACCATCAGAACCCACAGACCTCACTTTACGCATCAAAACAACAACTCATCTCGCCCCGCCGGCCGGACAAGGAAGCACATTCGCAATCACATGTCAGCGTTACCCCGTCTTCGACCGCGAGACTGCGTCTCTGGGCGCTATGGTGGCGCATATCGGTGCTATGCTGACTTGTGCATTGACTGATGCCGCGGGGGAGTGGTTGTCCGGCTGGGATAGGGACCTGATGCGTGGTGTTGTGGTGCAGCCTGTTGGGTTGAGGGATGGTGGGGCAGGAGAGGTTAGTGTTTCGTGTGATGATGAGGAAAGGGAGATGCGGCTTGTGGTTCGGGTCGGTGAGGAACGGTATGAGTGGAAGGTTGATGGTGGAGAGGAGAAGAGCTTCGCGGATGTTATGGATGAAGTGAAGGGCAAAGAAGGCTGAATAACACACTCTGTAATCACAAGAATATCAAAAAGTCACGTCGAGGAAAGTAGGGAACAATCAAATTTGGTGGTCTAGGTTTAGGTTGACAGAAATATAACACTTGATATATAATACAATATCAAACATCGCCGACTTAGCGAATGAATAACCATCGTTTACTGCTCGAGACCCTGAGAAGCGTGTCAGCACCGCAAACATTGTGATCCAGTAAAAGAATAACTAACCTCTTCATCGCCGGGCTCCGTGTAGGCACCCTTCTGCGGCGCGGCACCCCTAGTCCTACCATCGACGATGTTGTTCGAGTCAATGGCCTCCTTGTCGTCAGCAGCGAGCTGCTCGTCACTGTCGGCGGTGTCGGCGTTGATGTTATCTTCGACAGGAGCGTCGTCGCTCTGGACTGGGATGTGGTCCTTCTGGCCGGTGCGGGAGACGTAGTCGTTGTCACCAGCGTCGCCGGAGGGAACATCCTGAGACTCGTATGAAGACATGTTGTTTTTGTTAAGTTGGAGTGAGTTTGGTAGGAGTGATTGGGAGTGGTGTGTAGCAACAGTCGAAATGGTGGGATAGTGCTTGAGTACTTATGCTTTCAGAGCTAAGAATGGACGAACGACTATGTCATCGCTCCATGTGCCCCTCTTCACTATGCGTTTCTGCCCATGCTACTCCGTCGGGGAGAGTAATTGAAACGCGCAAGGGCGTCATTGTCGCGTTCGCACGTGTCATTGTGACGGCACGATGCCCAGCAGTTGAGACCCGGGGACGATCCATGAACGACCGACAGAATGGCGTGCAGCTAGAGCTATTGGTGCTGCAGGTGCGGCTCGGGGAAGGGAGGAACCACGATTTCAGGTGAGGGAGCAATTGACTTTCAACCGCATAAGATCTCAGATCTGCCGCGGACTATGATCCTGTGCCGATCGAATCAAAGAGCGAGATTGTGCTGCTGTGACTTATCGACTAGACAATCACATTCCAAACGAATCGGAAATCGCGTTCGGACGCGGTCGCGTCAGCAGCGCCGAAGCAGGGATGTCAAAGTGCTTGCATGTACTAAGAGCAGATTGGCTCGAGATCGATCTCCACCAGATCTCGCGATCTGGGATCTGGTTCATGAGATCCCAGGGTCCTGTTACGTGCTGATCGTCAATATGTGGGGCCACTGGAGCGGCCGAGGCGTTGTGAATCCATCATACTCAACCCTTGCTACAGCTCGAACGCCCTGGCTTGTGAGGGCATTAGTCTACCCTGTGCTTTATCTCCTCTGTCGATGGCGCATTGTTGTGAGGATTTTCGGACGCGGGTTTCTGAGGACGAGAGAAAGTCCAGTCGTGACGTCACGCATAGCATGACCGTCAATATCGAAATTCATGGATTCCAGAGGTCATGTACACTGGGCCAGCATAACAACAGCAATATTAAATTGTTACACCTGTGACTGCATACAGATGTTCAAGTCACACGCTATTGATATGGGTATCTAGAACTAGAATTGCCAGCAATCATCTCTCATCACCATTATCTCCGATCATGACCTCGCCCTGCTACCCCGTCACGCCTCTGCATTGCTCTCCTTCTAGCACGTGATTCCCTTCATGCGGAGAACATCTCCCAGTCAACGGAGTGCACATCGAGAACAGATCATGCCTTCTTGCGTCCGCGCCCTTTGCCCTTGGGCTTCGGAGCTTCTTGCATAGGTTCATCGTCAGAGTCGACCACTGCAGCAGCGGCCTTCTTCGTTCTGCTCCTCTTCGGAGCAGCCTCTTCATCTTCTGCGCCATCAGTAGCGGCAACCTTGCTTTTGGTATTTCTTTTGCCTTTCTTGGCAGGCACAGGCTGCTCGTCCTTCTCCGGAAGGACTTCATCATTCGCAGCAGTGTCACGAGCCGATTTGCGCTTCTTCTTCGGCTGCGCCGGGGGTGGAGCTTCGTCTTCTCCATCCTCGTTGCCTTCTTCGTCATCCGCAGAGCGCTTAGCGGGCCTGGCAGACTTGCGCTTCCGTTCGGGTGCAGGGGCCTCCTCCCCATCATCCTCGTCAGGGGTTGCAGCTGTGCCGCGTTTCTTCGTCGCTTTCTTCTTTGGTTTGGCTTCAGTATCGCTGTCCGCATCATCCTGTGAAATGTTGGTCAATCTTGTCTCGTACTTGAACGAACCTTGCCAATGGCACTTACATCGCCCTTGGCCTTCTTCTTCCTGGTAGGCGCCCCAGGTCGGTTCAGAGAAATGTCCTACCCATCGTCATTAGCATTCGTATGCCGAAGTAATGCGGGCGACCAACATGACGCCAATCATCGTCGTCAACGTGACCTTGAGCCATGGCGCGTAAGATCTTCTCCTGATAATCCTCGGGGAGTTCTTCGTATCCATCGATCATCTCCTGGTCTTCCCCGGTCTCACTTTTGATGTTCTCAAGCTGCTTTGGTGTGACACAACCCCTGCATGATTGAGCTAAAGTCCAGAACAAGGTCGTCTTTTGCAACACTCACCAATGCTTCCAAGACCAGGAATCATGGTCCTGGCCCGGAATCTTGAAGTAGGTTCCGACACGGAACTCGCCCTTGAGGATCTTGACCGCAGTTTTCTTGCATTCCGAGTCCTTGCACCCAGCGCGACCCGTCTTCGCAACTTCTGCTCGGTGGTCAGACGAGGACTCTGTAAGATGTGATGTAGAAGAACAATGCTCCAAGAGTCAAATGCTGTGACTGAACTTACCGAACCTGTAAGGCATGGTAATCTGGGGGTTGCTAGCAGTCTCAATGCGATCAGACTGCTCAGCAGTAGTAACTTTAATGAAGCTCAAGGTTCAAAAGAGGCGTGCCAGGTAGTGTCTAATGGCGGGACTGCAGGAGAGGAAGACGAGAGGGCAATATCGCCACAAGTATACGTCGTGAATGAGGGCGAGCAGCGAAAGTGAATAGCGAAGGGTGGAGGGTGAAGGCGCCAGTAGCAGTAGTAGCGGCGACGACGGCGGCGGAGCAGGCGCGTCGCAGAGCAGCAGCAGCAGCAAGCGTCCGCGCCACGGCTCCCGACCGCGCGAGACCCCGCGAGAATCCCCGACGTCACCCCATGCCCATTCCCAAGAAATTTTGACCCAGATGCAGAAACGCGCCGACAACAACCTTTGCCACCGAAATAGATACTGTCCATCGCTGCGCAGGCTACTCGTCACTCCATGTCGCGCCACATAGCCTACGGCAGAATCTCGACTGATGCAACAATGCGTTCGACGTGCCACTAGATCGACAACATGTGCTGCTGCTGCGATCCCCCGGCCTCAGTGGTTGCAAACATCCGCATGTTTGATCAAAAGGCCCCTACGGCGACGATACGCCGCAGTACCCGAGCAAAGCAGCGGTACATACCATGAACAGGCACAAGAGAGACTGCAACAAGTGTCATTAGTCCCGCAACTCAAGAGCGGGGCCAAACTTTCCTACCCGTCTCGACGTGAGCAGCAGAACATCTCGGCATGGATCGATCGGTTAGAGACAGCATTGCCCATAAAGCTCAGAACCGGCCCTTTCAGTGGGTCGAATTCCCCAGAAATCAGCCCGGCGGCCGCTTTCGCGCTCATCTCTGATGCACGGCGTCTGAAAGGCCACGACATTCTGTTGGAGTACAGTCGACAGGGTCGATGGAAGGCTTTAGTATGGCTAGTGACCGCTCTCGTGGACGACTTGTGGCGGGGCAACCCCTCTGCGAATTGGAAATTGCCACATACCCCAATTGGCCGGACGGCCTCGCTGGACAACCTGTTAGATGCGCCTATCAGCCTGCCGCCCATTCAAGACGATAATTATGCTGCTCGGCCACTTGACAAAGTCGTCCTCGCCGATCACCCTCTGTCGCGCGGTGCGATGCGTCAGACAACTCAGGGCTACCAAGCTCTTGGGGAGATATGGCAGAGTCTTGGCGCGATGGTGCTTGAAGACGGTGCACGCAACCAAGGCCAAATCAAGCCCGAAATTCTTGAACTCATCGCGCTTCTCCACAGTCGTGGCATCATGCCCGACTCTATATATTCGTATTCGCCCGAACGTTCACGTCTAGCTGGGACACAGCCACCAACGCTTAGACTTCTGTCTTCCCAGATCATGACCAGCCTTTCCGATGCTGCATGGAATGCACGACAAGCTTCAGCCATGGAAGCTGCTCGTGTCGGTGGAGCTCTAGTCCATCATGAGGGTCCGGAACTACCAAGCTCTGATTACCGAGTTCGAGTTGCTGGCATTCGCCACGAGATTTGGCTCGAGCTTGTTTTGTGGTCTTGCCTTCATGGAGGCTGGATCCGGCAGGGAGCTGCTATCGTTGAGATGATGATCCGCCAAACCGATCAGCCTTGGTCTCCATTATCGTGGCGAGAGACCATGTCTCCTCTGATTAGGGTTGGAGATGAATCAAACATTGATTGGGAACGGACGGAATACCTGTTCACACATGGCAGAGTACGATCCGCTAGCAGAATCGGGGAACAAATTCCTCAAATTGAAAGGACAATCAGTAGCGAGGTGATTTCTGCTTACGTTGAGGCGACGGTCAGTCTCCTCAGCGTCGGCGTCGGAGAGCGTGGCGTGCCTCTCGGGAGCGTCATCAACTTGTTAATCGCCATCAAGCGATTTTTGAGCCAGAACAACTTTGGATTAGAAGCAAGCTCCTGGGACGCAGTTGTCCAACGCATACTAGAGTCCGAAAGTATAGATGTCGAAGAAGCGCCTAACTTCGCAGAGCTTCTCTTATCCTTGTCTGCTTCATACGGAGAAGATGAGGGAGTATACCACGTTCCTACCCGGGACGAAGCATGGCGACCGACGTCACCTTACATGAGTGACGGATCTGCTCTCACGCTGAGTCTGGCTCATCGAGCTCTGTCAGCATATGTGCAGCGAGGCGAGTTTGCCGGGGCTTTTCGGACATTCCGCGAGCTCCAACAAAGGACCGACCACAACAAACGACTTTCGATTGCTGCGTTCTTCCGCAATCTCAGGAGCAGCAAGCACGAGATCGACAGCACGAGTCTTGATTTTCGCAGTCCGGTGGCGAGCATCGCTTTCCCGGGCATGTTTCCAATGCTCCCTGCCAATGTACTGGCCCCGTTCCTTGATATGGTTAGTGAGATCAAAGCATTTCAATTTGGGTCGTGGCTAGTCGCCTCGCAGGATGTCGATGGTCCCACAATCGGCCCTACGGCTTATCAGAATCCCCTAATGGTTCCCTCCTTGATTAGATTCCTTGCCGCATCTGGGAACGAGGAACTTCTTGGTAAGATGCTTCGCACCATTCGCCATGACCCACGGCACAAGGATCTCCCGGCCAATGTTCTCCTAGCAATACTCGAGGGTCAATTGGCACTCAATAATTCGCGAGCAGCGGCAGCAACTTTTGACACTATGATTCGAACTTGTACGTTAACGACTTCGACAACGGAGGTTATGGTGGCACTTTTGTGTCGTGAGGTTGTCAAGTCTTCAAATCCGGACTCGCTGCTCACGGGAAAGCTGATTGCGACATTGCGCGGAGAACATGGTATTGAAAGAAGGGTCCGCCGAAACATTGCCGCCATCATGATGCACGTTAGTGAGGAGATGAAGAATCTGTGCAGAGAGGCGATTCAGCTGCCTGAGTCTATCATCGTGTATCCGGAGACCAAAACGTTCAATTTGATATTGGATGGCCACATCAAACGCTATGGAAGTCTTGCTGGCCGGTCTCTTATCTGTACGTTCTCTCATACGGCACAAGATCAGATTTACCAGCACGAAAGGACAGAACTCCTTGATACAGACGGCACGGATGTGGCAGAGGCCGATCGAGCAGAAGCTACGGGTATACCGATCACGCGAGGCAATGTAAGGCCTGGATCCACATACACGCCGCCGACCGATATGCTGGACTTGACCATCGAAGATGCGCGGAGAGCGGCGAAGGACAGCAACAAATGGGCGCCGGTCCAGGTTTACGGGCGTTTCTCACCTAATGTTTCTTCAGTGCGATCGATACTTGCTCAGCGTTTGAAAGAGATTCAAGCCATGGAAGAAAGTGAGATGAGTCAGGCTGTGGAAACGGATGAGACTGTGCAGTGGGCAAAGAGATTGCTTGGTGTAATGGGAATGCGGCCTGGTGATGTAGACCTGGAGGCTTTGGGTCAGTATGACGAGGATACACATGAAACATAGACGGAAAGCGCCGATGCTGTAGTACATAGCCGGGGATTGTTTTTGTATTTCGGCATGAGATAGACTCGCATTGTACCATACATGTAATCAAAGATAGACACTAACAAACTTGTCAAGCATTTTATCATTCCTATATCCCGCTACTTGTATTATCCGGAAGTGGTACATACGCATTCCTGTACATGATCTAATATCACAACTACGAAACATCGCGGCAGAACTTGATATTTGCCAACAGATCCCCAGCCTTGACATCTATGACCCCGCTCCGCTTGTCCTCGACGCCAAACGTGATGAACAGCGTATCATCGAGATACCCATGATGCGTGAGGCCCTGATCCTTCCAACTCACAGCCGTAGTGAAGAGCATTTGCTCCAGCGACATAGGCGGAGGACCCCACTGCCCGCCAGGCTTTCCCCGACCATTATGCCAGATCGCCTGCCCTGAGATACCGTGGACTTCAAAGGGGGCACGCTGTTGGAACATCATGACGTACGGCTGCCGTGTCGTCTTTGCTCTGGTCTCGTCGTGACACTAGGCTTCATGTCTCTTTCTTGTAGGGATGAGGGATTAGGTTGGGGTGGTATGATCCATGGTCGCCGAAATCCATGAAGAAACGCTTGCGGGTTTTTGACGTTGAGGAAAACACTTCCATGTGCTCCATTGCCATGTGCCGCGCCACAGCAGCTTTTTCGTCGGCTGTCAGCAAGCAGATAAGGTTTGGATAGGCACCGTATTTATCTTTGGCGCACTCCGGTAGACAGCCGGCGTCTATTGCTTCGACTGATGGTAAACGAGCGCATTCTGCTGCCTTTTTGGGATCGCTCAGCAGCCCTTTATCCGGCATCTAGGTGGGCTTGCTGTCTTGTTTGGGGACATCGGCATCGTGAGCCGGTTAGCTTTCGTGCTTGCTCTCATCCAGGACCGGTATGCGATCGTCTTGCGCCGCGTCGGTATGCTCCTGCTGGGGTATCCTATCATCCTGGGAAGATGCACTGCCCTGCTCATCGCTGCCAAATTGTGCGCCGTATCGGGCAGCGTTTATGTGTCCGGAAAACGTGTCCCATGAGCACTTTAGCGAATTCGGAGGCGGTTTAATCCAGCCAGGAGCGGAGGCCTCACTTGGGCCGAGCAGCACGAAGCCCAAGATAGCGGCGCCGACGAAGAAAGTCAAGAAGGGAGGAAGGGAGAGGACGAAATGCGCCGAGGGCGAGGTAGAGAGAAGCTGCGAGACACTGTGATCAAGACATGGGGGCGTCGAGGTAGGGAGATCATCTACAGGGAGCCATCGGCGCTCCGGGCGCGGTGTGGCATGGTCCCTCGATGCTGGTGCTAGGCCACCCGTCTCGCCTTCAGCTGCCACTCATTTCACCACTCGACCCAAATCTAAGAATTGCCCACGCCGCGCCGCAACCCTCTCCGTCTCGCCATTGCCCGGGCGCCTGATTTTCAGGCAGTCTGATCTCGTAAAAGCGCATCCTTCCTCATGTCACCCCTCCTCCGAAGATAGCAAAGTTCGATGATTTATGGAGCGATATATCGGGACGCACGCATTTTGACGGCATGAGACCGGACGCCTCGACGGACGATGCGGCTGCCGACTACCAGTCGCACATCTACGACACGGCCGACTCTGCACTGCTGGATGGTGCTCCCCGGCGGCCCAAGTCGGATCATGTCACCAGTCCGGCCTCGTTCCTGCGGCAAATGCTCTTCTTCGGCCGCCACACATGGCATACGGCCACGCGGATGAGCAGGCCTGCCTTGCTCCGCATCGTCTTCAATTTTTCCGAGGGAGGCCTTGAACTGCGCAGCACCGCTTGGCTGGATGGCTTGAGAGGCCTAGCGGCCTTTGAGGTCTTCGTCTTCCACTACTGCGACGGGTGGTTTGATCGAACTCTGGCTTGGGGTGAAGGCCCTCATGCTGGTACCAATTGGTACTACTTACCTTTCTTCCGCACATTCTTCAACTCCGGAGATTCGGCCGTCTGCCTCTTCTTCGCCATCTCCGGGTATGCTCTATCTCACAAAATGTTGATTCAGATGCGCCGTAGCCAATTTGACCGGTTGCTGTCCACTCTCTCCTCTTCCATATTCCGAAGAGGCATTCGACTGTACACGCCCGTCTTTGTGGAGACCTTGCTCCTCATGCTCTTGACTCGTACTTTCGATCTACCGAAGCCTGCAGTCTACGAAGCCGCGCCAACCTTTTCCATGGAGGTCTCAACCTGGTTCTGGAGTTTTGTCTGGATGCTTCTCCCCATTCCCAGGGGCGACAATTGGGGAAGACGACTCAACCGCTATGATGGCGGTATCTCTTGGACCATTCCTTTGGAGTACTATGGATCGTTGCAGGTATACATGGCGTTCCTCTTTCTGTGTCGAATCAAAAGCATTTGGATCAGGCGACTGCTCACATTTATATGGATCATTCAGCGAATTTTCAGGGACGACTGGGCATCGACGCAATTTTTGCTCGGTATGACATTTGCTGATTATCAGGTGGAACGCGAATTCGCCGAGAAGCTCGGGAACCAGGATCGATGGCAGACGGACAAGTCCAACGTGTCCTGGTTGCCGCGGAGAAAGTTTGTTCTCGGCGCTCTTTTTGCGTTTGGTTTCTATCTATCTGGCTTGCCAGGGGCACATTGGGTGAACGAGGACAAAGCTACTCAGCTGGTGCAATCGCGCTTCTTCTATGACTGGATCACTCAGCCATGGGCTGCAATGGGGCTGTACGAAAACGCCAATCCCGACCGGTATCTAATGTGCTTCGCCAGCCTTTGCTGTCTGGTGGCGATTGGAGAGATGCCAAGTTTGAAGCGAATCACAGAGACACGGCTCGTGCAGTATCTTGGCAAGATATCGTTTGGGCTCTACCTGTGCCACATATTCCTTCGGGCATGGTTGACACCTTGGAAGTCGTTCTGCCTCATCTTGACAGGGATGGATCCCGAACAACCATCGACTGGGTCGCACGCGCAGCTATTGGTCGCGTACATTGTGATGATGGGACCAGCGATCGCCATCAACTTCATCGCGGCCGGTCTGTTTGAACGGCTCTTGGACAAGCCGTCGGTCAATTTAGGCAGGAGCTTTGAGATGTGGTGTTTGTCTTGGGGCCAAGATATTGCGATAGAGGCGACTCCGCAATCGGTACCGCTACAAGATGTGAATAATTCATGGGCACACGAGGCAGATCTACCAGACCGACGCAGCTAGTGTTGCCATCAAAATTCTGTATATATTATGCATACATGCAGCCTTATCGCGTGCTGGGGACCCGAATACCAGAGCCTCCACACGACACGTTAGTCGGTTGTCATGTTTCTTCACTGTATCTGAGCGAGCCCCTCTTGCTCATAGGTGACTCATACTCTGTGTACAGCTGTGTATCGGTGAATCATACCTGTCCTTCTGGGCTGAAGAAAGCGATCGAGATCCATAGGCGGCAGAGTCTGGCCAATCACCTGTCCACCCGAATTTTCCAGATCCTCTGGACGGGCGGCGAGCCAGCACCACCTGCAGACGTGAATTCACCTTTACAGATATTTGAAGTTCTCGTAATCGTAAAAATGAGAATTGTCTGTGGAATAGTTGCTTACCTGACATATACATCACTAATTGTCCACCGCCTTAAAACAAACACTGGATGCATCGCCAACTGACGTGGTTTGAACCTGCGGATCTAGCGATGCGAGGGCCAATCAGAGGAGGGGCGACGTTGATTGCGATGCCGCTAGTGCATCACTGTGGGGCTTCGCGGGCCCTTCCTTTCCTTCTCCGGCGCCCGCGAGTTCAAGATGCCCCTCGTTGGATTGGTTCTGTCCCCGAGTCCCGTGTCCCGTGTCCCTCGACCGCCAGAGAGACTTTTTTTCCCCGGCGAACAGCGACGACACACCACCCGCAACGCCCGACGACAGACAGCGCCCAGAAAAAGTAATCTCCATCTCGTCCGACCGCCTTCTTCCCTCCTTTCTCCTCTCCAGTCAACACCATCCACCCTCAAATCAGACGAAGAAGTCGCCCTAACTGTCTCAGAATCTCCTGCAGTCTTCAATTCGATCAACTTCTCGCCTTCCAAAATGTCCCAGCCGATCGTCGAGCACTAGATCTCCTCTGGAGTATGCCCCCTGCCTGGGCATTCTCCAGCCGAGTTCATTTCCAAGCTCCCCGATTTTCAGCAACACATTGACGAGATTTGATCATATCGATTGCGACCAAAGGCGCTAAAAAAGCGTCTACCACAAGATCTATAGCGCAATCCAAGCCATCTACCCAGAAGACACTGTTACAGACTCACCGACTCCCCCCTCGCGGACTATTTGTCTTTCGCCGCCCATTTCGTACATCTTTTCGAAGTCGAGACCAGCGACCTTTTTCGAGTTCTTTACCCTTGCAACAAAAGTTTAGAGCTTGCATTTCCCTCATCTAGGCTGCAGCCTTCCCAAACCAGCTTTTTTCTCACCTGTCAGAGAACTCTTTCCCCAACTCAATTTGACGCAACTACCTTGAAACTCAATTGCACCCTGATCCTCAAATTATTTCATAGACCGAGAACATGCCCGGAAAAGTCAAAGGGTCTGCCCTAAAACACCAAAGCTCGTCCCACAGATCTGCGGGACGGGCTCGAGCTCACAATGCCTCCAAGCAGACATCACGCTCGTTAACATTAGATTGTGAGACTCAAAACGATGAAGATGAAGACGAAGAAGGAGACAAAACACCCACAATTTGCAAGGCGGAGGCAGATGCCCCGTCTGCAGCTCAGGAGGTGCCAATAACACCCACAACTCCGACAAAGGCCTCCCGGGAGCTGTTGGCGGGGCTCGACTTGAGCGGTGCACATCCAGCACAGGATAGCCGTCCATACCATATGGAAGATGCCATCAGCAAGAAAATCTCCGAATTGGCCGCCAGTGGCTGGCGACCAGAGGAAGAGTTGGCTGGCTTGGACGTTGAGGGAGACGGAGACGAAGATGACGATGCATATGCCGGTGTCGACCTCATCAGCCACTCTGACGAGGACGACACCGCCATTCGGAAGCAAGAAGCGCTGTCATTTCGTGAGCCAGAGATGTCGCTTGTGGAACAGGGCGACCTCGCCCGCAGGCTCAGCCTATCCGATGCTGGCAGCGACATGATGGAATGGAATGGGTTTGACGACATGGACAATGACCATGCGGTCACTGGATTCGGTCGTTTTTTGGATTATGACGAGAGCCGACCAGCGTCATTTCTGCTGGCGGACGATGAGGATTCATCTTTCCCCCGCGAGCCAAAGTTTGGCACTGATAACCCACGCAAAGTGCGCTTTCAGGACGAGATTGATGGCTCAGATGGTGACAGCTCCGACGAGGAAGAGATGTCCGAGACATTTCCTGACATTTTTACCGATACCCCTCAATTTACGCCCTCGTTTCAACGCACAAATCCCGATGAAATGTATATAGACGACGGCAGCGATGCAGGATCAGTGTGGGACTTTGAAGGTGACGAGCCACATCTGGAAGACGAAGAAGACGATGAAGAAGAGGACGACTGGTCTGAATCCGACGGTTCCTCAAGCGGATATGACTGTATGTTGCCACCGCCTCTGAACGGTTGGATTGTCGCTAACGTGAATGTCCTAAAGCCGATGATGGAGAAACCACTGACGAAGAAGAGCCATGTCCTATTCCTAAGCGTGCTATGAATGACGCCGCCGACAGTGCAGATTCTCCAGCCAAATCCGAGGACAGGACACCTCGTGCTACTGTTGAAAAAGTAGCTGCCACGCCCGCTAACAAAAGAAGGTTGGCGGGCAAGACCAAGAGCACCAAGACCAGTCCTGATGCTGGCACACCGCGATTACCCACCGCTGGCACGTTTGACATGGACCCAACCAGGAACGTTCTTCTGGTCGATGGCGCTGGAGCAAGCCAGAGAAATACGCTGTATCCGGCAAGGATCCAAACTGCTGAGCAGCGACGGTACTGGCAGAAAATGCACCAAGCTTACCAAAAGCGGACGTCCATGCCACTCACATCCGTACAAATGAGCCCGGCGGATCTCAGTGATGACTTTGACCCAGCGTCGCCTTTCTTTGATTCAGAGTCGCCCTTCGATCCGTTTGGTTCCCTTCTACCGGGTCAGATTATGGGCCCTCCGGAAGCGTTCTTGCCATTCACTTCGGTCGATGCGTCAGGGACTGTCACAGAAGACACGAGCATGGCGTCAGGCTCGGATGATGAGGAGGACATATTGGAGCCATTCGTCAATTTTGATGAGGGTAAAGAGGACGACGAGGACGATTCGGCAGACACGTCTGACTATTTTGGTTCCCTGACGCGCACGCGATCAAACACGTTTCCTTCCACGACCAGTCCCGCACCGGTGGCATCAAGCCCGGCGACTCCTTCAGTCAATGGTAGAGCCCCGCCTAGCTCGCCTTTTGGCGGAGATCTGTTCTCACATTTGAGTCGGAGTAAGGGATTAGTGCATTCGTTCCGCATGAACCAACACTATGCTAAACACATCGCATCGTACGCTGCGGATCCGACCGTGCGCTACTCGACCTCTGAAATGAACGCCATGCAGACTGGACGGCGGAAAGCCGCCAATACGCCAATCACACCACTCCGGAAGAAGCGTGGCGGTAGTTTAAGCAAGATTGGAAAAGTCGATTGGTCGAAGGGGCTGGGGGTCGAGAAGATGGGACCCCCGCCAATAGCAGGCAGAGACGGAACAGGCCACTTCAAGAGGCCGAGTTCCAGTGGAAGTGGAATTGCCAATGGGAAGAAAGGGCCTCCGCGAGGACTCTTCCGGTGAGCAGAGTCCTGGCGAGTATTGAAATGTTTCATTGAATGACTGATGATCGTCACGGCCTGGCGAGAGGTGTGAGCCGCCGCAGGTCGGTGGAAGGAGGCGTAGGAAGGAAAGAGGGCGAGATACCCTGGCGAACGTTGATTTTCTTTCTCCTTTGGGCGGGCTATTGTGGATGATACAAAATGGATATGCTAGTAATCTTTGGAATGGACCAAGTTTCTGATTAGTCTATAGTATACAAGCGACGTGGACGGTTTTCTATTGTTCCCATTGAGTGCCTTTGAGCCGCTGCATGAGATATTCGACCTCGACCACTTTAGTCAGTGGGATCACATGGTCCTGGATGACCCGTTAGTCTGTTCTGAGAGTGACGAGTCTCATGGACATACTTTGTACATGGCCACCACGGCCTCGACGTTGATCTTGCCATACTCGACGTCGCCCCCCATACCCGATCCATCCGTCTCGACCATACTCGGATCAGTCCCATACGTCCTGGCCTTGAGCCTGAGCCGCTGGAGCACCTTCTCCTCGACCTTCTCGTCCGTAATCGCCCTTGCCAAGCCTTCCCTATCGCCCGCCCTGATCATAGCCACATACTCGGCCTCGTGTTGGCGGAATTTGGCCTCTGCGACGAATTTGCCGAAGTGCACGCGGCGCGAGAGCGCCTGCAGCGTGAGCACGTCGCATACCGCCGCGGAGCCGTAGTTCTCCTGCATGTCGGCGCGGCGCTCGGGGCGGTCGAAGCGCGCGCATGCCCGGGGCAGGATGGTGGAGATGTAGCACTGCTTTAGTTGCTGGTTCACGTCTACTGTGTTTGGGTGGAGGAGGCCCTGCGGGTAGCTCAGGGAGGGGAGGAAGGGTTTGTGCAGCGCTGAGGGGAAGAACGGGACTTCATCCGGGGACTCGTAGCGTCGGATTAGGCTGTGTAAGCGCTCGGTTTCGAGGAGGATCCAGTCCAACAGGCTGAGGGAGGGGTCGGGGAGAGGCACGCCGCCTGGGATGTAGATTGTGGAGTTGAGGGGGAATTGCACGCGTTCGATTAGGTTGAAGGTTATTGTGTCTTCGAGACGGCTGTTGAGGTAAGGATTGTAATTGGGGGAATTCAGAAGGGAGGGATGTGGACGGACATTAGCTGGAAGCGGATATTGGAGAGGTCCAGCGCTTTGGACGAGTCGCTGAGGTCGATTGCCGCGTCCATGGTGATGTGGTTTAAGGTCCGGGAGAAGGTCAGTCCCGATCACGGAGATGCTTGCAATTTTCTTTCTATACGACGAGAAGGAGACGAAAATTGTTTCACCAACCTTGTGTAAATATCTAATTTCTGTGCCGATGTAAGAAAGGTGCAGTCGAAGATCTTGATAGTGGTGGTGGACAGCAGCGGTCAAAAGATATATCCTCCGGCCGTGGTGGTCGTGGTGGATTTCACCGGTAGACGTTGGTGGGCCTCAATGCCCCTTCTGGCTCATCGCCCGCCGCTGGCCCGACATCGCTGGGTCGCCGAGTCGGTCGGTCGGTCTCCGGGTCGGTTCCTCCCTCTCTTCCCGCCGCAGGAACGGGCAACTGAATAGAGTCTCGGATTCGGGGATCTTAGGTGGAGAGCAGAGCAGAGCGAGCGGCGCAGAGCGGAGCGCGGCGGGAAATGTGAACAGTTGCGTCTTTCTGTGCGTCACATGATGCTGCATGTTGATATCAACACCCCGTCCATATATATCTGAATGTACAGCATTCGGAACGTCTCACATGCAAATTAAACACCGCCGGCGCGATAAGCACAGCATCCGAGTTGTGTCTCCCAACCGTACACACAATACAATGGATTCGCTCCGCATACATTTATATACTCAGACCCACCAATGCCGTCCCCCCATCATAGCTTAGCTTTTTCCTGCGGCATGCTGAGTGGGTCGTACACCCCAAGTCCCAGCGTGTCGACCGGCACACCCGTAGTGTGCATACGTAGACCAGTCGTGTCTATCATATCCGGCGACAGGTCCTTGATCGACGAACATCCAATCAGCCGCATTCCCATCTCCATTTCGTCCTTGAGTAGCTGCAAATCCACGGTCAGTTGCCCATTGGTGCTTTTCAAAAGAAACCAAACTCACCTGCATTGCCCGGTCCACGCCCGGAAGCCCGTACGCAGACATGGCATATAGGAATGGTCGACCGATACCCACCCCTGTGGCACCCAGGCACAGCGCCTTGATGATGTCCGTCGCGCGTCGCACACCACCATCGACGAACACCTCGAGTCTGTCCTGAATACCCAGACGGCGCAGCTCAGGCATGACCTCAGCCAGAATCTCTATGCCAGACCTAGCCGTATCAAGCTGCCGTCCGCCGTGATTAGACAGCACCACTCCGTCCACGCCGTAGGAAATAGCCTTGATCACGTCCTCTACCCGCTGCACGCCCTTGAGCACAATCGGCATCTTGGTGATGGACTTGAACCAGGGAATGTCCTTCCAGCTTAGACTGGGGTCGATGAAACTGCTGATGGCACGCGCTGCACCCTGGCTGCGATCAACCTGGTCGCCGCCAGTCGACTGCACGTTGCTGCCCACATCGCTGAACTTGGACCGCATGTCCTTCTCCCTGCGTCCAAGCTGCGGTGCGTCCACTGTAATGAACAAACCCTTGCAGCCTCGTGACTCGGCGTGCTGAACGATCTTCTTCGTGATCTCACGATTCTTATTTACGTACAGCTGTAGCCACTGCACCTGATCGCCCTCTCGTGCGTCCACAATCTCATCGAAGCTGCAGCTCGCCAGGGTCGGGATCATCTGGACGACATTGTGCTTGCGGGCGCCGCGCGTTAGCACCACCTCGCCTTCTGGATTACCAAGCTTGCCCAACGCTGTCGCCGTGACGTAGAAGGGGATGCTGCATGGCGTGCCCAACATCGTGGTCGTGGTGTCAATCTTCTCGACGTCCTGCAACACCCGCGGCCGGAACCAGATCTTGTGAAAGGCGCTGTGGTTCTCACGCATCGTAATCTCGTCGTCTGCGCCGGAGCTGTAATATGCCCATGCTGTCCGCTTCATCACCCGCCGTGCCACCGACTCAAAGTCCATGAGGTTGTAGCATTGCTCGAGGATTGGCATTCGCTTGATCCGCTCCTGACGCTCGCGCTCCTCTGGATCATCCTCTTTCTCTTCGTGTTCGACCGTCTTCATGTCGACCTCGCCAAGGTGCTTTGACTTGTCCAGGTATTTGTCGAGCGTATCCGGCGGGTGGATGGGCTCGTACTCTTCGGTAGCATCCTTACCGGCATATTTCAGGATGATTTTAGGTCCGCCAGGGTGTTCTGGGAGGAATTCGGTGACATCGTAGGCTCGTCCATGGACTATTACCCAGCACGACTCCCTGCTGTTGTGCTTCGCGACCTCCTGGCCGGATAGTTTCTTTTCCGAGGATCGCTCTTGACGATTCATGGTGGGAGATTGTTCAGAGTTTCGAGATGGGGGATTCGAGAAGGGTAAAGGGTCGAATATGGGGAAGAGGAGTCGGAGGGTCAGAGGTATATGTAAATTACGAGAGGAGGCAATAATTCATGATTGGGGATACTCGAGTACCCCAAGATCAAGATGCCCCGAGTCCCGCGGCAATTGAAGACGAAAGGTGGAGATGGTGGAGCTTCGGGCAAACGGAGGCGGGCCCAAACTGCTCCATGACAGCATCATCGCCGTCATTTCCATTGGCCGGAAATAACGACTACCGACCAACTTTGCCGCCACATCTGCCTGGAATCTATGGTCCAGATCTAACCACCCACTCTTCCTCGAAATTTGTCAAATACTTCCCCAGGATCTGCGCTCTACGGCATTGACTCTTTCGTTGTCCGGAACTGCTGCGAATTGACCGTGATACTCGACTGGGCATTTGCGTTTGTAGTTTTGGAGACCTTCGCGCTAGTCTTCCCATGCTTCATAGCGGCATGTCCGATGTAAGTCTTCCTCTTTACGCGCTTTCGGACGTTTCTGCAAAGCTCTCGAGGTCTGCTCCCTGTGATGTTGGCGCTCAATTAGCTGAAGGCGATGGTATGGCTGTCGCTTCCGTAGCGATATTCCGTCATTGAGCGCGTACAGGTCTGTCCAAAGCGCAGTACTGCCCCGGCGGAGTCGCGTTACGGTACAGCACATACGTTTCGAAGAACGTACACGGCTGCATACCGCTCATTCCGTGTGCCCAGCTGTTCTGCTCACTGCAAGCTGTTGCGCACAGACTGACATCGAAGCTCGGCGCAACAAAGACGTGTGACTCGAGCAATCGAGAAGGCCTGCCGGGAAATGGCCGCGGCGCGTCGATGGCATATCGCCCGACAAAGTGAGGCTCCGTGTTCTTTGGCGGCGTGGCGATGCTGTGGTTTACGAAGCCAACACTGCCGGCTATGACCACCTCGAACTTTCCCCGCCACTGTTCATCGACGGGGCAGTCAGAGGCTGCAGCTCCCTGACGAGTTTCTCATCGACATCTAGAGCCTCTTGGGTGACATTCTGACGATTTGGAGGGAAGTCCAGAGCGAAGGTGACCAGGTCAGTGACAACAAGGATTGAGAACAGGACCATTGCTTTAAAATGTCCTTGGCAGGAACACAATTGGGTGAGCCGAGATTCTTCGAAAGTTCAAACAGACGTCGTAAAATCGGCTTTCAAGTTAACCCAAGACATATTCAACGTTTGCTTTTTCCTATTGTTTCCCGAGCATTGTGGATCTTGTCCTTTCACGTTTGCTCCACACATGTTGATGAAGTGGACACAGAGACGACTTGCCGTGATGGCTTGGACGAAAGATACCGTTTCACCTCGCTGCGGTTATGACAAGAGATCCACTTGTAAGCACTTCTACGGGTCTTGTTGGCAAAGCAGCACTACGATAGTAGTGAGACGGGTGCTTGCAACCTTGAAGCTCATCTTTAACCCCAACTGAAGGCCCGGATATGAATAATGACCTATAATGGAAGAAACATGGAAACCCGTACCATGACCTCTCACGTGAGACCTCATGCCCGAATCCGTTGAATTAGTGTACAAATGTTGTTCCGAAGATAATTGATAAATGTGATTTGGACAATTTGGCGGGTTTAGAGCATCGCCTCGTCGACTTCATGTTCGGAAACTTCACCATCGCAATTGCGCCTCTGTCAATGGCGATTATGTTGAATAATTTTCGCGCATAACGCATACACATCAATGACTATACTGAATTGCTCCATATCTCCAGACTCTGTCAATCGCATTCACGATCTCCTCGTATGCTTGGCCAAGTTTGGAGAGACAGTGGGCATCGAGGCGCGTCCTGACAAGGTGCGGCGAAATCGGTCGAAAGATATAGCGCCCTCATTAACATACTCAAAGTTCACATTCACTGCTCTCAACGTATCACGCACTGCTTATGCTGCCTTCTCGCTTGACGCCGGCACGTTCTTTCTCTCGTATGACTTTGACAGTCACGGCAGCAGGACTCCTGGCCGCTTCACGTGTCAGCTCTCCAATAAGGTAAAAGGCATGCGTCATAATTGCTTGAATGCAGAAACTGATTCGATCAAGACACTTCTCTCTGCCTTCAGGTCTCGTCTTGCAGAGAACCGCAATGCAGATGTGCCCATCGAGCGATGCGATATCAGCATCGAGGAAGAAGCCGACGTGACGGAATGCCGCATAGGGGTGGCAATCATTTGCAAGCATGGTAATGAGTGCACATAGATTTCCGGAACTCTAGATAGCTGACACAAGTCGCCAGGATTGTCCAAGATCTATAGGCTGACCTATGAGTCTGTCGAGATTATGCACGCACTTTTCGACAAATCATCCGCATCCAATGGCTGGAGAATCTCTGCTAGAATCATGCGCGAATACATCGAATACTTCGGACCACGTACCGAGCAACTTGACATGCTCGCCAAAGATGGCAAAGCCATCTTTACGAGCTTCACAGACAAGATCATGGACGGCAAACAGATTCTCAAGCAGCCCTTGGAAACAGCGATTTCGATACATGTACAGGACTTCGAAAGCTTTACCCTAGAAGAGGACATGCATATCGTAATCAGTGTGAAAGACTTCAAAGCCATCGTTGTCCATGCCGAAACGCTCAGGACCGCAATCGTTGCCAGCTTCTCCCGACCTTCCCGCCCGCTACAATTCGCATACGATGGAAACGGCATACATTGCGAATTCACTCTCATGACTACTGGTGATTACAGAGGTGGCGCCACTCCAGCAACACCGAGACCAGTCGCCGCTGTGGCTCCATCACCTCAAAACTCCATTGCGCCGCTGGCCTCGCCGCCCAAACGGGTCAATGATATGGCACCTCCAGCTAAACCAGTCTCGATATCGACGCAGCTTCAAAAGAAGCCGCTAGCTGCGCTCAAGCGCGGTGTGGTCTCGCTAGCTCACCAACACTCTCAGGAATCTGATAGCCTCTTTGTCCCGCAGCGCTTGGACGACGATCGCAGGTGGGACCCGCCAGACTATGAGAACGAAGACAGTGGAGACATGTTGGGATGGGATGCTAGTGGTGAAATGGTACAGTCACTTTAATGATGTGAGAGTTCCACAGCTGACTTGACCAGAGCTCTGCATTTCAACCTACGTTTCGAGACAGCGGCAGTCACGCCCCGTCGATCAGACCGGCCACATCTTTCGAAGATGGCAAATCGCAGGAGCTTGCGGCTACGCAGAGGCTTTCGCAGCTACATGGACTGTTTGATTGACCAAATCACGAGGATAGTGATTCGGTCTCGGAACTTGTATCAATCTCCATCAGTGACGACGAAGGAGGTGGCGCATCCTGCGCCGAGCGCCACAACATTCCCTGTAATTTCGAGCACATTGAAGCGATGCTTTACATCTCGCTGTTCATCAACTGGCGAACCACAATTACCATGCTCTCCCCATCCCCATACGATCGTTCGTCCATCTGCTGTTTCGGCAAGTGCGTGCTCACTGCCGGCAGCAATTCTTGCTAGGATAGGAAGTCCAGCAGGACCTAGTTGGCCTCGATCATTACGGCCGAAAGACTGAAGCCGATTGGACTTATCTTGAACGAAGATGGTGCCCCACGAAGCAACAACTTGCCTCCAGGAATAAAATTTCCGAGGTATCGAAGACTGTATGCTGAATCTGTCGCGCTTGTTGAGCCCAATAACAATAATCTCGCCACGCGCGGGATCGGACAAGAAACAGGTGAAGTCTTTGCCGCAAGCAGCTCGCACCACTGGAAATGGCACTTCGATCTTTCTCGGTGACCAGACAACTTGGGCAGGATCTCCCATCTGACCAAGCTTACCATTGCCCCAAGCGAGAACACTTCCATCTGATAGGACCATGACGACATGAGCCATGCTTGCGCTCAATTGCGTTACAGCCACGTCAAGATCAGCAAGGCTCATTACGACCTCGGGCGTAGGTGATGTGGTCCGCCCAGCTCTGAGCCCCAGCTCCCCAGCCACTCCGCTGCCGCAGCTAAGCACAGAACCATCATCAGTGACGAAGATCGAGGCACTCCACGTCGCCGCGCAGAATAGGACGCTAGCCGAAGATCTCGGAATTACTACGGGTTGCAGGGTGGTGCTTTCGCGAACAGCTGCACCGAAAGCGCAGCGACCGTCATCGTTGCATCCAGCAGCATATATCCCTGAAGAGAAGTGAAATAGAGTGTGATTACCTCCAGCAGCAATATTTACAATCTCCTGTTGCCTTAACGACGGCGGAAGAGGTAATATGGTCGGCGATGACACGTCATCCTTGTGTGAGATTCCCAATTGGCCAGAGCCATTAGAACCAAGGCCATAGATAATCATGGGGCTAGAACTTGAGATACATCATCGAAAAGCTGTATTGTATGAGATTAGTCGACAGAGGGGTCTTGATGCCAAGACTTCATACAGCGCAGCTACCCCAGCCTACACAGTTCGGCGAAACCATTGTTCCGTGGCCCGCGCCAAGCCCTCTGTCTGCACGAAAAGTTCAACATCGTCAAGGTCGTCGGTCGCTGCCAACACACGAGCTCGCGAAGCAACCCACCTCGACAACAACCTTCATCTTTGCATCTGTTCCGACAGTCGCAAAACAATCGCAAAGATGGCTGCCCCCACGCAATCCGTCCAGTGCTTCGGCAAGAAGAAGACTGCGACCGCGGTCGCCCACTGCAAAGCCGGAAAGGGCCTCGTCAAGGTCAACGGCAGGCCTCTGTCGCTCGTCGAGCCCCAGGTCCTGCGCTTTAAGGTCTACGAGCCCCTGCTCATCCTCGGTCTGGACAAGTTCGGTACGTTTCGACATTCTTTGCTGGATTTAGATGGAAGACATGGGGCAGGATGGAAGTGGCTGGACGTGGTACTGGGAAAGAGCAAGGCTCATGGCCTCACATCATGCGAGCGTCCATTGATGCCGATGCGCTGAAAGAGACGGATCATGGAGGAAGATTATGGCCAATTTGAACAAATTGAGATGCATGGCAGTGCTAACATATTATCTGTACAGAGGGTGTCGATATCCGCGTCACTGTCAAGGGTGGTGGTCACACCAGCCAGATCTACGCCATAAGGCAGGCTATTGCCAAGTCGATCGTACGTCTTACCAGCTCGCGTATCGCATTTCAATCCCGGATGTGTTTTCTAACGTGCTTCAGGTTGCCTACTACCAGAAGTTCGTCGATGAGCACTCGAAGAACCAGCTCAAGCAGGCCCTTGTCCAGTACGACCGCACACTGCTCGTTGCCGACAACAGACGATGCGAACCCAAGAAGTTCGGCGGTCCCGGCGCGCGCGCAAGGTTCCAGAAGTCGTACCGTTAAACCATGGTCATGGTCGTTGTGGTGGGGAAGAAAGAGCGGCGTGGTTCTCGTACTCGTTCACACTGGCGTGGCGGGAACGAGACATGTGGCTAAAGGCAGAGAGCTGTCATGGATCAATCATGGACACATGGAGCATACGGTTCTGCTGACGGGATCGACATTTACTCAGCGTCTCGCAGTACGACTTTTTGAAAAATTGAAAAGTCATCTTTGAAGTCTGGCTTCTTGCTGTGTGCTACGTATGGGTATCATATGTGTAATTACTCGAGACGCCAATGGCACTGCCACGCCGCCTATCAACGCTCACCGACTGCTCGCGACACCAAATCTCGATCTGTTGTTCGAGATCTTGTCCAACATGACTGCGTGTATCATTCACTATCGCTATGCGCACCGTTCGTGACAGCGCTTTGTCTCGCTCCGCCTGTGCTCCGGCTCATCTGCGCCGCCTTCTCACCAACAAACACATCCCCAGTCCACGATCTCTTGCACCCAGGACACACCTCTCCGCCGGCAGCGCGCAACACGTTTCGTAGACAGTGATCATGCACCCTCACCAGACAGTCCAGATCCGCACACCGCTGACCAACAATCACAATCTCGCCGCAGCCATTGCAGGACTTGACTTTCGTCACCGCAGTGCTGTCGTCGTCGTCTTCTGCCGGGATGTTATAAGTGTCAACGAGCCATGTCCGCAGCTCCATCAGCGCCCGGGGGGAGAGGCGGTAGTAACCCTTCCTGCTGAGACACAGCCATCCTTCCGCGACGAGCGACTCGAGACACCGCTCGGCTTCAGTCTTGGTCAGACCTTGCTGCGCAGCCGTCTGAGTCGACGTGTCGCCGTTGACATGGTGCGAGGACTGTGGTGGGCGCGATAGAGCCAGAGCTTGCATCGACGTCACGGCCAGGATCTCGTTGCGCCGCGTGTTGTGCGTCTCGAACATGCTGTCCAGCACGCGCTTGAGGAAAGCGATCTCGTCGGCCGAGTGCGTCGTGCTGAGCTGGGATATGGCGTCTGAGGTCGTGTTGACTAGCGCGTAGAGCCTTGTGGGTGGATTGCTCGACTGCTTCGCTGGGTCTTGTGCGATTGTAGACCGGATCTCAAAGTCGAAGGGCGATATGGCGGTGTTGACGGATTGGATGTAGGAGTTGAAGTCGTCCAATGTGATGTTTTCGGGCTCTGTCTCTTGTTCGTCGGTGTTTTGCGCATTCCATATCGCGGCGAGAATGGGCTTGCTCTCGTCAAACGTCAGCGAGCCCCGCGAGAGGAAGACCTGGAGGAAGGCCCGGTGGGTGTTGTCGTAAGTCGCCATTGTGGAGCAATTGTGCGGGCCGGCAACAAAGGTCCTTTGGTGTTATCGAGCACCGAAGCTCATCGTATGCCAAAAAGAATTGCGCAATCGGCCTCAGATCGGTTGATGTTGTGGAAACAACAGAGCCGCTGACCTGTTGAAAAAGTAGAGGGTCCGGTGGTGGAGGAAGACGCGTGGGGTTGCTGTCCCCGGACGCGTCCCAAAGTGGAAATCAGATTGGCTGTGACGACATTCATCACTATTGCTCTGCGGTCTGCCTGTAGCTCGAAATATTCAGACATATCAGTCCCAGAGAGCGGACGAGGAGCGCGCCAGATCTCAAAGTCATTCTGTTTCCTCGAGTCTGTAGCGCCCGAGAATACGCGAAAATGCCGTCAATTCAGTTGCCGATCGATGTGCTACACATCATCGCCTATGAGCTCGCTGAACAGCAAGACTTTTCTACCCTCTACAGATGTGCTATATCGGGGTCTGCTTTTGCTAAATCTGGAGCCATCCAGCATCTCTACAGGTGAGTACAGTCGCGGATATATAACCCTATAGCCCTAATTCAAGAAGGACCTGCAATTATTCACCAATCATAGGAGGTGGTAGTGAAGCCACCTCCACAGAAGTGCCCTATGGGGAACAGGAATCCGTAGTGCAGCGATGGTCCATTCTCTGGCGATCCATCATTTTGTCGAGCCTGGGCAAGACACTCTTTCCGTACTGCAACTTTCTGCGGGTCTTGGACTTGAGAGATCTTCTATTTCTTCTAGACGATGACAAATTTCGTGGCAGAATATCGGGCTACTTTTTCTCTGGCGACCTCGCTTATCTGAACATGACGGTAGAGCTACCGAAGGTGAGGAGCGCTCCAAGAAAGCCTCGACTTGACACAAAGAACATCATCTTGTCTATCGCAGACTCCATCACCAAGCAAGCCATTAAACTAGAGGTCCTCACGGAGCCTGTAGCCCCGGGCCTCGATCTACTATCGGCTGGACTGAGTCAGTGGTCTCCAAGACTGCGAAATCTTGAGTTCTTGCAGATTGGCGACGGCATTGTACTTGGGGACGAAGCTGTCCAGGACCTGCTGATTCAGTCATGCCCGCATCTGAACAAGCTAGAGATCTATCTTTGGAAGAATGATGACCGATCGGACGCAGCACTGGGTCGCTTCTTCCGTCGACTGCCCCCAAATACACTCATATCGTTTCAGAATGAAAGTGATTGCGGTATTGGACAGGAAACATGCGCAGCCCTGAGCACGCACGCACAGTCTCTGGAATCACTGAATCTGGCCGTTGGTCACAAGGGCATTGCAGGACTTGGGGCACTGAAACCGTGCACGAATTTGAGCTTCCTCAAATTATCGGACTTCAATGCACCTCACCGACTGGAAGAGACGGAGAATGATGTCTTGGCTGATATGATTGATTGGCTCAACGCATGCACCAAGTTGAAGAGCCTGGTTCTTACCAACTTTCTCTCTACTCCGAGGCTTCTCGCACCAGCATTCGAATCGGGACGGTTGCAGCTGGACTACCTTGAAATCAGTGGATCACTCCGTCAGGGCGGATTGTATGCTTTGAGCGGGAACGAGACATTTCACCGCGCTCTTTCCAAGCAGACTTCGCTCAAGACTCTTCTGCTGGCTGCCGATGCCGAGGGAAGCTCTCAGGATGACCACCGAGTACTCTGTGACGCCGTGATTGCATTGCGGTCGCTCAAGAAGCTCGACATGTCTCGATCGAGCGAACAATTCGATGACACTCACTTGTTGGCTATCTGCGGTGCGCTCTTTGACCTTGAGGAGCTCAGTATAGATGCATATCTCGCCACAGATGTATCCCTCATTGACATGCACAAGCTCAGCCAGTTGAAGTCAGTGACCTTCGCTGGGTATTCGACCTTCTCTTTCGCGGCTCTCAACAGTTTCATTGACAAACTTGGATCTGGTAACACTGGATTGACGATGGATGTTCAGAATCCTGTTTTCGAATCGTCGCTCAGTGAGCGGGAGCAAGCCAACATCAAGCGCAATCTTAAAAGACACGTGGACGGGACTTTTCTCTATCAAGTCAGAGGTGCGCAGATATCTATTTTCATGAATCGGCATTCACTGACTCAGTCGCAGATCCCGCCGAAGCATATCAAGGCTCCGACAGCGATTCGGATTGACGCAAGAGACGACAGGGAAATCTCATACAAAAAATACAGAGATCTAGGAGAGCGCCAGCATGACTTGAGATACCAAATACGAATGCGAATGGAGCAAAATCCAATCAAATGTCCAACTATTCAAAAATTGCCGAATTGAACTGTATACACAAAGTGACGTCAGCGCAGCCGCGCGCAAACAACCACACCTCGCCTTTTTGCCCATTTCTGGAGCTCTGTCTTGTGTGGCGCACCAGAACATGGCGACCATGGCGACCATGGCGCAGTCCTACAACCGCCGTAGGATCCTAGTGGTGGCTGGGTCAGACAGTTCTGGAGGCGCGTGAGTATTTATTGCCGGACGTTTCATGCCACTCTCTGACTCACTTGTAGCGGGCTTGAGGCCGACCAAAAGGTCATCGCCGCCCATGGCTGCTATGCAATGACTGCCACCACCGCCTTGACGGCACAGAATACCAAAGGAGTTAATGCTATCCATGTCATCCCTGCGGACTTTGTTGGCCAGCAAATTGATGCGTGCGCGACCGACATAGGCATTGATGTGGTTAAGACTGGTACTGCTTTGTCGTTTCTGCTTGCTGAATGTCACTGACTCCAGTGAGGCATGCTGGCCTCAGCAGACACGGTCAAAGTTGTTGCAAAAGCACTACACCATTATGATGTCTCTCAGTCCGTGATTGATCCTGTGAGTCTAGCCAAGAAGTCCCCTGTCAAGTAGTACACAGCTAACGTCTCCAGGTCATGGTCTCCACCAGTGGCGCTCGTTTACTCCCGGAAGATGCGGTTCGCTCACTGCTCCATGAGCTACTACCCGTCACCTTCCTCCTCACACCGAATGTCTCGGAAGCGGCTCTACTGCTTTCTGAGTCTGGTCAAGATGTAGGAGAAATACACTCCTTGTCAGACCTCAAGCGTCTGGCTCAACGAATTGCCGCCTTAGGACCCAAGCACGTCCTCGTCAAGGGTGGTCACTTACCATTATCAAGCTCTGACTTTACATCGGCAAAGCCCAACGCGTCAGACAGTGAAAAAGTCATTGCGAATGTACTGTACTCTTCGGAATCATCGTCCTTCCACGTATATACTTCCCCGTACCAATCCTCACCACACACACATGGGACAGGCTGTAGTCTTGCCTCGGCCATTGCTTGCAATTTGAGCCGTAAAGACCCCCTGTCTGTTGCTGTCTCGAATGCCATTGATTACGTCGCTGCTGGCATCCGTCTTGCACAAACCCTCGGCCACGGCTCGGGACCGATTGCGCATCTTCACTCGTTGCAAGTTCTGCCATTCGCTCCTGGTTCGTTCGTCAAATATCTGTTGCGTCACGAAAAGGTCCGTCCAGCCTGGAGGCGATTTACGCATCATCCTTTTGTAGCAGGGCTTGCCAGTGGCACCCTGCCTCGCAGATGCTATCGATACTATCTTGCACAGGACTACCTGTATCTTATTCAATTCGCTCGCGCGAACGCACTGGCAGGATACAAAGCATCAGATCTAGACAGCATCGGTGCTGCTGCAGGCATCGTGCTTCACATCCAGCGCGAAACGGCCCTACATGTACGCGAGTGCGAAGAGATGGGACTGACCAAGTCGGAAATGGAAGCCACACAAGAGGATCAAGCCTGCACAGCATACAGCAGGTTCATCTTAGACACTGGGATGCAGCAAGACTGGTTTGCGTTGCAGATGGCCATGCTGCCGTGTCTGCTGGGATATGGCATGGTAGCGGCACGGATAGCCGAGCTACAAAAGCCTCCTCGGACTGAGGTATTCACAGAGGGATCGAAGCTGATCAAGGCTCTCCGAGCGGAGGCTGAGTCGCATGAGGAAGTTCAAGGTTCCGACAATGGCCACGCATCGAACGACGACTCCGCCGCATCTGACAATGCGTACCTGAAATGGATCGGGAACTACACGGCAGACGACTACGTCGAAGCCATAGTCAAGGGCTGCAGTAAGTACTTCGCAAATCATTCCTCAGTGCCACGCTGACAACCGTTAGATTTGGCCGAACAGTACGCCGCAAAGCAGTCGCCCTCCCGCATCGAGGAGCTGGTACAGGTTTTCTTGCATGCCACCAATGTACGTAATCTCATCTGTGTAGCATCTTTGATCTTGCTGACTCGTTCGCGGCAGATGGAGACTGGCTTCTGGGACATGGGCTTGCGCGCCGGTGAGAACTAAAGCGCGGTGGTAAGCTGAAAAGTAGGCATGGAGAAGTCGCTTGACTTTATCAACATGGCATAGCGTGCATTGAGCATCTACGAAAGCGGATTTCACGAGCCGAGGAAATTGGGTATAGATCTCTAGAAGTCCAACTCGTTCCCGCTGTCAAGATGATCTGATGTCTAATGTGTCAAACATTCGTTCCATATGTACATCACCGACTCGATCTGCGGCCGGTATTCTATGTGCCTATCAAAACTGCAAAGAAAATAAAAGGGGGGTATCTAAAAGCTCCTGAAAGCTGCAAACATAAACAAAGACGGAAGTATATCAACGACCATAGTAACCCCCATCACTCTCATTATCCTCATCTCCCTCCTCAGAAGACTCAGCATAATAACACCTATCAAAACCCCAAATCCAATCCGCGCGCTCCGCCTCATCACGCGCAGCGAACAGGTACGCCTTCGTCGCCGCATAAAGCGCAAAGACAGCGACCCTCCCCGCCCGCTGCAGACCAGGCGGTAGCGCGGGGTCGCGATCGACGCGGCTGCGCGCCAGATTCACGGCCGCGAGCTGGTCGCCCGAGGCGCCGGAGTAGACGTGCAGATAGGGTTGGCGGAGTTCGACGAGGCGGCGCTCCCAGCGGGAGTGGTCTGCTGACGGGCAGAGGAGGAGGCCTGATTTGAGGACTGTTGGGTTCTTCGGGACGGAGCGGGCGATGGCTGAGAGCTGTGCTGGGGGTGAGTAGGAACTTTCGCGGGTCGGGCGAGGGCGGGGAGGGGCTCCTGATGCGGGCGCTTCGGTGTTCGTTTGCGAGAGGATTTGAGCTGAGGAGTCCGGGAAGGACTGCCAGAGGTCGAGGCTTTTCTTCATTAGCGAGCGTTGGGACTCGGAAAGCTCGTCGTCGTTGATTCGCCGGAGCGGCTGGGAGGGTACCTCGTCGATGGGAGACTCGATGTCGTGAGCTCGACGATATGTGTCCACTATGGAAGCCCGCTGACGCCGCTTATACATGTCCATATAATCTCGAACAAGCGACACGCCGCGAGGGCTCCAAGATTCGAGCAGCTCCTCGCCTTTCACGTACGTATCCTGCGTACCGAGGCGCCAGAGATCTTCGACCTTTCGAGAGGCCAGCGGTTTGATTGTCAAAGAGAAAACCGCCGTGCTAGACCGGACCACTCGTTCTGAGGTCCAGAGCGAGGAGAGTAGCGACTGTGGCCGAACATAAGATCGTGATCGCATCTGTACCGACAAATCCATGGTGATTGGTAGAGCCTTAGCTAGCTTGACCGACTCCATCTCCCAACAGAGCGTCATCTTGACCCGCAAGCCTTCCGCAGTCGGGCGGTTGAGCAGAAGCGACGCATGCGCGCCACTATCCCACTGTCCTACCAGTCTCATGTTCGTCGCATAGTCTCTGTTAGTTCTGATGATGGGCGTTTCGACAATGCTCAACGGAACGTCAACCTGCCCGTTGTTCATGTCCGTCACTTTGCCGCTACCGTCTATCAATTGTAACCTGCCAACCCTCGCTCCTGAGACACCCGTCCAAGGTACGCGAGCCCCAGAAGTGCTTGTCATTTCGATAACGATCCTGCGCTGCAGACCCTGATGAAGTTGAAACGCACCGCCATCCATCGGGTTGTTCTGCATCACCTCAATAGGTTGGTATGTTCCGTCCTCTCCAATCTCCTGGATTTGTACGCGAGCAAACATGTCGTGGTGTTCCTGGTTGTAGAATTCATGTTCGCCGAGCCGAGCTCGTCGTCTCTTGCGAGGATTGACCGGAACGCCATCACGCATATCGTCCCAGCTGAGTAGTTTGTCGAGGTGCATTGACGAGGCTTTTGCAAAGAGCGAAATACGCAAGCAAGAATCCAGAGGGCTATCAGTGGATAGACTCATGCTGTGCACACTGTCAAAGTGGACGGTGCCTTCGTCAAAGTTGGAGACCATCTGGGTCGTGGTGGCTCCATCCTCCTCGGACGAGATGCCAGGGAAGAAGAGCTGCGCGTGCACATTTGTACCTTCGCGTTCAGGGAATCCAGCGAAATCATGCATGACCACGTTGAATTTCAGAGTGGACGCAGGTGCTTCTGCCGACGATGGTTCGAGTGATAGCCGAACCACACCGACGATTGTGAAAGTGTATGGAGAGTAGACATCCAGAACGAAATCCTGAACTCTGCATTCAAAGACAGCGGCAAGCGGTATATCGGCGTCCCCAATCCGAGTGTACTCTGGCAGGCATGGCTCGGAAAAGGGATTGTCCAGCTTGAAATGCTGCAGATACTCAGGCCTGTCAATGTACTGGTACATCTGCCTCATCGACCTTATCCGAGCATGGAGCTTCTCCAGAGACCAAATATGCGCCACTGAGTGCCGGAAATCGATGACACGCACCACCACGCATGGCTTGCGATTGGTTGAGAGATGAGCATCATCTTCAGAGCTAACATCGTTAAGCACGAGATCATAAGTCGAGCCGAAAGAGTGCCCATAGTCGGCCACACCAAATTGGAAGACGACGTTCTTGTCCATGCGATGACCCATAACTTGCGCTTCCTTGAGTTCGGCTGCATTTTGCAGGACCGCAGCAGCCATCGTGACATACCGCTGCCGCTTCCAGTGTTCGCAGATCCTTTTCACAAGCGCGAATTGCTTCTCCGTCAAACCTAGAGGATGGCTGGAACGTTCGGTTTCTTTCTGAGCGAATTCCGCAATTTGGCGTTGATGTTCCTCCTTCTGGGCTTGCAGTCGCTTCTCCATCTCTTCCTTCATGGTCATGAGAGTGTCCTCCATCTGTTTCTTCTCCGCGCGAATCTGTTCGAGCTCTACACTGGAAGACTCGGCGTCCTTGAGCTTGGCGTTGAAGTCATCTTTCTGCTTCTCAAGCTGTTCCTGCATCTGATCCCTGGCCATCTTAAGCTTGTCGTCTTCTTCCAAAGCCTGTGGAGTCGACGGCATGGTGAGTACTGTGTCGAGTGAAAAGTTGTCCTGCTGCTTTTCACGTACCGCCCAAGAATTCTGGGAATCAGACTCGTCGTCGGCGACGCTATCCATAAGACGACTTTCTGGTCTGCCTCGGCGGACTGCACGCACCCTCTGCAAGTCCTCGAACAAGACTTCAAGCTCATCATCGGTAAGGTTAGAAACTTTCTGATCTGACCCAAGGATCGCCGAGATGGCTTCTTTTCTTGCAAACGTCCAGTCCGAGTCTCTTGGGTTGCCTCGAAACGGAATTGGCGATGCATTGAACGACCTCTCCTTGTCCATCTCTGACTCTGTCCGAGAAGCCCTTGAGATACTACTCAGAGATCTGTCGTGCCCGGGTCGAATTGATGGCGAATCAATAGAGTCTGCAGCAATGGAATGCTTGAGCCGACTGCCTTCCTCTGCTCTTTCCGCTCTCGCCTCTTCCGGGTGATTGAATCTGAAAATGTGAAAATCGCCAAGAATTATACGGAACCCTGTTCGCAGTCGCTTCGGCTGTTCAATTCTGATACCATTCACCATCACGGCCGCATTCTCCTTGGGCACCACACTGACGATTCCGTCCACGTTTTCGAACGCGCAGTGATCGTGCAGGATCTTGGAACCGTTCAACCTAATATCTGCTGATTGCGCCGTGTCGACATTACCGACAGTCGTTGTACCAGGTTTCAAGTTGTAGACGAGGCATTCTGCCAGTAGAGGATCGTCACTGAGATTTACCAAGTGTGGCATTCGCTTCGGTGTGGAGAGACCAACAAATCCTTTCTCGATGCTGATTCCCAGCTCCTCGAGGGCAGCTTCTCTTTCCTTGTGAACTTGCTCAGTCTTTTGCAATTTCTCCTCCCAAGTCTGGTTGAGGTCAGAGTACAGCTTTTCGGATTGGCTTAGTTGTTCTGCGATCTCGGCTTTGGAAACTTTCTTGGTGGACCCATCAGCCTGTATGATGGAGACAAATTGTTGATCTAATGGAGTTCCAGCTGGATATTGCTCCTGTACAGGACCTCCTTCGACCGGACCGCCGGTCAACTTTGCACGCAACTGCGCGAGCTCTTCCTTCAATTCTCGGATCATTCTCGCATTTGGATCCTCGTTCACGACGGCATGATTCTTGATCCGCTTGGCCGAATCTGCATATCGTAAAGTGGATAGTGTTTCCTCAAAGTTGATGTCAGCTGGTGAGATGGCGGCAATCATTGCGGTCAAGCTGTTTCCTCCAAGCGAGTCTTTGAGGAGCCAAGTAAGAACCGAGTCGCGGTATGGCACCATCGAGCCGGTCTTCTTCTTGCCAGTTGAAAGATCGGCTAGCGCAGCGATGACTCGGCCAAGAGTAGAGAGGGATCTGTTGATCTCGGCACCTTCTTTTAATCTTGCGCCGGTCGCTCCAGTCGAAGTAGCCCGTTCTGATCCTGCCAGATCCACAAGACTGATCTTAGCCACCTTTTCGGTGTCCATGTTAGTCTCGCTATCGTGCCGGCGTTGAGTGAGGGTCAATGTGAAGACAGCATGCGACCGACTGCTGGTTTCGTTCATGTTGGTAGCAGCCACAGTTCTGGCTTTATTGCCTTCGTCCATCAAGTTCTCTATCTCAGGAAATGATCGCACCACAAGTTTGGCCAGGTCCTCAACGTAGGGGCCGGTAGATGGATGCTCTCGCACTTTGAGGTTCCCTTTCGTTGCCGGGTTGAGAAGATCGCGCACTTTCTCGTTATAAGTTTCCAGATATGACACCTCGACAGTACATGCGAGATTTGGATCTTTCTGTATATCACCAATCCGCTCAAACATATTTCTGCAAATCTTGGGGATGACACCTTCTTCGGGCCCGTAGCCCATCATGCTGTACGATTTCCCGGATCCCGTCTGGCCATAGGCAAAAATGCAGTTGTTATAGCCTTGAAACGCATTGTCCAACAAAGGCTTTCCTAAGTCTGCAAACAGGTCATCTTGGCCCGCGAAGTTTGGATCGTTCCGGTTGAAAGACCAGTAGCTCTTGTCGAATGCAAAGGTCTTTGTACCTTCGAGGACCGCTTTGTTCGACTTGGATTTTGGGTCGGTAGGAGCGAATGGTGTCAAGACCGTCTGGGTATCTTTCATTTGAACGATACATCTTGCTTTCCGCTCAAGTTCTGCCGGATAGATTAGCAGTGACTCCTATGATGAAAAGCCTCGAGTAGCTTCTGACCTCTATTATTGAACGGCCTCACGCGTACCACGACCTTGATGTTCCCGCCTGGTCCTCCTCCACCGCCTCCTGCGATCCCGTTCGCTGCCATAGCGAGCGGTCTGGCGGACGGACTAGATCGAGAGTGATGGGTGGCGCATGGATGCGAGAGCACACCGCAACAGTCAGTGCGGACGCGCGACTTGTTGGGCGCTTGCTGGAAACGCAGTAGTATCTGGTCGCCGAATAAAATTGGTCGCGCCGCGAGCTCGAGGTCGGTGGCATGAGATCGATTGTTGATGGTCGGGCTTGGCGCGGCGGCAAAAGTCCTGTCCGCCGCGGAGGTCGAGGAAAGGTGCTCGGTGTTGATTTATTATATATATTGTCAAACGATTAGCTGTCAGGTACGGTTTTGTCTCTCGGATGTCGAATTGACGGAGAGCAATATTTTTCGACATTTGAACGATCGATGGCGAGCGATATGTTCAGACCGCCGGTGAATCGCACCATGAAGGTGCTGGACCGGTCGTTTTTCCAGAAAAGAATTCCGTTGTCCGCTCTCCGGGTGCTCGATCATAGAAACATAAGCAAAGTCAGGACGGAACTCGATCGAAGCAAGGATATATTTACTCTGGCACGCTACCAGAACATCCAAGCAGATCTCTCAGAGGGCAAGCTTGGTCACAGATGCGTGCTACTGAGGCCAGAGATCAATGCGCAGGGTAGGATCATTGCCCCAATATGATAACATTCGGTACCTTACTTCTTTTGTGGTAGGTCAACCATGGCCGTGGAGTGCCAAAGTGCAGGAGCTCGAGACTGCAGACCTGGTCAAGCTCGTTCCCTTCGAACTGCATCTCGACTACAAGTACTGGTCCTATGCCGAGCTCGCCGAAGCAATACTTCCCAACGCGGATACGGAAGATGTGCCGTCGAGTTTCCAGAATGTCGGCCATGTTGCACATGTGAACCTCCGGGATCAGTACAAGCCATACAAGCACATCATCGCGGAGCTAATTGTAGACAAGAATGCAAGTGTCACTACCGTCATCAATAAGATCGACGATGTCGGTGAGGAGAGCGAGTTCCGTACATTCAAGTACGAAGTGCTTGCGGGTCCGGACGACCTCAATGTGGAATTGAAGGAACAGAACTGTATATTCAAATTCGATTATTCCAAGGTCTACTGGAACAGCCGATTGAACACCGAGCACGAACGAATGGTGTCCCTCTTCAAGGACGGCGAAGCGGTATGCGATGTGATGGCCGGCATTGGACCTTTTGCTCTTCCAGCTGCGAAGAAGAAAGTGTTTGTGTGGGCCAACGACCTAAATCCAGAAAGTTACAAACACTTGACTGACGGGATTGCTCTCAATAAGGTCGATCGCTACGTCAAAGCATCGAACGAGAATGGCCACACATTCATCAGAAATGCTGCCTTGCAACTCGCCCAGACGGATTACCAAGCCACCGAGGCTGTGCCTCTATCAAATACGAAGCAGACCAAGACGACAGGCAGCTCGACGAAGAAAGTCGAACCCCAGACACGAGTGCAACCGAAGCACTTTTCGCACTATGTAATGAATCTTCCAGCATCGGCAACAGACTTCCTGCCTGACTTTGTGGGCTTGTACAGCGATATGTCGGAGCATGGCGAATCCGAGGCAAAGATGCCCATGATCCATTGCTATTGCTTCGAGGGGAAAAGCGATGACAATATTGAACAAGGAATTCGGATCTGCGAATTGATCTCCCAGAAAATAGGGTTCACAATCACGCCAGAAACCCCAGAAACCACAATTTACGACGTAAGAGACGTGGCACCCAACAAGCGCATGTTCTGCGCATCCTTTCGACTACCAAGAGAGGTTGCGTTTCGAGACCGGACCGTGTGACGCGAGCCCAGCGAGAGGATTTTGATGCATCTGCAGTTTCACTCTCCGATCACATACGTGCAACCGTCCGAGCCCATCCACACTTCATGTCGGCGACCAGCTTCGACATCGACCACCGCCCCGGGACCGAACGTCTCCTTTTTGGGGGACTCGTCGTCCGGGAAAGAGATGGTGAGATGGCCTCGGAGAATGAGATGGGTGGTCAGACCTGTGTGTTTATGTGGTGGATAGTAAGCGTTTCTGCGGCGCGTCAGCCCAAGATGGCACTCCGGATCTGCAGCAGTAGTGGCACTGACGGTCTGTCGGTCCAAGTGAAGACATGACTGAAGTTCTTGCCGGCTTCGGCTTCGGCCTCTTTCTGCGACGACCACATGGTGTACGCGGTAGTGTGCGAAGGCGATAGGAGGAGATATTGAGGCTGAGAAGGTTGAGTGGGTGCGGGGATGTGAGACCAGGAAACAGGCGGGGCACAGTCGGGCACATTCCTGTTTCCATGCCTGCCTTGCTGAGCAGCGAACGTAACCTCATGTCGCCGCATACCTCACCTCATTTTGGTATTCCTGTAGCATTATTCCACGAATCTTTCCTCTCGGAAAATTATTCTGCCAAAATTTGCATCCCTTGCACTGCAATTGTGCGTGCAATTATCTCCTGTCGAAACACGGTCTCGATGCTACAGAGTTGATAGTACACAGAAACAGCTCCATCAAATATAGGCCGATCTTGTCTTATTGGTGGCATAAAAGCTATACAACCATGTTCCACCACAAGGGGATCACAGAATATGCTGAAACGCTTGGGCTTGACCCAAAGCAATTCGATTCGCCAGACCTCAATGCGCAAGCTCCAGCAGATCAATTGGATATCAGCCATCCGCTGTCACATTATTTCATTTCTAGCAGCCATAACACATATCTTTCCGGCAATCAGCTGTATGGCAGGGCCAGTCCCGAAGAATATCAAAAGGTCGTTGACCAACAATCTCGATCACGGACGCTACTGACTCAGCTTCAGGTGCTACAACGAGGTTGCCGATGCATCGAGATCGATGTTTGGGACGGCGATCAACGCAAGTCGTCCGACAGCTCTAGTGATGATGACCAACACAGCAAGCAGCCCGCCAAAGCAGTCGATCGTGTCAGAAGATGGAGACCTGACCGCATCGAGCCTCGAGTCCTCCATGGCCACACGGCTACAAAGGAATGCTCTTTCCGTGACGTTGTCGAAACAATAGGGCTATATGCGTTCGCGAACAGGTCAGTGCTCGACGTTATGCTTCAGTGGTTTGGCAGCTACTGATGTCTGCAGCGATCTCCCCGTCATTGTTAGCCTGGAAATTCACACTTCTCATGAGCAACAATCAATCATGGTGGAAATTATGAGGGAGTATTGGTCTGATTATCTCGTTGACAGTACTGGATGTGACAATGCAACGCCACTACCGAACCTGGAGGCACTTCTCAGGAAAATTCTAATCAAGGTCAAGTACTCAGACCCTAACGCCAGCTCCTCCAAAGACTCGGACCCGCACGCCACTCATGCAATGGACTCACCCTGCAAAGAGACTTCGCAAGTGTCCGCGAACAAGGGCAAAATCATACCGGAGCTAGGTGGCATGGGGGTGTACACCCGCAGCTGTCACTTCTCCAGTTTCGATCAACCAGAAGCCAAAGTTCCCACTCATGTCTTCTCCATGTCGGAACAGAAGATAAGCAGCCTCTCTGCAAAGGAGCCGGCAAAGCTGTTCAGTCACAACAAGAACTATATGTTAAGGGCATATCCAAAAGGCGCCCGTATAACCTCTTCAAATCTCGATCCCGCCCCGTTTTGGCGATTGGGTGTTCAGATCGCCGCGCTAAATTGGCAATACATTAACGAAGGCATGATGTTGAATCATGGTATGTTCGAAGGAACCAACGGGTATGTGCTCAAGCCCAGCGGATATCGCGATCCAGCACATCAGACCATGGAAACGGCAGCGGAGACAGGGACACTTGATCTGACTATCGAGCTATTTGCCGGAGCAAATCTCCCCTTGGAAAACAAGAAAGTCAAGGCCTATGTCAAATGCGAATTACACGTCGAGGAGGATGAAGATGCCAAGAATATTCATCTTCCCGCTGACGGCAAATCCAAGGATGGCCAGTACAAGCGACGATCTACTACAGCAAAGGAAGGCCACGATCCCGACTTTGGTGGACAGAAGATGTACTTTGCTGGCATCAAGCAAGTCACTCAGGATTTGACTTTTGTGAGGTTCAAGGTACTGAACGACGAAGCCTTTCATCGTGATGGACTGGTTGGTTGGGCTTGTTTCCGCCTGAGGAGACTAAAAGATGGGGTGCGGCTCATTCACATCCTTGACGACGAAGGCAGAACTACTTCTGGCAGGCTATTGGTGCGGATATCAAAGAAGTTCACCCCGAATCGATAGGTGGTGGTCGAAAGTACAGTCGAAGTTCCCAGGCATCGGAGCCTGAAACCCGCCTCAAGCCAGAGTCGAGATCTGCAGGTGTGGTATAGACGAAAGTGGATGGGGTGGATCATTGAGGTGCCTTCTGTGGAGTCGTGTGTGTATACGGGAAGAGGTGCCCACGAGATGGAAAAGGAAAGAGCCCGTCCACGACTTCCCCGGCTTCAATGAGCGACTTCCTCTTACTCCCAAATGAAGTATGACGAATTAGCTATAAATCTTCAGCTTTCTTTTTTCCTTGCTTTTCTCGACTTATTATCTCCCTCTCGGTAAACTGCTGAATCCCCACCGTACGCTCAAATCACTTCATTGTCGCTTTACTTCTACAGTCAAGCATCACAACCAGCCCATCATCTTCCCACTCAGAATGTCCAACACCAGCATCACATCTTCTCCCGTCAAGGATGCCGCCACTCCGAGAGTTCTCTCCCACAAAAAGTCCCAGTTCGAAGTCGACAAAGCCAAAGTCGGTAGTCTATGCCTTTCGTGTCTTCATCGCTGACGATCCCAGAAAACTGAAGACATCGCCCAACATATCAGGGCTCAAATCTTCGCGCACTTTCAGGATTTGGCTACTCATGTATGCCTCTCCGTCGTGTACATAAGGCAAAGAGAGGGGCTGACGGCATTAGCAAGCCGATGCTTTGAAAGCGGCCAAGTCGGCGAACCCTGGGATCACCGATGCTCCTGATGAGTGCATTCAAGCTGATACTCAGAAAATCGCGGCTGCGAATGCCGAGGTGGTGAATCGATTGACAGAGGAGGCTATCATGAAGCACAAAGATGTTATCGAGAAGATGCACGCCGAACATAGGGCCGCTGGTCCTGGCAATGTTGCTGGGCATGAAATTGCTGAGCACAAGGCGTGCATTGACTGTGGAGGTCGGGCTGGACATGAGATTGGCGATGAACAAAAGGCGGCTATCGAGCACAAGGAGGCTGCTGAACCGAAGGAGGCTACTGAGCACAAGGAGGCTACTGAGCACAAGGACGCTGCTGATCTCAAGGCAATTGAGGAGCACAAAGGCACTACTGAGCACGAGCAAGCTGCTGATCATAAAGTTGATGCTCACCCGGATGTTGTTGGGCATGCGGTCGCCAAGCTCAAGGAGGCTGCTGAGCATGAGGGAGGTGACGAGCACAAGGGGGATGTTGAACGCAAGGTTGGTGCTGAGCACAAGGTTGATGCTGAGCATTGAGTCGAGAGGTCACCAGAGTGGAGGAAAGGCTCCTGTTGCACTTTGTTTGGGATGAGAAGGGCCAGTGGACATTCTGCTGGTAGACTGATGGTAGTGGTTAGTCAACAGCGTTAATGAATATATGATACTACGCCTCTTGCCGCTTGGCACCCTTTCGCTAGTGTGATGACAAAAAGTTTCAAGGGATGTGAATGGTAACTTTTCCAAATACAAGGGAACCACGGCTCATCATAAAGTTGTGGTTTTGTATAATAGCTACAGAGAGGGCCGAGTCTACCATGTCCAGTGCTATAACGCTCCCATGCACACCAGCTCGAAAGAAGAAAAGTAATTTCGTATTTCATCATCAACGAAAAGCGCTATGAACCAAAATGTTTCTTGATCTGCGCATCGACCTTCTGCGCCTCATCGACAACCTGGTTAAGCACGTGGCGATCACGATCGCTGACGTGGTGCACTCCGGGCTCCTTGAGACAAGCCCAGTTGCCCTTGACCCACCACCACGAGGGGGCCTTTTCGAGCTCCTTCTCCGACTGCATCCACCAGTGCGTGAGAGTGGCGTAGCCGTTATCCGGGTCGCCTTTGTCCTCGTATATGCCGCCGTTGAACCAGAAGGGGTTCTCGCCCGTGTGGTCGACGTGCAGCATGTGCTTGCCGCAGATCTCGACCGCGTCGCCTTCTTTGAAGTCCGTGACCGTAGTAGCGCCTTCTTCTGCGTTGAGGTTGGCCTTGCCCATTGTCCCGGCGTACCAGGGTGGAAATGAGTATGGGGCGCCGCATAGCTCCATGGCGATCCAGTATGCCTCCTTGTCGCCGTAGTAGATGGGGTGCGTGTACTCGTCTCGTATGCTCTTGGTGTTCATCCAGGTCGCGAAGACGAGACCGAGCCAGGTGGCGACGCGGGACTTATCCAAGGCGACGAGGCCGGAGTCGGCTTCGTAGTGCGCCTTCTTTGACCAGAACAGCGAGTGCCAGGTAAGAAAGTCGGAAGCGGTCCTGTTACTCTGCTGCAGTTGCTCTTGCAAGAAGTTCTGCTTTTCGTCGCTTACGCTGGCGGAAGCGCGGTCATGGTAGAATAAGGCACCGGTCTTGTGGAGGTCGGGATTGACTTCGAAAAGATCGTCCGGGTTCCGCAGAAAGATAGCATCAGCGTCAATGAGCAAGGTCTTGGGAAAGGGAGTAGCCAGCAGAGCAAATGGTTTTGATGCCCAGCCGCTATCGACAAGATCTTTCTCCGCTTCAGGGAAATACTTGATGAGGTCGATGAAGGATATCTTATCCCCAAGGGTGCCTATTATATCGCGCTCTTTCGGCTGGAGGTCTCTGTCGCCGGCATATGCTATGGCGATTGGAACCTTGGAATTGAGAACATTGCGCAGGTTGGTGATGAGGTGGCAGGCCAGGCGGTAATTGCCTGAACCGACACTCAACACTATGCCGACCTGGTGAGGCGAAGTCCAGCCAGTCCAAGGGGTATCAATCTTCTCGAGAGAGCCTCCAAGAAAGGGATAGGTCTTGAGCAGGGCATTGAGGAAATCATGCTTGGGCACATCAGGGTGCGCGACGAGTTCATTGCCCCATTTGATCAGCTTTGCCGTCTGCTGTCCTTGAAGACCCCACTCATTATTCGCGTACTGGCGGTCATGACCGTCACTGAAGGTTTGCGTGATGTGAGAGGTTGCGCGGCCGTGCCAGATATCGGTCAGATGCCGCTGGGTAAGCAGAAATATGAGTGAGATGATGGCGACCAAAAGCAGTATCTTTCTAGTTGTTGGAGTGAGCTTCACCGACGCGAGAGTCGCCATGGCTGGCCAAAGAAGGCCGCCCTTAGCGATCGGAACGCTGTCAAGTTGGACGTAGACAAAGGTGTCGAGGCGGAGCAAGGTGGGAGGAATGAGAGAGGACGGGGTCGGACAAGAAGCAGCGGGGGTTTCGGAGGATGCCTGACGCGACCGTTGGAGTGCAGCGCAGGCAGACTGGATATGGATGCGACGCGATAGATTGCTGGATCAGAGATTGACAAAGGAGATTTAAAGAGAGAAGGCAAGAAAGAGGCATAGGCATAAGCAGCGTGCCAGGATGCAGTGGAGCACAAAATCGCGGAGGCAAGGAGATTGGATATATTGTTTTCTTTTAGTCCGGTCGACTTTGTTGGCGGCAGGCAGTCGTCGACTTTGGGGTTGTGGGGGCGCAGAGCATCACCTCCGTCGAACCTGTCCCCGTCTCTCCCCGTCTGTCCCCGTCTATCCAACCATCGGCTCCCAACATGAAACGCGCCATAAGCAGAGGAAGCCATGACTCGCGGCTCCTTAGGTTCTCAACTATCACTTCCACCTCGAGAGATTATCACCCTGCCGCCTGTGCCTGCTCGCACTCACACTCGCTGTCACACGCATACCTCAGTGCGATTGGCCGCGATCATGTTCGCACGCGCTGCCAGCGCTTAGATAGCCAAGAGCGCACAAATGCAACGCCATGCTATGCGGTCTCCCGCCGAGGCTGATGTGCATCGGCCATTTGTACTCCAGTAACCATCTCTACGACGAATGCTATTTCCGCCTTCCGGTAGGCTGCGTGGTGTACGATCTGGACTAGTATAGACCGTGTACCGGGACGATTATGATGTTGTTTGTCCCACATGTCTCATTTTTCCCTCTTGCTTTGACTCGATTTGTTTGGAAAGCAACAATCTCTGCCTAACATGCTTCCCGGCCTGATATTCATTTTCTTCAGCTCTTGCGTTGCCGTTCTCGTCGTTCAAGACTCTTGGATCACTCCGTCACTGCCGGACCTGAGTGTCGTGATCACAGATGGAGAACAGTATATACTCGAATGGAACTCGACATTGCTTGAATGGTTTCCTCAATACTCTCCAGAGTCCAATCCCACAAATGTCACCCTCTGGGTCGCTGCCACGCAGTACTCCTACGCCCACATAGTCGCGGGTAGTCTATTCACTAGAAGAAAAGTCACGCGCGGAGACTGACATGAGCAAGAGTTTATCGATATCACCCAGGCTCGACAGGTGCCGTGGCTCGCATACCTACCGGCAGATGAGTACAACGAGGAACCGTATTGGAACTTCAGATTTGCACCGGCCAATCTGACAAGTCTGGATGGCGCGCTCAGACAGGAAGTTGACAGTCCTCAATTCATCTACAGACCACGCATCACTCTTCCTGCAGGCAATCTTCCAACCTCCATTGTCTCTTCGCCGGTATCGATATCTTCCACAATGACTGCCTCTTCGTCTTCTTCGTCTTCGATTAGCTCGACCACGGCATTAAGTGACGAAGGAGCCCCATCAACAACATCATCAACATTGCCATCAACACCGGTGCCAACGACGTCTGCAAAAGCTGGAGGTGGGAGGCGGTCAAGGGCTCTCAGCGTTTCCGACGGCGCAATTGCCGGCATTGCCATCGGCGCATTAGCAGGTATAGCGCTAGTCGTTGCAGTATTCATTCTGATTGTACGGCTGCGAAGACAAACACATGGACTGCATACGGATCAGGGTCGAACTTCGGCTTTCTCGGCTCCCCCTTCGTACCATCCCAGCTCATATTCGATGAGAGGCGATACCCTTTGGCCTTACTACGCCGCAATGCCCTCAGGATATTCACAGCATCACCATCATCCCCTACAACAGACGGACCATGCCTCCGTGGTCGAGGGCGCGTACGAGCTGGGTGGTCAGGAGGCTCAAGAGCTCAGCCCGGACAATTTCACCACATCGAGCATTCAGGGAAGTGGTGCTGATGGGCAGCATGGAACTCTGAAGTGAGCATTGATCTGTGATATTCTGGTATCTGGGCATTCATTGTGAAAACATTTATCATATTCCGATAAGGTCAACACGAGGGATCTATAAAAATCGTCGAGATAAATCAAATGCGGACTGAGTATTGGAACATTTGCTAGCCGACCTTCTCTTTACTAAGCCCTGAGTGTCTCAGCTCAGCACTTTAAGGCCCTACTCCCATAAGGACGTGCTCCGGTAGGTAAAACAGTAGGGCCCACTGCTGAACATGGATCTGCAGGGATGGCGGGGAGGAAGATGGATTGTAGGCCTCGATGTGTTGAAGTCACTGTTGGTGCGCATTTGCGAGACAGGCTGGCTCTGGACGCATGGCCCTTCGCAAGATATGAGCATTCGAAGGGGCGCGAGGGTCGGCCATTGTTGCTATTCCTTGCTCGGGCTGCGGAATCAGCCAGTAGCCGGGGCGCGATCTGCAGCGCGGCATGCACCGCTTTGTCCAGCGTGCGCCCGACGCTAAACCCCAAGCGTTTAAGGGCTTACTCGCATGGTGCATTTCTAGTCATTTCTTGCTGCAGATCGCCTGTTTCTCCGTCGAATGATTGAGGCGGGGCAAGCTATTATTGTGCCTTCAGCAAGACATGGCCCCCGAGGCTCCGCCTCCGTGCCCCGAACGGCAATGGCAATGGCAATGGCCCGATGCCACGATGCATAGCTGTATGAGTTGGCAGGCCACCACTAGACCATGTCCCACCATGTCCCACCGCTTGCCCATCATATCCCAGCCCATCGCCGACGCTAGTGCCAGCTCCTCATATTGACCGTGCCCCCCCCGGTTCCCCCAATAGCTCAAAGGTGACACGCACCGCTTGACAGCTAGCAAGCCTAGACGAGACGGTCCGATCTCCTCACTTGAATCTCACCTCTTATCTGCATCTTGCTTCGTTCTTCCTTTATTCGCACGTCTCTTTCGTCCGTTGAGTTCCCAGCTCACATCCAATTGCTCACGCGCAAAGCGCTTCTTCGTAATCGCTCCTCCTTCGCCATGCGGTCACTCGCGCTCTCATTTCTCTGCTCCCTCGTTGCGGCCCAGCAGGTCGTCCAGGACAGTTGGATTGCTCCATCTTTGCCCGACCTCGGCACGACCATTACTGAAGGCGAGCAATATACCCTCACTTGGGACGAGACGTTGCAGAACTGGTTTGGCCAATATGCTCCCGAGGCTTCTACTACCAATGTCACGCTATGGGTCGCCGCCGTCCAGCTATCGTTTGCCCACATCGTCGAACGTGAGCATCAGCAACCAAACAATGCTGCCAGCAACACTGACATGATCTAGAATACGTCGACGTCACCCGAACCAGGCAGATCACATGGAATGCCTCACTTCCCGCCAGCGAATACGCTCAAGATAAGAATTGGAGCTTCAGATTCACTCCAGCAAACTTCACCAAGCTCGCAAACGACCATGACAACGAAGTAGACAGCCCTCAATTTATTTTTAAGGCTGCTTCAACCACCGCCTCGTCATCATCTGCTACTTCGACTACGACTACTTCCTCTGCAACGTCCGCCACTTCCGCATCACCGAGCCCTACCGGCAAGGGAGGCTCCAAGAAGTCTTCATCAAGCTTGTCTGGCGGCGCGATCGCCGGCATTGTGATCGGGGCGCTCGCCGGTGTCGCTCTGGTCGCCGCGCTCTTCTTCTTACTGTTCCGTCTGCGCCGGAGAGATTCCAACGAGAGAGGGGCCGCACCGCAACAGCAGAAGTTCTACAACGAGACATCGTCATACGGCCCTACATCTCCATCGATGGGTGGCGCCGACAGTGTTCAGCCGTACTACGCAGCGGCGCCTCTGGAGCACCAGCAACCCATCCAAGAAGCGCCATACTCGGACGCACCCCATGAGCTCGCTGGGAACGAGGCGCAAGAGCTCGACTCGAACGACATCAAGCCTCCGGGCGGTGGCACCAACACGGGTGCCTACGAGCCATACCGGTCACCGAAGTAGAGCGTGACAGAGCTGGTCAGCCAGGCGTAGCGGCCATTATGTTTATAGCCTCCACTGCAGGACAGAGTAAGGAAAGGGACTTTCGCAGAGATACCATCATAGGGAGGGACACGGTTCATTTGTTTTCTGCATTGGGAAATGGAGTCACAATCTCAGCACAGTATCCAAGGGCGTCGATCGTCAGCGTTTATTATAGAGCTCAATTGCCATCTATCAAATCCATTTACTACCACACTGTGATGACTCTCCGCAAGAGCAAAAGGCAAGACGAGCGAGCGAGCAAGCGAGCGACTTGAAAGCCGGCATCTGACCCATAAGGCGCGCCTGAAAATGCAAGTACAAGACTCAGAGGGGGCACACGAGCAGACCATCCACGCGAGTGGAGAGTTCTGAGGACGAGGCTGTATGCAGTACGACGTGAGATGCGGGCCCGGCCAATGAGTCCGGCCCCTCGAGGCGGGGGAGGGTACAAGAATGTATTGGCTTATGATGCCCCAACATGCAGCAAGGGCAAAAAGGCTGGATCGTCCCTTCGTGCGTACATTACCAGTAGTCCAGCCTTGTCCAGCACCTACAGAGTCTAGACTAGAATTCCAAATATGGGGGGGGGGGGGTTTTATACCAATCAATTATCTGTTTGCCCGAGGGGGTATGTATAGAGTAGAAAAAGGGCGGAACATGTATGTATGCCGACAAAGAAACCAGTCTATGATGTTGATGATGCTGAAGAGAGTGGGTATCCATCCTGACCTGACCGCTGACCATGTTACTAAACCTAGAGTGATGCATGCTAATGACAAAAGAAAAGTGTCTGCCCAAAAGAGGCTATATCTTGGTCTTTCTATCACCACCTTCGTCCGGTGGCGAGGGTGGTGGCGAGTCGGATCCTCTGGTTAGGCCATCCATACGAATCACCCACTTCATCCTCGCCAACACATCGGTCATCTGTTCGGCGAGCAAGTGATTATCCTTCTCGCGAGTCTCGATCGCGCCGTATGCTATGGCTGCGTTGTTCCCTAGTCGCTCTACCTCTGCGTTCTTCTGCGCCTCAAAGCGATGCCACACGCTGACCAGGTCTTGGTGCAACTTACGCATCCGCTCCGTTTCTTGTCGCATCTGGTTGCATACGATGTCCAGCCGGGCTAGTCGCTTGCGATCCTCGTCTCTATCGTGGTTGAGATCTCGTAGCGTCCTACTCGTTGTGGAAATACGCAGGCGGTATTCCCGCGACAGCTGCTGGTGCGATGTCTGCAGGATCTCGGCGTGGACTGTCGCATGTCGTGCCTTTTCCCTCTCTTGCTGCAATTCTTTCCGATTGGCATCTAGCGTCGTATCCCTCTGCTGCTCTGCCTCTGTGGCCCTGGCTTCGGCGGCTTCCCGCTTTGTGCGCTCGGCTTCCAACTCTGCCTTGAGCTCCTCAATCTTACGGTCGCGTCGTGTGATAATATTATCGTCCATCGACTTGATGTTGGTCAACCGCGCATTCTCCGTCTCGAGTGCCTCCAGCTTCGGCTTCTGTGTGTTGACTGCCCGTTGCAGCTCTTCCCTCTTTGCAATCTCGGCCTTGATCTCCCTGCGCAGGCGGTCGTTCTCCGCCATGAGTCGCTCAATCACCCGGCCAGACTTTCCTAGTCCTGCGCTGCCCAGGCCAGTACCGCCAATCCACGGCGAGGAGTCGCTTCGGGGCGAGGACGCAGCAGTCCTAGGAGATGAAGCGTCGACGTTCAGTTCCATGGCAAGTTGCTTGGGGTTATTTGTGCTGAATATGGTGATCCTAGCACCATTGTCCAATCGGGGTGAGTCTCCTCCCGTGCGATTGAGGAGCGCCGCGGACGACGAGCGTCGGGACGGAGTACTGGTGAGGCCTAGAGCACCTTCGAGATTTAATATCAAACCGAGATCGTGAGCCGGGAGTTGTGACAAGTCTGGATTGCAGGTCAGTGACATGGACATGCCGGTGTCAACAAAGCAATTGCTGCGGTGAGGCAAAGCGTGGGCTTGTGTTGTGTTGTGGGGCGGTGCGGGATGGGCGGTGATTAGAATGACGAAAAAGAGAGGAACGTAAACCCACCGGAAAGCCTACGGTTCAAATGGAGCGCGTCGTGGTGTTGCTGGCTCATCTGCTGGCTCATCTGCTGGTGCTGGTGCTGGTGCTGCTGGTGCTGCACAGACCCATGCCTCGAACTCATCCTGGACCGGCGCCTTTCCCTTTTGATGTCGAGTGGCCTGAGACGCTGAGACGCTGAGACGCGGCGAAGAGTGGGACGGGGGCAGGGGACGCTGCAGCAGTAGCAGTAGCATCAGAGTCAAAAAAGAACGGAATAGGAAATTGGAAATACAAGCAGTCTCGTCTCTTGATCTCTCTCATCGCTTGTCTCTTGTGGCGGGCAAAACGGCTTGTCCTCTTTGGATGTTCGCCCACCGCCAGCGCCCGTTGTTGCACCAACGCCCATGAATTTCCTTGACCTCTTTTGTTTGATTTTTTGGCCCATCGGGCATCGGGCAAGGGTCTGCGGGCCGGCATTGGCGGCGGTTGGCGCATGCACTAATCGCCAGGAACAGGAAGGCGGCCCCCATTGCCGTTGTGGCAGAAAACCGGCGGGCCCGTCCATGGCTGCTGCTGCTACTGTACTGCTGCTGCCTGTCATTATTCTCTCTTTCTCTGCACATCGCATCTGTCCGTCAATCGAAACGTCGCCAGCCTCGTATTTCGATGCTCGGCGTGCGAAAGCTGAAACACTTGCCTGCAGCGTCTATTTTGGGTCATGAATTCTTAATGCACATATGACGAACGCGGCATGCACAATTAATTTGTAGTACGGCCTTTGCCTTTGAAGTGGCTGGTTGGCGGGACTTTTATTGGCGTGCGCCCGAGCAAGCATCGACATTGGCCCGATCCCGCCACCCCATGTTTTCGAACTTCCGTCCTGCCACAAAGTGCTCGCATGGTCTACACTTCTCAAAGAAATGAGTAGCAGAGATCAGGTCTTGCTTGACAACGGACCCCCTGTATTGCACGAACAGCAGCCAATCGGAACCAAATCATAATTCGCCCCGATGCATTCTATATTGCTGTGTCTATTCCAGGTGTACCTCTATTCGTATTCATCCCTCGTGGCTCAAAGTCACGGCCCCGCTATGCTTAAAGCAAATCCATCATCCAAACGTGCTGCGTAAAGTTTCGTACATGGAGAAAATCAAGGCGGAGCTGGGCGCCGCCCGCGCGACAGTGATGCCGCAGCCCCTGTAGAGTCCTTTCAATCCATGTTGAGCCCAGATGGCTCGGCCGACGGACCAAAAGCTTGGTCGCGACCCAGTGAGTGCTGCTACATCCTCAGTCTGCATCCTGGACTTGATCGTGTCGGCAGGGAAAAAGGCAAAGTTGTAGCTCATGCCCGCCACCGCACCTGCCATCATTTGTTGGTGAACAGGCAGCACGGCATTTGCTCCGTGACCATTGTCTGTGGGCGGGCCTTTGCCGGCATTGTACTTCCGGAAAGCAGCCGACACGCCCTCGTAGCTACCAAACCAGGCTGCAGATCCACCGGTTTCTCTGAGCAAGGTGCCCATCTGCCCATGCCAAAAGCCTGTGACACCCTGAGTTCTGAACACCGACGATATGATGGCCATCATTCCGGGCCGGACTATGCGCGAGCCAGCTTGAGTGGGGACCTGCATCTTGCATTTGACCAGCTCGATCGGTGTGAGGAAAAGAGAGGTGAAGGCTCCAGAGAAGGCACCACAGACAGCCAGAGCAGACAAAGGAAGCGGTTTGTCTGCGGGATAGAAAGTCGATTGGGCAATATCTTGACAGATGCGATACTATGTGAAAGTCAGTCAAATTGTGAGACTCAACAGTCCAATTCGAGATGAACGCACGCTGAAGAAAAGGCTGCTAGTCTCGACGGCTGCGCCCAGCAACGGAGCCGATACGCCACGATACATGCCCAAGAATCCATGTTGCCTGATTGATTGACGGAAACAGTCCAGTGGACCAGTATATCTCAGAGGCAGGTGGTCTGGCTGGCTTTGTAGTCTGACCTTGACGGTATCGAAAGGGTATTCGACATATTTTCCCGCGACTCCGGCCACGCTGCCAAATGCAATATCCTTCAGCGCCTCTTTCCCCTGCTGAGCGGTGCTCATACCCGCTTGTGAGCCCTTGTCCGCATCTTTAGAGGCCAGGATGGGACTCTCTGAAAGATAGTCGGCTTCTCTGCTGGCCATCAAGGCTGGATGTGTGGTCTCCCCGCGATATCGGCGATAATTGGTAAGATGTCAGGGTGTCTGAACAGGAATCTGATCTGGAAACGACTGCACGTGCGAACAGTCGCCTTCACCCGAAATCCATGCGAGGTGCAACGTGGGAAAAGAACACACGCCGTGCGAAAAGAGAGGAGCGGGATTTTTTTGGCGCGAAGGACAGAGGGAAACGGAGACGACAGAGGCTCGCATCATCTCAGCGACGTCGGGCCTTCCACATGTTCCCGCTTTTTTCGTTCGGCGGTCAGCGACGCGCCCACAATTTCTGCCAAAACTCCGATTAGATCGCCGACCGCAATTGGTTGAGAACCACTTTTAGCGCCATCAGATAACTCGCGCCAGACTCGGTCTGCGGTCGAAAGTCATTGCGAGCATCTCTTCCGTCTTCTCACGTCAGACCCACTGCTGCCTCATCTTGCCGGCAGTATCTCTGACTACAAGGAGGGTATTGTGTCCGATACAGCATTTCCTGTTGTCATGGCCGAGGATCAGCAACCCGCAACAGCTACCGCTCCGGCGCAAAGCATGCGGAAAAATGGTATGCGAAAAGCTCTTTACACAAGTTGACTATCTCACTAACAGCGACATCAGGCATGAATTGGCACGAGACGAAGAAGCCCTTCAGACCGACGTCCGGCCAGACAGCGTATGCAAAGCGAGCCGCGAGAGACAAGGAGTTGTCCGTGACCAAGGCGCACGAGAAGGAGCTCAAGGAGGAAAAGGACGCCGAGCGACAGGTGAGGCACAGAAAATTCTACATGGCATGCACTTTTGTCTGACGGATCTAGCGCCGGATACAAGCCATCAAGGATCGAAGACAGGCAAAGGAGGAGCGGGAGCGGTATGAGAAGATGGCCGAGAAGATGCACCGCAAGCGGGTGGAGCGACTGAAGCGGAGAGAAAAGCGGAACAAGATGTTGAAGTCGTAGGGTGTTGAGATCAAAGTTGCATATATCTGGCGTTTTTTCGAGCGATCATGATACCCATGACAATTACATTCTCTTCAGAAATTACATGTTCTGCTGCGTGGTCTGCATATTGATGATGTTCTGGCGGTGTCGGATGTTCTCGAGTCTCGGCATGTGAAGCCAGATTTCCCCATCGACTTCATCCGAGCTATCAACGACATACTCTTACTACTCAATACGCCGCTATGCTTTATAGAACATGACCGCCGACCCGACTTTTCCAGTTATTCGACAGTAACACTACCCAGTCCTGCTCTCAGGTACCAAGCAGGATGGAAAAGTCGCACACCTTCCACGCGCCAGCCACGCCCGAAGCTCACTCAACCCACGACCCACCGACATCAGACGAGACGAAGAAGCTACGCTCTCGCACCTTCTCGCATCCACGAAAGTTCCACCTACGCTCACGCCATGGCGGCAGCGCCAACGACGGTCCCAACAGCATACTCGGCACCGCCGCACCGAGCAAGACGTCCTCGACCGCCGCACTACTATCCTCAGCCCTGAACGTCCCCCTGCAGCACATCCCCGACACCTTTCGCCGCGGCGGCGGCTCCGCAGCACCAAGTCGCCGCGCCTCTCTCTCGTCCAAAGACAACAAAGAGAACCCCTTCAACCCGTCCCCCTCCGGCGCCGCTCTATCACCTATATCCAGCGACCCCTCCCCTCCGCTGCCGCTCCTCCAGCGCCTCGCCAGCTCCGTCCCAAGCCAAGTCGCCCTTGTCCCGACCGCGCCCTCATCGCCAAGCACGACGCACGTGCTGCTCGCGGCCGAAACCGCCCTGCGCGAGAAACGCGAAGCCCACGTCTCGGCCGCGCTCTCGAGTCTCTCCGCCGCGGCGCTGAGCGCAACACGCCGTCTGGACGCCGCGTACGACGCGCTGCTCGCACGCGCGGCTGGCGCAACGGCGCTCCTCGCCCGATTGAGGGAGCTGCATGGCTCGCTTGTGAGGGGAAGGGAGGGGTTCGAGAGCCGGGCGAAGGAGCTGGTGGACGAGACGGACGGCTTGGTCAAGGGCTATGACGGGTTCGCGGCGCACGAGAGGCAGGTCCAGCTTTTGGTCAGACGATTGCAGGGCGCTAGGGAGCGGGCGAAGGAGGCGGAGGAGAGGTTGAGGGTTGTTGCCCTCAAAGCGGAGAGGTTGGAGGAGCTCGAGGCTAGGCAGGGGAGGGGGAGGTGGTGGTATGGCATGCTGGGGTGTGTGTTCGCCGCGGTCGTGTTGCTTGGTATGCTCGGGTGGGCGTTTGTGCCTAAGGCTATGGAGACGGAGAAAGGGTCGATGTTGGGAGGGATGAGTGAAAGGGACAGCGGTATGAGGACGGTTGGTATGAGACTCAGAGACGATGTTTCGTGGGCGAAGAGCGAGGGTCAACGCAGTACGAGATGGAAAGGTGTATTCGACGAGTTATAACTTGGCTGGATGGGCATGTAAATCTAGCTATGATACGCCTATGCTTTTACGACTTGAAAGTGTCACGATTCACCTCCACGAAGAGACAGACCGGTGTGTTACAGGCTAGCAATATAACAAATTTGCGCTACTACAACCACGACGAAAGGAAAACTATTACAGTATGACAGAGCCAATAGGTACAAATATAATCTGCTCAGAATCCACAAATTACATGCCCTCTGTGGCTAGATTTCCCCCCTTCTTTTGTCTCATCCGCAAATGAGGGTGTGTGTATATACATCCAGCTTACAAAGCCAGAGCACCAAGAGCAACGAGGCCCATCATGCCAGCAGCAGCGGTGGCGCGGGGAGCGCTGTTACCGGAGCTAGCCGACGAAGAAGCGGACTGGAAAGCAGCGCCGCTGGTCGAGGTCGACGAGCCGGAGGTGGTCTTGCTGCCGGAGGCAGACGAAGACGACTTTCCAGAGGCGGAAGCGGACGAAGTCATGCTGCCGGAGGTCATGGAGCCGGACGCGGTGCTGGAAGCCGAAGCGGACGAAGCGGTGGTGCTGGCAACGGTGATGGTCGACTCGATGACAAAGTACGGGGTGTAGTTGGAGCCGCCGGACGCGGAGCGGATCTCAATGGTGTAGTCGCTGCCGCGGACGGTATCGGCGGGAATGGTCAAGGTGTACGAGCCCGAGTTAGGGATGTCGGCTACGTCAAAAATCAGCCTCCGTTGGTCCAAAAATGCATTTTTCGTCTCGTCTACTCACCCGCAAGCTCAGTGCCTTGGTCAAGGTCGTTGCTCGAGCCCTGGCGCAGATACAGCGAAACGTCGCCCGAGGTGGTCGGAGTCCAGTTTAGAGTGAGCGACTGACCAGCCTCGCCGGAGATGCCAGAGGTGGGAACCTTGAAGGGATTGGGATTTGAGCCGCTACTGGTGCCGCTGGCGACCGGGGCCGCAGAAGCGGTGGCCGCAGAGCCGGTGCCAGAGGAGGACTGAGCAAAGACGGCGAGAGGAGCGGCGACGAGCGCCAGGACAGTGGAGAACTTCATAGTGATAGAATTGGGTGTTTTTGGTCGATGAAAAAAGAGCGAGCTCGATGGACCGGAGCCTGGAAGTGTGGATTGGAGCGAAGGTGTGGGAAAAGAATGAGAATCGAGGCTTGCAAGGAGTTAAATGGTATACCAGGGGGTGAAGGCGTTTAATAGTAAAATTTCAAGCTATGCAAGGCAGGCCAGCGAAACGGTCGAAGGAGGGAGGATGATGATGATGATGCAAGCCGGGCGGCGACGAGTGGTTATAAGCAGTTTTTGCGTTTGACGGATCGTCCATCGTCTCGTTTTCGGTCTCCTTGCTGAGCTGAGCTTTTGGTGGTGTTTTGTCGCCGTATTGCCCCAGACTGCTCTGGCCCTGATCAGTGAAGAGTCCTGGCTCAGGATCTCTCCCGTCGCCGCGCCGGCCGAGGGGGCTCTCGCGTGATTGGCTGCATCCCGCACACGACAGGCTCGGCGAGCTGCATCGGGCTTAGTGTGCAGGGGGCCGCATGAACGGACGGATCTTAGGGGCTCAGGCGAGCCAATCACGCGCCCGCCATGCGTATTTTGGGTTGGCCGACTCAGGTCCGCGCGAGCGCTGCGGAAAACTGCGACACCCCATTGCCCGCGAAAACGAGCTGATGCGCGGCCGGCCGCCTTTGCCTCTGCCTTCTCGATCGCCTTCCGCCGCATTACGACATCGACGGCATAAGTGCCACAATTCACCCATCGAATTGTCTCTCGTCGCCTTCTCGATCACGAGCGGATCGCCACTGCCGCAACTGCTCGAGCCAGGAAACATTTGCGCTGGGCCTCCACACGCAGCGGTCCGGTGCGAATGGACGACCCGATGCATGGAGGCTGTGCAGGGACAAGCCCCTGGTCCGAGCAGGAGTGCATCTGATGGTGTGTGGTTGTGGATGCTGCGATGGTGGTGGGGGTGCGTCCGCTTGCTGCGATTGCTGTACCTGCACCACCAGCTCTCAGCTTTCCGTTCTCCTACCGGTCGGTCTAGCTCCAGCTCTTAGGTCGTCGATACAAAAATAAATTTGAGGCCGCAGTCGTATTCTAGCATCGCCGCCGCCACCATTATTGATTGAGTTTCCATTTCCCCAGCTTGTGATACCAGACGACATCCCTTAATGTTCGCGCATGTTCCACCCCGGTGAGCGGCGATTTCCCGCCCGGCCCCCAACGGAATGTCGCCCGCGGACTGCGTCAATTCTTTCCTCTTCCAGCGGCTTCACCAGCCTCTTTGTTGCCCGTCCCGATGATCTCAATGATGGATTGACCACTCTCGGCTGCTGCGATGACTTCACTCGTGCTTGGTCTCAGACAGAGTCACCCGGGCTACCCGACATGCGCAAGAGGATTATTCGCGCTTCGTCCTCACCGATCCTGCTGCCTACGACACAGCGTGTGGCTATTATTGGAGGGGCTATAGTGGCGAGTGCTCGCGCTTCCTTCGAAGCCTTTCGCCCTGGGGCCGGCTCAGTGAACTGTCTGTCAACCTTGGCAGTCCACCTTCTTCCTAAGTGTTGAGCTTCTCGTCCAATTGTGTAAACCGTCAATGGCTCGTCAGCCACTTTAGCTCCGCCGTGCATGTCCACAGCTGGAGATTCCTCCAGACACGCAGTGTGCTACATGCACATACCCATCGCTCACGTGGGAAATTGCATTATGAGTGGAGCCACTCGAGTTTTCATTAATGAGCGCAATCGCCAGGATTGTCAAGTCTAGGGTGACTAAGATTAGGTATAAAATTGGACGACACAAGAATCTGCCATATTACGCGTGCTCGGCCGTCTAGTTGCTAGATCCACTTCAGCCACAGCTCAATCCACCGGATATCATTACCGGTTAGTTGATCCAGACGCTGAAGAAGAGAATCAATAGTGCTATGTTACATTCGCTGGAAATACATTGCATGCCGCCCTCATATTAAAATACCTGCAAAGACGCAGAGTACCAGTGCTAGAGGGCTGGCGCCACTGATTGCGCTAACCACCTTGACCGCGGCGCCTTTCGAGCTTGATGCTGAGGCCGGGCCCGTAGCTGTGGTCGTGGCAGTGTTGCTTGCGCTACTGCTGGGAGAAGAGCCAGACCCCGCACTGGCCGAGTTGCTCGCTTCTGAAGTGTTTACTATTGTCGCAGACGAGAAAGTCGTATTGCGCAGGATTGATGATCCAGTTCCAGCCGATGAGCCTCCCGCACCGATTGAAGAGGACGCGTTTGGTGGTGCTGTGAGACTAGCGAGCGACGAATTGTAGCTCGCGATGATAGACTCAATGCTTGCGACCGACATGGACGAAGCATAAGAAGCCGTGAGAGCCGCTCCGAGCGACGCTAGTGACGCCGTCGCGGCCATTGCAGACGACACTGCTGCGGGATCGGAGCCAGATATCGTGAAGGGACCCGATTGACTGATCGCATCGCCTTGCACAATCTGAAGCGTATAATCACTGCCGTCCTCATAGTCATTGGCGGGTATCCACAGGAACGTGCCATTCGTCGCTGACGATGTTAATGTCTGTATTGTCTGCGAATCGGCTGTGTCCCCTTTGCGCAATGTGATTGTGACCGGCTCATTTGGACTTCCGGTCGTGTATTCGATTGTGACAGCCTGGCCGGCAGTAACTGAGGTCGGGACATTGGTGAAGTTGAGAGAGCTCGACTGCGCGGCACAGAAGCCCGCGAACGTCGCCGCGGCCAGCAGAAGGCTGCTTGATATGCGCATCTGTAGTACGTGATCTGGTGAAGTAGGAGTCGCAAAAGAGAGGTTGGCCTTCTACGTTTTCTCGAGTGGGGAGTGCGCGACTCGCTCGCTCGTTCGAAGGCTGGCTGGCGCGTAACGGGCGTCGATTCGGGGGTGCGAAGCAGACGGTGACGATGAAATTGCGAGCGATAGAAAGCCGACAACCGATCGTGAGGTGTGGTCAACAACGCCAAAGACGACCTGCAAACGATTGACAACAGGTTGTGTAGGGAAAGATGGAAAATCCAAAGATTAGTAGCAGGGATTGCGAAAAAGACTGGACAGGACACTTGCTGGAAGTGGAGCTTGGGACTCTAGAACAAGCTTCGACGAGTTGCAATACCGGATTTTGAATTTTGATTTTCGCTGGGGCAAGTAAGGCCAGCAGCAAACCCTAGGGCCGAACAAGGGTTCGCGCAGGCCTCGCAGGCAAAGACCAGCACTGGGACCATGACGGGGGTGGGTCCCCGCCGAGCCCGCCACAAGCTTGATCGCTCTTGCCGCCGCGGGAAAGGATTTCTTTGCCGCCATTTTCTTTTCTCTTGCGGTTTGAGACTTGCAAGCCGCGCGCTGCACGCCTCGATCCGACCCGATCTGGCGAGTGCGCCCGACGCCAATGACGTATTCCCGCCGCGATAGCACCGTTTCATCTTCGTCGGCCGGAGTTTATCCAGCTTTATCCGGCGGTCCTTCGGGCTTCGACCTCACTTGCTCATAGCGTGATCAACGGGAGCGGTCGCTGAAGCCTCGTAGTGTCAGATCGGTGCTACCGTCAGCACAGGGATCCAGATCAACGCCATTTGACTGTGCTCGCCATGGATCCCTGTTTACCGCCCACCGTCGGCCTGCCTCAATCGATCCCATTTGCCCACCAGCTTCTTGGTCGCCATCCACTCGTCCGTCTTGCCTAGTGCATCCGCTCCACTCAGCTCACTGCCCACCTCGAACACTGTCACTACACCATCCAATCCGCCCACGGCTACCTTCTTGCCCTCGTTGTACTCCCAGGCAAGCTTGTTGAGACTCTTGACGGCGAACAAGTCTCCAGCTGTGTGACTTGGCTCTACCCTGGCCACTGGGACTTCGACGTCTACATTGATGTCGAACACCTCCAGTCTGCCGGCTCCGTCTACGCAACCAAATACCCCGGGCTTGACCGGCGACCATTTGACATCGTAAACCACGTCTTCCCGCATGATGTCTAGCAGTGGCCGTTCCACTTGCAGTCCGCTCGCTGAATTGCTTGCTGCAAGTGCACTGCTATGTGGCCGAACCCTCCAGATCTTCACAGTCCAGTCCAGCGCCGAAGTAAGTGCAAGATCTCCCAGGTCTACCTTTCCTCTGCTCGGATGGAAGTGAAGCCCTGTTACCGGTGCCGTGTGGCCTTTGTACACTATCCGCTGGTCAATCCCAGCCTTCGCTCCGGCGCGATCGTATCGGTGCATTGGTACTATGCTGCCGTCTTCTGTCCCGGCGAGGAAATACGTAGGGTCTGATCGCGGAAAGCTGATGCAGGTCGGCGCCACATCCTCGGTCCTGCTACGTCCGGGTGGCATCGACATTTCCAGGTGTTCCTGCGGCTTCGAAAGCATGTCGAAGCTCCATGCGCAAGTAGTTCCGTCAGTACTGACGCTGATGATGTTGCTTGCATTCTGTGTGCCCACTACGTCCAGGCTGTATACAGGGTGCGCATGACCACCGCGCTCTCCTGCCAAGGGTGTCCTTTGCACTGGCGAGCCGTCGTGAGATCTTTGTCGAGTATCCCACATACAGACTTGCCCTGAGTAAGTCCCCCCTAGGATAAGGTTTGGATGATGTGGCGAGAATTTGGCGCATAGTAGATCGCTGGTAGCGGTGAATGTGTACTCCGGCCGACTGGGCATATGTGCGTTCCACACGAGCGCGAGACCCGGTGCTGATTGTATTTCATTTGTCGCTTTCGTGTAGCTTGCTAGCAGAAGTTCTGGATAACGCTGGGAGAAGTCGAGGTCACTCAGCATTCTTCGTTTCGTCCACTTCTCGTCCTGAAACTGCATGACTTCTTTGACTCGCCGTCCACGTCGGCCTCTTGTGGTTCCGCCCTCTTCGTCCTCGTCCCCAGCTCCTGTGCCACGCATGGCGTAATCGGCGAGCACATCGTACTCTTCTTCGAGAGCACGCTCGATGACCTTGCTACTGCGCTCGACGAACTCGAGAAAATCTTCGCTACCTGTGACGGCACTCAATTCTTCCGCAGTGAGTTGTCGAGCAGGGAACCTTTCCTCTTGTGTGACCGGTTCCTCGCCCTTGACCGCGCGCAGCTCCTCTTCAATCTCCTTCCGCAGCTGTGCCCTGAGCATCTCGTCTCTGTCTCTATCGAGCTCAAGCTTACTCAGCCGTCGCCGCTCCCTCGTCGTGCCATCAGCAGCATCCTCGCTCCTTCTGCGCTCGGGCAAGTCATCCGTCTGCACGCCCTTGCTGTATGTGATGATCTCCGGCTTCGGCTCGGCAGGCGTATCATATACGGTCCGCAGCTGCGCGATGCCCAGCGTCTGCACGACCACCGCCGGCGTGCGCGCAGGGCTGGCTTCTGCGTCTTTGCGCTCCCCGCCAGCGCTGCTCCCGCGTGCTGGAGAACCTGCGTCGCGCCCGGGCCGGTCTACTAGGCTAGAGATCAGGCTGTCGAGGTCGGCGCGGTTCGTCGCGCGTGATGAGCTTGCTGAGGAAGGTGTCGCGGCTTCGGAGTAGCCCAGTGGACCCGCGGCATCGAGGGATTGGCGTGAGTGCTGTAGGTCGCGTTGGCGTTGCTCGCGCTGGCGCTTGAGCTCGGCGAGTTTGGCCTTCTTGGCGAGGATCTCGTCCCGCCGGGCTTGAGAGGACATGATTGAATTGGTCTCTTCTGAAGTGTCCGGGCTGTGGTGCTCAGCATGGAGTGGTCGACATCGCCCGGCGAGGGTGAGAAGTATAGGTTCTGTTCGAGTCGATTGGTTCAGTACAGCACTGATGGGAGTGTCGCTCGTGAGATAGATTCCAGAATGACCAAGTATCTCGAGACCGGGCGTGTGACTATGTATATGCGTAATATTATTATTAAATTTGGAATGAGCAGCACGAGATGCGTAGTCAGTCTAAACACCATGAAACTGCACCATCCACGACAAAGCGCCCACCGCAGTGTTCATTCCGCCTATTCCGCCCACCGCACCGCATGATCGGGCGAACTCGGTCTCGCGCAACAAAATGTGTCTGCCAAGCCGCCAAACCGCCCTAGCAGCAACAGGAAGAGAGAGAGGGCCTAGGACGTCGAGCTTCAACTTTTCTAAAAGCGATATCACGATCCCCCATTGCGCCATTGTCTCCGTCCCACGCACGTCCAGCCATCGCCGCCCCCCTTCCGCCCCGGTGCAATTGAACCTCTTCATCCTGTCGCAAAAGCACGTGGGGCAATTGACCCTTTCCTTCCATTGCACATAATGGCCTCTTCATCGGCAGTAAACGTGAGCAGCATCAAGCGCGCGCGAGAGAGACAAAGTAATCTGATGCGTAGTGAAACAGGTCCTCCGCTGGTCCGCGCTGGGCTTCGGCGTGCTGTACGGCATCATGCACCAGAGCACGATCAAGACGGCGGACCGCGCCTCGGCCGCAAAGCACGACTATGAGCGCAAGGAGAAGCTCATCAACGAGGCCAAGGCCGCGTACATCAAGCGCACCATGCCACAGGACAAGCTGACTGCTGGTGGCGACCGTGAGTCTTTTCTGTTCCTTTCCCCCCTTCTGGTCTCGGAACGCGGAACGGGAAGAGGCGCTTTGCGAGAACGATGCGCTGATACTATCGCCAGTGATTACCGATCCCGAAGACCCGAAATTCGACCTCGAGGCGTTCCTCCAGTCGAAAGCCGCCGAGTCGTAGTCCGTTTTGTCTGCAAACTGTGAAAGGAATGGGCGCGGATGTAGTGACGGAAACCAAAAGAGATGGCAATGCAAGTATTCAGGCCCCAGGACAACCACGCTGGTGTGTTTCAGCGCTGCGTTTGTCGGAGACGAAGGCGCATCGCATAGAGGAGAGTAGAGCAGGAGTATGGCCGATTCTATCTCTAATTGAAGCGGAAGAGGGCACTCCCGATGTATGAAATACAAAAAATCTGGCACTTGGGATTTCAACCGTCTTCATTGATCCGCCCATTGTTATTGCGTTGATGTGGTTGATCAAGTGGTTGTCCTGAAGGCTTGACGGCGACGATAAGAAGACAGAGAGCTTGGAAAGCTGCATACGTCTGCACTAGCACGTGTCACCGGTCGGCAGTTCTTACAAGTGAGCCCGTGCAGCAAGGAAACACTGTAAATGTACGTGCCATGAAGCAGATCATCTGAATGTGGGATTTGAGATTTCACCTTCTCTATTTCCGCCATATAAACACAGCATTCGAGCAGAGAGCTTACTTCCTGTTACTCGTCTACTCTTTAATGCTGTTGTGGACAATCATGAGACACACCAGTGTCTTTTTCTCAAGCCGTGCCAGATGCTGACCAGGCCCAGCCACCGTGTCGTATATCTCACTTACCACCATGCCACGTTATGTCCTATCATACAAATTACAAGACCTCTCCAACAATCTTGGCCGCCTCCTTGTAGGTCCGTAGCAGCTTCTCACACTTTTCGCGCTCGTTCTTGATAGCATCGTCTTCGTACAACAACTCCTGAAACAGGTCCTCCTTGTAAAGTGAGCTGACCAAGCGATTTTGTACCACGTCCTTGCTGTGATTGACCAGAAGATGCATGATGGCTTTCGGCACCTGATCTGCGATTGTTTCGCGCACGATGTTGAAGTAGGAAGAGATCAATCTTCGAATCAATTCAGTCTCAAGCGCTTCCCGCTCAGTCAGTGCTGGTGCGTCATCCATGGGCTAGATCATGTTAGCAATGCGTAATGGGCAACACTGATTTACATATACACTGACGAAGCCGGCACTGTCCACCCCTGGAATATGGTCATAATCGTCCATCACAGGTTCGGGCGCCGCATATGACCGCGTGTCTCCTCTGCGAATGCTGGCAGAAAAGCTTGGCTCGATATTTTGGCTGACATGACGAGCGCCTGGACCTGTCGAAGATGCAAGCGCAGAACTTGTCGGCGGCAATGGACCAGCCGTTTGCTGCTGACCATCTTTTCCAAAGAAGTAGTTCAGGAAGCTGTCGCGAGCACCACCAGGTGCTGCAAACCGCTGCGGCGATCCAGCCCGTCCGCCATTCGTGACTGCGGACAGAGTTCCCGTGCCGTGTCTCACTGCTGGCGACATACTCCGGCTGGCTTTGCTGATGTGATGCCGTATCGGCAACTGCCCTGCCCTTTCTCCTGGAACCTCGATCTCCTCTTCATCTTCAGGCGTTTCTGTACCATTGACTCCGTTAAGCTCTTTTAATCGTCTTCGTTCACGTTTCTTTCTGTCCTCGGCAGCAGCTAGGCGCTTTTGCTTCTCCTCCTTGTCGCTTATCACCGAGCTCATGGCTGCCGCAGCGCCCAGAAAGTTTGGATGGTTGGTGTTGATGTACGCTCTTTGTATCGATATGAGAGATTCCACATAGTTTGAGCATGGACCCAATCGTTCGCGCAACAAGTCTGAAACAACCTCGATGAGCTTGCCCTGGAGTTTTGGATAGCGCGATAGCTCCGTTGAGCCGCAGGTGTGACCAATCTTGATCAATTCCTCGTAGACCAATTCAACGCAGCGCTGGCTGGGAATTTCAAGAAGCTTGATCTGGGGTTTGACGAGTAAGTCGAACGCCATTTCAGGAACGAAGAGACTCGGCCGGGGTCCTGTAGAATTTCGAATGGCTGTTCGGATGTCGAGGACAGAGAGATTCATGGTGGGATCGATCGTTTCAAGAGAGTTGCCGAAGACAGAATTGAATATGTAGTAAATCCTGGCACCTCCGCAAAGCTCTTTTGTGGAGATTTCTGAAGATGTACCGTCGATGGAAGAGATGAATGAAGAGGCGAATCGCGTCATGAGTTGCAACACGAGAGATCCGCGATGCTCCTTGCCAGTGAAAGCAACATCGCCATAACTTGCCAGTTCCTGCTGAGTCTGCCCCATCAAAGTGTTGAGGCGTGCTTTGATGTCCGGAAGCCTTTCCCTGATGTGGCCCATCAGAGTCGTGTTAAGAGTCCGGGCAAGGTACTGGGTCCCACATCGCGTTGCCATATTCCTGTACGCGGGATGCATCTTGAAAAACGTCCTTTCGGCGGCCAGAGCCTCGGACAGGGACTTATTGCCTTGAATGTCCTGCTGCGAACGGTTCACTACACCAATGAATCCCAACTTCAACGGATAGACCCGACCAGAGAGGATGTCCATTGCATTGGTGCCGTGGTCCATGAGGTCGAGCTTGGTCAGGACACCAATGGTCCTCTTGCCCATCGGATCAACATGTCTGGCGAGCTTGAGCGCTTCCGAATTGACAAGATCGACGTTTGCCGGTGAGACAGCTAGGACGATTGAATTAGGTTTAGCAATGTACTCGGTAATGAGATTTCGAGTCTGTTTCTCGATGTCTGTCGGTTGGTCACCGATAGGGACCTAGCCATGTTAGAAGTTCGCTCAATCTGCTTGTTGGGAATGCGCGCTAACCTTTGTCAGACCGGGCAAATCGACCAAAGTCAAGCTCAGGACATGTGGTGAGTAGATTTTCAGGTTGATGGGTTGTCTGTTGATGCCCTTGTTGGTGCCAGCAATGCGACTGGTCTCATTTTCAATCTCTCGCTTGACCTCGCTGAAATCGTACCAACGACGGCTGGGCACGTGGTTGAACTCTGCCCACTCGTCCTGACCAGCAACACTGGCAGGGGTATGGGGGATGTGGACCTCGTCGTTTTCTGGCTTGTCATCACGACCACTTGGGATGTTGATAAGTTGAAGAATGAGGGGCCGTCTCGTCACTATCCCGCTGCCTCTCGGTAGAAAGTCTCTGCCAACAATGTTTTCCAGGACCGAGGACTTTCCCGACGATTGCGAGCCGACTACGACCTGTTGGGATTGTTAGTGCTAAATGACGGCCGAGGTACAGGGAGAGGCCTCACAATCTGCGGAAGGTCGAGGGAATCATTGCCAATGGTATTGAAAACAAGATCCTGGAGCTTGTTGACGGTGCTCAACAGGTCTTCTCCCAGTGCGGCCATGGTTCTGATGGAATTTGGGCGATTTCAATCGCTGTGGCCAACTTTTGAGAGGTGCGCAAGCTGTCCTCGAGCCCCCACCTCGGTGTCCAGGCCTGAGCGCAGTGTCGCGAGTTGTGCTGACGGGAGAGCTAGCTATACGCGAAGCTGACGATTGCGTTGCGCCACAGAGAGATACCGAAGATGTTGTGGCCAGCAGGTGATGTCCAAAATGTCCGCGCAGAGGGGCTGCCTAGTGGTCGAGCGTATGGAAGTTTGTTTGGACCAAGCTTGGCACACGTCGGGGCGTCGCCCTCGCCCACGCAGAAGTCCGCGCCCACGGTCATGTCTCCGATTCTCCACGATGCGGCGCCAGCGGCGGCCGAGCATTAACCGGGGAACGTGGCACGTGGGACAAGCTGGCCGCGGACATGTCGAAGGTGCCCAGGCGTTCCAAAGAAATAAAAAGACGACAAGGAGATACTCTGCCTCGAGGTGTTCATGGCCTGACTAGCCTGGAATACATTGTGACCAGTCTCAGCATAATATCGCGCTATATCGAAGTCATCCTTCCAGTGAAAACAAGAGTGTCGTCCATGTGCTTCCGCCTGCACCTGTAACTCCGCATCACGGCGTCATTGGTTGTTCAGTATCGGGTTAGGCGTGTTGGTCTAGTGTGAGGCCCTCGAGCCCTTATATATAGCAGGCAACTGTCCCTTGGTGCACCTGCATTCTCCACCCAACTATATTTATACGTTCTTCAGTAACCCTTCGCACACTGCTGGAATATGCTCTGGTACTTTGATAGACAGCCTCCACAATGGAAGCCATTTCTCCCCTGAGTCACCGCGACCGGAGAAGCGAGACCCTGACCAACACATGTGACATGGGCGGCCACCGCGCCTCCTTCTTATCTACAACCCAACTCCTCCCAGGCAAGATAGCAGGTGCACGGTAAATAATTTCCTGGCAAGGATCAACAGCGTCTCACTCTCCGCTCTCTTTTCCGTACTATATGTTGCATTTCCTTTCACCGTTACTTTGCAATCAATTGCCTTCCGCCAAGTAGACGCGTTCCTTTTCCAGAGCGCTATCTTTCCATATCTACCGCATTTGTCCCCAAGCAGCCTTTGCCGGAAATTCCCACTCAGGTCGAGAACAGAACATTTGGGCACGCGACACTCACTCCTCACAATTACATCCTCGACGACGCCCACCATCTCGGACCGCGCTCGCACGCTGCTGCCTCGCGCCCTCTCGCATCCCCGTTTCCGCATTTATGGCCCCTTCCGCCGTCGAAATCGAACACATCAATGAGATTGCTCACACGCTCAAGCCACCGGTCGATCATAATCTAGCCGACCACGTCGCGTTCGGGGGAGATGATCAGTGGTTCTACCATGTCGCTTCCAAGCGCTTCGATCTCTCCCGAGGCTCCAAGCGTAAGATTGTCATAGATGCTGACGATGGTATCCGCAACCACCGCGGCGTCATGATAGACCCGGAGAATTCAGTACTGGTGATTATCGACATGCAGAACTACTTCATCCATCCGAAATATAGAGAGCATACGGGCGGGATTGCAGCAATCGATCCGCTCGTCAAGACCATCAAGAGGTGCAGAGAGCAGGGCATACAACTGGCATGGGTGAACTGGGGGATCACCGAGCACGACCTCAAGGTGATGCCCGCAGCAGTCCAGCGTGGCTTCAATCGGGCCCTGGTCGCCGACAAAGGGCATGGCTGGCACGTCGGCCTCGGAGCGGAGTTACCTGATGGTGAAGGACGCTGTCTATTCAAAGGCACGTGGAACGCGGACATATACCAGCCGCTGAAAGATCTCATGATCACTTCTGACGTATGCTTTGACAAAGCGCGCATGTCGGGTCTCTGGAGTCCGGAATTGGAGATGCACAAGTGGCTGCGAGAAAGCGGCAAGAAGACGCTGCTCTTTGCTGGTGTCAACACTGATCAATGCCTACTCGGCACACTGACTGATGCGTACAATTGGGGCTGGGACTGTATACTAATTGGCGACTGCGCCGCGACGATGACAGGACTGGAGGCTCAGGCTGTGTGCGACTATAATATTGCGTAAGGCACTTTCTAACCCTGCTTTGGGTTGTTCCGTTCTGACTCTGTACACAGGACAAACATGGGCTTCGTGACAGACAGCAAAGCCTTTCTCGAAGCCGAGATCATCGGATGATGATCAACATCGAGATTCTTTTCCTTTTCTCGTCCTTACTGGCGCTCATTGGAAGCGCAGATATACCCAATATAGAGCAGAGTTACTTGGCCGCATCACTTCTTTCGGCGGCATATATCAGAAGCGTTCTAGCTAGATTTTTACATGAATCAAAGACGGGATTTTCTCCGAGGGCGCTCTAGCGAGGCCTGTACCTGATCCACCATTGCTCATCGTCGTTGTCGTCGTTCTCCGTGACCATTGCCTGCAAGTAGATCGCGTGACACGCATCTGTAAAAGAAGGAGTTCAGTACATGACTGATTCGCCGATCATCAATGGGTAGATAAAAGCACGGAACATCACGATGATCAAGACACAGTATATAGAGTACAATCAAAGATTATATAACCAACATAAAGACTCCATTTCGTTTCCTCTATGCAAAAGAATAATAAGTGAACAAGTACCAAATTATTATGAGAAAAAGGTATTTCAGATCATTTCCGCTCACGTGCAGACAGTGCCGAGACCGTGAAAAAGCCCAGCTGAACTTTCCCCTTCACCTTACACACTTGCGCTCCTACTCCTCGAAACGTGTAATTAGAGTCATCCTCAGTACCCGTCACAAATCTAAGCAGGAACAGCCCCCACAAACCCAAGCGACTCCAGATCGGAGGTAGTGCTCGACGCATCCGCGCCGTTCTGCTTGGCCTTGTTGTCGTTCTTGCCCCCACCAGCCGTCCAGGGCTGCGGCGCAAACTTGCCGCTAGTAGGCGAGACGGGGTCCGCGTACGAGCCGGCGCGATGCGAGTCCATTCTCGTGGCGTCGGACTCGCTAAAGTAAGCAGCCGATTCGGTCTGAGAGGTTTTCTTCTGGCGCGGCGTGGTGCCGCGTTCGGGCGTGGCGGGCTTGACGACCATGCTGAACGAGGGGTGCTTGCCACGGGTCTTCGTGGGCGGCGTAGGAGCGGGTTGGTCGGAGGTGGGTTCTTCTTCTTCGCCTAGATCGGCAATGCCGCCTAGATTTTGCATGCGGCCGTTGTCGCCGGGCTTGTGGAAGGGTACGTTTTGCAGTGCCATGGCCTTGGAGACGCTGTTCTGCCATTGTGCGTAGGATTCGGGCGCCATTTGGACTGGCTTGACTGTGCCACCGCTGTTCTGGCGGGATTTGGCGGATCGACGGCGGCCGCCGGGGGTGGTTGGCTCGGCGCCTGCTTCGTCGGTTGATGTCTGGGAGGCGGATCGCATGTACCTTGAGGCGACGTTGTTTGGTATGACCCCGCTAGGACGTCTGCCAGTGGAGAAGGTTGAACTGCTGACTTCGCTGGTGTCCGAGAGAGCGACTGAAGGGGAGCGTCCGGTGCTGCCTACGCTCATGGCGATACTGGCTTGGCGGAAGGGGTTTCCAGCACCTACTGCGACACTGGGCTGGCGGCCGCCACTGACAACACTCATCGCAACACTGGTGTTACGAGAAGGATTGGCTGAGCTGAGCATGCCTTTTTCCTCCAGCAGCTTCTCCTTCTCCTCCGCGGTTTGAGCCGCCGAGGCAGTTTTGAGGAAGGATGCCGTAGCATTCTTAGAGACATACGGAGCCTTGCGGACTCCATCCAGACGTGGACTGTTGGCGTTATTAGACCCGATGGAGCCTCTCCTTGGAACCTCGGAATCGTAGTCAGGGTTGCGGCTCTCCCAGAAATGACTCTTATGGGATGTGGTGGACCCTTTACGGACGGGAGATGAGTCGCGGCTCCTGCCCGAGTGCCTGGAGGTTTCGGATCCGCGTCGGAAGACGTCTGAAATGGCGAGGGAGAGGGATCTCTTAGGTTCGTCTAGGCTAGGCGTCTCGTTGATGCTAAAGGGGCTGGCCAGCGGTAGCTCTTCAACAGTGACTTTGCTCTTCTCCTTCTTAGACGGGTCCGACTTTTTCGGGTCGTCTCCGTCCCCTCTCGATCCGGGCCGACTGTTGCCCTCACGCTTGTCGAACTTGAAGTTTTCAAACATCCTGTAGACCTTGGAGGTTGTATAGATCTCTCAGAGATAGCGTAGAGAGGGTTGGTCGTCGCCGGACGAGCCTGCGGATAGGTAAGTGGGGCGGCAGCGGCAGAAAGGACAGACGGAGGATGAATTGAGACGGCAGAAGGAGCTAAGAACGACAACAATGGATGAATGACCGACCATCTGATGCGAGCAGAGTGACAGGAGGAGCTTCCAATCAAAACAGGCCTGGTCCTTCAACGGCGTCAACGGCTCGGATGATCGCTCGTCGCAACACATCCGCCAGTGGCTTTACCTAGAATACACTACGAGTCCGCTTCAACGTCGCGCAAATTTAGATCTCTCGACCAAAGGTGCCGCGCGGAAAGGGCTGGGTTGGTCGGTCGAGTCGATGCTGCTGCTGCTGCTCTTGTAGCGGATGATGATGTTCCCGGAGTGCAGTGCCGTGCCCTCGCCTGGAGATGCACGTCAAAAGTTCATCGATACACGAGCGGTAGGCTGCGAACTGCTCCATTGCCGCGGATGAACGCCCCCATGTCTCTGATGTGATCTGACCTGATCTACAGGATGCAAGACTTGCCGGCGGCGAAGAGTCGGGGACGGGATCTCGCCAGCGGAGGACGCATAACGGGCGGTGGGAAGATACGCGCCGCGGCCTTGGGTTGCGATGGCACGATCGTCCGCCCTCCCGTCCGTCCAACGGCCAAATATTGGTTCGTCAGTCGCCAGGGTCGCAATACAATAGATGCAGCTGGACTCTTGTGCGCCACAATGGCTTGGTGAGACGGCCATTGCTCGGGGATTAAACTTGTCAGTCCTCGTATCACCCGCTGTCATCGATGATTTGCATCTGGTTCCTGGTCAACCCCGTCTTGGCAGGAACACGCACAGGAACGGGAACAGGAACCGTTCCTCTTCACTTCCATTCTGACATTTCTCACACACCAGTATTGAACTCAAATACAGCCATGACTCTCGTGATTTCTCTATCGACGTTGCAAGTAGTTGCTCATCGAGTGACGCGAGCAAATTACATTCACAAAACGCAGTTCGGTGTAAAAATGTCATTGCTGCGTGGGTATATATCTCTAAATCCGCGAATTTTCAATCGCTGTGTGCTTCGTGTACTCGTTTAAAGACATTGACGTGCCGACGAGCCCTCATATGTACAGTCACTACCAAAATCCATCCTTGGGCGCTTGCTTTTTTATTTTAGATGATTCGACCATTCACCAGCAGTGACCGCTATTTGTGTCGGACTCACTGAACCTGCAGGCCCGAGATCTTCCCCTTTTCCTGACTTGTTCGAGCGATCTTCAAATCTTGTGTTAGTCGCTCCAGAATGTCCACCAGCAGCCTTGATGTCTGTGCTCCGCTCGCGAGCAGCGGCACTGTCCAAGTTGAAAGCGGAGAGGTCTTGACATCCATCTGGTGTGGTGCATGCTTTCCGTGCATCCGCCGACATGGTTCTCCAGATGATCTCTTTCACCTCGGAGCCCACCTGTTCGATGCTATCCAGTGCCCAGATGACATCCAGGTGCTCATAGCCCTCGATAATCTTCTTGTGCACAACCCGTACGTGCGGCTCTCTACCTCGATCGAATCTTCGAAGTAACCGCCGACCATCGACGAGATCGTCGGCGCCAGCTACCCATAGTGCCAGAGGTGGGAAATTCTCGTCATACCATGCGTACTTGCCGCGCTCTTCCTTGTCGGCCCGATCAAGCAGTTGTTCTTCCAGCTCCTCTCTCTTCTCGTCCTGATTGCGCGTCAACTCCATGCTTGTATGCCGACCGCCTTCGTAGTAGCGCCGGATCAGCTCGTCTTCTTCTTCGTCCTCTTCGTCCTCCAGCCTTGCCTCCTCGCGAGTTGCGAGGATACACTTCTGCTTGGCAAAGCATTCTCTCCCTAGCCACCATCGCATGCTCTCAGCTGAAACATATGTGGGTGCAAATTGGAAGCAGCGGGCTCGCAACCCACGATCCCAACGCTCGTCGCTCCAATTGAAGAGAAAGCTAAACACAAGATATCCCATGTCTCCATACAACCCTCGCGGTAGCAGCTGATGCATAGTCATCATGAATGGAATGAAGCTATGAATCCCGAACACGCAATTGAACATGTCCCGACTGATAAGGCGCATGAATTTGAAGTATGCTTTGCCGATCAGTGGCCCAGCGTATGCGGCAGGAGCGAGAGCACAGAACACGGAGATTCTTCGACCTAGATCTGGGCGCTGTTCCTTCGCGAGGGCTACCAAAGTCTGTGTCGTGCCTTGGGAGTGAGCGACTAGAGCAAGTTTAGGAGAACCCGTTTGTGAGAGCACTCTGGACACCAGAGCAGTAAGATCAAACACGCCCATCTGCCGAATGTTCCAGGACCACATACGCGGGTCCGAGTATTCTAGCAGAGTATGCCGAGGCTCAAAGCCACATCTGTTATTGCCGAGCCAGACATCGTAACCAGCTTTAGCAAGGTAGAAGGCGAGGCTAGACGGGCCAGTACAGCAGTATGCACCTGAAGACTGAAGCAGTCCATGGAGGAGAAGGACCGGATACTGTTTGGGTGAAGAGCGGGAAGGCGAGACTCTGTGGGGTGAAGTACGACTCGGTGATGTATGGCGCTCAGACTGAAAGACCGTAGGAGAATGTGGTTGTCGGATCTCCGCTGGCGAGGGGTCGTCGGTACGGGGATTGTAGATGTGCTGCAATTCAATGATGAAGCCGTCCTCGGTCTGGACTTTGAAAGTCTCGACGTCGAGACCCTCGCGACGTGCATAGTATCCGACATCACAGACTAGCGGATCGGGTCCGCCCTCTGTAGGCTCAAACTCTGGCCGCTTTTCTGAAGAGAAAACTCGCTCCGCAGCCGCCGGACTTCGTGTGCCACGGCGGCGCCTATTTCGTATCCATTCACGCTCCTCTCTTTGTCGGTGCTTCTGCCTCTGCTGCTCTTCCTTATAGAACGGTCGACCCGAATTTGGATCTCTTAATGTTGCGCGCTTCCACATGCTACCCAATATTATGGGTATCCTCGTGAAAATAGCGCCTAGGATGATGACTAGAAGAAACCCTAGTGATAGGAAGAAGCTCGTGAAGCGAAAGAAATAGCATTGCAGAGAACGGAATATTGATGGGGGGCCATAAAGTGGTAATGGTGGGAACAAAGGGTTGGTATGCGATTGAGGGACTGCCTGCCGGAGTGGTGTATCATGGCTGGTCTCACTTGTCCTCCTGGTCTCTGGTCTTGCACCGTGAATCGTGCCGTCTTTGGCTTCTCGGAGGCCACCATTCTCCGGCAGTCCTTCATGGTATGGCTTCCCCTTCACCGTGTTTCGCAGTCCATTTAATTTGACCGCTTCATCCAGAGGTACCGTAGGTAGTCTGCCGCCATTGGCCGTCTTGATCACCGGGTCTTGAGGTGTGATGAAGATGGCTTTGACTGCTCGCGTGGACTCGGCATTGTCGGGCTCCTGATCCGCCGTGAACTGGCCTAGACGCTCCGCTTGTTCAGCATACTTTCCTCGAGCCTTGGTTTGACTTTGGAGCAAAGTCTGTGACGGGGCCATGGCCAGAGGCAGAGAATGGATCGGTAATCAAGGTCGATAGCGAGGCATGTGTGTAGCAGGATGGGTTGAACGACGGAGTGGGTATCAGAACATTAGAAAGGTCGAGGGAGGGGAGGGTGGCAGTGATATGCGTGGCCGCAGCGGGCGATCGCGAAATGTAACAAACCGGGCATAGCGACGAACACGCAATACTTTTATTAGATTAGCATGGTTGAGACCGTTTGCAATGGGCGAGATGCGGCAGAGGCTGAAGCCGCCACCACGCCGTCGAAGATCAGTGGGAGAAGATGGTGGCAGCGAAACGAGGTGGGATGGAACAACACCCGCAAAGCATGACGTCGGCAGCAATCTGCCGCCCGACGCTATCGAGGTTGGACAAGAAACGGCCTGGCGGGCAGCAACACGCAACATGTGGGTGGCAGACATCTCTCTCTCTGTTGTGCGACTTACAAGGTCAACTTGATCTTCGGACATTCATCGCCGATCGAGCGATTGACGCGGGCCCGCCAGCCGGCGAGGTCGGACTTTGTGTGACCTACACTACTATATAGTCCCATCAAGTCGAAACGGTACAAATATATGGCATATTGAATAGCACACCGAGGGCCTGTGAATGGTGTGTGAATAAACATGATATCGGGATGTGATTGGAAGACGGTCCGGTCCATAAGGCATAATTGATCTGGGATTCGTCCTTGATGAATGGCACAAAGTGTCAAGCACAAGGTACAATCTCACCCTTTTGTTGCTACCACGTCAGGATGGAATGGACATTTTATTATGTTTGCTTGTGCGTTTGAATTGTTCATGTTCTATATTTACTGTGTTGTGGCCGAGTTCCCCACAGCCGAGGCAATGGCCAGCTCGCATGATGCCCAGCTTTCTCTACCACATTCTTTGACCTGCAGCCCGCATGGCCGATGAGAAGAGCCACGCGCCTCGACTCACGCTCCTCCAATATGTCCTACACAGAGCCAATGCCTGGCTCGCTCAAGCGCAAGAGGAGGAGAAGACCCGACGGCATTTTGTTGACAGCTCGACTTCAGCTGGCCGACAACCTCTCTGGGCAGCTCGCCGAAGTTTCAGCTGATCTGATCACCGGCTTGCGTCTGCCAGCTCAATGTGCGTGAGGATCTCTTTAGCGATAATCTGTGCCTGACTAAAGCCACTGTCCAGCTCAATCGCCTGATGCGCCATTCTACATCGCCGTCAAAGAGTGGGCACCGATCAACGCGCAGTCGGTAGCTCCCCCTCGCTGGATCATCCTCCCATGCCGAGCCGCAAAACAGGATGCGCACGCTCATCACGCTCTGGTCCGCATTCCAGCACGATCCAGACTGTTCCAAGTGCTCGCCCAGAGCCTCAAATTGAACATCGCACCGCGCTCCCGCGGCCCGCCTTCTTTCACTGAGATCCGTGTCACGGACGCTGTTCCCCTTCACCTGGAGACAATCTTTGTGACCATTGATTCCAGCTCGCTCTCGTCCTCTGGCGCGGCACAAAAGCAGCAATATACTGGGTCCTCGGTGTCCAGGAAACTGTCCGCTAGATTTCTGAGCTCTCGCGCTCAAGAACAATCTCGAAGCAAAAGCTCGGCAGAAGCTAGCAAAACCCTGGAGGAGCTCCGCATGCTGGTCCGGAGATCCCTGACGGCTTCTGAGATTGTCCATACAGGGGATGTACTGCCTTTGTTGGACCCCAAGAATGCCGGACTTGCTGGTGCCTCGCCTTTGGCCACTGTCACGGCTTGCGAACCCGTCTCTCAAGGTCTGATCGTGGAAACGACACGTGTAGTAATCGTATCTTCCGACAGGCCATCTGAGCTTCGCCCCAGGCCTTCGTTGAATGCCCTCGTATCAAATGATCAACCATCACAACCGCTCACCGAGGTCGAGGAAGACACTTCCAATGAAGCCTTCTATACCGCCGCCGAAGATGGAGACGCATCTTCCGCTTCGGATACGGTATCCAAGAATGCTGCATTCGAGATGTCTGACACCGAGGATGATACTGATGGGAATCTATCTGATGATCCTGAAGACCTGATATCTTTGACTTCTCCCGCTTTGGGCACACAGGCATCGGGTATGCTCTCGTCCTTGACCGCAGCAACCCCCAAGCCATTCGGGAAGGGGGCTACCGGAATTCACACGCCTGGCTCAGTGTTCTCTAGTATGACGGCCGCGACACTGCTCGGCGGCCAGGCCATCCGCTCTAAGGTGCTTCGTACTCGAGGCCTTCTTGAGCGAATCTCTGACGAATTGCTTTATCCGAAACCACTTCAGTACGAAGACGAGGAAGCACGCGTGTATGTTGATACGTCAGTCCTAGCTCGCCTGGGTTGCTTTTCGGGCGACTGGATCGAGCTGACTAGGGCCTCCGATCCTGCTCTCACCGGTATAGCGAGCTTGGGCATGTCTTCCTTCCTGAGCCACAACGACGGCGGCCCTATAGACACTCGTGCTGTCAAGATCTTTGGTTTGCCAGAGAGTTTGGCGTCCAAGTCTGCCGGGAAATACCAGATCCAAGGACGCAGACGCAGTGAGAGCTTCTCGTCTACCATGGGCTTCAGTCATACTCCAAATGTGTACATGTCTCCGATATTGCTTACAAATATTGGCAATCCCGAATTTCTTCGCCTCACGCCGATGCGGATGTCCGAGGAGACAATCATGGGTCGGCCACCAGGAAAGATGCCACCAACCTCTTTGCCACCCGCAGCGAGAGAGGCCAATTTACTCAAGATACAAAGCCCTGTCTCAACGGACAAGGCTATTGATTCAAGTATTTTCAGTGGACTCGTAGCTTACTTTGAAGGCAAACAACGATTGGTCAAGACTGGGGATCTTATTGCTATACCCTTTGATGAAAGCATTGGCAGGGCTGTCTATGACGGAAGTTCTGCTGAAGAAGGCGCATCTAATGATATTTTGAACTTTTTCGGTTCGGCGAACATTGGTAAAGGAGCTAGAGGGCCATCCACCTTCACTAAAGTTGTGTGGTTTCAGGTTGGCTCAGTCTCCCGTCCAACTGATTCAGACAATGCGGCATCGGATGTCTGGAATGGCCTTGTGTCTATGGTTCCTTCCAAGACGAAAATGCACCAATCTGGTACCCAGCAGCGCCGCATTCCCCCTGCTGTGACCAGCACTTGGCCTTCATATCAGGGTGTTCGATCTGCTCCTCCCCTTCGGGATAGCAAAGACAGTCCACTTGACCGGCCATCGTCGGTCCCTGTGTCCAGCTTGCACCGACGAGTACGAGAGCTCGTGTCTACTGCCACGAGTGCACGCGCTACATACCTTGGTCTTCCTCCACTGGCAATCCTTCTGCATTCAACCCAGCGCAGCATAGGCAAGACACATACTGCCAGAAGCGTTTGTATGGATTTGGGTATTCATTGTTTTCCAATTGACGCATTCGATGTGCTCACTGAAGCTGCTAGTGGCGGAGGTGACAATAACACCGTTGGTCTCTTTGAGAGCAGAGCTGAGCGTGCCATTCAATGCGGTACAGAACATACTTGCCTCTTGATCCAGCATATTGAAAATCTCAGTTCCGATAGGATGTACTCGGCGATCAAAGATAAGCTCGAAGAGTCACGAGTGCTGATTGCAACAACCACGGACCTCGATAAGGTACCAGAGAATCTTCGCGGACTAATCACACATGAGCTCGAGATGTCCGCTCCGGATGAGGGTGAACGTGAAGCAATTCTCCAAACAATCATTTCTTCACTTCCGATACCGGTGTCACCTCTTGTAGATCTTGCAGCAATTGCTGTCAAGACGGCAGCTCTTGTTGCTGGAGATCTGATTGATGTTGTTGACAGAGCGATTACTGCGCAATCTGTGCGCTTGGAAACTCTGGCGGCAAAAGCCTCGGAAACATCATCCGAGCTCGTTACTGTTCGAGATATTCAATTGGCGGGTGGTGACGCCGCCTTGAGTCTCCTCCCAGCTGACTTTGATGTGGCCGTCGATGAGGCCCGCAAGAATTTTGCCGACTCAATTGGAGCACCCAAGATCCCCAATGTTCAATGGTCTGATGTCGGTGGTCTCGCTAATGTCAAGGATGCCGTCATTGAGACGATCCAGCTACCTCTGTCTCGCCCTGAACTCTTTGCGAAGGGCCTCAAAAAGCGTAGCGGTATTCTCTTCTACGGACCTCCGGGCACTGGCAAAACTCTGTTGGCAAAGGCGATTGCAACAGAGTTTAGCCTCAACTTCTTCTCGGTCAAGGGGCCGGAGCTGCTTAATATGTACATAGGAGAGTCCGAGGCGAATGTTCGACGAGTCTTTCAACGCGCTCGTGACGCTCGCCCCTGTGTTGTCTTCTTCGACGAGTTGGATTCCGTCGCCCCCAAAAGAGGTAATCAGGGCGATAGTGGCGGTGTTATGGACAGAATCGTCTCTCAGCTTCTTGCTGAGCTCGATGGAATGAGCGATGGCGATGCTGAGGATGGTGGAGGCGGTGCTGGTGTATTTGTTATTGGCGCCACCAACAGACCTGACCTCCTAGATCAAGCCCTGCTTCGTCCCGGCAGATTTGATAAGATGCTCTATCTTGGAGTTTCTGATACTCATGACAAGCAGCAGAAAATCTTGGAGGCCCTGACAAGGAAGTAAGGAATTGTGCTCATTCACATCATGTGCTAAGCTAATCACGGTCACAGATTCCAGTTGCATCCATCTCTACAACTCTCGACGATTGCGAATACATTACCCTTCACATATACTGGTGCTGATCTCTATGCGCTGTGCTCGGACGCTATGCTAAAGGCTGTCACACGCTCCGCCCGGGCTGTTGACGACCGGATTGCAATTCTCAACCAGACACGTTCGTCCTTGGACACGCCGAAGCCGCCCATCACGGTCGCCCAGTTCTTCGATCACCATGCTACAGATAGTGACCTCGACGTCCTTGTCACTGAGGAGGACTTTCTGCAAGCGAATGACGAGCTCGTGCCGTCGGTCTCGGCAGAAGAGCTTGGACATTATGAGAGAGTCCGACGGGACTTCGAAGGGGACCGTACCAAAAAGGATCAAGCCAAGCGGCAGTATGAGTCCGGCGCACTCGCCGATGGAAACGCAAACAATCCAGGAAGCGCTCCCACACAAGAAGAGCTAGAAGCGTGGCAAGCGGCCAAGATAGAAGAACTTATGAGAAATGGCTTCGCAGACGGCTCACTCGCACGCAACAACCCCAAAGGGTCCGGCGGAGGAAAGGGCAAAGCGCGTCAACACGTCTTCCCCATGCCCCCGACAAACGGCTCATCAAAAGCGAACAACAATGCCGTCGACGACAGCGATTCCCGTAACCTGTCCATCACAGGCACGACGGACAGCAGCGCAGCCGAAGACTCGGACTTTGTAGTGCGCACCTCGGCGCTGACCGTCAACGGCAAGGACGACTCGAACTCTGGCGGTGGTCGATCGCACCGGGAGAGCAGATTTTTCGGCAAAGAGCGGTCGAAAGACAAAGATACGCAGTCGAGGGCGAAGAGGGCCATGAGTCTGTTCCATAAGGGCAAGGGACGGAGCAGCGAAGGCAGTGCCAGTAGGTCTGATTCTGCCTCGGGACTGGGCGAGGGGGCTAATGGCGCTGCTTCTGCGAAGGCTGAGGCGGAGTTTGGCGATGCTGCGAGGGATCAGGGGCTGTATGATTGAAGTATATGCAGTGGAAAAGTACATGCTACAATGATCATGATCAGTCCCGTGAAAAGGGATTTAGAATTGAATGAAAGAAAAGCTTCAACTCCATACTACATTGCAGCAGGGTATAGTCGTAGTTGTATCCGGCCCTGCTCATAGCTCGTCGTGAAAGTACTCGTCGACCACGACCTCGCCGTCTCCATCGTCCCATAACACAATCACCTCATCCGCGCCCTCCTGGCGCAATAGCTCCTTGACGGCCTCTTTCTTGCGCCGTTGCATTTCAGCCTCCTTGTCGTCGCCATCGGCGTCTTCGCCAGATGCCGCCACAGTAGCATCAACATCTGTCTCCCTTGCTGCATCGTCTTCATCCTGTTTCGCTACCTTCTCCCTCTTCGGCTTGCCCGCCGCGCGTTGGGCCTCCCACTTTGCCCGCTCATACTCTGCACGCTGTTCCGCGCCCCGCTGCTGAGCCGGATTATGTCTGAGCTGCTCCTTTCTATGAGGCTGACCCGCTGCAGCGCCCTCTTGCGCATCGCCCGCTTCCCCTAGAGGACCGTCCCCTTCGCCGTCGTTGCCGATGGTCCCTCTGTATTCCCGTCCGTCGGGAGTGTCGACGACTTCTATCTTCCATCCCTTCTCGCCGGCGAGCCGGTCGAGTTGCTTTTGCAGCTTCTCGATCTGCTCGGGCTTGGTGATGCCCAGCTTGCGCAACTGTTCGGCTGTTGAAGAGATGCCTTCGCTCGAGGCGATCACGTCGACGACTGTCTCGCCTTCGCTACCTCCGACGGCGGCGGGTGTCTCGATTTCTCGGCCTTCAGGGATGAAGGCGTGGGCGCCGACCTCGAAGGAGCCGACGCGAGGACGTGGCTTCGAAGTGAATGGGTTCGGGAATGCATGAGCTGCGGCTTGTGCCGAGTGATGCAATTCAGCTTCGTAGGACTCCACCTGCTCCGGAGCAAGTACGGGCGCACACGAAATGAAATTCGGATCATCGCGCTGAGGTGGAAGAAACGCCACGTCTTCGCATAGCTTTCCTATTTTGATCACCATCAAATAAGCGCAGGTAGCAGTCTCTTTGATCGAGTCGATCTTGTCGTCGCCCTTCTGACTGCAGTGGAACTGACTGTCCGTTAGTGATACGTTTCCCCTCATAGGGTTTGGAGCTGGAAGACATACCTGCACTTCAATCTTGCGTTCCTTGCCTGTCAAATCGCAGACCGTACCACCGTCGAGCTTCTGCACCAGGTATTTGACTCCAGCTTTCGTCTCCAGCGATCCACTAGATCGGCTGACAGCTATGTCACTGTTGGCCCTTGCTTCGATCGAGTTTTCTGCAGGCACCGCCTTGTCATCCGCGTCACCAATGGTACCCAGCATGAAACCCTGCACATTAGGATCCTCCACAGGGTGACCAACCTTGCCAGGCGGTCGTGGTATCTCATGGAATTGCTTGACACCCTCTCCGAAGCAATAGCGATATGTCCACCATCCAGCCCAGTAGAAGATGCAGTCCCCTTGTAATTGAGATAATAGTTCCCATCCCCGCGCATTAGTCCGCTCTAGCTCGGCGCGCTCCTCTTGTGCCGTCCGAGTCGCATTCTTGTCCCCTGGCGCCGTCAGTTTCACCGACGGTATGCTACAGAGGTATTGTCTTCCGTTCTTCTGCAATGTCTCGTACGTGACATCGGTGTGAGATTGAGCATCTTTGAAAGACGGCCATGGCGTGCCGGGATCCTGCTTTTGCAGCGCAGTGGCTGCGTTCGTGTGCGATGCATCGGAAGGATCTAGATCTTCGCCATTCAAGAGGGAGCGCGCCCTGTCTTCCGTGATGTAATGGTCGGTGTACTTGATCTCGAACTAAGGCTACGTGTCAGGCGATGGGGCCGCTACTTTACGGCGAAGAGCATACCTGAGGGAATGCCAAAATATCGTCATTTACGCTGAATGAATGCTTCGTGGCGAGGGCCACCCGTAAAAGCGCAGGCAGAGCCCAGAAGCTCTTCATGCTTGTGGTGTGTACAATAATTGCAGTCGATCTCGCAGGTTGCGGTCGTCACTTCAGGTCGCGGGGATTGGGAGCTTGTAGCCCCGGCAGGGGACAAGGTTGTCACTCTCACGCCCAGAAATACAAAAGTTGTGGCCCGAGTACCGTTAGAGGGGCATTTGATGATGTGCCAATTTGCGCAGCTGCTGAAAACAAAGATTCATTATCTATCTCGAATGCGGTCATGCGTACACTTTTACTCCTCATCCACATCCTCTGGCACAGACGGCTCCACCTCATCGCCATCGTCCTCAAAGGTGCTCATGGGCACATTATAGATGCGCAATGTAGGTTTGTTGGGGTCCTTGACCAACACGTACTTTCCATCGGGCTCCTTCATGACCATATCGACAAACGTGCGCACGATGGCCCATCCGTTGTTCAAGTTGAGGTTCATCTGCGAGGCAAACTCACGCGGCTTGTAACCAAGAACGCCGAGAATGACGTGGTCGTTGGCCGACTTGGGGTTAACACGGGACACGAAACTAGAGATTGTGTCAGTTCATGCATAACATGTCAACAATAATAGAAAACGAACCCAAGCTTCATCAGATCAGCCTTGGCCAGGATACTCTGGGTTGTCCAGCGTGCGAGCTTGCAGCTGTTGTTCTTCATCTCGGTAGCCACAACAGCACCACGTTGGCTAGCCAGCTTGGAGCGCCAGTCAAGCGCACCACCACTGCCAAGAGCCTTGTTGTCAAATTCGTTGAGTGCCTTGACGACCAGTAGCTGATCCTCGCCGCTGATGTTGTTCTTGACCACGGCATCCAGCTCAGTCCTGACGATGATATGCAGAGGCTCAGCATCGGCTTCGAGTGAGAGATCGAATCGTCGGTATTTGTACGCCTTGGACGCTGGTGGATCAGTCTCCTCAGCAGCATTATAGAAAGGATGCTCGTTCGTCATGTCGCGTTTGCTCGTCTCGGACTCCTGCACAACCTGGATCGGGAAAACGTGATTGATGTGAGTTGCCTCATCCATGAGAGCTCCGACATTGTTGATAGTATCTTTGGTATTCTCACTGGTCTCCAATGGAGCATCTGCAGCATTCTCGTTGACAGTCACGCGGTCAATGTTAGAGCCCTCGCGCTTGTCAATGAAGATTTTGTTGTTTTGGCGATTGATGACCAAATCCCAGGAGTAAACAGATCGCGGGGCACACATGAGCATGGAAAGGATGTTGTCGGTAGTAAAAATGGTCGCCTCGTCTTTCTCGGCCAATTCCTGGATGATCGGATCGTGAGATGTGCTGACATTGTATGCAGCCCGCTCGATGACATTGAGCTTCCTGATTGATGTCGGAGCGCCAGGCTGCTTGTCGTAGCTCCTATCATAGTAGTACAAGAATCCGTAGTCGTCAAGATCCTCGCCCTCACCAGTATCAAGGTTGAGTTTCAACAGACGATTGAAATCAATCTCATCGAGCAGACGCCAGGAATCCTTCGGCTGGACTGAAGCCTCACGTGTGCGTTGTGGCTTGTCGTAGTCCTTCCATCCGAACTTCCGACCGCCCCTACCACCACGGCCACCTCTGTTGTCGTATTGTTGCTGACCGCCTCTACCACCAACGCGCTGGAAGGTACCACGACCGCCACGCTGTGCAGGTCCGCCGCGCGCCCCGCGGCCACGGAAGACCGCGCTGCCACCGCGACCGAAGCCGCGGGTCCTGGTCGATGTCCGAGTGTGATCAACCACAGCGAATGAGCTCTCTTCGCTACCGCCTTCGACGTTGAATGCGGATTGTAGACCGGATCCTGCGCCGTAAATCTGATCGGCTAAACGCAGGTCAGCCTATACCTTTGCGCTCCCATGCAGAGAAGCTCACCCCTATAGTTTCTGTTGTACTGCTGACGACCTCCACGTTCGCGGTCTCTCCCCTCAGCCGTCCAATCAGCCATGCGATTCAGTTTGTCGCCTTTGGAGAAAGGCGCGTATGGCACTCCATTGAGCGTGGTCTCTGAGGTGGTCGGCGGTCCCCAGGAGTCGCCCGACGGCAGGGCGGACACGAGGTCCAGGAGCGATACCGGGCTCATCGTGTTTGGCTGGTGGAAGATAGTGCGAATTGGTATTCTTGACAACGAGGGGAGTGTCTGCAGATAATCTTCGGGGAACGGAATTTTGTTGCCGGTGGGGTCTGCGGCTTGGCACTTTGCTCCACTTCCACCTCTGCTTCTGTTCCAGACGACCAATCCTTACTACCATCTACCACCATGTATGGCATTCGTTGTCGATCCTGATTCGCATCTCATATAAGCGTAGAAGTCCCTCAAAGCGCTGTCTGAATTCTCGTCACTGAGTTACTGCGGACGTTCTGGATATGTTCTGCGTATCCTGTGTTGCAGTAGTAGGTCTGTCTTCACAAGGTATGAGGAATGCACTACCCTGAAAATTCGTTTGCCTTTCCTGTCCTGTCTTTGGCAAATAAGCATTGCACTTCTATCATTGCAATTGCAAACGCAACATATTCTGCTTCGGCGCCGTGGTCTTCGATAGGTGCTCGAACACGTGATAATCAATTGCGGCGACTTGTCCTCGCTTCACAAAGAAACGACTCACGATGTGTTCCCAGTCGAACGTGAATGTGAGTGGGGGCGTGAAGCCTGCATGGCAATACAAAAGATCGCCCCTCTTTCATGCTGACCAGACCACACTACCTCCTCACCATCCTCCATCATCTTCGAACATTTAAGCTCCCAGCCTACTCCGAGAGTGCCTCAAGACGCATCCTTTTTTATCCACAGCAATCCCACTGTCGGCAGTCTCGCCCTTTAGCCCCATTCGGCGCTATGTCTGGAGGCTTGATCCATCCACACAGCGGTCTCGGCTCGGTGCAGGTGAGGTATGCTGGCGTCTTCCTGGCCGAGTATTTCAACATAGACATCGACGGCGGAGAGGAGCGAGGGATTGGCATTCTCGTCGCGCGATCGCCAACCGATGCTGGAGTCTTCTTCGATGTGACCGGGACCGTCTACAAGGGTTTCGGGCTTGACGTTTATGATCGTTGCAGGATCCGAGATTCGCCCTACCTCATATGGGAAAGTGTCATCCGTGTCGGGTCAATCGCGACAACAGGGATCACTCGACTGCATGATCTCTGCAGATTCCACCATCCCCCTGGCCCGCAGCTCACAGCGTCTGGTGACTTGATTCAACCTTATTCCATGGTTCGAACTGCCCATGGTTGGGTCCACGAAATCATCCAAGTGGCGCGCATCTTGGCTATCATCACATGACTGGCATATCTGGAGGGATGTTACATCGCATCGCTGTGATATGACAAGCTTTCCTGCTCAGTGTCCCCCGCTTGAATGGTGTCGATTCTGCAAGGACAAGGGACGGAGCCTTTTAATGCGTCAAAGCGGCTCCCTGTGCGACAATAATATAAGATTTTGAAAGATCGAAGGGGTCAGAGAAAATTCAATTTGGATAACTGGTTCCTCGCATGGTACGGGACTAGAATTACTATTGCCTCAATAGAAAACGCGACCGAAGCGTGAAACATATTGCATGGTCAAATATTCCACGCGATACTCTTGGAAGGCTTCGGCAACAACTTCCGTCCACATCGACTTCATTTCAGGGGTGGTCATGGCGATCGTATATTCTCTGTATTCTGGAGCCCAAGAGGCAGATTCCCAGTCAATGATCGTGACCGTCAGGTCGTTCGGAACGTCAGATTTCCTGGTAACAATGATATTTCTTGGCTGAAGGTCTCCGTGCGTGAAGTATATTTCGTGACCTTGAAAGGTCGGCATGATCGTAGAGCGTATGATACGCAGGAAGCTCTCGGAACGTGCTGGCTCACCCGTGATCTTTCTGACACCAGCAATGGTCTGCATGACACTCTCCCCCATCTCCTGTTCCGATGCGAATGGCTTCAACGACTTTCGTGGAAAGCCGAAAAGAGGACCCCAATTGCGGGTTCCGTCGATGCATCCAATATATCCATGCGAAGGGAGTTTTCTGAGCTCTAACAGATAAGACTTGATCTGATTGATTACGTTTGCTCTCTCGGCAGGGCTCAATCCGGGCCAGATCGCGTCAAGAGTTTCACCTTCGATAAATTCCATGACGACGTATTTCATGCCGTCATTAAGGTCAGTGAAAGCAGCGTACACATCGGGCACCGGGATGTTAAAATGCTCCTTGACGAATCTCAAATTCTTTCCTTCGAGTTCGCTGCGCTCATTGGAGTATTTTATGATGAAATTGCCTATCCTCACTACCGTGATAGGTCCGCCAGGTTGACCAAGACTTTGTGTGGCATTTCGAATTTCCCCGATCGTCGGGAGTACGATGCCTGGGGTGGGCTCGACATCCATTAGAACGCCGGTATGACCGTGAGGGAGATCGAACTCTTCAGCCTCCGGGAACATCCATGAGTAATCCGTGTCTGCCATAGTGGAATTTTGTAGAAGAAACACGACGATGGCTTTGCTGACTTTACTCAAATGTATGGTGTCGATGGCGAAGCAAAGCTCCTTTATAGGACACCATCAACCCTACCAGAAGGAAGGGAATGATCATTTCAGCAAAGGAGGAATGATGGAATGCGATGAAATGACACATTGATTAAATTGCCGGTCCAACCTCTATGCCACATTCCATGGTTCATGGTAGAGAAGAGCGCTATTCTAGAGGAATGCTCCGGGCAGCTGAAGGGGAACGGAAAGGAACATCGCCTCGAACGAGTGGCATACATAGCATGACTTGCGAATTTCAGCTTTGACACCATGGCGCTGAGTCTGGATAATAGTGTCCGAGCAGGCAGCATGAAATTGGCCCTGATACTTGGAATGTACCGACATTCACTTTTCGACCAACAGTGACTTGCGGGATGTGGTCGCTCCATTTCTTGCTTAGTAAGCAAAGTTGTCCTCCCTCTTCCATTGCTCATTGACTCCATACACAAGCCTCTCTCTCCGCTCATCGTCGGCCGGCGTTGCAATCCTTCCGTTGAAGATGAATACGTCGAATTGGATGGATGGAGTTGCTGGCGCACTGTTCTGCCGTATGCTCACACAAGAGTGATTCACGATGCCGCAAACAGGCCAGGAATTACGACTCGGCACACTGGCAGCAGGTAACCCGCATCCGGAAGAGCTCTGTCCATTCCATTCCGCAAATAGCTCTAGCTTCGCCAGTATTCGCAAAAAGCGCCGTTTCCGGGAGCGAAAGACATTTCACTGCAGCATGCTACAATGAACTTCTGGGCGATACGCAGCTGGCTGTCGCGGCTCTTGAATCTCAAATTGTGACTTCTTCGCTGATCGAAGCCGGTCAATCTGGTCATCTATCTTCAGGATCCGAAGTTTCAGCACGAGATGTAGACTTTCACGACCGCAAGGACACTGCCCTACTTGGGTGGCATAGTTTACCTCAAGGACCCATTTCGAACACGAGCAATGAGCAGAATCTTCCTCATAGTGCTTCCTGTACAACGGCTCCTGTAGCTGTATCGAACGAGGTTTCACATCCCGCGCGGCACACGTCGAGTCACAGTACCGCATGGTCGGAGAATCAGGTTCAAGCAGAGTTGCCCAGCACTTATGAGATTAGCGATGAATCCTCGGCTAATCCAACGCGATCGAATGACGCTCTGATCCCCCTAGCCTCAGCCTCGGGAGTTCAACATGATGAACGGGCGATGCATCTCAAAGTGGTCTTCAAAGCAGCCGATCCAGCAGACTTTGATGGCCAGTTGCCATTTGATGCAGATCGATCGGGCATTACAGCCAGCGGAGACAAGGTGCCAGCCAGAGAATGTCTTCCAATGGAGCCCGTATCATCTGGCGAGGTACATGAGATTGCACGTGACGGTCCTAACACGACTACGAGGGGAGTCGCTCCTGCCCGACAGCCTGCAGCATCGCAACAGTGTCATGTCTTGACTCACGCGAATGCTTCCAACCAAGTGTTTAGTGACAGTGACTGGAATGATCTACCATTGGAGATCAACGCGCCTGCTCCGATAACAGGCCTCCTGGAGAAACCGCGCAGTCTAGTCACTCCCTCTCTGCTCGATCTGATCAATAATCCCCAGCTTATCGACCGCTTCAGACCCAAATCCACTAGTAGGTCTATCATACCGACCGAAAGAGGATATTGGTCTTTTGTCGCAGACGAGGATAACTGGTCAGCTGAGACAGCTCGAGATATGTGGGATTTTCTCCGGCGGCTGATTGAAAATGGTCATGCGGGTTGGGGAGTGTGGTGTGTTCGGATTCCGAGCACCGACAAGTTGGTGACTGGGCATGCCAGTCTGGGGCAAGTACGCGTGTTCTGCTGGGGCGAGATTGTGCAACATGTCTACTTGCTATTGTACGTGGCGAGCAAGAGCAAGATCAAAAGGGCAAGGCCAGTATGGTATGATGCAAACGGGGAGGCGGTGATCAAAACCTGACAAGCGTTTATGTGGAGACGCATGAAGACTTGTACGAGTGAGCCGATAATTGAACAACAAATCGGCAGCATAACGCATTATCAAAGAAATCCAATATTCATACACAACAATGTATATAAATGACATGCCGTGCGAGGTCGAGGTGCAAGCTCTTGGCGCTCAGCAGGTTCGACTTCGGGAATGACGACGACGTCGAGGCGGAGCTTCGTGCCAACCCCACCGCTGCCTGCTGACTACACACTTCCATCAGCAGCTGAACACCTTGTTCACTCTGCGCCATTGGACAATTTCAACGACCGAAACGCGGCGAGCTCTGTCAGAGTGCGAAACGAGTGTAGAAATTGCATTCCAGGACTCTGCGCAAAAGGCTCAGTCTCGAAATACCAACCTCTCCGGAGTGACCACCTAGCATGGCGACCTTGAATCTGTCGGCGAATGGTCCGGCGATCAAGAACAGCTACCAAAAGGTAGTCGATTCTCCTGCGCCGAGTGGTCCTGCTGCACAATCTGCCACATATGGACAATGGGCTCTCTTTGCAGTACAAGCACCGCTTGTCAGCGCCTTTCAAAACGACTCATCAAAGAAAAGCGTGCTGAAAGTGCAGAGTACCGGCGGTGAGTAAGACTGCCTACTCTGCGGTTGCGATATAGCTAATGTTTTCCTCAGAGGGTGAACTGCTCGATCTCATTGAAGACTTTTCAGAAGGCCGAATCCAATTCGCGTTTGTCAAGATCAAAGACACCAACAGCGGACTTCCAAAGTCGGTACTCATCGCATGGGTGAGCTACAAATCTGTGGAAGGGTAGGATGTCTCTCATACTGACTCATTGGTGCAGTGCGGCGAGGGTGTGCCTGAACGAACGAAAGGCTATTTCACCAGTCATTTAAATGCGGTCGCGAAGCTACTACACGTGCGCAGAGGCTTGATGCAACTTCGAGCTCCATACTGACTCGAGTTAGGGCTATCACGTTCAAATCACCGCTCGTTCTGATCGGGACCTCACGCCGGAAGGCATCCTTCAAAAGGTGGCGGATTCTTCCGGATCCAAATATACGGGTGGGCCTGCTTCCTCGGACTCGGCTGATAGGCCACCACCGCCTGCGGCATCAAAGCCAGTCTTCATGCCTAGCAAAGTCGGCGGAGCAGGTGGATTTGCGAGCTTGGGAAATCGTTCAAGAGCTCCTGCTCCGAGCGGAAATACTGATTCTGACGGTTGGGGAGATGATGCACCTCAAGTGACCCGTACACAGCTGGAAAAGGTCCAGTCGGCTTACAAACCCACCAAAGTCAACATGGCCGAGCTTACGTCGCAGAAGCAAGAGCCCTCTCGTTTCCAAAGTCCAACAGCTAGTAATGGTGCAAGCGACGTAGTTAGAGGTGGTTACCAGCCGGTTGGGAAGATCGATCTCGACTCGATCAGAAGAGAGGCGCGGGAAAAGGGCGAGCTGAAGGATGATCGCCCTACCATCGTCAAAGGTTCTTACGAACCGGTCGGAAAGGTGGATATTGCAGCTATCAGAGCGAAAGCACAAGGAGCCCCGCCGCCAGTCGAACCCTCGCCGCAGCAGGACGATGAACAAGAACGGCCAAAATCGCTCGCAGATCGTTCTGCTGCCTTCCAACAGTCGGAACGCATCACTTCCATGCCGAAGCCGAAGGTGGCCAACAAATTTGGGGCTTCAAGCAATTTCTCTGGTACAAAAGCACCCACTCCAGGTGGGTTTGGCGATAGTGCGCCCAAGACTTCTGCGCCTCTCAATGCTCCCAGTCGTTCATTTGCCGAGTCTGCAGGCAAGTCTCCTGCTCAGCTCTGGGCAGAGAAAAAGGCAAGAGAAAGAGGGTCAAGCGGCGCTGCTGAAACGACACCTCCTTCTGCCCAAGCGACGTCACCCATGGCAAGCCAGAAGAGTGGAGGTTGGCAGAGTGGCTACTCGGGTAAAAAGTGGAACTCTGTTCAGACCACGCGGACTGGCGCTAGCAATGCCAGTGCCGAGCAAAATCAACCGGACGAGCAGGAAGAGACACCTTCTACTGGCGGTGTCGGATCCCTGGCGGGAAGGTTCAATGAAGCCCCACCTCCCCCTCTAGACACATCCAGCAAACCGAGCGGTGGCCGCGGTGTGCCCATGCCTGGTCTGCCATTGCGGACAGCTTCATCCACATCTCGCCCAGACGAAGAACATGTCGATTTGCCGAGTCCGCCAAGACGTGCTCGTTCCCCTTCGCCCGAACCATCAGGCTCACCAGTGCGAATTGCGATGCCGGTCTCTCGGACGGCTCAGCCACAAGAGATCGAAACTTCTCTTCCACCTTCTATTCCCACAGCCTCTCTGGCACGAGCCGCTGATGAAGTGGAGCCAGAGCAGGAACACCAGACTGCAGACGAAGACCCTGCTCGCGGCGCTGCCAGAGCGGCAGCAGAGACTTCCTTTGGAGCAGGTGCCTCGCATGCTGCTGCTACGGGCCCTACAGGCGGGAAGCGCGCTCTGGTGCAGTATGACTACGAGAAAGCAGAAGACAACGAAATAGAGTTGCATGAAGGCGAACATGTGACGGACATTGAGATGGTGGATGAGGACTGGTGGATGGGTCGCAATGCAGCCGGCGAGACGGGACTATTCCCTTCTAACTACGTCGAACTGGTCGAAGATGGCGGCGACAGCCACCACGAAGCTGCTGGACCAGCGCCGCACCAGACACAGGAGCCCGAGTCAGCACCCCCTGCTGGTCCTGCTGGCGGTGGTCAAAAGTTGCCCACAGCAACGGCGCAGTATGACTACGATGCCGCCGAGGACAACGAGATCAGCTTTCCCGAGGGAGCAAAGATTGAGGATGTGGTAAGTCTGTAGCGATCGTTTGAGATTGATCTTTGGCTACTAACATTTTCATTTGCAGGAGTTCCCCGATGAGGACTGGTGGCTCGGCGTATACAATGGGAAGCAAGGGCTTTTCCCGGCCAACTATGTCCAGCTGGACGAGTAAAATTTGCCAATCAAGAATCAGCGATAACGTGGACAGAACCCTGCGTGACCTTGGGTGGCCCTGCGCTTCTCCAGTGTACAGATCATTGTGATCTGACACCAAAAGACAAACAGGTTCTTCCATAGTCTATAGGCAGCGAAGTAAAAGAGATCTGCTCGTGCAAGCGTCTAAATCTTACACCCCCACATGAGGGCCGACTATCTAGTGCGACCGGTAAATCTGAATTTCTACTCCTCCTTGCCCTCAAAAGCAGGAATGCGCTTCTGCACATCGGCCCACGTCTCCTTGCCCTTGATCATCCTCGCAATAGCGCGCACGACCTCTTCCTCAGAGCCACGGACCTGCTTCGTCGAGTCCCTGTCTCGCAGGGTGAACGATCCGTCTTCGATACTGTCAAAGTCGACGGTGATGCCGAACGGGATACCCAGCTCGTCGTTGCGGGCGTAGCGCTTGCCGATCGACACGCCGGACTGGTCGACTTTGTAGGAGATCTGCTTTGCGTCAAGACGCGCTTCTAGACGGGCAATGAGCGGGGTGAAGCGGGCGTCGCGCTGCAGGGGGACGATGAGGGCTTTGATTGGGGCGGTGCGCGGGGTGAAGGATAGGACCTGTCGGTATATTAGTGGGATTTTGTTTTGTGACTGGGGGATTGGGTGGGACTCACCGAGCGAGCGACGTCGTCGGGTCGCGTCCAGTAGCAGTGCTCCATGAGACTGTATAGGATGCGGCCGATACCGAAAGATGGCTCGATGACGTTGGGGATGTATTCGCGAGTCGTGACCAGGCGTTTCTGCTTCTCGAACGTCACGAGGTCCTTGTCCAGAGTGACTTTACCGTCTGCAGCTGAAGCGACAGGGATATCAACACTGCCTTTCTCTGCCATCTCGAGGCTGAGCTTCTCCTTGATGTCTTGCGCCAGCTCGTCAAGGGCAAGCTCGGTCGCTTTGGCATCCTTCTTAAGCTTGGGGCCGGCCTTTTTCTTGTCAAGTACCGCAACATACTCCTCTACAGTGTATGGCTCCTTCAGGGTCTCGCGCGCCATTAATGGCTGGCCAGTGGCCTTCATGTGTACGGAAAGATCGTAGGCCGACCGATCAGCACAGCCAACGCATTCGGTCCAGCCGTAAGAGTTGAGCAGCTCGCAATCCCAACAGTCCGAAGCGTAATGGGCCATCTCATTCTCTAGATGTTGACGGAATCGCAATTTGTTAAGGTCGACACCGATTCGCTGCATGAATGTGTAGATTCGCACCAGGAAATAACCCAGCGTCTCGTTGTTGACCAGTTTCGTCTCGACAGCCTCACCGATCGAGATCATTTCTCCTTTCGTGATGCCCTTGTGCTGAGTGGCGCGGCTCAGTAGAGGGAGCTTTACGTGCGCCACGGAAGCAAACTTGGGGTGCTTTTTGTTGGACTCTGGGTCGACAAAGTGCTCGATTTCAGCCATGAGGAATTCGCGAACTCGCAATAGACCAGACCGGGGTGAGAGCTCATTGCGAAAGCTGTAACCGATACTGGCAGATGCAAATGGCAATTGGCCATCGCTGTATTCGAGCAGCTTTTGAAACGAAAGGAATTGACCCTGTGCTGTCTCCGGCCTCAAGAAGCCTGCGCTATTTCCAGAAGCACCGATCTGAGTCTGGAACATGAGATTGACGGACACAGGGGGCTCTACTTCGTTTCCAGAAGACGGGTTTCGGATGTCGTGCTTCTTGATAAGCTCACCCATTGCGTCGCCAGTAAAGTCGTCGAGAATGGCAAGAATGTGCTCATACTCTGCTCGAACCTTGTCGTCAAGCTTGACGGCACCTTTGGCGGCTTTTGAAGCTTTCTTCTTGCGCTTCGGGTCTTCTTCTGCTTCCTCGACCTTCTCGCCACGTGCCTCCTTATCGGATTTCAGACGAGCTTCCAGAACGTCGCCAATCAGATGATCCGAGCGCAGGATCTCACCAGTCTTGGGATCCTTACACATGTAGTCGGCAAACCTCTCGACGTGGCCAGAGGCCTTGAAGACCTCGTAGGGAGTAAGCATGGAGCATTTTAGAGCCATCATTTTCTCTGTGCGGATGAAGTGATCTCTCCAGATGCTGAGCACTTCGCTCTCTAGGCCTTCAAGAGGCGGGCCATAGTCGAAGAGGCCTTTGACTGAACCATACGGTTCGAAACTCTGCCAGAGAAAGTTTTTACGACGAAGCAATGACTCGAAGGCGGACCTGTCGAATTCCTGACCCTTTAAGGTCTGATAGTCTGAAGACATGGTGGGAGTTCTTTGGGTGTGTACAATTGGGATAAAGCGAAGTAGTGGCTTTTGTGTGCTGAAGCAGCGGTTTTCCTTTAGCCTGTAAGTAGTACCACAAATTGAAGTTGTAGAGAAGTGGTTGACAATTTGACGGGAAGATGGATAGAAGCGGACGCAGCTCGCAAGGAAAGGTCGCATCCAAAGTTCAGAGTCGGGTGGCTTTATGCAAGGCTGTTCAGTGTGAGTCGTACAGTATGAATCATCCGAATTGAGGTGAAACGAGAGTCGAACCCTTTTGTATATCGCAAGTGTCTAGAGGTGCAATTGAGTTGGAGAAATGGGAGTCATGCCCGCCACCGCCCTGACTCGCAGCCTTTCGTGCGCCAAGATTTGCAGGGCCCCGCCGAAGAAAAAAGTGCCAGGGATCCGTCCTCATATATCCACCCGCACCGTCTCTTAATTACGTGCCCGCCGGTCGCAGCAGCTATGGGTATCCTACGCGATCCCCGGACAATCCCCAACAAGCAGAAGCGAGCGGAGCAGCTGCTGAAGCTCAAAAGGGTCCGCGAGGGCGTCAAGCGAGATGATCGTCTCCGTCGCCGGCGAGCCGAAGACAAGAATCCCCACCTGCGCGAAGAGCGGCGGGCGAAAAATGTTCCCGCCACAATTGACTCCAAGCGGACATGGGATGATGTTGACGGCGTGGATGGGGAGCTGAATCTGGGGCTCGCCGTGGACCTGGGAGCGATCAAGCGTCGAAGAGTTGAAGCCGAAGGAGGAGAGGAATCGAGCGATTTGATGGCCAAGATACAAAGCGGGCAGGCCAAGGGCAAGAAAATAGCAGAAGCAGAAGGGGAACTAGAGGATGAGGACGAGGACGTGGAAAGCGACGCAGACAGTATGCTGGACTTGGACTCTACCGCTGAGGATGACGATGAAGACAAAGAGGGAGAAGGAGAGGAGAGCGACGAGATCGAGGAGGACGACCTCAAAGAAAAGGCCAGGCCATCTGCTCGCGGCGTCAGTCCCGCGCCATCAACAGCGACAGACCTCACCACCACTCCCGAGAACCTTCAGTCCAAGTTCCCTTCTCTCTTTGCTCCTCTCGAACATCCTCCCAAGGTCCTGATTACCACCTCAATTAACTCCCGTCTAAAGCGCGAAGCTCAGCTCCTGACCAACCTCTTCCCAAATTCGCATTTCGTCCCGCGCACCGCCCACTTCCACGCACACAAGTACTCGATCCGAGAAATCGCCGCCTTCGCCTCCAACAGGAACTACACAGCGCTGATAATCCTCAACGAAGACCTCAAGCGGCCCTCAGGGCTGGACATTGTGCACCTCCCCTCCGGACCAATGTTCCACTTCTCGCTCTCAAACTGGATCGAAGGCGCCCGCATCCCGGGCCACGGCAACCCGACAGGCCACGACCCAGAGCTTCTGCTGAATGGCTTCCGCACGCCGCTGGGTCTCCTCACGGCACATCTACTGCGCTCGCTCTTCCCGCCCGTACCCCAACTCCCCGGCCGCACGGTGGTGACAGCGCACAACCACCGCGACTTTGTCTTCTTCCGCAGACACAGATACATCTTCCGCGACAAGCGGGCGTCGGAGAAGAGTGTCGTCGGCGCGGATGGGAAGCCCGTCAAGCATGTCGAGGATGTGCGGACTGGACTGCAGGAGCTGGGTCCGAGGTTCACGCTCAAGTTGAGGAGGATCGATAAGGGTATTCAGCGCGTGAGTGGGCAGGAGTGGGAGTGGAAGGGGAAGACGGACAAGGTGCGGACGAGGTTTTCGCTCTAGCGATATATATATAGAGAAGAGAGACATTGGAGAGTGTAATACAGAGCGGAACTGCTGTGTCACTCGTAGTGCCACTTCCATGGCATCGGTGAGTGGCAGCTGGATGTGATGTCGCAACATTAGTCTATCCTATCCTATCCTACCCTGATCTAAAACCCACTGTTTTTCATAGTCCTGGGATGTACCGCAAATTCCACCAGCCGAATAAGGTTCTTGCCCACCAATGCCGCCGCAGTGACAGGCACAAACATCTGTAGCGACTCCCAGAACATTTTCGGTCGCACCTCTGTCTCGATGTACGACAATGTCTCAACAGCCTTGTCCTTGTCGCCATCATTTGTTACAGCTCTCGCGTCCCCTGGAAACCGGCCCGTTTGCTGGAATGTGTCGAGCATCTCGTCCTTCTCGCGCCATCTTTGTAGCACCCACTCTTGCATCTTGTCTTGGTCATCTATTGGGAGTCCGCTGACCTTGAACCGCCGCCAGTGCATATTCACACTAGTCGGCGGCCGGCCCTGGAAGTACACAGAGCGCAAGGTGAAGATGTCCTGCCCATATTTGCCCGTGGGAATAGTCTCGTACGCAATGGTGCAGTCGTAGATGTACTCAACAGAGCCCTTTAACTCGCCAAGACAGAATTGCAGGCCAGTACTGCGTGGCAGGAGAGCGTGCCTCATGTCTGGGGTGCCACTCTTCGCGGACCATTTTGCGCTGATCTTGCGCGTGTTCGCACTGAGATTAGTGCCTTCCGGAAATATGAGCAACCACATCGGATCCAGATAAGTCCGTCCCTTGTCATCCTTGTGCTCCCGTCGCAGCTTTTGCAGTCGGTACCCCATGCGCGATTGGTCGCTTGCCCATTTTCGCGCCATGAAGATAAAACTGTAGAGTTGCATCGCGGGCCCGATGAGCGGAACCCATTTAAGCGACTGCTTGAGGATAATGTAGATGTGCCCATGCATCCCAGCCGTGTAGCTGATCCACCACAAGTATAGCCAGTCGGTGTATATCTGATGATTGGCGATTAAGATCAGACGCTCGGGGAAATCACACTCGACGCGGCCGTCGGGAGCCTTATGGAGCTGTCCGTCCATCGACGCGTCTCCTGATATCCGCACAACAGTTGGCGACCAATACTGGGTCATGGTCGTAATCAATAATCCAAACTGCTGCTTAGTTGTCGCCATCCAAGAATAATACAACTCGCGATCGATCCAGTAGAGGGGTATGCCGAGTAGCTGTGTGCCATGAATGCTAAGAATGATCAGCATTGATTCTTCAAGCGTATAGGCGAACGAGTACTCACAATAAACAGCTGCCGAAGAAGTAGAGCGCAAAGAGTAGTATGCGAACGATCTCGAGCGGAGTGCCGGCCTTTGCCGGAGTTGGACGTATGCTCCCTGCAGGGTCATCGCTTGCTGTAGACGAAGCGACTCCGGACCTGCTCTCTGCCAAGGTCTCAAAGACGGGCTTACGCTGTCGAGCGCCTTCCGAAACGGCGTCTGCCATGATGAGGGGATGTGACTGGAAGATTTGTTGGTTCGGGAAAGGTGTGTTTAGAAGTGTGGCATGGCCTGGGATATGCAGTGTATGGGAAAGGGAGCGCGATGCAGACACCTCACATCTAGTAGAAGCTCATCAGTGGTGAAGCAATACAAGACAGGGAAGACAGGTGGCCAGCTGGTCTAGCGCAGACCCGCACAATAGCTGTGGAGGAGAAGATCAGAAGCCATGTCATTCACATCCATTGCTCAGGCGTCAGCGTCACATGCCGTTCTCGGTGTGCGGCTCGGCGGATCATCCCGTCGTAGACCCTTTGTAGCCATAAGATCAAACACATCTCATGTGGGACCAATATCAGGGCAATGATCATATCTGGGAGGAAAATGAGAATATTAGTTTCTGCGCAAACTGGCAGTATCGACTTCGATTTTGTGACGATGATGCGCATCCATCCAAAAGCAAGTCTACTCGGCGGGAAGAGATAAGAATGAAAATATGGTTATAATCTCGACAAGCTGTAACACTTGCAGCTCCATCACGTGACTAGAGCCATTATTTGCCCAGATCACGATTGATGATATGCCAAGGGCGAAGAGCCGCTGTCTGAGTGTATTGGCCCCGAACGGCAATTGAGCACACGACAGCGGTGTGAAATTCCAAGAAACAGCATTTGTTGAGGCGTTATTTGCCTTTGCGATAGTCCCAAACTCTGGCATGACACGACGGAAAACCTCAAAGCACAAGCTTTGCAGCTCGGAATTGCCCCGCAGCAAGCGGGGAAGCGAAGATTTTTTTTGCCCAGGATTAATTTATCCGCGAGGGGCCGCTTGCAATCATCTCAATCATACCCCGCCCCATCACAAATTCTGGGTGTCAAAGCTGGACCAAAACCCGAGCTGGAGCTTGGCCTGGGACCTGTACACGTGTTGTCGCCCTGAACGCTCATTGGCTCGTCTCAACCTCACCTCCTTCTCGCCCTGGTGATCGGCCCAGTCCGATGCATGACAAGCTTGTCATCACATTGCGCTCGAGCAGCAGAGGGCGACGAAGAAGAAGTCTGAGCGCAGAGACGGTGAAAGAGAAAATCCGTCGTTGATGCAATTGCTAGACTCCAATGGCTGCGGCCTTTGTGGAACCGGCCAGCAACAACGTGCGACTAGGCTACTTTGCTTTGTGCAACGCATGCCAGATGACACCATGTTGCAGCCAGAACCGAGTCGCAACCAATCTTCGAAGCCTTGCGTAAGGTAGCTTCGTGTCATACATCATCTTCGCTCCATCCGCGAGCTCCCATCTCGGCACGTTCGACCCTCCAACCCGCTGCCACTCGGTCACTCGGCACGCTTCTCGCCCTCACTTGCCTTGCTCATATCCAGCCATTGCAACCACGTGCTACACGAACCGACGCTCGAGATCTGCGAGCGTGGACCCCATCGACGCCTCACCTCATCCACCCGTCGAATCTCTAAGCCAAGCGCCGCCTTTTTGATACTTTGGTTGTGCCCGATCTGTGGCCGCCAGTCCGTTCACCAACCCGCGCCGAACACGCCCCACCCCAAACTCTGTTGCCGCCACCCGCTCATCGTTTGCGCGCCATTCCGGAGCCGCCTATATGACCGAAATGCTCCCTCGCTCCATTTGCTGCGTTGTCCGTCTTTCTCCTCTCATTGCCGCCTCCAGGCTCTTTGTGATCCATCGTCTGCTATAAGGGTCAATGGCCTCTCTACGTGATTACGGCCCTGCCGCCCCCCATGGCCCCAATATGGGTGGCGAGCATGTTGCTACTGCCGACATCTCCAACATGAGCGCCAACGAAACAAGCGTATTCCAGAGCCTGCTCAAGCCTGACGACAGCTACGATTCAAATGGCGTGTACTGGGCAGATCTCCCGCTCATGAAACGCATCAAGTTCGTTACCAGTGTCGACGCTCAGGAGACCAAGAAGGAACTCACTTTCATCGGCCGCATGATCAAGAAAGATCCTCTCAGCCCTATTGGCTACTATTTCCGCAATATGGTCATTCCTGGTGCTGGTCTTGGTCTCGAAGGCTATGTTCTGTTCTCCATCGGAAATGTTACGCCTTTGCTGGCTGCTGCTTTCCCCAAGTGTTGGGGTACGCCTCCGAAGAACACCGAGTGCAACCAGACCTGGATTGAAGCTCTGCAGTACCTGGAAATTTGCGGAATCATTGTCGGTCAGATCCTTGTGGGTTTCATTGGTGATTGGTTAGGTCGGCGCTGGGGTCTGATCCAGGATGCAACCATTATGTTCATTGGTTTGCTCATGTTGACTGCTGCCTGGGGAGTAACCCAAAATGGCTGGGTCATATGCTATGCCTGGGCACTTTTCTTCTACGGCGTTGGAGTCGGTGGCGAGTACCCGATGACTGCGACCTCCGGCATGGAGAACGCAGTCGGCTCTGGCAAGGTATCCACTAGAGAGGATCGACTGCACAGAGGCCGAAAAGTGACATCTGCGTTCTTGATGCAGGGATGGGGCCAATTCTTTAACCAAGTCATTTTGATTCTCACCTTGCTCATGTTTCATCATGGCACTGGCAACCCACCGTACTCCAAAAAGGTTGCGCAGTGGACCTACCGCGTATCCTTCGCCATTCCTGCAGTAGGTACTCTCTGGCTTATCTATTTCAGAGTCTACAAGATGCGCTCCGCTTCGAAGCAGCTCCAAGCCGCCAAGAGGAAATCGAACGTCACGGGTTACGATGCTAAATCGCTCGGACTCACCTTCAAGTACTTTGGCTCTCGGCTTGTGGCCACAACCGGTGCCTGGTACGCTAACGACATCTTCTTCTATGGAAACAAGCTTTTCCAGAGTCAGTTTATCGCCGCACTTATTCCCGGCAACAAATCTGTAATGGTTGGCTGGCTTTACAACCTGATCAACGTGGGAGTTGCACTAGTCGGCTACTACATGGCCAGCTTCTTCATCGATAATAAGCTTTATGGTCGTCGAAGGATGATGAACGTCGGGTTTCTCCTGGATTTCGTTCTCTTTGTTGTTCCGGCGTTCCATTTCAAGTACTACTCGGGCAAGCAACACGCACATGCCTTCCAAGCCATGTACTTCCTATCTTCTTTCTTCAATCAATTTGGCCCCAACTCGGTCACGTTCATCGTGGCTGCGGAGGTTTTCCCTACACCTATCCGTGCTACAGCTCACGGAATCGGAGCAGCATGCGGCAAGGCGGGAGCTCTTACTGCGGCCGTCTTGTACAGCTACATTGGCACCCAGACACGATTCTATGTCGTTCCATGGTTTGGATTGGCTGGCATGTTCCTGACTACACTCTTCCTGCCTGACACCACTGGTCTGGACCTCAAGGAACAAGAGCGTCGGTGGGCGTTCATCCGCGCCGGACGCGACTACGACTACCATGGAATCGCCATCCATCCCAGGCACTTGTCCTACTGGGAACGGTTCCGCGGTGTTGGCAAGCACTATGACCCGGTCATGGACTACGACCAGCGCGTCGAGGAGATGAGACACGAATGGGAGGAGAGCCAGCGCAGGAAGGCCGAGGTGGAAAAGGCGAACAACGATGATTTCGACGACGAGGACTGGCACAGCGATGTCAGCACCTACTTCAAGCGCACCGGAGCGAGCGTGCATGGCCAATCCCCACCCGGCGCTAATTTGAGGGAGAAGGTGGCCGACGGCAGCAGCGACGAGGGTGTCAACAGGAGCTACTCATGATCAATGACCTGACATGCGCGAGCACTTAGACGTCGTCGAACGGTCTTTTTCCCTGTCGCTTCGCAGCTAAACTCTATCAGACTTGTTTGAGCCAAGGCTTTCTTTTCAAGAGTCACTTTTTTCACAACACCCAGCACAAGACGCTTGCAGGACGACGTTCGCTATAGACTTTTATCTATCTATTCATACTACCTTTGTTACGTGGGAAGGGAATTGTAGGGCGTACTGAAATTGTAATGAACAATCTCTCGTTAAATCGAGTCTTCAAAGGCAGCGGGAGCGGTGATTGTATAGCAAGATCTCGGATGAATAAGCCACCTTATTCTCGTGTGAGAGTCGTACTGCACAGCTCAATTGGGGCGTGTCAGCCAGTTGTATGTATCTACACGGTGGATGACGATCGCTGAGAAACATCCGTAGAGAAACAGCCCCAAGCTTGCTGTGTGGAAAGTACTCCAGAAAGAATTGTGGTTGATCGCCATCCTAGTACGATTTACTTTCACAGCAGTCGCAGGAGCGTTGACAATAGCCTGTCGGTATCTATTTTTCTATCCTACTATACACGATTACCTGCTTAGAGCAATGTCGTCAATCCGGAGAATCATCTTCACCGTCTCGCTCGCAAGTTCGATTGCGCTCGTGCTGACAAGGAGCGGCTGCATCACTCCCTCGCCCGACTCGCCCACCGACTTTGAATCTTTGCCTCCCATGACACCTACGCCTCCTCGCTTGATACTAACTCCGACATTCGACTCTCCATTTGCATGCCGTGCTCGCAGCTCCGTCACCACCTTGATGGCGTTCAATCCGGCATTTTCGGCCAGTGTGACGGGGATCACCTCCAGGGCTTCCGCGAAAGCTTTGAAGCAAATGCTGTCCGGAAAGTTTGATGTGACTGCCAGCTTGGACAGCGAATGTGAGACGGCCATCTCGGGTGCACCACCACCTGGCAAGAGAGCTTTCTTCTTTACCAGGCAGCGTATCACGCACATGGCGTCATGCAGACTGCGTTCGGCCTCGTCCAGAATCAGTCCGTTAGCACCGCGGCAAACAATGCTGACCGTCTTGGGCGCGTTGGGATTTGCCGACCGAACCCCGGTCACCTTTGTGATTCTCGATCCCAAGGATGACACCTCCTCGATAAGATCCGCAGAGCCTAACTTGTCTTCCGTGAACGAATCAATGTCGGCAATCGGCTTGCATCCAGTAGATTTGCATATGAACTCCACTTCGTCCCGCTCAATGTCCTTGATGCACATGATGCCGACCTTTGCGAGGAAATGTAGAGACAAGTCGTTGACGGCGTCGCGAAGGATTGACTTTTGAATGAAAATAGCGTTACACTTGGCTTTCTTGATCTTCTTGACCATATTGAGCAGGTATGTGCGCTCTTCTTTCAGGATCTTGTCCATCTGTCGGTAGTCATTGACGACGATTTGGTTCTCCATCTGCGAAGAACGTGAGCGAGCGCGATATTGCCATTACTTCGAGTACTTACGTCAGGTTTCGGTGGGCTGAGCTGGAATTGAATCAGTCCTATCCGAGCCTTTTCTATCCTTGTGGGTCCACCGCCGCTCTTGACCACGGCTTGCTGAAGCACAAGTCCGTCCACCATCTCGCTATCATCAATGACTCCTCCGACCTTTTTCAGGATTCGAATATTTCTCAGATCGACGTTGTCTGCAGATTTGGAGTCTATCGTCTTGAGCACAGAGTCAACAGCCATAGGCGCCAGCTTTGGCTCTTGAGAGACAATCTTAGAAGAGAGTGATGTCGATGCTGCTTTGAGTAACGTAGCCCGGTCTGTCAGTGCGATAGGAACGGAGATATCGTGCAAAACTTTGACAGCGTGCGAAGCGGCGCGTTGGAATGATTCAGAGATGACGGTCGGATGTATGCCCTTTGCGAGAAGTCGTTCCGCTGCTCCCAGTAGACTCCCTGCAATAACAACGACAGATGTTGTGCCGTCTCCTGCCTCGATATCTTGCGCGTTTGCGAGATCGACGAGCATCTTAGCTGCGGGATGCATCACGGCCATGTCTCTCAGCATGGTGTTACCGTCGTTTGTCTGCGCTACCATCAACTGATGATTCAACGAAATTAGACTTGAAAATGCCTACGATAATCGTCTCGCCTTTGCCGGTTTGAATCTGTTTCTATCAGCACATTTCCTTGCAATGACCCAATGCGCTCGGCTCACCATTTTGTCCATTCCTCTAGGTCCCAATGACTGTTGATAATCAGCATCCTGGTGTCTCCGAAGCCCGAGCTAATTGCCTACTGTCCGGATTGCGTCTGACACAGCTGAAAAGCAGTCAGTAATTGATCTGGCCGTCTCTCATATCCCACACATACCTCTCGCGGCCACGATGTTGGCGGTCCGCACAGCTTGCGGCTTCTCTTTGTCCTACGACGGCGCTTCAGTAAACCGCGGATCGGGTTTCGATAAGAGTGCCCACCTTGAACGCATTGTTTCCAGCATTGCTGCTACCTAGTTGAGTTGCCATCTTGTAATTGTGTGTGAGGTGTTGACGTGGTCGTGAAGCTACCGAGCTCGTTTGCTTCCAGCTTGAACTTTTTCAAAGCTGTTGCGCAACGCGCTCCGCGTAAATCTGCAGTCGCGCCGGCAGAATCTCGGTGCCCGCCGCCCTCACGATAGAGGGACATCACAGCCTACGACAGCACCGACGACCACTGTGGACCAAGCACTTTCATGTCGGCATTTTGAAATTGCGAGGCCGAATCCTTTTGTCAATCGTAGAGCCTTCAGCCTCAAAGACTTGGAATTCGCCAAAGATTTTGTCCGTATCTTGCCTCTGCTCGAGAAGCTGGGACGACTTATCATATGTATAATCACGAAAGGCCTTGGAGCAATCGGTGATTCTCAATACAAGCAGTCGTGCTAGACTGTATGATCATCTGACCGTAATTCGGCATTCAAAGATAAGTCACTTGACAGCGCGGTCTTGAGAGTTCAGTCCATACGCCTTCCAGACCTAGAAAATTCGCATTCGGGGCATGGCTTGTTCTATCGAGGTCCCTTTCATTCGCAGAGAAGGGATCGTACACAGCAGAGAGTGTGGGCATGATACTAGTCATCTACGGAATAAACTTAGAAAAAGTTACTTCTATCACTCGTCCTGTCTGGCGCTCCAAGCTATGCTCTATACAATGTACTTGACCTATTGGCCTGTGCTGAAGTAATGAGCGATGCTGAGTCCGGCCGAAACGACCTCTGCCCAGTATTGTCTGAGATCCTTATCTGTAACGTATCTTCCAAGACTGCTGAAGGAAAAACCTTGTCAGAAAAGGCCGGATTGCTGGGGTAGTTTGAGAAAGGCGTTGAGATGTACCTTCAGCTTAGCGAGGGTTTCCAAGCTTCTCCTGCGCGGAAAAGCATCGAGTCTCCTGGTTGTCATCTCTCGGTTGCCAAAACCCGTGAGCTTCCCATTTGCAGAGAATGTGATTCCTCTTTGGACGAAATCGATCGTGGAAAGCATCTCGCAAGACAACTCACAATGCAATTCGCCGGGCATTTCGTTGGCCACTTCGCTGGGCACTTTGCGGGGCACTTCGCAGGGCACTTCGCAAGGCACCTCGTAGGGCACCTCATAAGACAAGCTGCAGTCGCAGATCATATGTCTATGGAAGCGAGATACCTATTCCTCTCCGAGTGGCTGATCCAGATGCAGGAGTGCGATCTCGGGGATGTCGAGGAAGAAGACATTCTCCTCGTAGATGAGCATGGCCTTTTCGCCATCGGAGTCTCTGCATCAATTGGCTTCATCCATGACAGCCATGATGCGAGAAGATCGCCATGCTCCATCGATGACCAGTCTTTCCTTCCAGGCAGTCCGTTCCTCGACAAGCTTCTGGTCAAATGAGTCATTGACTGTCTAGAGATCGGCTGGATCGGTCGGTGGTGGCAATTCGATATATCCCATATCTCTTTGAGGTCTTTGCGATAGGAGTACTGGTGAGAAAGCCATAAGAAGGCCGAAAAGCACTTTCTGGTTCTCAGAAATTGTCACGCTCGGCTCGTGACTGAGCCGAGCTGAGCTGATAGGCGATAATAACTCACCATCTCGTCATTCGCAGGAACGAGCTCCGAACCGGCCAGACAGAAATAGCGGTTTCGTGAGGCTCTGGTTGGCAGGTCTTGGATGGCAGATCCTTTGCCCCCCCCCCCCCCCCCCCCAAGTGTCAAGACACCGGACCCAGCCCCGTCGCTGATTGGCTGCACTGACTCGTGTCGCAATCATGTACGCGTCCACTGTCCACTCCGAATCGCTTCTCAACCCCCCATGCCGAGGCGTTTTTCCCACCCCCCTCTCCTGATCGCTTGCAGCATGCATTTGCTGTCGATCTTGTGGTTGGCCAGGGTAAGTTGTGCCTTGCTGTACAGTACCTTTCCGTGCCTGACGCGCCCTGGTGGAGCGCTGTCGAATTTGTCGCGGTCCCCACCACCACTGCGGTTTGATTGCTGCTTTGACAGCTGCTGTGGATCATGCTCGTGTGACCGGCTCGCACGGCATGCACGTCGCGTGCGCATGCCGTACACCCGCCCCCTCAGCGTGCTGTTCGACAAGGAACCAGTCAGTGCGCGAGACAGGAATAGCCTCCCATTTTCAAGTACGAAACGGGGTATGCACTACTCGATCTGGACCCTGCTGACTGCGGCGATGGGTCGCTGCATTGCACCAGCAGATCAATACTTGCCAGCTCCAATTCGAACCGGGATGTGGGTCCGTCATGCGATGAATGGCTCTAGACCTGGCTGTGGTAAATCGACCCTCGAGCGCTACAAATGGCAAGTAGCGTAGCGTGGGAGGCGTGTCGCAACGACGACACTTCGTCCACTCTCAATCACGCGACGGAAGTCATCATGGACCTGAAGAGGTCGACTGCTTGCGCTTTGCTTCCCGATCACATCTCCTGTCTCTTATCCAAAAGCCCTCGTAATCGGAGGGCCCAGACTCCGAAGTCGCGCCGACGCGTTTCTGCAGCCGGGCGCGAGGCCCAAAGAGGAAGGCGCCCGGAGCCGGAGCTGCTACCGGAGCTGATCGAGTCTCGGGGACCACCGATGACTTCGCCTCTACGTTGTCTCTGGTAAGTGTCTGTTGAGTCCTACAAAAGCCCATGAGAAGGACGACCCAAGTGTCAGCCGTGCAAAAGTCACCGATCGACTCCAAAAGTGTTCTAAGGCGACGTCGCGCGGTGATTGGTGTAAGTTTGTCCCGTGTCTCAAAAAACGGTTTCTGACAGAAACGAACTTGTACCACGCCGGGTCATCTCAATCGTATTTGTCTGATTTATGCATAGACAGAGAGGGCAGAAGAACGCAACCGAGAACCACTGTGACTTATGAAGGTGTGGTTGCGCTCGTCCAATGTTCGTGGTTCAGACAAGACTATTTGCCTCGCAGCGACATGCCGTGCGTCGGCCGCCTGACGGTCAGCTGCTCTTCCACCCCGTCCGGTAGACCATACACCTCAACTTTGCGAATGTGAATTGTCGTCTGCCATGGTCGAGCATCCTCCAATTTGCTGAGTGCTTCCCTGCTGTGACCGACTGCGACTTCCACATACTCTGACCCTGCGTCGCGATTACCTTGCTGAGAGGAAGACAGCGTCCCCTTTCCAGTCGCAAAGTCGAGGGTCAGGCCGGTCGAGCAATCGCAGTCTGCCTCTGTCGTCTTTTGCCCAAATGATATCGAAGTCTCGGTGGTTTCGACCAGGTCTACGAACTTCGTACTGTCGGAGCTATACCACAGAGCACGAGGCTGTGGTGCAAACTCCATCAGAAAGTGGCCCTCGCCGACTTTGAAGTCATCTATGGCGCCGTTTTTGAAATTGCACCACAGGGGCGATGCAGTGGTTACGGCAAATATTGCTGTCTTGTTTGTGTCTTCTCCAGCGTCCTCTGCGCGAGCGGCAATCCTTGACGACCGACGAGGAGATGATGAGGAACCTGGCTTAGATTCTAGACTGGTGATGTCACCGGATACGATGATTAGCTTACCGCCGAATGGCCAAGTCATGGCATCCAGCACTTTTTGCTGTGAGAGGCCGGACTCGGGGTCCAACGAACAAAGCAAGCTGCTCTCGCGACGGCGATGACGTTCCCACGGATCCTGCTTTAGAGGATAGAGAAAATCGAAGAGCTGAGACACGACCGGAGAAGGACGGAATTCTTCCTCCAAGAGGTGTCGTGGAACATCGGTCACGTCCGAGAAGAAGAGTGCACGCCAGAGGTAGTCGAGCTCTCGATCGTATGACCAGTGCCATGAAGCCTTGCTCGCGTTCTGAAATGATCTCCGTCAGGACTGGCATTGTCTGTTCTCTCAGCATAGACTTACAAACTTGACACAGAAGTTCCTGTAGTCGGCGAAACTGATCGGTGCATCTGCTCGTATACCACCACAAATGAGTATGGCCTTTGCTGCCGCCACCAGTGTGTCTTGGTCAGGATTCGGGACAAAGGTAGGTCGACATTGCCTGCCGTCATAGCCGTCATAAAAGTGACCCTTTTCCACCTGCAAAAGGGCAATGAGCGTAACAAGCAAATCTTGGTAAGGCATCTCAAAATCCGTGATCGAGGCTTGTTTGCCGCTCGGCGAATCTCCATTAAGCTTCTGCACTTTTGATCGGACGAAGGCATGCTCAGGCGGGACCATGACCATAGGCAGAGGGAGGTGGCAGGTAGCGACACGAGTGATCTCGTCGAGCATGTCTGAAGGATGCCATGCATCGCCCTCTGTCACAGCGCCCCTCGTAAGTGCAGACGCACGTTGGTCAGAAGAGGGCAAAGAGCTGGCGAATCGATGCCAGGAGCCAGTCTCGCGGGAGCCATAGACTAAGAACCCAGTCCGGTGGCTGCCGGCATTACCAGCGGCGTCGGTGCCTAGAATTGCGACGGCTTGAATCCAGCCTTCCAGATCGATGGTCTGGTGATCGGGATCCATCGACTCGTCCGCGAAGGGATATACGGCGGTGTAGCAGAAGCTGCGCCAGAGAGAGTCGGCCAGGCGAGATGTGAGCTCTGTGTGATCAGCGCCAAAGCGACTGGCGATAAAGTCGGCAAAGCTAGATCTTGTCCAGACTGGAACCTATCAGTGATGCATACAGGGGGCGAAAATGGCGTCATGCTTACCCTTTCGTCCTGTACGTTCATCGTCCGCCGCGAAATCGTCAAAGATACGGCGGACAGTGTTCTGTTTCCGAAGAGCATCGCGCGTCTCGGCGACAAATACATAGTGATCGCCATTGAGCAAGTCGCTCCGGAGCTGCGCACGCATAGACTCCCTCGTCACCCGGGCATAATAACGGTTGACGGAGTAGTGGGTGCTGCGAAACCACAAGTTGGTGATGACGGCGCCGACGGCTTCTACTACAGCGTAGGCCATACCGCTACAAGCAGCGAGCGCCAGTCGCTCCCCTCGGTGGAGTAGAAAATCGACAGACACAATGTGCGTGGGAGTTCGAAAGGTGGGCAGCGAAAAACAGGGTGGTTTGGAGGTGAGACAAAAAGGACGGCAAAGTTTCAAAAAGTGGCGAATCCTGGTCTTTGCTGCGCAATTTCTTGGCACGGTCAGGCTGCAATCTCACCACCGTCATCTGACCACGGAACACGAATGCGATCGTGACGGGACGATCGTTGACACGTGAATGGGGATGCTCAAAGGATCGTCTATCTGGATCTGGGAGCTGGACAATGAATGCAAGACTAGCACAAAGAGCACCGGTGGAGGCAAGGTGGAAGAATCGAAATTTGTAGACATGTAAATATACACAAGTAATAATCCAATGTCAACGTCCTTTGACAAGAAGATAGATCGACATTAATCAGAGTCCCTTTCAGGCATCAATAGCCGCCCTCTTCATCAGCTGTACAAACTCCTCCTCGCTGCACTCATCGCACAGATCATCCCTCCTCCTCAACGGCGCCGCCGCATTGACCATCCAATCATACAGCGCGTTAGCAAAGTGATAGCAATTATTGAACAAGACATTATAATTGTTGTACTTCGCAATGTACGCGGTACCGCGGTCGAATGCCTCTTCGTACTCGACGCCCGGTCGTATTGGGCCCATGTTCTGCCACACGAGGTAGGCTTTGTCGAAGTTCGATCCGACCCACTCCATGCCCTCGACGTCGTCGAACGGGATCAACTCGCCGTCCGCGCCGACGGGCGTGGTCTGCGTCATTTTATCGTTGATCACCGCTAGTTCGTAGCCGTTCGAGTGCCAGTCGCGCGTCACGGTGCGCGTGCGTCGGATCACCTTGCCGCATTGGTCTTTTGTGTTTTGGATGTTGCTCGGCTTGCCTAGGCTGACGTACCCTGCCACGAGCGCGTAGTGAGCTGGGATCTGGTTGAGCGTGTACCGTCTGGGCCACATGATGCGGAGTGCGTAGCCTTCGCCGTCCTTCCATTCGTAGTCTCTGGGGCGTCCGCTGGATGTGACCAGTCGCTTCATCCGGGGCAGATCGTTGTACTCGGTCTGTACGGGTGGCAGAGCGCGCTTCACTTTGCTCTTGGCCTCGCACTGGTCGTCCTTGTCACCTGTCTTGGATGGGTTGTCGCCCTTTGCGGGTGGTCGGTCGGGCACATCGGTCGGTTTTGTCTTGGGCGAGTCCATGGCGAGCGTGTGTTCCTTGCCGAACACCTTGAATTCGGCCTTGCCTTCTTTCTCGATACCCTTGACACAGCCCTCGATGATGGCCGGGGTGGCTGCAATCTCGACGGCATCAGCAATCTCACCGACAATTGGAATGAGATCTTCAAGCAGCTCTAACGGAGCCAGAAGAGCAGGTACTGCAACACGGCAGAATGCCTTTGCCGCCAGATCCAGCGCTGCTTGTTCAGCGGCAGCTTCCGCAGCTGCCTTGGCCGCATCTTTGAGGTCATCTTCCAGACTGGACGAGGAAGGCTTGAAGCCAGCACAACAGAAGCTCTGCAGACCGCCGTGGCAATCCTTGTCGCCCTTCTTGGCGTCATGCTGGTCAGTGTTGGTGGTCAACTCCGTCTCGCCCGAAGCACACCCCTTGATACACGCCAGACCGGCACCACGGTATCCGCGCCACTGGCAAGTGCCCATCTCGGTCTTCGAGTCACAACACAAGCTGCGGTATGTCTTCTTTGCGCAGCGTCCATTGGTGCTGATCTGGCCAGGTTGTCCGTTGAACTCGGCCACCTCGGTGGTGCCAGCCTTGCAACCTGCATTGCAGTCTGACACATAGCACTTCATGCTGGCGAGATTGTCGGCAGTCTGCTGGTCGGCGCTCGCTTGCTGGCTCGGCGAGACATTAGCACCCGCCGCGGCAGCAGCACCTCCAAAGCCATTGTTTGCGGTCTGGTCGACCTGATCCATGGCCCAAACCATCAGCCCGCCCAAGCAGCGCTCGTTGGCAAGATCGCGCTTCTGCTTGAACGTGTCACCGTCATCGTAAGATACCCACTGGTTGCTGTTCCAGTGAATCCACTTGACGCCTGCCGTGTGGTCCCATGTCGGGGTGAGCTTGTACTGGGTGATGACATTGGCAATCTCCTGGTAGTCGAGGATGCCGGACGCCTGTGAGCAAGGTCCGGCGGCAGCGCCTCCGGTAAATTGGCACACGCCGTTCGGGGTGCTGCAGCTAGGATCCTTGAGCGTGAAGCTGCGGCCGTACCAGCCCTGGCCCAGGACGACCTTGCTCGAGTCGACGCCTGCCCGCCACAGCAGATCGAGGGCGAGGTCGATCTCGGTGAGATTGGTGTGGGGTGCAATGTACGGACCGACGAACTTGGACTGGGCATCCCAGGTACCGTGCAAGTCGTAGGCCATCAGGTTGAACCAGTCGATATTGGATTGGATGCCAACGAGGTCAAAGTGCTGTAGATACCAAAACGAGGTCGGAATGGTGACGGTGAGACCGTATTTGGAGCCGAACGCGGCGCGCATGTCCTTTGTGAGGGCGACATAGTTGGCCGTGTCAGCTGCCACACCGCCGCGGTCGTCGGCGCCGGGGTATTCCCAATCGATGTCGACACCGTCGAATCCATAAGTGTCCATGAACTTGACCAGGCCATTGATAAACGCCGCACGATTACCGGCAGAGCTGGCCATGTTGCTGAATGCGTCTTGAGTGCTGCCAGGGTCGGTGAAAGACCAACCACCGACTGAAATGTAGGCCTCGAGTCCCGGCTTCTTCTGCTTGAGCGCCGTAAAGCGACTGTACAGCGAAGCACCGTTGGCGTCCATGGGCGTAATGGTGAATGTAGTGGGATCGAAGAAGGAAAAGGCAAAGTTGATCGAGGTGAAGCCATCGAGGTTGAGGTCCTCGGGTGCGACCTTTTGACACGCCCTGGTATTTGCCCACGACTCGTAGTAGCCGATGTTGCGCTTGCTGACCGAGTTGCCGCCCGAGCCGCAAGAGGGTCGGTTGACGGCACCGCAGCTGCCGTACTGCGGGTTGCACTTGGAGTAGTTGGGATCCGTGGGGTTGGTCCATGTGCAGAACTCGGTGGTGGAGCCGCAGAAGCCGAATTCGGAGCAGCACACGTTCAGAGGGCACTTCTGCTGACCCGCAGCGGCGTAAGGACCGCACTGAGCTTTGGCATTGCAGTTGTGCTGACAGCCGGTCCCGCAGGACTTGGGAGAGTAGCCACAGAGGTTATCACTGCCGCAGCAGGCGCCATTCACGCAAGGTGTCGCTGCATTGCATGTACCAGTAGGAAGATCCCTCTCGGCAAGGGGAACAGAGCGCAATCGCGGGTTGAGGCTGGTGGCCCGTGAGTCGTCGTCGCCCAACAAGGCCTCGACGGCCAGCTCATCAACGCTCCTCCGTCTGCTGCGACGCTTGCTGCCACCGCTCACGCCGACGCAGTAGTAGTAGCCAGCCCAGAATTGGGTGCCGCAATTCTGCCCGCTGGCACCAAGCTGCGTGTTCCAGGCGTAGAGCTGATTGGTGGTGATGGCGTTCTCCTGCGCAAAGCTGTAGCAGCCATCGCCGGACTTGGCCAGGTAGTACTTGTTGCAGTTGGCTACGATGCCTGATTGCGTGGGCGAGGGTGCCGGGGATGCCGTGTGTGTCGGGGCGCTGGTGGAGGTAGCCGCGGTCGGAGCATGGACACAGTAGTAGTAGCCTGCCCAGAACTCATTGGAGCAGTTCTGACCTGTTGCACCGAGTTGAGTGTTCCACGTGAAGAGCTGTGCTGTTCCGATGCCTTGATTGGTGGCGAAGCTGGCGCAGGTGTCACCCGAGTTGGCTTTGGCATATTTGTCGCAGCTGGACACGATACCTGACTGGGTGGGCGTGGGCGCGGGCTGACCGGACGAGACCGGGGTGGGAGTCGAGGTGGGCGTGGGCTGGCTGGTGTTTGTGCCGATGCAGTACCAGTAGCCGGCCCAGAACTCGGTGGCGCAGTACGCACCGGCGGCGCCCAACACGCCGTTCCACGCGTACAGGTTGTTGGAGGTGATGTTGTGCTCTTGCGAGAAGGAGTAGCAGCCATCGCCGGCAGATGCGTTGCTGAAGACCAGACAGCCAGCGACGATGCCGGACTGGGTGGGCGACGGCGCTGCACCGCCTGCCTTGATGGTCACGGCTGGATTGCCGGTACCGACGGTGGTCTGATTTCCGGTCGAGCTACCATCGCCGCCGCCACGCTGCTGCTGGCCGGCATTGGTGGACGAGGCGTTGACCGGAGGCGGAATGTAAGCGCCACCGGGAGGGGTGATGCAGACATACTGAGGCGAGATGGCGTCACAGGTGCCGTCCAAGTTGGGGTTGTACTGCACGAGCTGCTGCACGGTGATGTTGTTCTGCGCCGTCGACACCTGCGCTGCGACCTGGGCGCAGGATGCATTGGCCGGCACTTCGTAGATGGTGCAGCCTTGCGGTAAACACCAAGTCGCACTCGTAGCATTGGGGCTCAGCGTGTCGCAGCCGTAGTTGCCAAACGCCTGATAGAGGTCGCCACTCGTGACATTGAATGCAACAGAGAGCGCATCACAGAAGAAGGTGACCGAAGGATTGATGCCGTTGGCGACCTTGGCGATCTGATTGAAGGTGAGCGTCTGGCCAGCGCACGTGCCGTTGGCGGCGGTGGCATTGGGCGGGATGCCCGAGACTCCGCCAACGAAAGGCTGAATGGTGTTGTTGACGGGCTGACCGTCAAAGTAGCCGGGAGCATCGTCGTAGTCGGGCGTGAGGCGCACCACCAGCTGAGGCATAGCACTAATGCCACATACCTCGATGATGTCGTAGTACTGCTCGACCAAGTAGTCTGAGTAGTCGAGATCCGGCAGGTAGGGCGACGAGACACGCAGGAAGAACATGTTGACGAAGCAGGTGCTGCACAGCAGGCTGTTCGGGTACAGGTTCGACAGACGCTGGTTGTAGTCGGTGACGTTGGTCGGATCGATACATTGCTGGTTGGTGGCCATGCCAGGCTGAGTGCAGTCTGGACGGATGATGTCCGAGCCCACCCAGTTGTACGAGTCGATGAGACAGTAGCCGCTGGAAGAAGAATCGCGCTTCTCCGAGGCGGTGGTCGAGTTGTCGGTGGTGTTGTAGACGGTGACGATGCTGGCAGCCACTCCCGCGTCTAACGACACGTTGGTGGTAGGGGTCAGGCAAGCGATGTTGAGTCCGTCGAGCGTGCGGCCCGGGACGGTCACGGCGGGTACCTGCTTGCCGGCAAAGGTCAAGACGTCGTTGGCGCAGCTGGAGTCGACCGACTCGTACCACGACTGCGCCGAAGCCAGGCATGGCTGAGTGCACAGCGCAGTGACATTGTCAATGTCCCACAGATAGTTGTCCACCGTGCCCGCCATGGTCAGCAGCGTCTGGTCGCACGTGACCGTGGTGTTGAGCGCGGACAGACATCCGCTGCTGATGTTGAAGGCGGCAGCGAGTCTGGTCGGGTCAATGGGCGGGTACAGATTGAACTGAGCACTGGCGTGAGCGGCGAACAGCGCCGCCGCGGCGATCATGGCTCGAGTCGACATCTCGGAATTAGCTCCTCCCTCGAGATAGTGGCACTCGAAGTCCCAGCAGGGGCGGGTGGTGAAGACTTATAGATATCCATGTTCGAGTCGAGTAGCGGAGACTTTTCCGGTGTGGCCCATCGATGCCACCCACCAGCCAATTTCCACATTTTCCTTCGCTTCATGCGGATTAGGCGTCCATCGGCCATCGCTAGCTGCCAATAGGTCGGATGTGCGGCAGCTGCTGACCCTCGGCGGATGCGGCAGGGGTTCGAGACTCGCACAAAGTGCACGTGGTGGCCCCAGCCCACGCGATCAGCCTTGTCGGGGTCGCGTCGACACGCTGACAGAAGTGAAAAATGCGAGGACAGGGTGTCAGCGGCATCTCGGGCGAGTGGAATGTCCGCATGGCCCGGCCCGCGTGACCTGACGATCGTGCCTCGAAGAAGCAAAAGCCGGCCGGGGCTGGAAAGGTCTTGTGCGAGCTTGCACTGATTGGCGTTCTGACTAATCGGCCCGAGCGTGCTCTTCACCACGTCCATCGGCTGATCTCGCTCACGCTACGGCCAGACCCGAAATTGCGCTTACCGTCGATCTCAATGTCACGCTATCCTTCGGGAGAACTTTGTTGAGAATTTCTTTTCCCAGGTCTTTGCATAGGGGAAATGAGGAATCCATGAATGGACCGGAAGTTCGGATCGCAATTGTGCCGATTCTTCTTCTTTCATAGCGCACCAGAGTCTCAACCGCGCCAAGAGAGTGTTGACGTGACACTTCAAGAACAGACACATAAGGGTACAACATCGCCGCGGAACATGCCTAATCAGTGCTTCAGCAGCGAGTATTTTATAGCACTTCTCACACAGCTTAGATCTCGTGATCGACCAATAGTAGCTGAGTACTGTTCGCACGATACGATTAGTAGACCGGCCTTGTCGGAGGCCTGATTTCGATTGCACATTCCCCTGCTTGGGGCTGACGCCAAGATGCCACATGAGCCGCCCTTTACCCCAGCACACCGCTTATTCTGGCACACCTTCGCCTGAATCCGCCTCTCCTGTCAGCGTGTGTCGCACAATCTCTGCCAGCCATGGACGGACTGGCCGTGGTAGGCTTGGTCTGCAACATCCTTGACCTGATCGATGTGTCCAAGAAAGTCATCACCGTCTATCGCGCCGGCAGGGCCGGTGATGATGTGACTCGTGGCCTAATAGACCTCTCGCGTTCTATTGCCCGGAGCAATGAGATGTTGCAAAAGAATATCTCGTCGGACGCAGGCACGGCTGAAGATCAGGTCGACCAGGACCTTTTGCGATACAGCCGCGGCTTACAAGCGGACGCTCAAGCCCTCCTCGATCGTCTGAAGCCGTACTCTCGTCCTGATGGAAAGGACCAAAAGCCGAAGTGGTCGCTGTGGAAGAGCGTCAAGTACATGAAAGAGGAATCTTCGTTGGACGACACCATGACCAAGCTGCAAAAGAAGGAGCAGCATCTGAACACGCAGTTGTTGGGACGACTGGGTACCCGGCTGTTAGCGATGGGTGTAAATCAAGATCTACAAACGAACCAGCATGACGAATTGCGCAAACCTCTGCAAAACTGCATCGAAGAGTCCAACGCAGCAAAAGCCGCTCTCGCCGCAAAACAGAGCACGTTGGAGCTTCAGCGGCTACAGGAGCGGGTGTTGGCCAGTCTTTGGTTCCCACAGATGCAGTCGCGGCGCGAAACTATCACTCCAGCCCACGAGAAAACCTTTGAGTGGGTCATCGATCAGACGGTTGCAATCGGACCGTCCACCGTGCTCCCGGACTGGATTCAGTTCGGGGCACCAAATACCGCGTTCTGGATCACCGGCAAGCCGGGAGCTGGTAAGAGCACTCTCATGGGCTACCTGTCGACCCACCGGAAATTCCAGGAAGCGCTAAATGAGGATAATCTCTCGCATGTGGTGCTTCAGCATTATTTTTGGCTTGCAGGCTCTTCTGTTTTGCAGCGCAATATCATCGGCCTCTTGAGGTCACTATTACATCAGTTGCTGAATCATTCTGCGGCCCTGGTCGAGCCCATTTTTTCGCCCTCGTTTAGCACGCTGGAATGGACCATACCTGGCATCAAATCAACTCTCGCAAAGGTTATCGGACTGGCGTCTGCGCAGACTGTCTTCACAATCTGTATCGACGGCCTCGATGAGTGCTCCGACAATGTTCTCGATCTGCGAAACGTCCTGAAGTTCCTATTGCAACTCCCCAGAGTAAGACTTTTGGCCAGCAGCAGGCCTGCTAGAGCGCTTGAGCTGTTCTTCGAGCAATCTCGGTCAGTGCGTTTGCAAGACATGACCTCGCACGATATCAAGCATTACGTCCGCTCGAAACTGCACGAGGGTCTGCAGGTCGCTCAATATCTGCGGCCACGGGAATTGAACCGTATTAACAACGCCATAATATCGAATTCTGACGGTGTCTTTCTTTGGGTCACGGTTGCCACCGATGTGGCTCTCCAAGAGCTTGAATACGAGGAAAAGGTGAGCGATATCGAAGACCGTTTGCAAGAGCTCCCCACAGAGCTCGATCAGATGTATACTGTCATGCTTGCGAAGTTGGACCCGAAGACTTTAAAGACTGCGACATTGTACTTTAAATTGATGCTCGCGGTGCACAACACCGATAAGCCGAACGTGCAATTCTACCGTTTTCGGGGTCTTGCTCTCATCGAGCTGGCCGCCATCGATCTTCACCTCGCCGGAGCACAGGGGGTAAACTTTGAGGATTTGACACAACAAATGCAGACAGTGCGAAACTTCGTACGAATGAGGTGTGCAAATTTGATCGAGGTCGGAGGCGGGCTTGGAGAATCACAGCCAAATGACGAGCTTAGATTCGTCCATCGGTCCGCGGTGGAATATTTATTTAACTTCTTCGTCACAAACGAGGCTTCGGCAAGTCACATTACTTTCGATTCTTTTGCGCTCCTGGCCGAGGCTTCTCTCATTCTTTTAAGGCTGTCAATGGAAGTACCAAAATCAAATATTGCCCCAGTGTTTGGGTTGCACACGTTGACCACGTCCCACGAATCGTCGATAGTGTTCAGCTATCGCGTGTTTTTCTTCCTTCGGCGAGCACGCTGCAGCGACTCCGTAGGACGGACTCTGCAGGAAACAAGACGCCCGCTCGAACTACTGGGACACCCTCACGACATGAGCTATAGGACGTGGAGCGATGATGACATCTTGGCATTTGACTTCCCCGGCTTATGCGTCCTTTTGGGATTCGGCCACCTCATCATCCCCTCCCTGCAACACATCACCCCAGACTATGCCACTTACCTGGCGTTCTGCTTGCTGCAAGACGAGCCCGGTGTATACCATTGTGAGGCCATGCGGAAGTGTTGTATGGCTTGTTCATTCCTGCCAAGGTCGCGGCTTCTCAACCAGCTCATCAACACTCATGGTGCGAGCTTATCAAACACTTGGGATGATATTTTCGGCAGGCTTGATGAATCTCGTGGATCTCGCTCTTCCTGTCTTGACAAGTCGTACGATAGTCGACAAACACTATATGGGCTATTCATTGGGACGCTGGAGCCTGGGTCAGGCGCGAAGGAGATGGATGTTCCAGAGGAAAGGCCCGTCAGAAACAGCTTTGCGTGGATTCCGGACGACTTTGTGTCCTTGCTAGAGGTCTTCACAGAACACGGGGCAGTTGACAAAGCCGCGTCGGTCAAATTTGCGGTCGACATGCCTATAAGTGATCCGCAGTATCCGAGACTGACTTTGATCGTGACGAGCAATTTGACCTACTACGCCTGCTACAAAGCCGCGCGCTTCCCGGGCTGGCAACGATTTTCCGCACTGGCTTGGGAGTCCGACCCTGGTTTCAGGGTCCAGGTCGACAATTTCTTGTTCTTCGGCGGAGGGCGTGCTCTAGTCAGCAGCCTCGAACATCTGCGTCGCCCGTGGCTTTCGCGACTGTTGGTTGCACTCTTGAATCCCGAACGGAAGTCATCGTGTGCATTCCAGCCCTCAAGATCACAAGAGGACGACTTTCGTACCTTGTGTCATCTTTATGACGATTTTGTGAGGCGATATGACGGCGCTATAGCTTATGTCGAGAGCGGGAGTCTGAACTCATGGATGGAAGCAAGGGAGCGTGCTAAGCCCGGAGGCAATCATTCCGTTAAATTTGTGTTTGCTGGACTTCGGTGGAAATGGATCAGACTCTTGACGAAGAAGACCACAAAAAGACGCCAACTAGTGTTGCGCTTTCGTCCACTACGCAGCGTCCGCTTCCAACGCCAGTTTTCAAAGCCTGGATGGAGTCAGCTTGGAAGGGTTTCAGGTTCTCTGTGGATTGCACTACCGTCGTAAAAATCGTGGAACTAGGTGAGAAGCGTGGTGCGTATGCTGGGGCACATCGACGAGTATATTAATTATCAGGTTGAGTGCGGCGGATACAAACATGCGTGGGAAGTAGGGGCCAGCCGGGCCGTTCCAGGCCCCGCCGTTATGGTGGATCTCTTGTTGAAATTTCAGGGGTTCATGGAACAAACATCCACCCCCGCAGAAGCGAGATGGCGGGATCCTCCGGCTCTTGAAATCAGCAGCGAGCGATCTATGGCCAAATTTTTCCTCAAAACCACGAGATGTGCTGTGATAGATGGTTCCGAGGCCTCGAAGGCTCATGACGTGACGTAGAGTCGTGCTACCGAGTGTGAGAAAGAGAAGGGTCCAAATGACATGAATTGTTCATAAGCCGTTGGAGACCATGGGATCAAAGGGGTAGTAATTTCCCCGACAAAATTCATATCAAAGTCCTGCCAGTCGCGCGAGTAGAAAGAGTCCAATTGCTACCTCCCGGCTCCACTCACCGAGGCAATAATGTACAAGTGCAAGAGCCCCGAAAGCCCCATACTCGGCAACATGGGACTTCCCACGAGATATCGCATGTCCCGCACAAGGATGGCTTGTCAGCCGCTGCTTCTGGTAGCTGCCGTCACCATATGTCAGTTTGCGTGACCAGCCTGACCTCGGGAATTCCTGGCTAACAGAGATCATAGTCATATTTATATACCTGCAGGGTCCGGCATCGGAACAGGGCTTGGACATCTCCGACTACGACAGCAGCGAGTTTCTTTTCGAGTCTGACGCAAACACACCCATGGAAACGGCTAAGATGCGGCTTGAGGGGAACGAGGAAGAGCTCGGCAACGACGTGATGCGCTACACTCGAGTTCGCGACCATGTATTGCAGCCCGATCTGCTCTGGCTGGGCTTGACCTACGACGAGAGTTCGTGGAGTCATCTGCCGGACGGAGCTCCACGAAGTATCAAGCACCTACACGAGATTATTGCAGCGCAATACGATGTGAAGCGAGTCTCGCTGGGGCTACTCACAAGTTCGGCTGAAGAATATGAGCGGTACATCGAGAGCATCGAGCACATCGACTACGCCCGAGTCACCATATTCCTGCACCCGGGCTTCCACGAAGGCCCGGTGGTGGACAGGAAACGTCGTCACGAAGCCAAGTTCCAGACCGAACGGCGAGCCGAGATGTCCAAGCTGCGCAACTATGTCATGCTCAAGACTCTACGGGAAGAGCAGCACATCGTTTGGCTGGATGCAGACGTCTACCGCGTAGATCCCGGGATTATAGACCGCATGATCCAACACACGGAAGAAAAGGAAGACTTTGGCATCTTGACAGCCATGTGTACACTCTGGAACGGCAGGAATTACGACCTGAATGCGTGGAGCGGGACGAGGCAGGGTCCTCGCGGGTGGGATCTCAACAAGGAGGAGGAAGAGAAGGAACTGAAGTTCCAAGGACAGCACCATGTCGAGGAGCTGATCAAGAACAAGGGCGGAGATCAACTGGTGGCCCTCGACACTGTTGGAGCGACGATATTGTACATGCGTGCGTCGCTGATCGAGCAGGGCCTCAACTTCCCACATCAGTACACCGTCGGCACGCGATGGAAGAAAGACGGATGGGATGGCATCGAGTCCGAGGGGCTATGCTATCGGGCACGTGGGCTGAAGGGCGGCCGCTGCGGAGTGCTGGCGGGCGATTGGCGTGTGGCTCATGCAGCAAGGTAATGGAATGCTATCTTGTCTCAGCCCGGTGTGGTCAGGTTGCATATGGGGTGGTGCATGGCGCTGGGAAGCATCCCCATGTCGAACGGTGGCACATTTACCCGTAATGCCGAAATGATAAATGTCTATTCTACTTTCTGCACAGCAACCTTGTTCTCGCGGTTTGGCTTCAATCTGGATTTAGCAAATGTTAATGAATGGTCGGCGTTGCAACGGTGGGTCGCCACCCAATTTGAGGAGGACTCCAGGCCAGTTGAATAATCGAGCCGTTCCGCCCAAAACACCCTACAAGCGGAGCCTCTAAAGCCACCATCTTCGACACATTTGTGAGCTTTGATTCCATTCGATGCTCGCCGCTATCTCGATACAAGGTTGAGTATTGCACATCGTAGTCTTTCAGTGCATGGCTTGGTGGCCGTTTTATCCATCTGTTCGACGGATACATGCTCGAATCGGGATCATCGAACGGCCGGGCGTGAGCTGTGTCAATAACGCTACCCGCACTAGTGCTGGCCAGGACCGTGAATCAAACTCTGAATCGACTCGGTCAAAAATGGACCTCCCGGCCAGCCAGCCTATAAAGACCTAGCTCCATAGGCTACAAGTCATCCACTTTCCCTCGTCTCATCCTGCAACACAATCACTATCCCAGTCGCCAGCATGCTTACCAAATACTATTTGCTTGGTGCTGCCGCCGCTCTTGCCGCGTCCGCCTCACCTACCTCATCACCTCCTGCTGTTGTTGTCGCACCCAGCACCAAGAGCGCGGCGCCTAGTAGCACAGTCTCTCATGCGTCAACCAGCTTACCTTCGTCAGCCACCACTCCAGGCTACTGGACTATATCACTGGCCAATACCCAAAGGGCCTTTGGGTTTACCACGCTGAACTTCCAATTTACCGAGACGTCGTCGCTTGGCGGATCGGGCGGGTGTGCTATCACCATGACTCACCGACTAGACAGCGATCTCTGCGGCAACCCGAGCCCTTACTCGGTGTCAACGTCGCGGGCGGGCAATGGAGAGTTCCCAATCACCATCACCCTGGCCAGGAACCTGAGCAACGGAATGCAGAGAACCGGCCAATTCGTGCTCGCAGGCGGTAGTGCCAATGACACCAAGTGCACCATGACCTATGGGGCCAATAGTTGCCCAGTCGCCAATACTTGCTTGTATTGCGTATCGTCGGCGACGTTCAAGGTGCCTTTCGAAGATGTATCTTCGACGACAAAGACCGTGGGCATGTAGAAGGAAAGTAAATGGAGTTGCGGCGGAACACTCTCATCCGTAGGATCAAATAGCTTCTAATTTGCACCAATGGATTCACTTGCCCATTATTGCACGCTTTCTCGGCCTTTCGCTCCGCCGCAAAGCCGGCTTCTCCACAACTCCGGGTCGTTTGGACTTGGAGGCATGACGTTGAGGAAGATAACGAACCAAGTGGTTCCACTACTGGTATATTGAAGTGGTCATCGAAGAATGAACTACGTTACAGTCTTGACATCGGGCTTTGCTTCCATCTACTTCTTACCCTTGTACGTGTCGAATAACTCCGAAGTCCTGATCTCATGGCTGACCATGATGTGCTTCTCGTCATCGGGCCTGTCGACAGCCTTGCCAATGATGACGACCGTGTTGGTGGTAGTGGCGTGAGGAGTATGATGCGTGGTCTCCGGTCCTTTGGTGGACATGCCGTAGACCTTGAGGTCGCGCACACCGTAGACGACGCGCAGAAACAAGGGGCGGAGAGGCGGGATGGAACCGAGGATGATCAGCGATCCGACCTCGATGGTGGTGGAGATCATAAAGAGGCCGATGCGGTCTAAGTGCAAGTACTGTCAGTCTGATGTTCGGCCAGAGCAAGCGAACGGTGCAACTCACAGGTAACATCCACCTCCTGATAGACAAGACGCAGCACATGGACTCTGGCAAGAGAAGCGACGCCCGGAATGATACCGACGGCCATCAGGGCGCAGAAGCCGACCTTGACCCTCCTTGAAGTGTGCAGATTCCAGACGATGGAGATGGGGAACAGGGCAAGGAAAATATCGGTACATCCACCAACGACTGCACGGGTCAGCTGATTGAAACATGATACAAGTCTGCAGACATTCAACTTACTGGAGTGCACGTAGCTCATCGTCTCAGTCGCCTGTCTGCGTGGGCATTCGGACGGGTAGATGACCAGCCAGGCCTTGGAGGGCGAACCGCACTGCGACATGGTGAGGACAATCTCCAGCACAGTGGTGATGGCGAAGATGATGGCCGACGCCCAGAGCAGGTAGCGTTTGAGCGTCATCTGGGTTCCGTGTTGGACCTCAAGTAGCAGTGCGGTGACGGCGAACTTGCTGAAGAGCATACTGAGGGTGCCGGCGTAGACTGAGTTGTAGGTCCACTTCAGTACTGAGGCGATGTCGTCAAAGCTGAGCTCGACGAGATGGTTCCCAAGGCCGTTCTGGACGCCTTTGGTGATGGATACGGCAGCGAACAAGGCCGCGACCTGTGACATGGTGATCCAGATAAAATCCCATCGCCACTTGTTGCTCCTGCGACTGGCGGCGTAGGCTCGAAGGCCGACCAGTACACAAGCGATGCCATTGAGGGTCCAGACAAGACCCAAGACGGCAGGGCCGACACCGCCGATCAGAGTCATGGCGATTCGTGGATGGAGAGGTGGAGGACGTTGGGACGAGGAAGACGAGGGTGATGATGAGTAAGAAAACGAGAAGGGATCAAGCTCAAGGTTCGGCCCAACATTTTACGGCAAACCTACGCGATCTTTATAGGACATGGTTTCTTCCCCAGGTGTTCCCGCTTCGTACACCGTCGATCCGAGCGAGCGGCGGTTGCCACTATTGCCACCGCAGATGGCCGCCGTTGAAGCCCGAACCATCGCCCCCAGTGGTTCTCGGTTCGTCAAACGTTCGTTCCCAGGGGACTAGTTGACCGTTGCAAATATTGAATTTGCGACATTTCCGAAGTTTCTGCGGCCACCATTCACATCTTGGGACCAAAACAGCGAAAAAGGTGCTACGTGAAGTCTCGTAAGCTGTGCATATCGACCGCCGCAGTGACCGACGGGTCGTGACGTGGTGATCTCTCACACACGGGCACACGCGGAAATCAGCACTGACTGCAGACTCTGGGCGACAAGGCAGGTCATGGGGCCAGGAACCTGGTATTGCTCATGCTCTCCGGGCGCGGTCCACGAAACGGCCAACGGCTATATAGTATCTAGTCGGATGAAACACGGCATCTTGGTTCGCTGTGCCTGATCGTTGCCACAAGTAGCCGAAGCGTGTGTCAGGGAAATGCCGCGACGTTGAGGATCCCGCCCTACTTTCGCTTGAATAGTTCGTCGTGACCCTCGAAACGGTCTGCCGTTGTGTTTTTGTCTGATCGCACTTGGTGGCTGACCCAACTCCTACCGACAGAGTGATTCGTAGGCAATGTCGTCCTTATGGCCGTAACAGAGCGCCGTCTTGTCGTTGGGCCGGGCCTGATGTGATAGGACGCAAATCCGGGCATGTTCGGGTGAGTGACATAGTGAGAGTGACTTGTGTCCCAACGGGTGGGCCCATGCGATGCGCGAAATATTGCAAGCCTTTTGCTGGCATTACCTGCAGATACCGAAAAGGATGGGATGATCCTCTGCAAAGTCTCGCTTGGTTATCCCATGCTGCATCAGAAGGCGGCTGACCGATGTGATGGCGCGCAAACGCAAACGCCGTCGCATGTGACAAGTAATCTTGTGATTGGTCCTGCCTGCTTGCGGGACCGGGAGCTTGTGCCACCTTGGCTTTTGCAGTGGCATTATTGAGGCGGCGAGCGGGCAGTGGTCACTCTCACACTCACAACATCTTCGCACTCGCCTACTTTTCAGCCCCTGCTCTTCTACGATCAAACCCTACCAAGACCACGATCGCCACCTCGTTCATCATTACCCTCAATCCGCCGTCATGCCACCGGATCCGAATTTCAATTCATCAATGGTCGCCCTGTGCCTACAGATCGGGCGCGGCTGTCTGGAGCTAGCGCGGCTCGAGGACGCCGAGAAAGCCCTGCTCACAGCTCAGAGATCGGGCACCCCGGCACTCGGAGAGGACCATGAGCTGATGATCAACGCCCTCGATCTCCTCGGAAACGTGTACTTTGAGCAGGGCGAGCTGGACAAGTCGGAGCAGACACTCGGCCGCGCTCTGACGGTCAAGCAGGCCAAGTACGGCAGCAAGCACTTTGTCTCCCTCATCGCACTCAACAATCTCGGCGACGCCAATGTCGAGGCCGGTCACCTAGACCTCGCCGAGCGACACTATCAACAGGCGCTTTGCGGCTTGCAAGATTTGCTCGACGGCTCACAGCGAGCCCACGCCAGCCGCTTGGCTCGGTCCCTGGGCGCCCTTTACCAAACACAAGCCAAAATGCAGCAAGCCGAGGACATGTTCAAGCTGGCCCGGCAGATCGCCGAGGCAGAAGCCCCAGTCGGGGATGACTTGAGGTTCGATGCCACAAGCTCTCTCGGCGAATTCTACATTGCACAGCGCCGATTCCAGGACGCACAGGATACCTACGAGGATGGGCTGCGCGGACACAACGAGATGATGCCGCCAGATGTGTACAACAATCTCGCCGTGTCCTATCTAGCCCTGGGCAAACTCCCGGAGGCTGAGACGATGGCGCAGAAGAGTGTCCGCGTGCACTGCGAGATCTACGGAGAAAAGTACTTGCAGACCAGCCAGGCTTACTTCACCCTGGGGTCGGTGTACAACAAACAGGGCAGAACAGAGGATGCAGATGACGCGTACGAGAAAACGGGATTCACGAGACTTCCCGGCGGAAAGTTCATTTTGCCGCAAGGAATTGACAGCGACGACGTGCTTGATATGCCATGACTATGCGTCTTGGAAATGAGTTGGTGCTGAGAAGGCTGCAAAATAGAATAGATCCGGTGGTGGAAACCCACCACCATCGAACATGCTGGTCTTTACCCTATTCATCTATCCGTCCTCGTATTTCCGTGGCCCCTCATGTAGGTATTCTCGTCCCATGGAGGCGACGTGGCCCCGTCCGAAGCCTTCCGAGGATTGATGACAATGTCAGGAGACATGTGTGCGGTATTGTTGCCCAGATATTCCATCAAGAACGACCCATCCGGCAGTTCGTGCAATATATCGCTAAGCAGTCGTTTTGGACGGGCATGTGAACGACGGAGGCACCCCTTTATGATCGTTCAAGGACATGTATCTCATCAAGATTGTGACCGCCGATCTTCTCCTGCATGGTCGCTGTGGCATACGCACACACCAGGAACCTAGTCATCGACCGCGACCATCCAGACCCCACCCTCACCAGCTAAAGGACTCCACCACCAACTTTGCGACAACCCGCGGTCTTTTCCTGACGATGTCATTGAACTCAAAACGCACCTCATCAACCATACTTGCCGGGCCACAGACCAAGACGCAGACTTCCTCTGGGTGGTTACCGCCGAGCTCCGTGTCTAAGATCTGCCTGACAGGCATTCGACGACCGACAAATACCTCACTGTCGAGACTTGCCAGCCCATACACGCTGAACACATCATCAACAAGAGTCTGGCTCCTGCTGCCCCAGTAGAGCTTCTTCCGCCCAAGGTGCGAGCGGAGAGGAGTCAGAGCTGGTGTGATCCCGACCCCGCCAACCAATGCAACGAGGACAGGTGAGCTGTTCGCTGGGATAAGCGAGCAGGCTCCTGATTTGTAACCAGCTTCTAGTAGCACGGCATGCGAAGTACGATTTCTGAGTAACGATGTGAGGCCAGTTTGGGTGCGGATGTAGAAGGTGACACCGGCTTGATAGCTCTTCTGGTCCAATTCTGAGGCCTTGCTGGTTGTGCTGATCGAGTCGCTGGGGCCTGCTATACCGATCTTGTCGGAGCGATAGTTGGTGGTAGAAGTAATGAGGCCTGACTGCATTTCGGGATCCGTGGACGATCTGTCGGTGGTATTGACACATCGTACGGAGGCAAGTGGTGGTTGAACCGAAACAAGGGTGGAAGCGATGGAGAAAGGATGATTCTCCCACACCCGCCAGGTCAAGGCTGGAAAATAAAGAAAGGCATGGCCGGAAGCGGAGACATCCGGTATGACGACGCGGATATAGTCGTTGTCAAGCACGGTGATTTGGGCTGTCTTGAGTCCCGACAATGCCAGCCTTACCAATCGGGAGGATCTGTCAAAGCCCCAGACGGCCATACTGACTACGATCCACGTCTCGTAGCCTGAAGAATGGCCGTCGTTGGCGACTATGTGCCAATAGCAGCCGGCAACGATGAGAATGGCAACGACAACGTGCCAAGCAAGAAAGACTTCGTACATCTTCCGTCGTACCGGGGCAATGGAAGTCGGGAAGAGTATGGTCTGCCGGCTGCGAGCATGACAGAATGGCCTCTGAGAGCACGTCTCGACATGCAAATGCGCACCCCGGCTGGTAGGCAGAGATGCCATACCCAATCAGCCCATGTTGGGTGCGAGGTGCGAGGTCGTTGGCCAAAGTCCCACTACCGTAGAGCAAAGCCAGCGGAAGTAGAACGGTGAATCTCATGATGGATCCGTAGATTGTGCAAGCCTGCAAGGGGAGATTGAGAGAACTGCCAGGGCAGGCCATGCGGTGAGGGCCATCCTGGACACTTTATCCCTTCCATGGACGCTGTCGCGCATACTCACACGGATGTGAAAGTGGAGTCTAGTGCGACGTGGCGTGGTCTAGAGGGGGAGGATGGTGGATAATCTTATCAATCGATTTGATCTGCCATCTTATCAAATCATATCAGATTGATCAGAGTTTCCCCGGGAAGGACGCGGTGTGCTATGAATGGACGAAATTTCTGTTTTTGTGGGGCTGGGCTCGTGCCCCTTGATGCTGCTCCACTAGGGCAAGTTGCGGTGAGGGACAAGCCGCGCGTGCGCACGGGAAGCAACATCTCGGAGCAAATCGGTCGAAGACGGACGATATTGATGCACACAGCGGATATGCAGTTCTAGACTTTCCGCCTAAGGCCGGTCACATATCGCCATCTGACCACAGCCACGGCTAAAAATAATCAAGGGATGGTAAGCCAGCACAACAGACAAACGCGAGACCGGGCCCTCCATTTCAGGGATAAGGTCTTGCTGTTCTCAGTCAATTTTTTATTAGGCTACTCGATAGATTCATAGTCGATCGCAGCACATCTAGGCCCGTCCTCGTGTCATTGGCCTGAGTCTGCTCTCAACTCATGGTAGCTGCGCTCTGTGGAAGCGTCGCATCCAAGCCGCGCTTCAAGATTCTGCAGGCGCTTTGACTGCCACAATACGCCTTGACATCGGAGTACCAGCAGCAATCGTGGCCGTGGTACAGACACTGAACCTCCTCGTCAGCTGAAGCGGTCCCTACGGCTCTTGCACAACTGTATCTCACCGAATATGTCCCGCCACCACATTCGGAGTAATCGTGTTGGTTGGAAGAAGATATGCAAACGCCATTGGGATAGTAGCGCATGCCATATGGCTGGAACACGCAGTACCGTGGAGATGTGAGCCAACGCGGCTGCCTAGCGCTGAGAGATACGTACTCCGTGATTGACATGAACATGGTGCGGTGGCGAAGGCGGCGAAGGTGGAGATGCTGGTCGAAACGGGTCTTTGCTGGCGACCGAAAGCGCTGTCGTAGGATCGAGGAAGACCAAGAAACCGCACAAGAGGGCCAAAATCCGCCACATGATACTGGAGGAGTCTGTACAGCCCATCACGTAGAGAGCACAGCAAGTTGTCGCGGTGGACGTCTAATTTTGTAGTCCGACACAATGATGGTGCCGACAAATGCAAAGTCCTTTGCTTGCGTGTGACGACAAAGCACACGGAAGATCAATCTTGTTCATTAATTTGATGCACAGTATCCACGCTATTTGATGACACCGAGGAGCATGTGTTTCAACGACTCTAGGGCGGGATCATCTGTCAACAAGGGCTGCGGACACGAGCCGTGAGCCTTTGGAGTCTGTACTGGAGTAATACTACTTGCGGCCGAAGCGCAGCGCTGTGGCTGAGACATTGGCGCCGCAGCTGAGGGGCGCGGTCTAGCCCAGCCACAGCACCTATACACCATGTGCCGTGCTCCCTCTGTTTTTAAGCTCCGTCCGCCATTGACCCCTCCAACCCCTTCTTTTTTTCCTGTCCGCATGTACAGCTGCAAAAGTTGGAACACAACATCTCGCGGGCCGAATGTGGCCTTCCGCGGGAACAATGGCCGGGCCAGTGCAGACGACCCACCCTGCTCCTGTCAAGGACAAGAAATTTGCCGAGGTCGAGTGCGTCAGGTGTGTTTGGCGGCCATTTCATCCTGGAAACCCTCCATGCTGATGCAATATAGAGACCTGGATGCCCAGCGCAGCCGTGTCGACGATGGTCTCTTGCCCGATATCCTGGAGCCAAGGAAGAGTCGTAGTCACATTGACGGGTGGCGAAAGGGAGTCTACTCAGGAATATCTGCCACTGCCCTCGTGTTGCTGTTGAATGTCTCCATCATCGCCTATGTGCGCGCCCACTACGCTAGCGACAGCGGCAGCAGCCAGCTCACAAGCGGCGACTGCTCGAGGGTCAATCGCGTCAAAACAGGCACGCACCTGGTCATCAATCTGCTTGCGACCGGCCTTCTCTCGGCAAGCAATTACGCCATGCAAGTCTTGATATCGCCGACGCGCGGCGAGGTGGACAGAGCACATGCGAAGCGCAAGTGGCTCGACATTGGGCTTCCAAGTCTGCGCAACATACCGATGATCAGCAAATGGAGGCTGCTGCTCTGGTTTGGACTCGTCATGTCGTCTCTGCCTCTACATCTGGTGTATAATTCTGTCATCTTCTCGACCTTCAATGCCTACGATTACCATGTGCTTGTGGTCTCTCCGGAATTCCTCGACGGGGCGCCGTATGATCTGGCAGCCTTGCCGTATTTGTTCAACAGCTCTGGGGGCAACAACCTGCCAAACGACCCCACCACGACTGCGGTAGCCGACGGTATCCGCGCCGACATTGGCTCGTTCGAGCGTTTAGACAAGGTCGACTGCCTCGCGGCGTACGGCAGACCATTCATGACGACGAGATCTGACATTGTTGTGGTGACCACGGCCCACAACAGCACCGACTCGGTGTAAATGACCTTTTCGGATGGCAATCTCTTCTCGGAAGGTGGGCCTTTTGCCTCTTGGATCTGTACGACCGCTGAAGGCAGCGACGGGTGTCTATATGGGATATTTGACACCGTGGCGGCGACATGGACGTTCCAAGGCCCTGCTCCTGAGCTCTCCCTGTATCCGGTAGACTACTGTCTCAGTCGACCCATGCCGTCGGTGTGCAGCATCAACTTCTACTCGAGTATTATGGTCGTTGTCATTTGTTGCAACATCGCCAAGCTTGTGCTCTTGATTGGAACACTAGCGGTCGTCGACGGGACTTCGCTAGTCACGATTGGCGATGCCATTGCCTCATTTCTGAATCGAGCAGATACCCACACCATCGGCTTCTGTCTCATGGGCCGTCGCAATGCCAAAGCATGGCAAGTCTCTACCACGCCGACACCACGGATCTGTATTGCTGAACGACGCCGCTGGATCCGGACTATTGGCGGTGGACGCATCGCGCTTTCCTTTATCTTTGTTGCTGCCGGCTTGATCACCATTGCCATTCTCTTGCGTCAGGTCATCGTTCAGCTTGAACCGCCGGGAGGTGCCCTTCCTTCCATGAGCAGCATCGCAGCACTGGGCTTCGGCAACGTCCAGTCTCAATACTACTGGACTGGCGGCCCAGATAGCCTCCTTGGCAACATTCTCATCACCAATTTGCCCCAACTGGTCTTCTCTATTTTGTACCTGGTCTACAACGGCTTGTATACCACCATGTTGATTGCCCACGAATGGGCCCAGTACGGACGACGAGCCCTGCCACTCCGTGTCACCCGCCCACAGGGACAACAGCGATCAACGTATTTTCTTCAGCTGCCGCTCTTGTACGCCATGCCGCTCATGGTTGTATCCATTCTGTCCCACTGGGTCATCTCACAGTCGTTCTACATCATGTCGGTGAGGTTCAGTGACATGGATGGCACTGTGGATGACACCAGCCGTTACGCTGCCGGATACTCGCCCTTGGCCATCATTCTCGCACTGATTCTGACTGGAGTACTTATACTCGTGTTCCTGATGGTTTCATTACGGCGGCTACCGGATAACAAGATCCCGTTCGCGGGCTGTTGCAGTGCTGCAATCAGTCCGGCCTGCCATAGTGATAGCGATGCGAATGAAGCTGTGTCGTGGGGGGTCATACGTCGAGACATGGGACAAGACGTCAAAGCGCACGATGGCGTCGAGGTAGGGCATTGCGCTTTTGGGCAGTCCGTTCTTGGGGAACCGGCGGTGGGTCAATCTTATATGTGATCTAAGAGACTGAAACAACGAGTTATTGATGATACGATCATGTATTGAGCAACATTTATGAACTCGTGCCTGGAGTGTATCTGATGGTCGGCCATTGGGGAAAGCGATCGTATTCCAACTCTGGCGGGAAGCCCTTGAGACCCAGCAGCCAGGCCATTGGCTCGCGCCATCCAGCCTTCAAGCTCTCATGCTCGTCATGCAGACGGCTCTGCACCCAGATGTGGTTCCACCACTCGGGCATGCTGACTCCCGGACCCTCGGTCCATCTATCGGACTGCACATTGTACACGACAGAATTCTCGGCGAGGTAAAGAAGAGCGAAGCACGTCAGATCTGGCCGTACCACCCGCTTGGTCGAGTGGCGACTGCTGGTGATGACGCCGGACGGCGGCATGTAGTTGAGGGATATGATCAGACTGGCGTAGCTCGCGCGGTACAGGGTATTCAGCTGCACGGAGGTGGCCTTGACCGGGGATGTGCCTGAACGCGACGACATCCAGAGATTCACATCCATCGATTGTTGCTCCAGCGCTCCGTCCAACCACATGCGCAGCGGCTTTTGGCCGATGTCCAGCGTGATAAGAGACAGTTCGGTCACGGCAGCCATGAACGGCGGCGGTAGACCGCCGTATTGCTCCGCTACTGCATGGGCGTAGTAAGATCGCATCACTTTGCTCGGCCTCGGCGCCCAGGAAGACGAGTTCTCCAACGCCGTCTGCACCGTTGTGTCGGCTCGATTGCGAATGATGCCTCGTCGCTCCTTCCATTTGTCGTCCGAATCAAACATCAACATGTGCGGGCGGAGGCCCTTGTTGCGGCCAAAGATACCGAACGCCATGCAGAGTCCTTCTCCATTGTAACCATCAACGGTGATGGGCCGAGAGAACAACAGACCTTTGGGCATTGCTAAAACCGCACGGGAGACGCGGCGTCGGAAGCCTTCGTTCTCACCCCACAGTAGCGAGACGTTGGCATCTTCCCCGACGCCATCGTCGAAGACACAAGGGGAATCGCCTCCTGCATACCTCCAGGATGACTTGTTCTCGTTGAACTTGTCAAGGATGGCGGTCGGGTCGTGAGCCAAGCCTTTCGGTGCGCGTATGGCCAATCCCCAGTCGTCACTTGCGGCGGTCGGTACCCGCTTCTCGGGATAGGCATTGTACAATCGGGTCCACTGTGTAGCATCGCCGCATAGATCCTTGTAGATGGCCGGAATCGAGGTCCGGCTGGGCCCTGTCCAGGCTCGCCACCGGTTTTCGATGTAGGTCCTATTCCTCCAGGCAGGCACTGTATATCGAACAATGGCGATGGTGGTCGCAGTAGAGAGAGCTAAGACACCGAGAGCGTCTTGATTGTTTCCCGCGAGAAAAGTGATGATGATGAGGGCGAAAGAAATGCTCAGCAGCGTGGACACGGCGGTCCACCACCAGTGCTCAAAGCGGGCGATGCGAAAGCTGTTCGCGGATAAGCAGCAGGATCGGCGTGTCGCACTCAAATGCACTTACCGAAAAGTCCACAAGTCTTGATCCTCGGAAATCTGAACAATCGTCGTGATCAGACCCTGCAGCAATGACGTGACAACTGCGACACCGATTGATGTCCATAGAAGTGCGGCGCGGCCGTTCGGGTTGGTCAGGTGGAGGGCGGGACCGCTTCCCTGTTGCTGTGAGTTGGCCGAGACGGCGAGCAGGACAATCACGGCAAGTTTGGTCATTGTGCCGACACTGCTTGGTGCGGTCATATTTGGTGCCGTGGTTTCGAGAAAGATGCCAGGATGTAAGGCCAGATATATGCGGACTGCACTGCTATGTACGAGAAATATTGGGGGGGCTGACCCGTCTCTGATCCAATAGTCGACTGCTGCATGGACTCGGGATTACTGGGCATCGGAAGTCTGGGAGCAATCGTGCATTTTCTATCTTCAGCTCCAGCATGCCGTGCGACATTAGTGGAGCAGCGCGGGCCAACCGGGTCGGGCGGAAAGGCTCGGCCCTCTGCAGGGACCATGCGCTCTGACCAATTGGCTGACAGTCCATGCTTCATTCGGCCTAGCTGCTGCGCTGTTCAGCCTCGTTTTCAACGCTAATCCCGATGAGATCAATCGCCCACAGCATCCATCTTACGATATCGCGTATTTCTCCCGACCTGATGTTCTGCAGGGTCTGTTGGTGTCGAAGGCAGAGGACCTACCCGAGCACGATGTATGCGATGTAGAATACTTGGAGAAGATGCCTTGTCCGTCTGGCCTTTTTTTTTCTGTCATCCCCTAGTACTTGTGCACATGCTCAATGGGTTGCCTTTAGCGCTTCCAGGAATTCACGGCAACCAAAATAACCACTCAGACGTTTCCACCTGGAATCTACCTTGACTCGTTGGCTCCAATTGGCACGCTTCTTTGATCTCGTTCGTAGTGATATGAGGATCAAGCCGTTGCCTGACAGCTCTCTCCGCAGGGCGCCGCGGATGGTGAGGATCTCTACGATCAATGAGCGTTATATGGAGGCGTCAACCAAGTATGCTACTCACCCCAGATAGTGCGGGTGAACACGCGCCAGAGTGCCAAAGGAAGTGGCGTGTCAATCCCTGGGGACGCACACGGGCCAATCAGCTGATGTTTCTTGGGGGTAGAGGGTGACATGGCAACTCACAAAGGATGTCCGTGGCTCTGCTGTACGAGATGTCTCTCAATTGTACCCAGTGACTACAAGATTATCAATTTCGTCCAAAGAGAGCAGATTCCAAAACATGCTTGCCATCTATGATCCACTCATCACTCGACTCGACCAGTGTCTGCACGGTATGCTGTGCGGCCTCCGCCGACAGATCGCCCCCGGCCCGGGAGGTGTGGAATAAGGGATCGAGCTCGCATATGGGAATCGACAGCTGCGCCCCAAGTTGCCGCGCGAACGTACTCTACATTGGTCAGAATTTGAGCCTCCACAGCTGGTGAAGTATTAAAAAGTGGCTACTTTGGCACCTTTCCTACGCCAGTCACCCCCACAATCTGGATCCGTCGTCCGATGAGCTCCGATCGCAAAGCCATGTCGTTGTAGCAGTCTTGGAACAGCGCGATAGTACTTCCTACATCAAGTCGTCGCCGCATTGCTGTGATGAAGAACTTTCGCCGCAGGAGGTTTGTGGTGACACAAGCAGTGCCAAGGGTCAAGGTCTGCCGATTGTCCTGCATGACATGTGTCGCTGAGTCACAAGCTGCGTATCCTGGTATGAACACAGATGACGTGGCGAGTCTATAGACCTAGGTTCGGGTTTCAATCCGCAACAGATGACCATCTACCGTCAGAATCTATCACAAATGTCTTGTGTCTCTTCCTTCGCGGTTTCCCCATGTACGGTGGTATGCCCACTCAGCCGCGAAATAAGGATAAACTCAAGGCTCTGTAATCACCATTGAATCCGCAGCGTCACTGTTACGCCACAATCTCGGGCTAATAGAAACAAAGCTCGCCGTTTCCGAAGGGGAGATTAGTGGATCGACAGGTCAGGAGTAAGCCGGGCCGACGCATTTCGTCAAACGCCACTTGTTGACAATCGACCCCTAATCTCATCGGCCCTATGACTACTATGCAACGACCACTGCTCAATGCAATACACCAAGCACCTCTTATCCGTCGATTACCAGTCCGGCTACAAAGTGAACGGCCGAAAGTGCTCAATGTCGTCTGAGTCAGGCATGGCCCTGCCCATGAGAAGTGGCCACATTAACGTGTATCAAGGGGTATGGATCATCTGCGGGCCGAAAGCGACACCAGAGCAAACATCTAGAACTGGTGACAGAGCTCTATAAGAACACCCGTCTGCAAGCCAGTGTCAGTCAAATAATCCCGCAACACAATACCACAGCTTCTTCAATCTACCATACAATCGCAAACCACACCAGACAACAATCATGGTCGCTCCCAAACTCGTTCTTCTCGCCGCCTCGCTGTTCGCAGCCAGTGCTTTGGCCGGCAAGATGAAGCTCGTCGCTCACTATATCGATGGTCAGCATTCGGTCACCCGAGACGAGACGGTCCCGAGCAACAAGTTGGCCGAAATCGCCACCAATATCAACACTTGGTCCGATGGGAAATACTCCGGATCTACTTATTCGGATACGGTTTGGGTACATACATTGCACCCGGCCAAGGATAAGAACAAAGCAAAGGAGTTGCTCGAGGACATGAAGGCCATTGTGGACCAGCATATGAGCAGTCCGTAGGCTAATGACTGGGATTGGTGCAAGTGCGGGGAGAAGGGCATCGTTTCGGTATCATTTAAGTAGCAGACTCTAAGTAAGATCGAGCAAACACGCAGGCGTGTTGCTTTGGTCCCAACTGCTCCTGCCGCCGTCCATGTCTTCTATGCTTTTGCCGCTCCAGTATCAACGCTGCCTGTGCTCTTGTGTCTCGCCATTTCGGCGAATGTGGGTCCAGGGTGAGCGATGATCAAACAATACGCCGCAAAGATTACCATCCTGTAGCGTGTCAGCAGGTCATTCCGAGTTTGTTGGGATTGAATGACATACACGGATTCAAGGCCGATGAAAAGGCCCTGATCCCTCAGTACCACGCTGCTCTGGGAGTACCCTTGGCTAAGTTCGTAAATACGGTACGTGCATCGGATGAGGATAGCAATCGTGGCGGCGGAGGAAGTGATGCAGAAGATCTGGAAGCGCAACGGTGAACGCATGTTCAACCATACCGCGCGGCTGCGTATGAGATAGTCGGCCGCGAGGACGACAAAGACGGCCAGGGTGAAGACCTGAAACGCCAACCCGGCCAGAGCGATGTCGACAGCGGCGGTGTTGTTTCCGTTGGATCCGGACGACAGCCCACCCCCAATGGCCTGCAGGACCAAGGACAGGATATCGCAAGGCAGGAAGATGCGCAGATACCACTTTGGGTCGAAACGAGAATGGGAGACGGAGATGTAGTGTACACTGAGAAGAGGGTCAATACGGTGAGGGAGGGCTTTTGATTGGGGGACATCAATCACATCTGGGCGAGCAGCGTGTAGATCGCCGCGGCGAAGAAGACTGGGCCGATGGTGATGAGTACGATCTGCAGGATGAATCCAGTCGAGCCCCACGGGTTCTGCCAGTACAGGATGCGTCCGACATAGCCTAGAATCTCATCTATGCAGCCGAGCACCATGGCGAACATGAACCACCATGTCCTGTAGCGGAGACCAAGCGCGGCTTGGATCAGCAAGCAGACGACGTAGAGACCGATGAGGGCACCGCTTGCGCCCAGGGACGGTCGATACCCGTAGACGCTGAGATCGATGGGACATACGGCGACAGTGCAATTGGCAGTGTTGCCGTTGGCTGTGTAAAGTGTCCCGTTGACGAGCCACGCCAGATTGCCATCGACGTGGGTGACAGACATGATTTTGCGTTGATGGCGGTGACAAATTTCAAGAGAAAAGCAATGGTATCGTACAACATATCGTGTCGTCCTCCAGAGGTGTTTATTATCTGCTGTTGAAGTGGCTGTACAGCAACCAACATTCGGCCGTGAAATGCATCATCGCCTGCTACGGCCGTGGTGCTGACTGGCCAAGTCTTACCTAAAAGGGACGCAGAGGGCGAAACGGGTGGTCAGTTTGCAGGGGTAGCGGTGGTGTGACGTGATGACTTAATCGCAAGATCTGTGTGTAAGCGAGATCAAGGGTCGCAGGGATACACAGCCCACTTTGTCATGTCTATCCGTACTTGCCGGCTTATCTGAGATCTTCGGAGTGACGCAACAGGCACAAGATCTTCCGATCCCGCCAGTCAGCAGAGCCTCTCGGCAAAAGGTTGAACCGGCTGGACTGAACGTGTGCGGGGACGGCTGCGGCCGCAACGTTTCATCACTCGAAGTCCGGGCGAATGGTCTTACGCCCGTAGTGTGCAGATATCAGCTTGGTCGTAATATTTCCGTGATCATCGCAGGTCCAAAGGAGCTATTGCGCATCCGATAGTAGTACGAATTGCGATCCCCTCAGACAGAAACTTTACCGGCACTCATTAAGCCGCCTTCAAGAGAGCTTTGCTACCATGGTGACTACTCCGCCATCATGTCGGGCAGGCTATTGAGGACACACACTTCATCCCGCGTCCATCCTGACTAAACCCTCCCATAAACACAGGCAGACGATGATGGAATGGTCCGGCGACCCACGGTGTGCGTCGTATCAAAGGCGAGCGTAGAGAAGAAACGCCTCGTCTCTGAGTAGCTGCCGCTGTCGTGTCTCCCATGAATTCACCCCTATCCACTCCCACTCCTTGAGTACTTGACCATAATCCGGAAGCATGTCAAAGTCGCAGCCAAGGTAGACTCGGCACAGAATGATTGACTCCTTCTTGCTTTGCTCTTCTGAGATGTAGATGCCTCCCTTGTTCTGTTCCCATGTGATGGATTCGATTCTATGGCCGTTTTTGTTCGTGCGAATGTCCAAAATGTAGCATTCCTGGCGTGTCCAGCTGCGACCGATCCACACGGAGAGATCGCCATTCTCATTGACTCGCTCGGTGATGATCACCCATCTGTAGTCCATGTCTGGACCGACAAATCCGGCCTTGATCTTTTCGATATCTGCATCGCTGACCGCCTGGCCCCATGTCGCCGTCGCAGGCGCATCCATGGGCACAGGGGTTTCATCGATGGGAGTGCCGGAAAAGTCCTCGTCGTCGCTAAAAGCATCCATCGCTGGCGGATGCCTCGCCGTGGCTGATCGTCGGATATCCGGGCTTCCATAAGGACGTCAGCAGAGGAAAACCTGGTAGAAATGCATTCGTACCTTGTATAAATCGGAAAATCGAAGAATGTGTGGCTGCGTTTTCAAGTGGTGGGATGACAGGTGTCAAGAGCTGACACCTGTGTGTTATGAACTTGAAGGTTTTTGGGTGTCGCACGAAGGCTGACATTAGCAGCAAACTTCGTTTGCCCCACTTTGGTTGCTGCAGGAAACGAGTTCCCGGCCATACTTCGGGCCGTTCAATAGGGCCGATGTATGCTGTGCAAAGCCTCGCATCGGTCCATGGTCTGAAATAACACACGCCCGCAGGTCGGCTGCGTTTGACTCCACTAGCTTCGTGGTGAGAGGCAATGGTCTCCTCTTGGGCTGAGACAGCCTACTTGCGCTACATGTAGGTCTTCTGCAGCCTATGATCCACCTGAGCCCAATGGACTATAGCCGTAGCTCCGCTTCACACGGCTGGTATGACACGATCAGCGGTAATCACAGGTGCTCGAGTAGGTGCAGACTAATGTACAAAACCGAGGATGTCTCTCGATGCAAATCATCCATCGGACTCGCACCCAGAATGTCAAGCGAAACATTTACACCATCTTTCTGTTCGAGGCTACATCTGCTTACTACTACTTTGCGATAAAAACAGAACTTCGACCACTCCCAGACTTGTTTCGATGGATGCTGACCATCCACACCTCTCTCTTGTGGCTATGCGATGCTGCATTAGCCGTCTCTCCTCTGCCAGGAATTCTCTATCGAGGCGATAGTCGCAAACCAGAGGAGATCAAGGGGGACGGAGGTTTCATATCCCGAGCCTCTAGAAGCAAAATGCCCCCTCATGACGATGTCATGCGCCATGTCATCAGCGCACCAGAAAGGAACGATGGGTTCATATCTACCAGTCTAGAGAAGGATGTTGCCAAGGCATTGTTGCCGGCTTCTAACGGCTATGTCTATACCATCATCCCAACCGGTGTTTATGTGGATGTTGCGAAGGTATTCAAAGAAGCAAACCAGGACTATCCCAGACCTTATGAACAGGAGTTCTCGGCATGTGAAAGTATCCCCTGGTCTAGCATACGAGGATGGACCGTGGTAAAAAACAAGATTCTTGGTAACCAAGAAAGAAAGAACCCAGACTCTAAGCAACCAGACAGAATCGCTTTTCCGCCGGCAGATTGGTCCGGTTATGTCCGGGATCTGTGTCATGAAGCAAGATCCCGGTACCAGTGACACCCCAGCTCACAATAGCTCACGTACAGACAGTAAAGCTGGTCTTTGCATACCTCTGCAGCTGGGGCTCTGACTCTTCTCTGGAGCAGAGAAAAGACGTGGAGAAGGCAGGAGGAAGGAATCACGGTGGAGGAGGCGAGGCGATAATACTCCAGGTGGTTCACAGGTGTTTCATCAGCATTAGCATTATATCTATAGCGTCAAGTATCAAGCGCTAAATTTGTCATTCCGAGATTGCATCTTCTTCTTCACACCTGCGCCTATGTGTTTATCGACATAAGTTCTTGCAATTTCTTCCGAGCAGCTCCGAAGGTCCAATCCAACCGCTGAGTGATTTGTAAAGCGGTCCATGGTGCTGCCATTCGTCGAGTGCGGCGGCTCGATTCGGCTCAAGGTCTCATCAAACGGTTTGGTCGGGTCTGCTACGAGTCGTGCAATGGACGGCAATTCTCGGATAAGTCTCAAGAGGCCACTTATTCGCAGTGCCTGGACCGTAGCGTCGTTGACCGACAATGTGAGTGTCATGACATCCGTGTCGCGTGCGTGAGCCGTGCTGGCGCTGAAATCCCAGTGGGCTATGCTGTTGGGGATCAAGATGCGACCCTTGCTGCATGCATCGGCGTGCGCTTCCTTGTCCAGAACTGCACTGGACGCAAAGTCCAGCGGACCCGAGACGTATGAGAGATAGAAGGCTGTTCCGTTGGTGACCATGACCACCATCTCCGGACGGTAGACGGATCCCTTGCAGAATCGGGTCTTCATAGTATTCGTCCGCGCGAACCCGACAAAGACTTGCACACCTTGCTTGGACGACCAGGATCCGCCCCGGAACACAGGTACGGGCAAGAATTGCGTGCCCCCTCGCATGACCGACTCTATATTGTCGTGATGGCTCAGCAGCGTGTCAGGGACGACTTGGTCAAACACGTGGCTGCACTCCCCATTCGCCAGATCGCACTTGACAATCCGCAAGGGTCCGAGCCGGTAGACGAAGTGCACCACTGTGGCGGGTGTCTCGTGCGTGGTATGTATTCCTTGGCCAGGTTCGGCGAGGAAGAAGGGCGCCCAGTTCTTCTCTTTGGACTCTGGCTCGGAGTCGGGAAAGGTCAAGACGGTGGATTCCTGCGAGAACGGCCGAAACACCCACATGACCCGCCGCCAAGAATCGTCCTCGATCTTCATGTTGAAGAAGACGAGAGGTTCTGCATCTCGCACTCCGGGCTCGATGATTATACGTGGATCTTCGGGCCCGAAGCATGCGCCGCCCTCAGCAACATCGGCCTCGACGTCAAATACAAGAGGGAAGACAATATCGCGGCCCTGCCAGCTGAGCACGTAGTTTTCCTGGTGGACCCACGACCGATCGAATATCTGCCCTCTCAAGAAGCTGACCAGCGGACTTTCCGGTGCTCGGACATCGTGGAATATGACGCGCGAGACGCAGAAGTGAACGTCGCGGTCGGGAAGCAGGACACATCCGCCGGCCAGTCTCTTCCATGACGATTCCACAACCGACTGCAGACTGAATTTGTCGCGCGACTTTGTGACGAGTTGTGGCGAGTAGGTGACAAGAGGACGGTCGTCCAGCTCCCTCGCAATCTGCACCAGGTCGTCCGAGAGGGTCCAGGAATCCTGCACGCCAATCTGAGACGTGAGGGAGAGTGCGCGACACGAGATATTCTGACCTGCCATCGACCCGCCTGGTGAGCCGGAATTATCGAATCCTACGAAAGAGTCTCTGTAGAATGTCCCCCTTTCTTCGTACGGATAGCGTAGTTGGGCGTACGCGAAGGGGTGTGCCGGCATCTGCGAGCCTGTCAGCTCCTCGGCGCCACGTAAAAATACTCTTCAGCAGAGTGTCAGTCGCGCGAAACCCACCAAGCATGATTTGAAGGTGATAAAAGCCAACAGAACCAGAAAGGCAACGGCCCCCGATCTTCGAGTTATTGCAACGCGCGGTGGCACGGCACTTGGTGAGTAGAATAGGGTCATGTTCCAGGCTACCCGTGTCCTACTGTCAAGAAAACATCAGCAGCCACAGGAAACTTTGAGGCCACGCAAGAGAAGTGCGATATCGAGTCAAATTGTTCCCTTCCTTGCTTGGGATCAGGGGTTACGGCTCCTGCCTCGGGCCGCTCAACGGGGCCAGCCAACGTTATTTGTAGCCATCACGGCCCCTTGGCTTAGAGTTCGATGCGGTCGGGTGCGTTCAAGTCTCAAAACCCTCTGGACACATTTATGCCTGTCACATCGTAATGTGACTTTTGGCCTTTCCTGTTTGCGCATCCACATGTAAAGGTGGACCCGTCACCTCCCAAATATAATCTGCTGTGGTTGCTGATGTGGGGTAAGCAAATTTCTCAGGCACCAATTTTGACCGTTATGAGTTTTAATTTGAACCAATTTTTCGACTTCCCCAGACAGACCCCTTTTTGCGAATGCTGACGCACTCCTCCGTTGTTTGCCTGCTAACAGTGTGGCGTTGTTTGCCCCTGTACGTGCCGAGTATCCCGATGCATTTCGGTCAAGATACAAGAACTAGTCGGATCCTATCCTTCTCTCCACTCACGTCGTACGCATCGGCCGGCCATGCATCAGGCATACCACATCAGCCCATCCCCCAGTGGGCGGCTCCTGCTCCACACACGGTCTGGCCGGCGTTTAACCCTGCCAGCAACTATTCTGATCCTGCTACTTCTCTTCGTCATCTCGATCTACACCTTCAATGCATTAGAAACAACTCCTCCAGCCACCACATATCAGTCCACCATCTACGAAGACTCTGCCACACCACCGAGGGCTGCAAATGCCGAGCCCAAAGCAGTGCGTCTCGGTGGCGTAAAGTCAAAGTATGCTTTCGCCACGCTTCTGGCCGGAGACGGCAAGGAAGTACCCTATGAACAGGACAAATACCTAATATCGACACGGATCCTGGCGTATCAACTCCTCCATGCCAATGAGACACGCTCGCGTGACCGCAACATCCCCTTTATAGTCCTCGTCACGGATCAGACAAGTCAATCGGCGCGTGAACGGCTCCGACGCGACGGCGCCACCGTGCTCGAAGTCCCTGCCATCACCGCAGATTGGCTTGCACCGCGACGGGAGAGGTGGAAAAAGGTCATGACCAAGCTGAGGTTGTGGGAGCTGGTCGATTTTGAACGCATCGCTTTCCTCGATGCCGACTCGCTGCTTGCACAACCATTGGACCACATCTTCCACGACCCGGCAGCAGCGGAGCAAATGACAAACCAACAAGCTTTCCGTGGCCCGGGCGATCCTTCAACCATGCCAGCGAGCTATGTCTTTGGAGGCAATCATGACAATTTGCATATTCCTCGCCCGGGGCAGAAGCCTCTCAAGATGAAGGGGGACCTGTGTGCAGGATTCTTCATCTTGAAACCGGATGTTGCTCTGTTGCGCCACTACCTTTCAGCGCTGCACCAGCCGCATTCATTCAAGAGTGACTTACCGGAGCAGAATCTCCTTACTGCGGTACACGGGTGGAATGGCAGCATGCCTTGGAAGCAGATCGACCTCAAGACGAATGCTTTCTCACCCGGCATCTACGATATCCAAAAGGGTATCAAGACCATTCATGAGAAATGGTGGTTTGAGGGTTGTGATGCGGAATTGCAGAGATGGATGATGAACAGACGATGGATGATGGAAGGTTTCTTCGAAGCCCGTGATCAGATGGGATCATGATGCCAGCTCTCTGGACTATGCGGTCCTCTCAGCCCGATGATCTTCCCTCTCAGGTGCTACTCGACCCGCACTGGAAATGTGGCTGGCTTGTGGCGCGACGAACCCCTGGACGGTGCGTGGTGGTGCGTATCACATACCCATGACAACTTGGATGCGATTGGGAAACACTACCGCCGATGTGTATGCCGGGTGTACCTATGGCTACAATATAGCAGCGAGTGGTGGATTTGGGTGCGGTGAGTCTCAACTTCTAATCATCGAATGCTCTATTGGCAACATGAGTACTGATACCATAACGTTCAGACAATAAGAGAAATGGGTGTTCATAGTCTTGGCATTGTTCTGGCATCTTGAATTCAACAAATATGTACGGCGTCGCTCGACAGGCCGTCGAGATGCAAGGGAGAATTGCAGATGTACCACCGAGCGAAAGGCACTCGTCTGAATGTGAGACCTACTCCCAGCATAAGCTATGCGGTCCGGCGATAGTCTAGATCTTGCGAAAGATTTTAGTTGTAGAGACCGCCATTGGCGGACAATGTCGAGCCCGTGACCCATTTCGCATCGTCACTGCAAAGGAAAGCGACCAAAGGAGCAATGTCATCGACCTCGCCGACCCGAGCTGCAGCAGGAGTCGAATCAATCAGCGGCTGCATGTCCTTGAGGAATTGTTCGTCGCTCTGGAACCATTGATCTAGGGAGCAGTGAGACAAGAACACCTCATTGATAATCCACAGCACATACCCGTGGCAATTGGACCGGGATTGATCGAGTTGGCGGTGATGCCATGGGATTGTCCGAGCTCCTTCGCCCAGACTCTGGCCAGGGCCTCATCTGCGGCCTTTGTCGCAGCGTAGACAGTCTGTCCGCCCACGCCTAGTCGAGCACCTGCCGACGAGATGAAGACGATACGGCCGCCTTTAGGCAGATGAGGCTCGGCGGCCTTTGTGAGAAAGATGGGACCGCGGACGTTGCAATCAAAGTGGCGCTCGTAAAAATCAGGAGTGGTGTCGACCAGGTTGGCTTCGTTGCCTTGAGCAGCGCTGAGAGACATGTCATTAGCCCTCAACACCGTACTGCGTGGCCGAGTCGACACTCACTTGTGGATGAGAATCTCAATCTTGCCCGTCTCGGAGATCTTCAGCGCTCCATCGATCAGACGCGGGATTTCGTCAATGTTGCTGACGTTGGCCTTGACCAGGATCGCCTTGCGGCCAAGCTTGGTGATCTGATCGACGACCTCCTGTCCACGCTTCTCACTGCTGTCTGAGACGTAGTTGACAACGACATTTGCCCCCCGCTTGGCGAGGAGGATGGCGATCCCCGCACCGAGGCCTCTGTATCATCAATGAGTGCCAGTCGCCGGATACCAGTGTGATTGACTTGCCTTGATGCGCCGGTGACGATGGCGGTCTTGCCTTCGAGGGAAAGACCAGTGAAGTCGGGCATGGTTGAAGTGTTTTGTCGGCGTTCGTGTAGTGTCACGCGGATTGAATCTTCTCAACTACTCAGACTATTGGTCTTGGGGACCACAAGTTTCTTGTGCTTCAAGCGGCCCTCTTATATGAAAGTTTTCGTCCATCTTCATGCTCACGGGACCGCCAAATTGCTCGACCGGGGTGGGGTTTTCGCTCGTTATCGCGAGCTTCAGCCGTCTTGCCGCATCAGGCAACCGCTTTCCCCAGATGAAAGGCAAATCCCGCTCCAGATGCCGGCTTGTCTCCGGATACCCAGATAGGAAAGCGAGACGATATTGACCCCACTCCCATCCAGATGTTGTTCTCACGGGAGACGTTCATACTTCTGGTGATGCGTTCCGAAGGTTGAAAATAAGACAAGACCATCACACTGTCTCCGTCGCGCACGTCTGCCCATGCCTCGGCTGGCATGCCCCGCACAAGATTTTGCTTGGGTCACGTTATCTGATCATTACAGCAGCCTCGGAACTGTGGCATGGCTCCTCTGATCATCGAAACCGGTTGACGTGAAGTAGATTTCACCCAGTAGCCAAATTCGTGAAGCATGGTTGATTAATTCAAGTCGGATACATGATATGCGAAACCGTTGACACCTGATAAAATGTTGAGAAAAAGCTAGGTACCATTTGTGTACAACTATTGAAACCCCGCTACATGCATGAAGGAGTGATTGCTAGTTGGATGATACCTCCCTCCACCACCAGACCTGCCATCACGACATTGGAGAATCAGCCGGCCAGTCGAGCCTGAAGGAAAACTTTTCGTCGTAGTGCATCTGCCAGTAAGTGTCCCAGATCTTCTTTGTGACGGGACCGACTTTTCCATCGCGCACCGACTTGCCATCGAGGGTGGTGATGGGCATGATGCCACCTGCAGTCGTGCACATGAGGATCTCATCCGCCTGATAGACTAAATCCGTCGGCACAGTCTCGACCCGGACCTCGATGTTGTTGAATCGTGCGGCGTCAATGACACTCTTTCTGGTGATACCGTGAAGGACTCCACGGTCCGGGGTGCGGAGGACGCCATCTTTGATGATGCAGATGTTGAATCCAGAGCCTTCGGTAATGTTTGCATCCCCATCAGTGAGGAACGGGTAAGTCGCGCCGCGGTCTGCGGCTTCAAAGAGGCCTATGGCAATGTGGTCAGTGGCCGTTGTGCAAGTGCGTGGTGAGAGGGTTTGTACTTACCTCGAGTCAAATCTCCCCACTGCAGATTCTTGACCGTCGGATCAATCGCACCTGGAGGGATCCGGCGCACGGTACGGGCGACGACGGCGTGTCCTCCAACCTTCTGCACCTCGGGATCCATGACCCAGACATACGGCTGCACGAACATGTAGAGATTGTTCTTGAAGGGCACGCGAGGATCAAAGCCACGCACGCCTTTCAATCCACGGGTGACGATCAGCTCGACAAAAGCATCCTTGATGCCGCTCTTGATGACCATTTCGCACAGGATTTGTGAGACCTGCTCGCGAGGGAGCGGCATGTTGAGTCTCATTTTCTTGCAGCTGGCCTCCAGACGGTCGAGATGGTCGTCGAGCCGGAAGAATCGGCCAGCCCAGACCGAGGGCACATCGTAGGTCAGATCGCTGTGCATGAAGCCTTGGTCGAGCAGCGGGATGCGCGCCTCGGCCAAGGGGACGTAGTCGCCCTCGATCCAGGCAATGCCGGTAGCGTACTTGCTGTCGCTCCGCTCAAGCTCGGCCTGACGCTCGTTGTAGGCAGCAAAGATCTTGTCCATGGTCGCCATTCCGTGTGGTGGGTGATTGTTCCAAGTGCAGAGTGTGGTTGAGGTTGAGAGGACAGATGATGGGCACCAAGATGGCGACCCTGACAAACGACCTTATCGCTATATATCACCCCGACTGGGACTCCTGGAGAAAAGAAGATCGCTAGTGACTTCACAGGCAGGGTCTTGTCCTGATTATTGAGCCATCCATGTCGTTGGTGGATGTCACTGCATATGGAAGGAGAGCGAACAATCACTTGATTGAAGGTCCAGATCTTGATTTCTCGACATGAACGACTCTCGAACGGGTGTCCGGGGTAGGGCGGCCTCGGATGCCGATGGGTGATGCGGACCGAGGGTGTGAAGGTGGGGGAGATTAGGGATTAGGTGTTGCCCAAAAGGGAAGGGGAGTCGATCGGGGTCCCGATGGCGGGGCATTGGGGCACGCGGCTTACGCAACTGCTTGTCCGAGAAGAGTAACCGACTCAACGCCACTATCTGCTTCTTGGCTCCGTATTTGCCGACCTCGATGCTTTGCCTGCCAATTGAAGCTTCCGTAGAGGTCTCGATCACCCCACACCCCTACCACTGCTACACTATACTGGCATGTATCCTGTTATCTATGATCCGACATAGCAGTCAGGCAGCCCGTGGAACACTTAACTATCCACTCCTGCACACCCTTGTCGCCTGCAAGATCGAAATCTTTGTCTCACCGATTCCGAGTCTTTACCATGTCTTCAGGAGTCTCATCAGGAGTGGAGGTCAGTGTATGCTCGTTAGCAATAGTCAAGCACCGGAGACTAACGACTCTTAGCACTACGGCCCGGCACCCTCCGGGGCGAGAAAAGACATCCAGGAGTTCACCGAGATTGAAGGCCTTGAGAAGCTGAACACGGCCGACGTCGACGATGCCATCCTTCGGGCGCAAGGCCACGAAGCGGAACTCGAGCGGTCGTTCTCTCTTTGGGGCGTGGTCGGTCTGGCGTTCAGGTCGGCCTCACTACTACTCTGTTCGTTGCCACACGATGGGTCGCTGACGCGGCAGTAGCATCACAAACTCGTGGTTGACATATGCCGCCTGCTTCGGTCTCGTACTCGTCGCCGGCGGTGGCCTCACCGCCTTGGTCGGCGTCATCATCGCGGCCATCACACAATGGATCGTCCTGTTGGGTCTGGCCGAGTTGTCCTCGGCAATGCCTTCCGCCGGAGGTCAGTCGCCATACCCTCTCTGCCCGCCCACCCAGGGTTGAGGTTCCATACCGACATTGTGCCCCAACAGGTCAATATCACTACACGTTCTTGATTGCGCCTGAACGGACCCGCACCTTTGCGGCATATGTCGTGGGCTTCATGAACATCATCGCGTGGTGGGCAAACCTGGCGTCTGGGACAATCTACGTTGCCATTTCCACCTTTGGGATCGTCAACTTGTGGTATCCTGACATCAGCGGTGCTCAATGGCAGGTCTACCTGACCTATCTGCTGGTCCTCGCCCTCACCCGTGAGTCTTGCCACAGCAACGTCGTCGTCCCTCTCCGCTAATTCTCCACAGTTGTCCCTACGTTTGTCGTCCCCCAACGACAACTCGACAAGATGACGCAAGGATCCATGTACCTTTCGATCCTTGGCTTAGTCCTTGTGGTCCTGATTGTCCTCATTATGGGCAGGGGTAGATACAAGCCCGAGAATCTGTCGACCTTTTCTGGCTCGAGCGGCTGGTCACCAGGAGTCGGCTGGATGTTGGGCATTGCTACCGGAGAATACTGCTTCTTCGGGACAGGAGCCTGTGTCCACCTTGCCGAAGAGCTGCCGCGCCCGGCTCGTCGTCTGCCCCGTGTCATGTAGGTCGCTTCTCGTTGGGATAGAAGCTAGCACTAACAACAGCAGCAACCTCACCATGATCATCGGTGTCGCAACCAGTGTGATCTGGATCATTGTCATCCTGTGTGTCATCCAGGACATATCCGCTGTGCAGGCTGCAAGCGTTCCAAACCTTGAGGTCATGCTGCAAGCGACGGGCTCCAAGGCTGCTGCCACGTTCATCCAGGCCTATCTTACTCTTCTGTACTACAGTGGGTCACTTCTTGAAAATCGATACTCCGTTGCCCTGCTAAGACAATCTCAGCTTGTTGCCCGTCCCAAATCATTACAGCTTCTCGTGAGTACCTACCTCCCCGCTTTTATTTTCTTCTTGTGACAAGCATTCCTGACCCTGACTAGGCATTACTTGGGCTTTCGCACGCGATGTCAGTTCCTGATCACGCCCATGTCCGAAGATCGTCCTTGCTGACTTTGTGGAACAGAACGGCCTTCCTTACTCCGACTACTTCAAAGTCGTCTCGAAAACGTATCAAATTCCCGTCCGTACGGCCATGCTCTCAGTAGTCTTCTGCGCCATCTATGGCTTGCTTTGGATTGCCAGCACGCAGGCCTTCAACTCGCTCGTCAACACGGCCATCCTACTCTTGAACTTGACCTTCACAGTCCCACAAGGCATTCTCCTGTTCCACGGCCGCGATCGATTGCCGACACGCCCGTTCAGCCTCGGCAAATTTGGATATGCTGTCAATGCCTTCTCCGTCGTCTGGTTGATCGTCAGTGGAACGTTTCTGTGCTTCCCCAACAGTATCCCAGCAGAGCTTAACACCATGAATTAGTAAGTCAGCTGATGCAAGGCTCGCATGGTCCCCACTGATGTTATATCTCGCAGCAACTCGGTTGTCATTGTCGGCCTGATGGTCATCGTCATCGCTTGTTGGCTCGAGCGACGCAAGAAATTCAAGGGCCCGATTATCGACTTGGACGCTCTGAATGCCAACGCCGCTCTAGAGTGATGGAAATGGCAGAAAACGCCTTGAAAGAGTCATGAAGGTGACAATCTGCGAACAAAGGAGTTGGGCGGAAGGGATTCATAGATGTTTCGCTTGACGAATAAATGCTTCTCCAACAACATGCTTGCACCACTTTCCTGTACGACCTTTTGAGACTGCAGCCACTCGCATTACGGTCAGCCACTGCTGTGATGGTGTTGAGTTCGATTTGGACCGAGCAATATAAGTGTACATCAGCCCATGACCGTCAACCTTGCCATATCGTGACATGTCTCTGATGAATTTATACCACGACGCTGCCTAGTCTGTGGCTCTCCTGGGTGCATACGAATCCATATCAAGTCTCTTCAAAAGCCGTAAGCATCATCACTGCTGTAACAATACATCTTGTGACGTGGCTCATGACAAATTTCATTCCTTTCACAGGTTCGCCTTGAGTTGTGTTCCCGGCACCTTTTTGTTCCTGCTTCTTAGCGATCGTGTTATTCCCAATGCGGCTAGGGATCCTTGCTCGAGAGCCCCATCAATTGCAGCACGCCAGCCATGTGCCCAATCCGCCGAGGCGAAGTAGACGCTGTGGTGTCGCTTTTGCAACTCGTCCTGGTATTTGCTCATGTAACCCGGCCGCCACCAAGCCGGACCACCCCGGCTATACTTGTCGGTCACCCAGTCGTGGAACATGGTCCTCTTGATCTCCATTGGGTGCAAATTCTTGAACGCCGCCTCCACCTTTTCTGGGTCTCGTTCGGCGATGAACTCGTTGCGGACGTCGGTGCCAAATCCGACAATGTGGGCATTGCCGTTGTCTAGCACGCCATCTCCATAGCCAAACATGATGTGGTTGTCTAGTTTCATGCCGTTCCATGACATCAAGTCCGAGCCAGAGACTTCGGCATGGATTTTGTTCATCATGTTGACGTGCCCGATATTGATTGCTTCTTGACGCAGAGGCGAAAGAGGTGGGTTGAATTGGATCGTATGCAAGACGTTCAACGGGATGGTCGAAACGACATAGCGAGCCCGAAACGCTTGACCACTGGCTGTGGTGACTGTTACGAAGAAGCCGCCGCTGGGGTTGTCCTCTTTGATGGACTTGACCTCGGTCTCGAAGCTATAGTCCAACCCGAGCTCGACCGCTTCGTTGAACATGGACTTTGCAAAGTGGGACTGTCCCTTGCGGAGCTTGTACGTTGTCCAGATAGGACCGAAATTGACAGAAGACCAGGACATCAGTGCATGCGATCGGACCATATCCCAGAAGCTGCTGTTTTCGAGGGTGCCCCCAGAGATGTGCAGAAGAATCCCAATCAACATTCCAGTCTCCTCCACCGAGAGGTCAGCTTTGATTTGCTCGAGCCTGTCCTTGCAGGAGAGGCGATCGACTCGCTCGACATCTCCCCGCTTCACGCTGATGTTGTCAAGCTGGGCGTGCGGCAAAGGGCAGATATCACGACAATTGTTGCCGTCCACGTTGACAAACTTGTCCCAGGCACCAAGCATGATCTTCATCGCCTCTTCGTGGGACATCCTACGCGGCGTTGCGCCTGAGAGTGGACGTGTCAGCTCGGCGTCCGCACGACCGTCTCACTCGAATCTCACCTGGTACATTCAGAGTGTAATAGTCATTCTTGGATCCGCTCTGGTGGGTGATGAGCAAATCTCGGTCGAGGCCGTAGCGAGTCAATTCCTGAAAGAGATAGCCCATCTCGTGAGTCACCCAGGTCCCGCCCATTTCCCACATGAATCCTGCAAGCACGTCAGCTCTCCACTCTGCCGAGATGATCCTCACGGTGGAGGACTCACCATTGGACTCGACCGTGTACGTTCGGCCTCCCACGCGGTCTCTCGCCTCAAGCATGATGACGCTGTGTCCTGGAAAGAACAAACGTCAGCCGTGGGGATGCCTACCATGAAGAGGCCTGCGTACCTGACTGCACCAGATCACGGCCAGCACGGAGTCCAGCATATCCGGCGCCGATAACTACCGCATCATATATTTGGCGGGGAGTGCCGTCGAGGTTGGTTAGAGGTGTCACAACGCCGACGGTGGTGAGTCCACCAGGTTCGGTGCCATGGGCCGGCGTCCAAGTATAGCCATCCTTGGTGGCTGGCATTGTCAGATCCGAATCACAGTTGCAAGTTGAGAGCGAAACAACAGTCGCGGAGTGAGGCTCTGGGCACATGTGCTTGCCCAATGGAATGCATGAGTGGTTTATCTTCAGGGATGATACTGGTTGAAGGCCCCGCTTAGATCGGCCGTGGGTCCAAATTACAACAAGTTACCCGAAAGGGAAAGAGAGGATGGCGTATCGCAGATCGGGACTCCACGGTTGAAATCCGGCTGATTGGCTGTATGGACCTCGGAGCCACGCGTCACGACCCCAACGCTTTTCCTCCATAGGGACATTACCTGTTGTAGTAAACGAGGACTGGTGAGTGAGATTTTTCATATCAGAGTCCCGACCATGCGTATCAGCTATGACTGGGGAAGAAAGAAGAGCGTCTTTTCGATTTCCTGCCGTGTCGATAGCCGTCGTGACACACTTCAGTCCACCCTCGCACTGCTAAAGACGCATCAACGGTAAATATGGCGAGGGCTGCCGAACAAACTCCAATCAAATACCAACTGCTACCCAACGCTGTCGGAAACCTTCTTAAGGGCACTTACAGCACCACCGCGTCCGTGCCTGTCTCGTCCACCACGTCATTCGTCTATACGACCGGCCATATCGGTCTGGATCTACAGACTGGTGCTCTGGTACACGAAACGCTCGAGGCAGAATTCAACGCCATCTTCAATTGTCTCAATGCCGCGCTCAAAGGTGCAAATGTCCGGGATGGGTGCGCTGGCGCATTCAAATTCACCAGCTATCTTCTCAAGGCAGAGCACGAGCCAGTGATGCAGGCCGTGTTCAAGCAGCGTTGGCCCCAGCACCGACCGACTTGGACTACCGTGATAGTGGCTGACGTGGCGGGGGGCGGGTGCATGCACGCAGAAATCGCGGCCGAGGCTGCTGCGTTCACTTGAAGGCCCACACAATATATAGTCAGGAACAGATGTCGAGATTGAAACTGTATGAACATTTCGTACAAGCCTACTATATATATGACTGTCCTTGATGGATAATTGAGAATAATAGAGTAATCACGTTGAACAAGCTCCCAACGCGGCTTGGTACACTTGACTTTCAATGTGCTCTGCCAATTGGATGACAGGCAGGTCTGATGATAGCAGTTAGCTGGATATAGATTCTTAAAGCGTCGGGCAGATATCTCACCGCCGTACGGAAGGATCTGTGAGGCGATCATCCCGGCAATGCCGTTGTCTCGGTCCACAAACCAGAAGAGATTGGGAAGCCCTTCCCATGAGCCAGCGCCGGCTGCTCGTCCCGTCAGGCTCTTTTGATGGGACAGCGAGAATGACAGCCCCCACCCCTCGGTGGTCCCCTCAGGTGCGAGTACGAGTGGGGTTCCATTCGCAAGCTGTGGATTGGCGGACGGCCATTGCTCGTTGCAGTCGCGAGCCTTATCTGGGATCTGGTCACGGAACATCTCTACAAGGCAAAGGTGTTGTTAGTACTTGGTCTAATACCACGAGAGATCTCCATCGGACGAGCGTACCTGTCACCGTTTCGGGCCGGAGAAGTTGTTTCTTTGTCTTTGGCGAAGTGCCGTCGTTCAGAAGAGTGGCAAGCAGCTCTGTAGTCGATCAAGTCAGGATATGGATAGCTAAAGATGGCTTGGTCGTGACCCACCGCAAAACTCGATTGGAGAGCCATAGCAGCCAGCGCCAGCCATGCAGTAGCGCTCCTCCAAAGGTGTGTCAGAAGCAACAAGTGGCGCACGATACAGATGACTTCGCACGCTCAGTGTTCCATCCGGCTGTCGTTGATGCATGTACGCCAGACGTCCTTTCATGTCGCGCGTCGGGTAGAAGCTGATATCTTTGATCCCAGCCGATTCGAAAATATGCTGGCGGAAGTATTCCTCGAGAGATAGACCGCTCGTACGCTCGATGAGAACACCAACCCAGTCCATGCTTGTTCCGTACTGGAACTTGGACCCAGGTTGATTGACCAATGGTCTGTCCAAGACATCCGCTTTGATGCCAGAGAAGTCATCGAGGCCCGTTGGCAATGCCCAATCGCGCAGCTTCGGGTCCTCAAAAGCGTATCCAAATCCAGCTGAAACTATGGTGTCAATTCCTTGCTATTATAAGATATCCAGGTCAAACTGACCGGTATGGGTGAGCAGCATTCGCAGCGTAATCTCTGCTTCCTTTGGAACCTTGCGGATGTTTCCACCAGAGTGTCGCTCGAGGACCTGCACCACTCCAAGCTCCGGAGCAACACTCAAGACTTGGGCAGCGTCGTCCAGGTGAAGCTTTCCCTGCTCGACCATCTGCATGCAGGCGATCGATGTGATGAGTTTCGTAAAAGAAGCCATGTAGAAAATGGTGTCATAGGTCATGGGCGCATCAAAACCAATGCCTCTCACTCCCGAAACATGTCGGAACAAAGCGTTGCCCGCCTTGTCAAGAGATAGATAAAGCAGACCAGGTATTTGTGGCGACGGCCCACTGGTCTTTGCATCGATTTCACGCCGCAGTGCTGCAGCGGCATCGTCAGATAAGGTACCAATCATGATTGACCAGGTATTGCTGTGGCACAAGAGGCGATCGTTACTATTGATACCACCGCCCTCTGGGGATTTTTCATTCGTCGTTGTCACGACTAAGATTTTTATGCGAGTAGCCTGGGTCGTTGCTCAAACTGGAAGTCAATCGAATCGCCGATTGCTGGAGGGTCTAAAAGGCACGTGACCCGGGAGGCCAGCCCACTTGCCTAATCAGGCAATCGGTCTCCTTCCTCCTGCGGGCGATACAAAAACTCACACCTCTATATCATCACTTGAAGAGCATGTTACATCAGGCGAAGGAGGGATTCTCACCGCAAAAGTCAAACATCCGACTCAGAAATGAGTTCCGATAAGAACATTGTCATCATTGGGTGAGTAAAGAAGACCGCAGGTGCGGTACCACACTAGAACATGTTACCTGACTTTCTGACCAGTGCCGGTGTCGCCGGGCTCACCACCGCTCTCCTTCTGTCCCAAAAGCCGGGCTACAAAATCGTCGTCGCCGCCAAGCACATGCCAGGCGACTATGACATCGAGTATGCATCTCCGTGGGCAGGAGCAAACTACATGCCGTAGGTCTCTGATCTATGACTCATGTCGGACGGGTGATACTGATTAGGCCAGCGTGTCATTGCGTGGCACCGCAGCTGCAGATTGGGATAAACGCACGTGGCATCCCCTTGAGCTGCTCGCCCGGGACCACCCAGAGGCTGGCATTCATTTCCAAGGCATGTTGACCGATGGTGGCCTTGATCCTTGCTAGTACTGACAAGAGCGCCGTAGAATGTCAAATCCATTCGCGGGAGAAAGACATCGGCTCGGCAACCGCAGACTGGTTCTCCGAGCTGCTCTCCGCGAAGCCATGGTTCAGCGAGGTCGTGCCAAACGTCAGTATTTCCTCGTGCATTGTTTGTATCAGTCACACTAATGACCACAAAGTTTCGCCGACTAGACATCTCCGAGATCTGTGCAGGAGCGGATTCAGGCACGTCATTCACTTCAGTGTGCATCAATACCGCTATTTATCTGCCGTGGTTGGTTTCACAGTGCCTCAATAACAGTGTCGTATTTAAGCGGTCCATCTTCAAGCACATCCTCGATGCGACTGCCCAGGGAGTTCATCCTGCAGGCACTGTGGATCTGGTCGTCAATTGCACAGGTCTCATGGCCTCGACGTTAGGCGGTGTCGAAGACAAGACCGTTGTGCCGGCACGTGGCCAGATTGTCCTGGTTCGCAACGACGCCGGGCGGATGCTGTCGGTCTCTGGTACGGATGATGGAGACGACGAAGCCTGCTACATTATGACTCGCGCTGCCGGTGGGGGTACCATCCTCGGCGGCTGCTATCAGAAGGGAAACTGGGAGTCACAAGTCGACTCCAACCTCGCCATCAGGATCATGAAGCGTGCCGTTGCAATTTGCCCGGCTCTGACCGGCGGCAAAGGGATTGAGCATCTCGACATTGTCCGACACGGCGTGGGACTCCGGCCGGTCCGCGAAGGAGGAACCAGGGTCGAGAGAGAAGTGATCGGTGATTTAAACGTGGTACACAACTACGGAGCGGGTGGTGCTGGTTACCAGTCGTCGTACGGTTGTGCAGAATCGGCTATCGGTCTCGTGATTGAAGCTCTGCACGGATCCAGAGCCAGGTTGTAGCTACTAGATCAACATAAAAATTCTGTTTCACGACGGAATGTCGGGAAGCTGACAGTTAGTATAAATATTACAAAACCAAGAACACTGATTCATTATCGTCACTGGCCAATGGTTGAGGATGATCACATGCGGTGGGGTAGAATCCGAGAGACGGCTCACCTACCATAAAGGGCAAAGGACCGTCCACACGGCTGTCATTTCCGGCAGCGGAACCGCTCGTGTTATTTACCCCCAATCTTACCCCGCCACAATCGTCAGCGAACGTGCGTCCCAAGGTTCATGAACATGGCGGAAAATGCATGGTCGAAATTGTTGAAGAGTCTTTCTGATATCGATGACCCAGTCAAATTAGCGTCCTTTAATGTGCTGTCGGCGACATACAAAGTTTCGGAGAACTGCAAGATTCGAGCAGATTTGCTGCTTGGCAAATCAATCGTCGAGTCGGCAGGCGGTTTCCCCCAGAAAATACCGTTGATCGTTCGGATCCATGGTGGCTATCTGGTAAGCAGATGGGATACGTCGCGGACCCGCGAACGATGACTGATCGCTGCTGCGCAGGTCGGTGGTGCAACGCTGTATGCGCCGTGGCTTTCGGACTGGATCTTGGAGCTTGCAGAGAGAGAAGGGGCTGCAATACTGATGCCAAACTACCGCCTACTGCCGGAGTCGAACGGTTTCGACATCTTGGAAGACATGGACGACTTCTGGCGATGGACACGTCATGGCGGTGCAAGCAAGCTCTTGTCTGAGGCATTTCCGAACTTGGACATTGACACCAGCAGGACACTGGTCATTGGCGAAAGCGCAGGTACGCTGTCATGATAATAGGCACAAGGGAGATGCCGCCCAAAGATGCTGACATGTTGCAGGCGGCTATCTGGCCATGCAATTGACTCTGTCCCACCCTCGTGACATCCACGGCCTGATCTGCTGCTACCCAATGTTGGAGGTCGAGAGCGATTTCTACAACACTGCTTCTGAGAAGACAATCGCCGGCGTGCCCAACTTGGATCCTCGGCTTCTGGAGGATCATCTGGTGCAGATACGCTCGTCTGCGACAGTGCCGACTGAAGCCTACCCGCCTGATCGACTGGCTTTGTCGTTCGTGGTCGTGCAGACGGGAAGATTCCTCGAATTTCTCACGCGTGGCAAAGAAAGATACGAAGTAGAGGCTTATGAGCGACTGTTCCCACTTCGTAGACTGCAGAACGAGAGGGATGCCGACGGCGAAGCCCGTGGTGCAAATCTTCCGCCCATGTTCATCTTTCACGGCGAGCAAGACTCGGCGGTTCCGTGTGGTGGCACGAATCTGTTTGAGGAGAGACTGAGGGCGTTCAGGTCTGCAGCTCGGCTTCGAGTGTCGCTGCAGAGCGGTGATCACGGGTTCGATGCGCGAGCCAGCACAGAGACGCCGTGGTTGAAACAAGGCTTGCACGAGGTCGTCAATGGCTGGCTGAGGTCTGGAACGTCGAATTTATAGGGCTAGCTGTCGCGAAAACCATGTCCAGCTCAAGGAACGCTGCTCTTCTTCCAGCACAAGTTTTCATAGCCTATCTTCCATGGTCACGTAAGGATTGTGCGGGTCTGCCATCTCTTGTTCGACGCTGGGAAGAGTCTTGCGGACCTTGCAGGGTGCGCCCATCGCCACCGAATACGGAGGAATGTCCTTTGTGACCACAGACCCCGCAGCGATCGTCGAGCCTCTGCCAATCGTGACGCCCGGAAGGATAGTGACATTGCCTCCAACCCAGCAGTCATCCTCAATGAACACTGGATGGCCAAACTCGACAAACCTGATCCGTGACAGCACACTGACTTCGTGTCCAGCCGTGTAGATGTGGACATTCGGGCCGCACTGCACGCGGTCACCGAGTATCACGAGGCTGGTGTCCAGCACGTGGAAACTAATTGATCCAGATGTCAGCCATAAGCTCAGCACCACTAGCATTGCACCATCTCACTTGAAGTTGATGAAGCAGTTCTCGCCGATGCTAATGTTGCACCCGTAGTCTGGAAGGAAGGGCGGCTCGATGAAGGTCCCGTCGCCGCACTTGCCCACGATCTTGCGGAGGAGTGCGCGGCGAGTGTCGAAGATCTTGTCGGCAGTGACTTTGTGGACATCGAGATTGTTGTAGTCCTGAGTCACGCCTCTACATCGGTGTCTGGCCTCCAGAAGGGGCGGTGAGTTTGGGTTGTACCTGGAGATGAGCGTGTCAGCGGGGGCATAAACTCTCCTGGCCTCCAACTGAACACTTACAGCATACCGGAAATCATGCGATCGAATTCGTCCGTTTGCAAGCTGTGAGAGAGACCGCGGGCTGTCTCGATCAGCTTGGGGTTCTTTTCTTTGGCAGCAGAAGACATGTTGGTGGTGCGTGATGAATCGAGCGGTTTGCTTTATTGTCGTCGTGTCCACGAGGTCGTGGTCCATCGTGACGGTAGTGCGGGCTGCAAAGGTTTATGAAGAGTGGTTGACGCCATGGCTGGTCCCACCTGCTCAATGCGGTAATCAGTTGTGGAGCTCTGAAGTTTGCGGGGAGCTTGGCAAATGCCCCGCTTCACGCCAGTGCAAGATCGGTGACCCAGCACGCCTCTGTTGGTGACTTTGCCGATAAGCAGCTCCATCAAATTGTCACCGGCTAGATCGGAGCTCGAATATCAGTTGGCTGAGCCGAACATGTCGTGCCTGGTAGTGCAAGCAACAAAATACCCTCGGCATGTGGACACATGTGCCCCCCTGCACGCTACGGCACGCATCTACCGCAGCGTGCTATGGGCATCCGCCGCTTGCCATTTGCCATGCTTGCCCGATCCGAATGATACTAAAAATGATCGTCACGCAGATCCGAAATCGGATCGACAAAATTTGCATGGATGCCTTGATGGGTGCGATCAGAGACTAGAGCTTCTATTGGTTGTGTCCAGTGTATCTGCTACTTGGGAGGCTCACTCCTTTTACCTCAACCTTGTCGAACAGCACGCACCACCAGCTCAACAACACCAGGGTCGGCGAGCTGTGACAAAATGTCAGCCACATCAAAGATTTGACCATAATCAGGAGAGCCCCCGGCACACTTACCGTAGACGTATCGCCCAAGTCTTTCTCCTCCCCGAGGAGGATCTTTCGCAGCACGCGTCGCATGATCTTCCCGCTTCGAGTCTTGGGAAGTCCTTCTACAATGTGGACTTTCTTTGGGGCTGCAAAGGCTCCAATTGTCCCCCGGATCTGATGCACGAGCTCGACGCAGAGTGCTTGATGTCTCCCATCTTGGAGTCTGGTATTTGGGGTAACGAACACATGAATCGCTTGGCCCGTCAAATCATCGGGTATCCCAACCGCGGCAGCTTCAGCAACAGACGCTTGCAGGGTCAGCCAGCGATCAACCATCGAGGGGCAGACATACCGTGTTTTATGACCGCTGCCTCAACCTCTGCGGTGGACAGACGGTGTCCCGATACGTTGACTACGTCGTCCATGCGGCCTTTGATCCATATGTATCCGTCACGGTCACGTACGGCGCTGTCACCGGTGAACTGAATTGGATCAATAACCATTACAGTTCGATTCGGAGATCGTACTCACGTAGTATCCCTTGTATGTGCCGAAATAGGTCTCAATGTAGCGGTCAGGGGCGCCATAGATTGTCCTGGCCAAGCTGGGCCACGGATGGACGATGGCCAGTGCCCCTTCAACATCCGGCTCGAGTATCACTTGACCAGTTGCAGGATCTAAGATGACTGGCAAGATGCCAAACATTGGGAGACTTGCACTTCCCGGTTTCATTGGTGTCACACCGGCCATGGGCGCTATGATGTGGGAGCCAGTCTCCGTTTGCCAGTATGTCTAGCCTGATTAGCCTGAGTCGCTGCACCGACAAGCAATACTACTTACGTCTGTGACGTATGCGTCAGAGTGGCCGATCGTATCCCAATACCATTGCCACACGTCTGCCGCGATGGGCTCGCCGACCGATCCCAGAAGTCGCAGATGCGCCATCTTTGGTGGACCATGAGGCATTTTCTGTCTGAGCAGCCGCAGCACGGTCGGCGCCGTGTAAAAATGCGTGACGTTGTACTTTCGATTAATATTCCACAGCCGGTCGGTGTCTGGATACACGGGTGTGCCTTCGAAGATGACGGTAGTACTACCCAGGAGCAAAGGCGCGTACACGGCATAAGTGTGACCGGTGATCCATCCGACATCGCCAGCGCAGAAAAACACATCCTCGGGGTGCAAGTCCATCACATAAGTCACTGTCGCGGCTGCACCCACCAGAAAGCCGGCGGTGGAATGCACCAGTCCCTTAGGCTTACCCGTCGATCCGGATGTGTAGAGAATGAAAAGCGGGTCTTCACTGCGCACAGGTACCGGATCCAAGTATGTTGCCGCCACGTCGACAGTGTCATGCCACCAGATATCCCGCTTGGGATCCCACGGTGTACGCGTTGATGTTCTGATGCGCTCCAAGACCAGAACGCTCTCGACACACGGGCAGGCATACACTGCACGGTCGACGGTATCCTTCAACGGGATCTTTCTCCCTCCACGCCTGCTCTCGTTGGCGGTGATGACCACGCGAGACCCAGAGTCCAGTATCCGGTCTCGGATGGATTCGCTAGAGAAGCCGGCGAAGATGACCGAGTGGATGGCGCCGATGCGGGCACAAGCCAGCATGGAGATGAGCGCTTCGGGAATCATTGGCAGATATAAGGTGACGACATCTCCCTTCTGGACTCCTCGCCCCCTTAGAACCGAGGCGACCTGACAGACTTTGATCAAAAGTTGGCGATACGTAATTTGTCTCGTGTCACCGGGCTCGTCCCCCGTGAATATTATCGCGACCTTGTCCGGAGTTTTCATGGCATGACGATCGATGCAGTTGTACGAGGCATTGAGCTCACCGTGTGGGAACCAGACGCACTCCCCTTTCAAAAAGTCCCCTTGCAAAGCAGCGGTAAAGTCTTTCGAGAACGACAGAGTATTCCTAGCCGTGCGCGCCCAGAAGGATTGCGGATTGTTGACTGACTCGTCGTATAGTCTCCGGTACTCGTCCATTCCGCTCAAACGAGGCTTGGAAGAGTGGTTGGCGAAGTAGGCATCTGGGATGGGAACAACGTTCTTCCCCTGTATAGCCTGGCGTTCAATACAACTCACGGTCTCTAGCTTGAAAGGCACCATCACGGTTGAGTTTCGAATTTGTTCTCGTTATCGGATGCCGAGTGGAGGGACAGCGGTTTGGTTGATATAGCGGCCCTTCTTGGCTGATACAAGGCTGGCTTACTCCAGCCGACGTCCTCTGGATTACCCAAAGAGGAATGCGGACAAGGACTTCAAGCAGTTGACAACCTTGTTCTAGCCTCATACTGCCGCAGACAACGTGGTAACAATATTGTCCGTTGTCACATCATTATTGCGGCCCATTCCTAAGGCGCGCAAGGCCATTGGTGAACACAGTCCCACTTGCCTAATTTGGTAGACCCGTTCGTTCGCACCTACTCGGTCCGACATCAAACTGAACGGAGATAATGGAGAGTGAACAACTTTGTTTTGTCAGTACTGAATAGTACTAGTAAATTGACATGATTGTTACACAAATTTCACGTCCAACGAACATTCACGTCCAACGAACATTCACGTCCAACGAACATTCACGTCCAACGAACCACCTTTTCGACCTAAACTCAGCTGCGCGAGAGCATATTTGCCGTCCCACGCCCAGCTCCGCCCGGATGAAGATCCTTGAGCGAGAACATTTTGCTGCAAAACATCTTCTTGCCCCGGAGCCAACCCCACGACCACGTCAGACTTGCAGGTGCGCAATGCCAATGCACAGAGCCCATGCTTGGCTAATGGTCCGATAGCCTCGGGGAATGGGGTCGCAGTCGGCCACATGGCGTCACCGGTCAGCTTACGGTAGTTCATGTCGCCCTTGAAAATGACAAGATCTGCTTCGGCAAGATTGGCGAACAAATGTGGAGCCACTCGGTTCATTGTCCAGTATGAGCCACCAGTAGTCCAGAAAGGATCAGTGCGGATGACCAGACTGCCATCATTGAACATGTTTGCCAGCCTTGGGGAGAGCCGAGAAAGAGCCATCTTTTGCGGGGACGTTGCACAGTCTTGAGCACGTCTAGGATCTACGTTAGAGAAAAGATGATCCGGATTCGCGAGTTCCTCCAAGAGGTCGTGGACATCCGCAACGATGACGTCCGAGACAAACCATGGACAATCTTTGGGATGAAATTCAACAGTGGTTGCAAGACCGCATTCGATCAGAAAAGCGCCTAACAGAATGTCGACCAGAAGCTCAAAGCCAGCGTTATCCAGCACTATCACCACACGGCGGTGCGGCTTATTCAAGCGCTTTGCAAGTGCGAGTCGATCGAAAGCGGCTGAAAGATGGTTCACGAGAATGAAGCCATCCCTATCTTTGTTACCGCCGGCTTTCTGCAGTTGCTGTATCTCTCCATGCGAGATGTTGGGTAGCAGAGACAGATCTGTCGCGTTGCCCCACAAGGACCTTTTGCACACCGCAGAGAACCCTTGACGTTGAGCATCGAAATCCGAATGTGCCACTCCACGAGTGAGCTGATCGAAGTGCGTGACGTGCTCCATGACGGCCATCCGTGAAGATCGTAGGGCCATCACCTTCTGGGTGTGGAATGGATCAAAGTCTCCCCAGTGTCTGGTATTTCGAAAGAGAGCGACCAGCCGTCTTTGGTCGGGAGGATAGTCAGCATGAATACTGCTCCTCAAAGGTGTGAACAGGACGCACCGGTACATGTAGCATTCAGACCACATCCACACTGTGTTCAACCATGTCGGAGACCCCAATCCGCGCAGCTCATCGTTGTAGACAGACACGTTGGGATGGCCGTCTTCAGGAATCAGGCTGGTCAGACTCAGTCGCTCGTTGCTCGTCAAAGAAGAGTGGCACACTTATGGGCTGCGACTCACGTGAGCGGCGCATCCTGAAGCATCTCTGAACGTAGTGCCGCGACTTGAGCAATCAGAGCCTTATTTTCCATATGGTGTGTATCGGCAGACACGGTAGGCGCGGCACGCTGGAGTTCAGAGATGATGCCAGCCTGGAAAGTATCAAAGCATGTATCCGGCGCACTGTGGTCAAGTCCATTGACTTACTAGAATCGTAGGTGTCCGTACCCTTGCAGAGCTATAAGCAAACGACGTCGGGTCGCTGGTGAGATAGCTGCCTTTTGATGACATCTGAGTTCTCCTCTTTTGCTCCAATGCATGTGGACTCACCAAAAGGCGCATCATTCCCAACCATGTCCTTGACTGTCATGGTAGCAGTTACCATCGGGTCCCAGTCGATTCCAGAACTGTAGATGACAAGGAATGATAGTCGTACGAATGAAGTTGTGACATTGCAGAATCTCACCTTCCTAAACGGGCTATAATCCGAAATTCGAAGACTGGACGATCTTGGCCTTTTTTGCCAAGCCCAACCGAGAGGTGGCAATGATAAGCGGGGTGACTTGACCCCGCACAGTTGATTATTGTTGTCTCGCTTTCTTCGTCTCTTTCCTTCTCGCAATCACTGCGTGATTTCCTGGAATTGGGTACGGCTCCGACGAGCCAGATCCAATGAAACGTACCGGACTACGGGAAGGCCATGGCTAGCGCTCGAGCCAGCGGTGACATCTCCTTCAGCGCCGAGAAAAGGACGAATTCGCTGGCGTTTTCACGCACGTACTGCCACACGTGCCTGGCAAAGGGAATCACATGCGATCGACGGCGACCAAAATGTGGTCCCTGCTTGGCAGAGGGCAAAGACTGCGGAGGTTTTGCGCAGCCGCTGTCATGGAAAGATACATGGTTGGCTCGCTCGAACACCCAACGAATCTTCGATGTCCCCAATTCTGCGGCCGGTGAAGACCAACATCGTGCCGCCCGATTGGTCGAGACGCCCAGTTCCTTCGCAACCCCGACCTCTTCTGGCCGGAGAGTTCCTGGTGTTCAGCTGCTCCGTTTCATCAATGTGGATGCACCTCTTAAGAAGCGTCGAAGGACGACTTACTCCCGTCCCAGAGGTCGGCATTCGACGGGCGGAACTGAACGAGCTGGCACCACAGCTGATCGAGGGGCTAGAGCAGCCGACTTAGGAGTGGACAACACCATTTGCTCGTCACCTCAGGTCGCATCGATCGATAGCGATGACGATGACGATGGCCGGGACGACTTGGAAGAAGTGACCGTCGATCAGGCGGAGTCTTCTCGCGATGAGACATTGACTGCATCAGTGCAAGACATCCAGTGCTCATCGTCCGTAGATCCTGTGGTCGGTCCAGAGGCATTCCGCATCATGTCGCCCCTAATGCGCGAGAGCGGCTTTGAGTACACCATCTCGAGCAACATTTCTGACCTTCTGTTGCCGGATCCTTTCGCCTTTCTCGATGTGTCTCAGGACTCATTTCCTGAATTACAGCAGGATACGGCTGCCATTTCCTCGTCCAATAATCCGGCTGAATTCGAATCAGAAGCAAGCTTGAGCTCGTCTACACCGCCGAATGGCCCATGCCAGACCGAGACCATGCAAATGCCGATCATCACGATCGCGGGTGGCAGTGATCAAGCTTGGCTGTTGGAGAGATGTGCGTTGTCCCCTCTTATCGATCGATCGTGACTTCTGACTCTTGACCGCTCCACAGATGATGCCGAGTTCTGCATATTGCCCATAACAAGTGACATACCGGTGAATCCGTTTCGCATACACAGCCAATCATGGCAGAGATCTCCATTACTTCTACACGCTGTACTCGCGCTTTGCTGGCAGCACATTCATCATAGCACACCAGGCGCATGGGCGCAAGAGGCTACGAATCACCGGGAGAAAGCAGTCGAACTGCTCGACTACGTCTCTTCGCCCGATTCGCCTTTAACGAACACTGATCTGTCGCTCTTGGATTCAATACTCGTCTTGTTCACCCTCGATGTACGATCAAGATCACATCCTAGCCTGTATCATGCGGAAATCGCTGACCATCCCAGTGTCTGACTTCTGCGTTCGGCAAATGGAAGCAACACTTGTGCCGTGCACGAGCGCTTCTCGAAGCGAATGGGGGGGTCGAAGCCTTGGAAACCCCTCGTGTACAGGCACAAGTCGCCATGCTTGCCTGGTGAGTCATATTGCCATGCTATCAAGACCAGTGCGTGCTGACCATTTCGAGGTGGGATGCGACCTTGGCCATCATTTCAAGACGCGGGTTGACCCTTCCAAGACGCTACTTCGATCACCTTTATACCACGGAGAAAAACGCTGACTGGAGCTTCTACGGTCTGACAGGTTGTCCTGGCAGTCTGGTGAAAATACTCATCGACCTCGCAGAACTTGCCGAGCAGAAGGAGCTGAGTCTTTCCATGAGATGGCTGCACCTTGACGCTGCGCCCGTTCGAGCCATTGAAGCTGCACTCAGAACTTGGACGAATCCCTATGCAGAAGACGATGGCGAGAGCTCTCCAGAGCCCGAATGTGCAAGCGATGATATCACTGCGACGGCCGAAGAGGAAATCCATGACCGTTGTGATCGCTTCCACGTCTCCGAAGCATGGCGCTTCGCACTTCTTACATTCGTGTACCGCATACTGCACTGGGATCGCAGGAGTCCTCCTCCCAAAGCACTCAAACGCACGGCTCGGGCCGCCCTTGACCATGTCCGCTGCTGCCGCCAAACCTCACAGACGCAGAAGCAAGCCTTGTTACCGGTATTCCTGGCTGGAAGCGAGATCCAAGATGAAGAGACGCGCAAGTCCGCCACTTCATATTGCCAGTGGTGGACGATTCGCAGCCGGTACAACATGTTCGCCACCGTCACCATATTGTTGGAGCAGATCTGGAGCGACCAAGACTCCAAAGGCCGATCTGTCTGGTGGGGGTCGATCCTGGACAAGCTGAGTGGATGCTCTACATACAATGAGACTGGTCATGACATTAGTCAATTCCTGTTTGGCTAAGCTGCCTGAATACAGTAGGATGATTCCTTCTACAGAAACTAGACTGTGATTACTTCCACGTGTATACCAACTTACCAACGTGATGAAAGGCGGCAAATATTCAAGAGTTTCCATCCAAGAGGCCTAGCCTCGTCCGGATAGTCTTCACGTCATTAAAGCTTAACACTTGTGAGGCAAGAGACAAGACAGTTGAGGAGAGACAACGAAGCGCGTTTCAAGGACAGATGTTATGCTGACAGCACAATTCGTTCCGCACGGTTGGCAGAATGACAGCCGTAACAATAATGCTGTACCCAAACGGCGACCGCATGAACCGAACAAAGGGGTGCCATCAGTGGGCTATGAAAACCTTAAATGAGCGCACGCAGCCACTCAATTCGCTCTGCTGCTTCGTTGTCATATCGCATATGCTAGACCAGACCGGCGGGAGCAGTCGAGGCATAGACATTGAATGGATGTCAGGACGCGTGGTCAAGGCGATAGGCGATAGCGGTGTGAAATGGCCAACTCTAAATTGTTGTTGTTGATACCGGGCTGGTGGATATATGTATGTATGAGTCCTGCAGGTTTTCCAGCATCATCCATGTTCATGAAATGAAATTTCTGGTTTCCCTCGTTGCCCCGGAGTGCTTGACTTTTTGTTCTCCGCATGTACACGCACGTGTGAGGTCTGGTCAGTATTGAGTCGTAGACGTGGTGTTGTCGCACTGCTGACATCATTAGACTGCATCTCCGTGGAAGACTCCCTGAGGCACCTACAGGAACATGTCGCCCAGCCCACTTACTTTGTCGTGTCTTTCTCGCCTCGTAGGGTCCCAGATTCCAGCCTGTGTTTCTCGTCAAATGTCGTCTAACATGGTTCTTCAAGAGATTGTAGCGCGTCGCCACTGCCTGGAATGACGGCGAAATATCGATTTGCTCCGGCTTCAATACAACCTGCAATTTCGCCACCGGCCCACAGATAGGCCTCGCTAATCAGACAAATGTCTACGCCATTGATGCTTTTGATGTCTTTACAAAGCTCTATTCCTTACTGAGATATAGAGCTAATAGTAGCCGCTGCCTATAGGCCAGAAAGCAGAACCATATAAACGGAGACCTCTAACTCTAACCTCCATACCTCGGCCTAGTCCTCAGGTAAAACAATGACATGTAAACATCTATCGTTTTGCTATTCCTGTCGTCAATCTTGATCGAAGCTTTCTAACTAGAAATCTTCTCCCTCGAATTATTGGTCCAAAGCAAACGAAAAGCTGTCAAAATTCATCGAGAGCATGTTCGCGCCTGACATACACTCGACTTGCACCGCAAAATCATCGACCGATCCGTCGGCAGTGTAAGACCCTGAGCCGGCGGTATAGCCGTTAGTAGTGCCGGTGATAGGAGCGCCGGAGATATGTGTGCTGCCGAATCTGATTTCGTAAGCACAAGCTGAAGTGCTCCCCGAGAATGATGCTATGGAATATTCGTAGGTGATAGTATAAGTATGGCCTGCAGCCGGGGCTACTTGCTGGGAGAGGATCACTGGTGCACCGAACCCTTGGCCGCCCATGATGTAGATGTTTGCAGAGTAGGCTGAATTGTAACCTCCTTGCACGACCTCGGCGTCTGTTAAGCTCCCATCTGGCTGCGGTTCGCCTTCGTCACTCTGAAACTGCCATGGCGCACGGGATCCGCCATTGTCATCAAAGCCTCCATTCTGCAGGAGTTCGGTCTGTAGTGGGCTGCGTCGAGCAAAGTGTCAGTCAATATAATGTCCAGTCCTGAAGTGCATAATACGTACGCCATTGATGTGGTTGTTGTGGTTGTTGTGGTCGTTGTGGTCGTTGTGGTCGTTGTGGTCGGCGTCGTCGTTGTGGTTGATGTTGTCGTTGTTGTCGGCGTCGTCGTCGTCGTCGTCGGCGTCGTCGTCGTTGTTGTCGTTGTCGTTGTTGTCGGCGTCGTCGTTGGCGTTGTTGTCGACGTCGTCGTCGGCGTCGTCGTCGTCGTTGTCGGCGTCGTCGTTGTTGTCGGCGTCGTCGTTGGCGTCGTCGTCGTCGTCGTTGTTGTCGGCGTCGTCGTTGGCGTCGTCGTCGTCGTCGTCGTCGTCGTCGTCGTTGTCGTTGTTGATGTCGTCGTCGTTGATGTTGATGTTACCACAGTCCTACTAGATGTTGTAATGGTAGTCGCTGTGGTTGTGGTTGTAGACGACGGCTGCGAGGTAATCGGAGCTTTTGTGGTTGTGCTAGAAACGGTGGAAGTAGCAGCACTGTTCTTGGTCATAGATGACGCAGCCGAACAAGATGTCAATGTAGTCGGGGCTGGTGTCGAGGCTGTTGTCGTTGATAAGCCATTGGAAGCCCCAGTAGTGGGGAAAGGCTTAGTAGAAGTGGTCGATGATTTTGTTATAACTGTAGTGCTGCTCTTGCATGTGGTAGTGGAAGAAGTAGTACTAAGAATACACTCGCAACCACACAAGATCTCCTCCAATGTCAAGCCGAGTACCGGCGACTGCCAACGAGCACTGAGAAGTGAATTCAGCTACCACCACTGAGAGCGAATATCACAATGTCCCACTTACGAAGCTATGACATATTCGCACAGCCCTTGTACATCCGGAAACTGCTTTTCGATAAATGCGGCAAGGTTGGCATCGCAATAATGTTTACGGGAGGGCCTAAATCGCGCTGGTTTGCTCCATCGCAGGGGTGTCTCCTCATGTTTCTTTCGGATGATACATTGACACGGTACCTCAAGGGCAGCGGCATCGAGGCCAGAAAATGGCGAATGACTGCGATCGCTGTGACGAGATTGAGTATATCGCACACATACGAGCAGACGGCTCGAATGGTGCCAGAGAGACTTACGATCCAAGCCACTGTCGACAGAAAAAGGTAGGATTCAAGGATCTCTGCTCAATTAACTTGATGGAAGAAGCCGAGAGGGAGCAATCTACTGGAACGTTAGCTGAAAGACCGACTACAAATCAATTGTGTCGAGTTCGTGTTACCATCGATGTCCGACAGAGGCTTTGCCATCGCGAACCCGAAGACAGCAGCAGCTGCAAGGCAGATAGCAAGCCTCATGATTGTTGTCAGGAGTGGGATGCGGAACTGGAGAGGTTGAAGAAAGGATATCGGTTCTGTGTGAATCTATAAATGCCGGCCCCTATGCCTGGATCGCGGGTATGGCCGAGTCAGGCTGCGCATACAGGGGTACGCTAGACCCTATTTGGACGCTTTAGCGTGAGCGGTCCTCGGGCGAACCATGATTCGCGTCTCGCATTCCCTGATTCGGACGTTTGAGCGCAAATAACGGCTCTTAGCTTTACAATGGTCTCGCTTTGGCGCAGACATGGCGGACGCGCTCCACCCAAGACCATGGAGAATCTTTGCTTCTTGCATGTTCTAGGCTGGTGTACTTCCGGAGGCACGGTGGGGTGACGGGTGGAGCACCGGAGTCTCGTCCCAATCAGCAAGTCGGAATTTCGCCATCATAATTCTCTCCGGCGATGGCAGCCATGTAGACCGCTGTTTCTAAGACGAGAATAAACTTTCCCATATTTACTTTTCCCTCCTTCTGATGCAGCACCGGCCCTTTTTCGCTCCATCACAGACGGTGCGACGGCAGAAGCGGCCATACTAACGCCACAGAGAGCAATATGAGCCAATAGCGGAATCGAGCACGAGATGGAAGGATCCGGTGCCAATCGTCCTAGTGGATCCCACTGCCGAGCACATTTTCGTCGGGTTACTCTAGACTCCGGACACAAGGTCATACAGCCCTGCTGCCCACCAATAGCCAATGCGCAATGCCAACTGCAGGACTGCCACCTGGACGGGTCCTTCTGTACTTTTGCTTTGGCCGAAATTGAGCGCGAATTGGGTCTGACATACCACTCTTCCCATTCCCAAAGTCACTTGACCTGTCCTGGTCGCTTTACATGGGTCATGAGAACATCCCGTAAGTAGGATTCCTGGGTCGAGGATGATGAGCTGATCTCGTGACTATTTTCTGTACAGTGATGCTGTGCCCTTGTTCGGGCTATTCCCATGCTAGGGGAACCTACAAGCAGGGATAATGATGAGGATAAATTTCGTCGAAAAGTTGCCGCAAAATTGACAGAAGGTCTGTGGTAGACGAACACTACGATACAGGACGATTTACAGAGAAGAAGTATTACGATATGTACAAACGTCTCTCATGCTCCACTCAAGACACAGACTCAGAAGATGGTCTTCTTGGTTAGTAGCGCAATTACTACCTGAATCCCTCACTAATATATCCGACATGTATTCGAAAGAGGAGGTTTTCAAAGCAGCGGACAATGGTTGTACTCTAATTTTCTACTGCTAATCGTCTCGTGTCAGAAACCGAGAGGATGACGGCGAATCGCAGACAACCTCATCCTATATACCTAGCGTACGTGCACCACGTGTTGTCACGTCGCAACTCGCTCATATCCTCGGTACGTAGACATATTGCGACTGCACCATTGCCTTCCTTGTCATGCGGCATGAAATACGCAAGGCTCTCGCAATCCACTAGTCTTGGCCTTCGAACCTTTTCAGGTTGCCCAAAGCCCAGGCCGAAGTCCAACGCATAGCAGTTTACAGCCGCCCAAGAGCTTACCATGAGATCGACATCCAGGGCCAATCCGACAACAAACCCCAATTTCGACCTGCCATCTGCGTCCGCGCGATACAGAGCTGTGAGGAGCTCTTGAGTAGCCAAGCCCACACTAGATGCTGCAGGATCGATTTTCGATCGCAATAGCGCGGCAATATGACCAACAGGCGCCTGGACTAGATCCTTGACTGCGATACCAGCGTAGACCATGTTTTGGACGAATCCAGGATAGGATTTGTCCACTCCAACGTATCTCCGAGCATCGACCGCGCGTCCCAACGTGGACTTCTGCCCGTCGGGCAATCGTACAGACCTGGCACGAAGCACGCTCTGCCACAATAGCGCGCTGAGGCAGTCATCCGTCGAGACGAAACCACTTTCGATGTCCAGGCTAGCTCTTGACTTCAGTGCTTTCATAGACGCGGCGGAGACATCGAAATATGCCCACTGGCAGGTCGGTTGAGGTGCGTGCGCCGTTGACTCAGGTTCAGAAAGCGCGGTCTGCTCGGCGACCATCTGACGCTGTATGCGAGATCCGACATTGATGCCCTCACCCAAGAGCGGAATCGAGTGCGTTCGGTCTGTATTCCCAATGCTTGTCTCGTTGCGATCAAAAGCCTCGCGACGGCATGCTTTATTGAGCGATGCCATGACGGCACCTTGGCCTACCATGTCCATGGCCTGATGCTCGCCATTAACAGTCACAACTACGCCGTCCTGCAACACACATACTCGAAGAAGAAGGATCGGCTTCCTCGGCAATTCTGGGGAGATGGTTGCACAGGGTGCCAGCCACTCCTCTCCAAGCATTGAGAGTGGATATTCAGCAGCACGCAACTGAGCCAGGGTGATGTTGGCAGAAGAGCCTGCTTGGTCCGCAACCTGGCGCAAGTCTTTTACGTCCATTTGTGCCGCTTGATGTAGAGGACGCATACGGTAACGTCGCCTTGCACTGTCGAGAGCTTCTAGTTGTATCACTTGGCCAGCGGTGTAAGGGAACTCCGCTGCAAGTCGCGCAAGACCGGCATTGATCGTGGCGGTAACATGCGCGACCACATCGAGCTTGAAGTCATGTGGCAGCGCATAGAACATGCTGATTTGCGTGTATAAGCCGAACATTCCAGACATTTCGCCACAGATGTCGAGGGCCGCATCAAGCTGTTGTAGGCTGGTGGTCGTCGACATTGCGCTCAGCTCTCTTCGATGCCAAGAAGCATTCAGATTGATACTTCTCTTGGTGCAAAAAGGTGTAGTCTGAGTCCTGACATCACTTGAATGTGATTTGCGAGTAGCGAGTGGTACACATTATAGAACAGAACAATGATGTGGTGCCACAGAGATCTGATTTTCGCAAAGACCAAGCTTGAATCTGTTCATGACGTATTTGTTATTGCTTATGTCAGCAATTGAGTTGGAGGCTTGATTTGGTTAACACAAGCAACTCGAATAATCCGGCGATGGTCGGGGCAATCAATTTTAGGATGTAGAAGCCTCGAGCATCTAGCATTCTGGTCGTTTAGATTGCCAGTCTGTGGAGAGTCCTGTGAGCCATTCTGCCGATTATTAGACCCAGCAGAGCTGTAAAGAGTGCAGCAAAAGTAGCGCATCTGTAAGCTTGACCGCAGCAGAGGACTACTATCCGCACCTAGAAATTGGCACATTGTACAACAGCCTCGTCAAGGCCACATTGTAGCTCGTAGAGGCATAGGCGCTGACAAGTTTAAGGTGTTTTCGGAGCGCTGCGCGTTCTGAAGCACTGTGTGTCAAACGACTATCTATTGATGATGCAAGGCTAGGAAGGTGAGCGTTTAGTCGAGATGCTGAAATTGAGATTGAGATTTCTTTGATGGGCACGGCAGGATGCGGCAAAATGCGGTGTAGTTGGCCGCTTGTGATTTTATCAAAGCGTCATTACGAGTGGTGGTAATCGGAAGCGTGGCGATGGATGGTATGCGGAGGTAGGGCACGACGCTGGCACAGCCTCAGTTAGAAACCAACTGCCTGGGGCGGTGAAATCCGAGAGGGGACGAGGGTCTAGATTTGCCGGATTCATGCAGGCTCGCGAAAAGCAGCTGCCGCGTTGGTCTGCTTGGGGCCAACCAAATGGATCCTGTTTCAGCATAAGATTCGTATATCGCAGACACATCCTACACCGTATCTCTGGCATAGCCTGCACTATTATTCTCGAGACTGCCCTCGTTCGCGAGCGTGACGAGTCTAGCAATCTCCAGACGAAGGCGCGCCCGCAATGTCGCAGGCACCCTGGATTCCTGCGCATTGTACATCGAGCTGGGAACGATCGCGCGACTCCAACGGCCGTACGAAGCGCTCGAAAGCAATGCGTTGTGCTTGCTGTGCCCTTTCTGTGCGCCTGCCGTACGATTCGCAACTGGTCGTGGCCAAGATCGCGCGGGCCGTTTATTATTTCATAAATTCTGCAAGCCATCGCGGCGCAAACCGCTTCCTAATCAGGCTCAGCGTCGGCCGTTATCCTTGTACCCCCACCACTTGTCTCTCGCCATGCCCTCATATCTATCAACAAGGGTTCACACATATGTTATTTACGGCCGAGCGAGCCCGATCATGGACCATGTGCGCGAGAGAAGGTCGCTTGGAAGGCAGGCAGCAAAAGAACATAAATAGCCCAGCTCGACCCCCTGGTAATTCCCTTTCGTTCATACTACTTCGATCCTACTCCTCCCTCTTGTCAACAGGCCTTACTTATACTTGACTTCAACATGAGCGGCATCAATGAGACCCCTAGTGGTGACATCGTTGTCACCACAACCAACGGGCAGAACTACTACGCCACAGGCGACCTCGCCAATTGCACTTTGCCCGCTTGTCCCGTCGAGCTTAGCACCTACGGCTATCGTGCCAGCCTTCCACTATCCGTTATCCTCATAGTGATATATCTTGGGTGTGCTGGATATCAAGGACACTTAGGATGGCGCTACAAGACCTGGGGTTTCATGACTGCTATGCTCCTAGGCTGCTTGACTGAGATCATCGGTTACGTTGGGCGCATCCTCATGTGGCAAAATCCTTTCGGCAGCACAGGATTCGCTATACAGATTGGTATTTCCATCACGCAGACGCTAGAATAGAATGTATCATGACTGACGAAGGTATAGTCCTCATCACTGTAGGACCAGTGTTCTTCTCGGGCGCCATCTACGTTCTTATTTACCGCATGTACGCTGCTCCATGTTCGGAAAGACCGCAACTTTGCTTACAGCTCTTTTAGCGCCATGTATATCTCACCCAAAGCTTCCCGATTCCAGCCAAGAGATTTCTACTGGATCTTTATCCCTTGCGATCTCCTATCAATGGTACTCCAGTTCGTTGGTGGAGGCCTATCTTCCTCATCCAATGGCGGATCTCAGACTGCTGTCAACATAGCTCTCGCCGGTCTGATCCTTCAGGTCATTACGTTGGCTACCTTTGCCATCCTGCTATCTGACTACTTGTATCGAAGCCGGTCAGTATGGCAAAGGGTAGTATTGCCTTCGAAGTTCAAGATGTTCTTTGTCGCATTCTGTACCGCGACGCTGCTGATTTTCATCCGTTGCTGCTACGTGAGTACATCCATGACCTTTCTATCTACTATGTTGAATGATGGACTGAAAATTCCATAGCGCATCTATGAACTTAGCGAAGGATATAGCCGGAAGAGCAAGGCACTACGGAATCAGTCTCTCTTTATCGGACTAGAGTCTACGTAAGTTTCGATGCCAGCTTTCCGCTCCTCTATGTACAACGTGCCTGACAAGAATTTCGTCTAGTATGATTGTACTTGCTGCATTATGCATGATAGCTGCACATCCAGGTCCGGTCTTTTTTCGAAATGATACAGGGTGTCTGGCAGACGAAGCGGTAGAGCAGCATTCGACCTTCGAGACAAAAGCTTAGAAGACATATCCTCATTAGCAAGAAAGTTCGTATAGCTAGACTGAAGGTCAAAGAAGACAGGGGATACGGTATTCCCTTTGTCAAATGGGACATGTCAGACGGCAACAGAAGGCCCTGTAAGGAAATCCAAGTGGGGAACTTTTGAGCTCCAGTTCAGAGCACGGCAAGACTTTGGCGACTATGGGAAACCCTGATTAAATTCGCGTAGCTTTGGGACGCAACACACACAGTGTCAATTCAATGTCTACCATGTCGAGGCGCAAGCCTAATTGCGAAGCTATGATCTGCCAAGGATAAAGGCTGGTGGTGGAAGACGTGATGATTCCCGGTGCTTGGGGTTTAGGGCACCGCGATCACAAGCTGGATCAAAACTGAAGCGAGTCCGCTACCTTGAGCATACCATGATCAAGTCCTTACGTCTCTGATGAAGAAGCTTCACTCATGTCTTGTCAATCTATGCCGGACGTCTTCAACCTCAACAAGTTGGCAACTGGGAAGCGGAGACACCCGATCTTCGGCAAAAGCAGCGATGCTCATCTGATGCGAGCGGTGGAATCAAATAGAGCCAGAGAACAATGGAAGCGCCAGGAACAGAGACAGGTTGAGCACTGTAGCGGAGCGCTGGAGTCTCCGATATCACACGAGAGGGCTGATAATGAACAAAGTTCCGATCCACGATGCCTTCCGCGCAAGAGATTGTGACCAGGATCCAGGGGAAAAGTAGATGTATGGGAGATTCGGGTGCGCTGTCGAAGCGCTGCTGGGTTGGCCATTGTCGCCTACAGTGTACGCAAATATCAGTCGTTAGTACAAGCTATCGTAAGTCACACATTGGACGTGCCTCAGACTGTAGCAAGAAAGTACTGCAACTAAAGTTGTCTCGCGAGAGACTACTATTGTACGAGTCCGAACTGCTACCCGTTGATGGTAGTCTTAGTCATCAGAAGGAAAATGCGGTTCCGGCCCCGGCTTGGCAAGCAGCTTCCTGATGACGTTTCGAGCTCCAATCTCCTACCTTCTACTTCCTCGGCACATCTCATCGTTTCATCATTCTTTGCCCATCAATATACATGACAGAAGGACCGCATCTCATAGTATCGACATGGACGCATGACGAGCCTCGAGAAGATGCGTTTGTGCGGCTGCAATCGTAAACTCGGACTCAATCGTACAGTCTTTCAAAGGGTTCAGAGTAGTTGTGATACATTCCCCACTTCAGGAACGCTTTTCGAACTTGCGCCCGGAAAGCTTCAATTGATCATGCAAGTTAGAGTGCAGGCGGCGGAATTCCTTCAAATGTGGCGAAAAGATAGCGATTCGACAGCGACTCGCTTATTTCAGACCACTTACCGAGCTTTGGCCCCTGACCATTCCACACAAACATTGCCGTACAATGCCCGGGCAATCTCCGAATCAGGGCTGCCAACTATGCAAAGCTCGTAAGCGGGGATGTGACCGCAGGCGTCCAATGTGCGGGCTGTGCCAGAGACTTGGTCTGCGCTGTGTCTATCAGTCTCGCACTTTGCGATTCAATAAGGTCAACAGTATCCTGGCAGACAGAACACTGGCAAAAGATCAGATGAGTGGTACTGAAATTACACGCCCATCAGTCACGCGACCTCTTATGGCTACCGCCATGTCATTCAGCATCCAATCACTCTTCTGGCACACATATCTGCCCCTTGACATCTTCACAAATGTTGACAAGGCTCTTGGTTTCGGGCGTACAGGAAATCTGCTGAATGTACGATCTGTTGCGGCCTCTGATCCAACCTCGGATCTGGTCTGTCGCGCTCTGGCCTTCTCGTCCGTGGGAAGGCTGCACCGGGATCGTGATCTAGTCACTCACGGAAACAGGCTATATGGCGACGCGCTCCGCCTTGTTCGAAGCGCGATGGACTCTCCAGCGATTGTAGTGCAGGACGGCTTTCTGGCGTCATGTCGGCTATTGAGTATATATGAAGTCTTGCGTCAGGAACAGAGTGGCGAGTCGCAGTCGCAGAGTCCCGACTGGCAAAGGCACATACTAGGTCTGTGTCAAATCGTGCGCGTCAGAGGTCCGAGCAGGCTCGTCGAAAATTCCGGTTTGATGCTCTTCCGTGATGTGCGGCTTTTAGCCGTGCGGTCCTCTATGGTGGCTCGCAAGCCGCTTGTACCCACGGATTTTGTGCGACAGGCTCTTATGATACAACTGTCACAGCAGACACTGGAAGATGAACTCTTCAACATGATGCTTTTGAACATGCCCGCACTAATGGAAAGGTCGGATCGTCTCACACGGAAAATCTGCTTCTGCGACGATGCCGAATTGGCGGATGTCGAATCAGAATTAATGCTCTTGATCGACGACCAGATGGCGTTCGCGACCAGTCTTGGTGAATTTGAAGACAGAATGGTGATGCAATACAGTGGAAATGGACAAAACGACGTGCCTCGAGGACTTCCGGGCCTGACCGCGGCATCAGGCATGGGTCTGATGCTTCTGGCCAGCCACTACTGGGCGACAAGCGTGTCTCTCCACGCAGATATGCGCGCCCTGACTACTCTTATTCAAGGCAAAGGAGTCAGTGACCAGCTGCGGCTTCACAAATTACCCGACTGGATCAATCCCTTTGAACATGCAGCCAACATTGTTCAGACCCTCCCTCGCTTTTACAATCCTGAAGCCGGCATATGGGGCTTGACGCACGGCGCATTCCCTCTCGGCATAGTCATGCGGTTCTATACTACAATGTGTACACAGTCAAGCAGTGTAGACTTGCTGGTCAAGAGTGATCAAGTTGTAGTAGTTATGGATTTCTTAGCTAGTTTTCTAAACAGTGACCTAGTCAACATAAGAAAATAATCTTAGTTACAAGAAATTACATAATTATGTGTTCCAGCTTGACTACTTGTCTGCTATAATGGCAGTACTAAGTTACTTAACTCGTACTCAATCAAGATTTGAATTATATTCAAAGTATATCTAACAAAATTCAGGAATGGATGCAACGAAGTGGTCACTAGGGACACGTGTCAATGTCTCAGTACGACTGCATTTGATAGTCAATCAATCCTGTCATTCTTCCCTTGTTCTAGTTGGTTGCGTCGATGCCACGAGGGAATCAACAATATGATGCGGTGGTGGCAGGGGTGATGACGCCCGCTTCGATCAGGCCAATATACGACCAGTAATTTTGCTGCTCACCCTGACCGGACACGGTGGCATTTCCGTAGTGGACGATGTTCCACATGGTGCCACCGTGAACATACTTGGACCAGGCATAGCGCTGGGTGTCAAAGATGGTAGCGCGATTTGTAAAGGTGTTATTGTATGTTGTCTGCAAGCTCCACTCTCCAACGAAAACGGGAAACAGATTGTCGCCAGCCAGAGTTGCAGCCTGGCCACACACGGCGGGAGCGACATACTCGGAATAGACGCCAGAGCCGGCAAAGTAATAGACGTGGGTGTCGAAAACGAGATTTGCGGAAGTGTTGAAGTAAGGCGACCAGAAGCTCTCCCCGCAAAAGCAGTCTTGCATGACGATGGGGATCCTGCTGTTGATCTTCGAGACAGCGGCAATGGCCGAGTTGATGTAGGCGGCAACATAACTCGCGCCTGCAGCAGTCAGTCCTCCGCAGGTGCCAAAGTTGGCAAAATTGTCGGCGGCCTCGTTGATGGGCTCGATGGAAAAGGAATTGGCGTGGCCAGAGGTCTGGATGTAAGTCGCGATGGCGTTGACCGCCTGCAGGGAATAGGCCAGATTGGTGGTGTTGTAGAACCAGGAGTCGTGGCCGAAGGCCTCGCCAATGTCGAGCATGTTGACCCCGCCGGGCAGCGAATGAAGCCCAATGACGATATGCATGCCGTATCTCGTGATGGCATAGTCGACGATCGTAGTCAGATACGCTAATTGGTCGCCGTGATAGAATTTTGAGCCGGGCACGTTTATCCAGGCAGCATAGGTGGTGGGGATGCGGAGAGTGTTGACGCCAACCGCGGCCACCTGATCAATCGACGTGAAGTTGATGAAGCTAGCGTAGTGGGCGTTCATCACTTCGGGGCACCTGTCGCCGAGCTGCTCGCACAGGTCCCACTCGTCGATGGCGGTGGTGCCAAGACTTGCCCACCAATCCTCATAGCAGGAGTACTCGACTTCGAGCCAGCATCCGATGTTGACCCCGTTTGCAACGAAACTCTTCCAATCCACGTACTGCCCGTTGTCGAACCTCGGCCCGACAGGCCAGGTAAGCGGATGCTTGTGGTGTTGCGGCGAGACCGATGTAGGCACGATCGAGAACGGATTCTGCCCTGCGAACGGCAGCGGTTTACCGGGTTGGATGGACTGACAAGCGGCGACGGCGGATCGGAACAGCTGACCGACGGTGGTCAAGCCAGAGAGCAGGCCTCCGAAGCCGAGGTTTGCCAGCGCGGCGCCGACGGACCCAACGGTGCCAAGGGCGGTCGTATGCTGGGCGGAACCGGGCGGCGCTGTTCGTTCCTCGATCAGATTCCCGACAGAAGCATCCGACAGCGCTGGGCTCGACGCGGCAGTCGACACGGCAATGAGCAAGGCCACCACGGAGGTGGCGTTGAGCTTCATGGCAAAATTTGAGGCAAGAAGGCGACGGTGATGAAAAGGGAAGTCGATGGAGAGCTTAAACCGATATGCAAAGACGTTGGACAGCGGCCGGGATACGAATACTTATGCACTTCCGGCTAGCCCGTCCGTATTGAGGTACAAGCAGCCCGGACCCGTGCGGACCTGCGTTAACCCTCGAGATTCCGTAAGGAGGCAAAACTCTGAAAAGTTCTGCAAGACAAGAAATGATGAGCTCATACGACGGTCGTGAGAGGGCTGAGGGCCGGACTGGCGCTCGGTTTGGGCGCACATGGCTCGTCGTTCGTCAACATGCACGGCAAATATACAGTTTGAGACACAGTGGGTCAAAAAATTATGCACGCGCGGCGTTTCTCGTGTCGGGCTAATAACGTGCCCTTCGGGTTGTCCTTCCCAGTCGCTTCACACGGTTAAGCCCACATATAACCGTCCGCCGAGTCCTCGCACCCAATCATGACAAATCTTGTTGTCCGACTGGTCTTTTGGCATGGATTCTCGGCTGTCACCTCATCGGAAATCGACTGACGCATTTGGCATTTTCAGGGATCCTCGAAAGATTTGCATATGAGACAGACCAACCGTCCGGCTCGGTTCTGTACACCTGGCTCTGCTCCACTGGCCTAGGGTTAGGGTTAGGGTTAGGGTTAGGGTTAGGGTTAGGGTTAGGGTTAGGGTTAGGGTTAGGGTTAGGGTTAGGGTTAGGGTTAGGGTTAGGG